>OW203770.1:10796164-11499860 GCA_934045905.1 Leuctra nigra
TGAGGGCAATATAAACCTCAGGCAGAAAGAAATAAGAATGCAGGGACGGCGCCAGGGGTGAGTGCGGGTTGGCGCGCGCCCACCCTAAAATTGTTTACTGCCCAACGTCTCCCCACCCAAAAATAATTGAAGATATTTAAATTATTGTCTTTGAATTTTGATATTGAATAAGTAATCAAATTACGCAGATTATGAATTAATTTTCTAAAATTACACCGAATCAAGTTGTATCAGGCTGTAAGTGTAAACCTTTAATTTTTGGTAAATTTATAATCCACTTCTATTTTATGTGATATTCCAAACATCTAGTGGAGCGGTCGCTCCACGCCAGCCAAGTCGTACGGCGCGCGCACACACTCATTTAAAAAGGCTGGAGCAAACTCACTTTTACTGTAAGCATCAAAGTGGCATTTTCGGCCTACTGGATCTTAAAATTGGAAAATCTCACATTGTTGCGATATATCTTAATTTCGAGCTATGGCCCACCCTACAACATATACCAAATTTGGGAACAATAGGTTACGCCCTTTGCGCGCTAGAGGACCGTGAAAACAGTGTTTTAGGGCGGTTTTCATAATAATAATAATCTCAGTAGTAGTAGTAGTAGTAGTCTCCTGGAATTTAAACCCAGAAAAAACACTCCGTGTAAAAATACCAGCCAAGTCTCTTTAACTATAAAAAAAAATAGACGAAATCTAAAAATTCAGCACTGAAAAGGAGTGATATCAAAAAAGGAGCCAAGTCAACGAATTTTCCAAATTTTAATCGTACCATTGAAATAAAAATATCAACACCCGAGAAATACTTAAAAAAAGGACTTGGCGCATCGTTTTTTTAAAGACACTTTTCTATCCTAAAAGTATAGGAAGAACTCTACAAGTATATTTTCCTGAGTATATCACATTCATTATCGACGAATCATACTACGTTTTAATATAACTAGTACTCTTACCTACTGGCAGTTTTGGTATTTTGTCAATATTCAGAGGAAATAAACGGATAAACGAATAACGAATAAACGGAAGCGGCCTAGTCTATTCGTTATTGCCACTATTTCTAGGGTCATATTAATCAATCATACTTCTCAATATCGTGACTGAGGGAAATAGCGAAAGCGCTCATTACAAGAAGGCCGTCAATGAGATTTGTATAAGTGACTAGTGCACTGAGCCATGCTGCTCAAATAATTACTGACTAGATTTTTATCTAAAGTAATACGTTATGTAATTTATGAATTTTTTTGGTATAAAATGTTAATTAATAGCAATTAATTACACGGCGAGAAGGTTCAAAGTATAATGCTGTAGTAGGTATGTTGATGTACCCACAAAACTATAGGTACCTACCAATCACAAACACAACTGTTCTGTATTTATTGCTTGTAAGACAATGCTATGTTTCTTTGCGTACTTATATTTAAATTTAAAATATTTTACAGAATGTTCAATATTTAATTTGAAAGTTTTGTCCCAATTTTTCTAGGCATTTCTGAACTACGTAGTATGTGAGTGGCATAAGCTTAAGAATAGAAAAATGTCTTTAAAAAAACGATGCGCCAAGTCCTTTTTTTAAGTATTTCTCGGGGGTTGATATTTTTATTTCAATGGTACGATTAAAATTTGGAAAATTCGTTGACTTGGCTCCTTTTTTGATATCACTCCTTTTCAGTGCTGAATTTTTAGATTTCGTCTATTTTTTTTATAGTTAAAGAGACTTGGCTGGTATTTTTACACGGAGTGTTTTTTCTGGGATATCACTTCTTTTGTTAGTTTATTCATACAGCTTGTAGCACATGTCCGAGCAGGGACTAATTTCTTTAAAAAAATACGCCTCAACCGATTTGGTTACTATGAAAAGTTGCGTTTGGTATAAGATGAAAATGATTATCCAAGAAGAATAGCTTAAGTTTCGTTATAATCGATCCAGCCGTTTTCGATACATGACGTCACTTCCGGTTTTGAAATAGCGGCCGAATTCCGGTATAGGTAATAAGAAAACAATCTAGTTTTATCTAGTTGATACCTTCATGAACAACCATCTGAATTCCTAATCCCTATATTTCCGTAAAATCGGTCATGCCGTTTGTATAATATGACGTCACTTCCGGTTTCATTTAGTGGTTCCTGCCGCCATTTCCGGTACCATTAATTTATTTATTCATTTTTCACAATTGATTTTTCAAATAAATAGCAGAATGAATACGCAGGAGCTAGTTCAGTTGCAATCGGTACAGGCGTTTTAGATATATGACGTCACTTCCGGTTTCAGGAATGGCGGCCGAGAACACTGCTACCTTGAATATATAAATTGTATTGTCTATGTTACAATGTAAGTTAATTATGTACGTATTTTAAGTATAATTAGTTGAAATAAGTTAAATATTGCGTATTTATGACGTCACTTCCGGTTTAGAAAATAAGAAAATAATATTTTTTTTATTGATACTTCATATAGATGACCATCTAAATCGAATGGCGCTAATTTCGTTCTAATCGGTCCAGACGTTTTTGAGTTATGACGTCACTTCCGGTTTCAAAATGGAGGCTTCCGGTTGGTTTTATAAAAAGGCACCTCAGACGCCAAAAGTGCACATGTGGTAAAAATTTCAGGTCGATCGGTTCAGCCGTTTAGGCTGTGGCGGTGATAGCGACGTTTCGTGATATCATCAGAATCATCATCATCTTCAGAATCAGAAAGTGGTGTAATTTCACTGTTTTCTCGGTCCTCTAGCGCGCAAATGGCATAACCTATTGTTCCCAAATTTGGTATATGTAGTGGGGTGGGCCATAGCTCGAAATTAAGATATTTCGCAACAATGTGAGATTTACCAATTTTGAGATCCAGTAGGCCGAAAATGCCATGTTGTTGCTTACAGTAAAAGTGTTTGGTCTGCTCCTCAGTTTATTAGGCATTTACGGTATGTTGAGTGACTGTGAGTGTATAGTACGACTTGGCTGGGTGGAGCGACCGCTCCACTAGATCCGGTAAACAGGCCACAGCCTAAACGGCTGAACCGATTGATCCCACATTTTTACCACGTGTGCACTTTTGGCGTCTGATTTAACCTTCACCCCGTGAATTTTTTGTGCCGCCATTTTGAAACCGGAAGTGACGTCATATCTCGTCAACAGCTGGACTGATTAGAACGAAAATTGCGCCAAACGATCCAGACGGTCATCTATATGCATGATCAGTAGCAAAAGACTAAACATTATGTTAAAGAAACCGGAAATGACGTAATGAAATTTGAAATACATCGATTGGCTTTTTGGCAACAAAGGTTGATCCGATTATTTTGATATTTATGTAACGTATGTACTTTTGACGTCTAATGTGACTTGTTATAAAACCAACCGGAAGCCGCCATTTTGAAACCGGAAGTGACATCATATCTCAATAACGGCTAAATAGATTTCAACGAAACCAGCGCAATACAATTTAGACTGTCAACTTTATGTATTATCATCAATAATATTTGCAGTTTCCCATACCTAAACCGGAAATGACGTCACACATTTTAATAATCTTACAAATTTTTATTTTGATGCAATAAATATACTATTTGAGACAGCTTATAAAATTGTAATCATGTTTCAAATATACTTCAAGGGGTCAGAGATTTCAGCAGCCATTTTTAAACCGGAAGTAACGTCATATCTCAAAAACTGGTAGACAAATCGGTATGAAACTAGCGCCAAACGATTCGGAAGGCCATCTCTATGGAATATGAACAGTACAAATAGAATTTTCCTATTTATGAGACCGGAAATGACGTCATTCAAATGTATAAATTATTATAATTCCCTCCTATACAATAAATACATATTCAGAAAGCTTAAAATGATACACATCATTTATAGAAATAAATTCTATGTGGCATTGCAGAAAGTTCAGCAGCCATTTTGAAAACCGAAGTGTTTCCATATCTCGGAACTGGGTTGACTGATTGGAATGAAACCTTTGCTATTATTCGTGAAAGATCATTTAAAGCAATTATTTAGGACCATACGCTGCTATTCATTAGTGGTAACGAAATTGTAAAGGGTGATGATTTTTTAAAAGAATTTAGTAATTGTTCATTTCATATGTGTCACAAGTTGTTAGAATAAACTAAAAAAAAGGAGGTATATCCCCATAAAAAACACTTCGTGTAAAAATACCAGCCAAGTCTCTTCTACTAAAAAAAAATATATGAAATCTAAAAATTCTGCACTGAAAAGTAATAATATCAAAAAATTTGCCAAGTCAAAACTTTATTTGAAAATCAAAAAATACTTGGCGCATCGATTTTTTAGGGCATTTTAGGTATACTATATGTTTGTATATTTTATGTATATTTTAAATCTGGCCTATACTTCTAAGCTATTAATATACACGATGCGCCAAGTATTTTTTGATTTTCAAATAAAGTTTTGACTTGGCAAATTTTTTGATATTATTACTTTTCAGTGCAGAATTTTTAGATTTCATATATTTTTTTTAGTAGAAGAGACTTGGCTGGTATTTTTACACGAAGTGTTTTTATGGGTATTTTATACTCCAAAAGTAGTATTTTCAGTATCCTATAAATTCGTTTCTATTGATTTAAAAATCCATAAAAACGCCCTGAGGGGCATGGCATTTTTTTTTATCCTCTATGGAAAAATGATGTGCCCACCCTAAATAATTGTCCGCTTCTCACTGTCCATGCTATCAAAAATTCCTGTCGCCGTCGCTGAAAGAATGGCTGCGTGAATCGAACTGACTCGCCCCCCCCCCCCCCCCCCCCCCACATGTTTTGAAACATCTCTTCCTCCGCGAGGCGTAATTCCCGTGTGAATCGCCAGCCCAACTAAATGAGCTAATTTGCAAGAAAACCGTCATCCAGTGCGCGGCCATCTGTCAGTAGAGATCAATCTGTCGGTTGGGCGAGGTGAATCTCTTTGCTCCGCTGACTCCAGTTGTCTCCGTCATGGAAGATGATTCCACCTTACACTTGACCCACCTGTTGACTTGATCCGTTGGTCGGGCCTTGTGGGGTGCGTTGGCGGCGGAGGATGACACACCAGGGCCGCGTCTGTCTGGCAGTTTGGTGCCCCTAGGCCACTGGCGTTCGCGTTACTTAGATGTTGCAGCCCCCGCAGTCGGGGGGGGGGGGATGAATAATTACCAGAAATACCAAAAATATCAATAATCAAATTACCAAATCTACCATAATTTGTAAAATCGCGTTAAATTCACTAAAATATACTATAGTGACCTCAAAATTTTTCCAGGCCTGCTCTGCCCAGCCCTCCCCTAGACCCAAATAAGGTTATAATATTTTACCTTCTAGTACCTATAACTTATAAGTACTAAAAAGATTGAGAAAGTGTCAAAGTATCTATTTAAAAAATATGCACATATTATTAACCGAAATCTGAAGTAACGCCACTGTCATTCACATTTCCCCTCCCCCTTCCCCCTTCCCGCAAAAAATCCAAATAAGTTTGTTTAGATGCCCTTCTAAATTCGACACCAATTCGTTGGTCTCAAAATCTGATTAATTATTTTTACAAACTTCTCTTGCTGATCAGCGTTCACACTTCACAGTGGACCAAACTAAAGTTCATTCACGATTAGAATTGCAAGCCGTAATGGCGGCCGTGTAGATACTACTGTAGTCAAATGAACAATTGTATACCTACATATGAAAATATCAATAGAATAATCCAAAACTATGTATAATACGACTGTAGATGGAAATAAATCAATTTGATTGAATTTTTCTAATATTTTCTAATAATAAAAATAGTGTATTTGACATAATTTATACAATTTCAATAATACAAAGAAGAAAGTCTTGCCATTGACAGGGCAGTGTTCAGGTGACTGACCAATGAACGACGTGATTGACTAAAACGTCAGTGAAATTCTTATCGTGAACGAACTTTAATCAATACTTCGTCCTTCTAGAGCAACGAAAGATATTATTTTGATGTTTTAATCATAAAGTAGCAAAATGTGAATGTCATTATGACGCTATCAATCAACACCTGTGTCTTTCCACCTGACATCCACGGCTATCAGCAACTAGCACACAACCTCTCTCACCAACGCGTGACGTGACGTGATAGCGTGCGAGCTACACGTGGACGTGACGTGAAAGCGTGACATCACGACTGAACCCATGGCACCTCACAGATCACGCTTTCAATTTAACACGTTCCACGTCGCATTCCTGACTGCATGCTTATTAACATACCAGTGGCTGGTCCTGTCTACCACTTGGCTGGTCATCTTGTGGATGCTACCCTTGTCTTGCGTTCTCACATCCTTTTCCATCATGTGCTCATCGGCGCCCTGTTCTGCAACTTTGGCTGCAACTAAGCTAATGAGTGATTATATCCTCCTCAGACCCAGACATTTATTTTTTGCAAGGAAGGTAAATATTTATCTATAAAAAAAATCATTTAAAAAAATTTAAAAAAATATATTTTTTTACTGTTTTCATTTTTTTATTTTATTTATTTTATTTTATTGACTTATTAAAAAGTCATTGTTACGGTGTCTAAATTAAAAAAAAAAAAAGCATAATCTATGTTGTCAATTGTTACGGCATTGAAGCAACAAAACATTTATTTTCTCTATTCCAAAATGCATAATTAAAATTTAATTTAATTACTGTAAAATGGGTTTTCCTTTGGCGGCCATTTTGTTGGGAAGCTAATATTCAGATGATTGGCACAGCGGCGACCAATCACAGATAATCTTCAAAATATTATTTTGGGTGCTTCAACCTATGTTACATTTTAAAAAACTGAACTGCAAGTCCCACGACTTCGGTGGCTCAGCAAATAAATACCAACGTCGGTTACTTTTTGTGAATCCTACAGGATTCCAGGGGTCTGGAGGAAGATGATGATGAAGAGCCTATAGGCAAGTATGACCGATGGGACGGTGGTATTGGTAAGAGGGAACCGTCATAGCATTTTTCTTCTGACTGATGAAATAACCTCAGTCGGAAGGAAGCAATGAGAATCGATCCTGAGTCTTCATGGGTGAGGTTAAAACGTACAATGTTATTGGTATACTGCTGACAGAAGTTTTCGGACAATTAAAAAGTAAAAATATTGCTACAGAATTGTGAATTTCAAACAATCTATCGCTATAAAGTTTGAAGAAAAGATATAAAACCTAAGATAATAAAGAGAATAATTATGTAGATAATTGTGTATAGATAAGTAACAACACACTGATATTTAATCGCGTCAAACAAGTAGCATTATTACATTTGGTATTGATTTGTATTTAAATATATCGTCCCCATAGCTGGGAGTTTGTCTATCGGTCTCCCTAAAATTGAAGTCACTCTTTAATTGTGGTTAAAATGTTCAATATTTTGCAGTGTTTTACACTCACTGTTTTTCTACCGTTATGTCCAAGACCTATTAATCGGTTTGGTAAGCAAGTGAGTAAGAATGGAAGTGATTCATTTTACTGGTCTTCGTGCCTGAACAAGGCGTCAATTCGAATTTCTTTGACCAATTATTTACAAGACTTTATATTTTGTTGTTTGGTAAAAAGACGTTACGTACCTATGAAATGCGAACACGTTTTCTTCTAATATTCGTGGAGTTATGATGTCTCAGTGTTCTGGAAATGACGACAACGATCGGGAGATGATGTTGATAAATAGGTGGGGATGGAGGAGGCAATTTTGGCTGATATTGCCAGCAATTGACATTCGACTGAGGGAAACTGAGAAACCCGAGTATATAGAAGGTCGACGATGGATAGGAATCGAACTCTGGTCTCCAAAGAAATCAAGTCTTTGGACAGAATCTTTACCTCGAACGGTGGGACTAAAAAATTACTGCAGATTAAAATAATGATGTCCAAAGGGAACCCATAAAACACATATAATAAAGGTTGTAAAACAAAGTGATAATTTTGGGCTAAAATTTAGGAGAAAATGTGAAAAATTAGTTATTTCTAGTGATTTAGTTAGGTTGAACACCATATTGAGCTGGTAATGTGACATTTTAAACGATTCGTTACAACGCGTACCTATATACATTTCATTATTGAAATCCTGGATTGCTGGATTTTGGTGGGGTGTTGCGGGGGGGGGGGGGAAGAAGGTCAAAAACAGCAATTGCCCTCCCTCACCCTAGGAAATTGGCTCCCTTACTGTATCTTGCTTGACTGTAACAAATCCTGACAAACAACTTCAAACTTGTTATTAGTTCTATTTCCTCCTGATTTCGCCGCTATGATTGAAGACTCGCTGGACTGGACTCCGCTAAGCTACTCGACACCTCGCTACTGGCGTTACTCCGTCATTTGCATAACTTCTTCAGAAGCAGTTGCGCAGATCGGGAGCGCGCCAAACATAAATCAAACATTCAATGCCGACTTGGAAACCAAGTAGAACACTCTCGGCGCCGCCAGGACGTGTTGCATGAAGACGAAAATGGTAGGAAAAGTGTGAGAATATGGTGCACTTGCAGGGGTGTAGTCACTAGTCAGTGGTCGAATTGGAAGTCAGTCCATGGGGGGATGGTGTACGGGCAGGATTTTTTTGCCAGGAGGGGCAATTGAAAGAAAAAAAATGCCATGCGCTAAGGGGGGTGTGCCCCGCATTTTTTTGTTTTTTGACACTTTTAAATCAGTTATGAGACGTTCTGAGTTTTTTTTTTTTTTTTAATTTTTACAGTTTTTACTCCAATAAGGTGTGCCACCATCCAAGTAAGTAATCCAAGTAATGTGTAAGGTGTGTAGGACATCCAGTTATGGGGCAAGCCCTCCCTTGCCCCCCCCCCCCCCTCTCCTGTATAAATGTTACAAATTTGTATTGATTCAAAATCAAACACTTGCATGAGGTAAATGGGGGGGTATGGGGAAGGGCCCAACCATGCTGGTCCGGGGCGCTCGGTCACGGATTTTTTTAATTCTAGAAATGAATTTGGTGCGTTCTCTGAAAATGATATATTATTTTGATGTACATTACATTACTTAGTGTTGTTTTTAAACCTCTCATGGGGGGATGGTGAAGTGAACAAATTAGCCTTGGGGGGATGGAACCATCAATATATTCCCCATGAAGGGATTTCATCCCCCCGCATCCTCCCCAATTCGACCACTGGGTAGTCCTAAAAAAATCTATGATGGAAATTTAGGGGTTTGGATTGGTCAGATTCCTTGAAATCAATCCTTGTTATTATCGATATAATAAGTGCTCACCTACACCAGCACTGCGATCGTATGACTTTGCCCGACAAACGATCGACATCTCTTGTATGGGAGATTAGCATTGACTCGACTTGGTAATGTAATCGATCGACTATTACGTGTCGTGTCGTGTCAATGTTATTCTCCCATAAGAGTTGTCGACCGACCGACAAAAGTTACACGATCCCCGTACAGAGTAAGATAACGATAGCTATATGTTGGATGACGCAATCAAATCTTTTTCAGGCAATCCGTTGCTTTCGAATACCCGCTTTTAGTTTGGCCAAGTTGGTACCTATACCGGTGGTACAATAGATAATTTTGAAAAAAAAATCCATATAAAGTCGTGGTATAACAGTTACACCAGAGCCCTATTAAGGGTAGTGCTAAACCATGAGAATCTAAACCAAACTATAAACTTTCTAATGATCTTGATCTGGAAGTGTGATGTAATGGTTATATAGACTTGCACTTTCTGAAGGTCCGGTTTCGATTCACACAGTCTGAGATTGTCCGCGATGACAGACAATGTCAGATAGGTTCCAAATAAGCCACCGCCTCCTACTACCTACCGCCTAGTCTATACTTCGTCATCTTCAATCCTTTGCCATTGTCCTAATTGCACAGCTGTGCGACGTTAAACACCTCCAAAAATATAATTATGATAATTTATTGTTGAGGTACTCCAGAACTTACTAGTTTATTCTTTACTGATTGACCAGTTGGCAATATAAATAAAACATCTTAATTAAGGACAACTATAAATTAGCAAAAGGTAAACATCGAGATTTCTTGCCATTACAACAAAACAAATTTTCTCGATGAATGTTCAAAGCAGCTTTTTTCACACATAGAATATTATTTTTTTTGTTAAAAATTAATATTCAGTGTTGTTGTTGAGGTAATTTATAGTTCTTTAGTCAGGTGTTCAAAGATCCTTTTCGAGGATCAGGTGTTCATAAACATAAACCTTAAGGTGCTGCAAGCGCAAGCGATTTTGCTGCTTTTTGTAGACACTTTTTGCGATACGATTGGAGACGAAATGGGTAGACCAAATTATTTGAAATTTTAATCGTGATTAGATCAAAGACAAACTTAGGGTTATCCCTTGGTACATTTTTATTTTTTGCTTCGTTAATTAATAATAATTAGTGGATTTTGGGTGAAAAATTAGCTGTTTTCTCGTCTCCCTGGGCGCCGTAAAAAATTAAATTTCAAAAATGTGCCAAGGGATAACCCTAAGTTTGTCTTTCATCTAATCATGATTAAAATTTGAGATCAATTGGTTTACGGGTTTGGTCTCCAATCGTATCGCAAATTTCATCGTTTTGCGCGGTTTTGTTGAATAACCGGCGCCTAATTAACGATGCAATAAGCAAGAATTAAAAAGGGCTACTAATATACAATCAGACTGATCATGTGAACATTCTGTAAAAGTTACACTCACGTATGAAACAATTTTTCTCTCTCAATTTTCTAAAACGGCCGAGCGCTAGTATCACCTTAAACGTACGTAATGACCAAAATCCTCCCATAGAAAATAAAGAAGTCAAGACAAAACATTTTTAATCCGTAATTTACTACTTCAATTTTATTTCTCAGGCCCAGAACCAAACCCACCCATCCTTCCTAATAGAAACAAAACTCTTTCTAAATGCCATGCCGCCTTCAAGCAGTCATGAAGATCTCCTGTGCCAATAGGCAACCCACACGCCTCGAGTGCGACGAAGAGAGAGATTGGTTATTAGAAGTGTGTTGGAGAAGGAGGGAAGACTGTGAGAATGTTACGAGTCGACGTTTCCCACAGTGCCCAGCGCTCTCGTGTCGGCGCAAGCGCATTGGGTTGAAGTGTGGCAGTCGTGCGAGGTGCTGCGTGGAGGGGAGGGGGAGGGGTACACGTGGAGAGGGAGGGGGGAGGTATTGGAGGAATGTTTAGGAAATTAGTGATTGAACACGATTTGTCTTTTATGTTGAGACAAATATGTGTTTGGAATTTGAGAGATTTTGAATTTCAAGTTTATTTTATATAATATTGGAATTTGGTGCGCTGGAATTTTGGTGGAAAATTTCAAAATGTGTCACAATTTGTATTTGCTTTAACACATTATTTTCAGTTATTTGTACAAATAATGATATTTTCTTACTAATTTAAAATGTTTAATAATTTTGTTATTACAGTCACAGTAATCTAAAATGATATTGCTAATTTATTAGACAAATGTTACCGATATAAGCCATTCATTACGTCTAGACATTTGAACTAAATTAAAATTTAGAATTAAAAAGAGGTATAAAATGTCATATTCCTGAATTTTTAGATTAGGTTTTGCTTTACGGCCAGACATGTTGTAGAACGTACGTACATAATAAATTGTATGCATTACATTTTACTAAAATAAATGTGAGAACGTAAAACGCCACGAGGTCCCAGAGCAACATTTTCCCTGTTCGAGTCCCACTTGGCTCAATTACCCAAGCAAAGCAATGTGTGATTTGTGTAGTGTATGAGCGATGAACATTCCTGTTCCCATGCAGACAATGCTGCACACGCTCCCCCCCCTCCCCCTCCCCCTTGCCCCGGGCGCAGGGGCAGCGTGACCCTGACGGGGGCAGAGGTCTCGGCCGCTGAAGGAGCTCACGTCAGGTATAGACGCTCCTCGTGCAGGCATACACACAAACAGGCTCCACATCCCGTCAGGAGGTGCCAAAGTGAAGAGAATACACACAAACAGGCTCCATATCCCTTCAGGAGGTGCCAAAGTGAAGAGAATACAGAGAAATAGGCTCCATATGGGGTTGTTTTTAATTTCAAATATCCAATTAGTTCTCTACCTCAGAGGTAGAGGGGTGAAAGTCCATTTTCTCGATTTTGCGTTGCACATTTTTGGAATAATGTACAGTACCTAACAAATATAATTGGATGAAGGTATAATGTATAGAATAACTGGGAATTATCAGCTCACAATCATTGAATTGTACTTCCGCCCTTCTATCTCTCACGTACAGAGTTAATCGGTAATACAAGCACTCGGCCGTTGCGAGTAAATTGAGATAGATAAAACGTTTCATAAGTGGGTGTAAAACATTTATAAAGGATGTTCACATGGTCAGTCTGATTGTATATTTGTAGCAATTTCGCAAAACTGGGTGCTTTCGGATACGATTGGGGACCAACCAGTAAAAAAACATTTTTAAAATTAGTTTTTGTACGACACCCAGCTAGAAAGAATATAGCTGATTTTCACCAATAATCAATAATTTATTAAACAATTAAAATGTACTAAATAAGAAACCTAAGTAAATGTCTTTTATCTACACCATCGATTAAAAATTTAAATAATTTCGTTAACCAATTTACGTCTCCAATCGTCCAAAATAGTGTCTGCAACAAGTAGCAAAATCGCTCGCGTTTGTAGAACCCATTTATGGAGCCTTTTCTGTGTATTATAATCCCCTTCTCATCTCATGACGATGCTTCTGGAGTTATCACCGGATGGTGCTCTTATCAGAATTGATAAGACTTATGATATATCGTAATATGTCTGGGAAATTTAGTTTTATTTTGGGATTTCCACTATTATAAAACAAGCAAATTCTCATCCATCTACCTATAGTCTCTATTTTTCTAGAAAAGAAGTCTAGTCATTGTCCTGGGCCCTTATTAAAGTAGCCATTTCATTATAAAATAAAATCATTTCAGATCAATGATATCCTCATTGGCGTGAAATGATATCAGACCGAAATGATTTCGTTTTCGTTATAGAAAACTCTGTAGAAAATTATGTATACGCGTAATTGATATTGTACATTCTTTGGTATGACATTGCCATACAGAACGAGAAAAAACAACATGAAATCTGTACCTATAATAAAACAAAATCCGTCAAGGTTTCTTTCTGACAAAAGTACTAATCATCGCAAAAAATTTACATTAATCAACACGTCATATTGGTCCTATAACTTGAGTAAGAACTCAAATATACCTATATGCGTTTTTACTTTAAACTTGACATAATTGGACATCTGACGTTTTCGTTGTTGTTAAAAACCCCAATAATTGACCGACCCTTACCTCGCTGATATTACGTCATTGTTTGGACCAGAGTTGGGTAGTACAAGTAGTTACCAGTAACTAGTTACTTTCTGGGTAACTTTTGAAGTAACTAGTTACATTTCATCCTCAGTAACTTTGTGAGTAACTAAGTTACAATTTTAGAGTAGGTAACTTGTAACTGAAATTCCGTTACTTTCAAAGTTAAACTTTTAAGTGATATATTAATTTGGCAAATATACTATTTTGGTGGAATTTCAGTCTTCAAACTCCCTTTCTATCTCTTGACAGAAAATTAAAGTCCAAGTTTCATTTTATCTTGCATTTATATCAGACGTTTAAAGTAACTTATAGTAACTTTCATCTTTTCTTACTCAGTTACTTTTCAGATGATGTAACTTACCAAGTAACTTAGTTCCATTTGAGATCAGGTAACTTATAAAGTTCCTATACAAAGTATCTTATTAGTTATTTTTTACAAATAACTTACGCAACTCTGGTTTGGACCTATGTAATTATTTTGATAGTCTATCACATAACCTACATAGTCGAGCCAGTACAAGGTCGAGTTGTCAATCGCCTTATGTCAATGGCTTTAAACGTCAGTTGGCTTGGTACCTTCTACGTCATCACCTGGTTGCATGCAGGCTGCAGTCCTCCCCTATCATTACAGCCCTCCGCCCCTACCAACAGATGATGTGTACAACAATGTGTATTGTGTCGTCATATACCTAGCGAGTTCCCACACATCCACATGTGTCACGTGACCATGTGTGATGCGTCAGGTATAGCGGGACGAGTTGCGTGCGAGACGGCATGTCAGCTGTTTCGCCGGAGGATGGAGGTGTACCTTCCCAGCATTTGTCTATTGACTGGGGGAAAACACAGAAAATCGTTAGTCAGGAAGGAATTGGAAGGAAGAAAGGAAGGAAGGTGCGTGGAGTAAACAACTAAAAAAAATTAATGTACGCTTTAAAAAAATCAGAAAAAAAAATTTCATCAAAATCTGAATAATAAAAAAAAGTGTGTAGAAAAAAACAAAAATAAAAAAAGGTCATAAAAAATCACATAAATTATTTTAAATTATTTTAAATTAAGCATTTTTATGTCGATTGTATTCCATTACTTTCGTTTTATAAATAGTAGTATTTCCATAACATTAATTTTGACTAAGTCGCTTTACAGTCTTGTGTAACAAAATATAAAATACTGAATATCAAAATAAATTTGTATAAATGACATCGTGCTTCACTTCCTCGAGAAGCTGATCGAACTATACCTGTGACGTCACCTTCCTATCTCACCTGTCTCGGTGCCCCCCCCCCCCCCCCCCCCCCCCCCACTAGAGCACACAGTAAGTGTGGGAACCGTCGCGAGATTCCCACAGTGTTCATACGCCGTCCACGCTTGTAGGGGTACCCCCCCCCCTCCAATCTTCAATTGAGGGGTGGTGGGAAACTGTTGGAAATGAGCGCACACTGACAGCAGACATTCTAACACCGACCTTGCTAGGGAGCGTGTCGATAGTGGGTGGCTTGTGGGCACCACGTGGACTGTTGTGTTTTTACCGTGTTCGCTTTTGTGTGTTTTATAAGTTTTCATATAGAATATTTGTGTTGGATTTTGCTGTGACATTTGTGTTTGCCTAGTTTGTGTTGATTTCTTCGTTTTAGTAAAGTTGTGCGTCGATTTCTTCAATTTTTACGACTTCTGTTACAAGATTTTAGGACGTTCTCGAATAATAGCATCTTTATGTTTTTACGAAGATTTGATGGTTGATTTTGAAGTTTTATACGACGTAACGTTGACATCGTGTCGAAATCTGTTTCGTTATTTTGATGGCGAATTTATGTTATAAGAAATGATTCGCTACTGACCACAGACAATAATAATAATACATTGTGTTTTGAGTTATCTCGTCTGGTTGTGTTCGTTTTTATTGACTTCTGGTGTTGTGATTGGTTGAATTATCCTGGGATTACGATGATCATGCCAATGGGTGACGAGGATTTTGACGAGGAGCACAAGCCTCATCATGGACTCTCCAAAGCGGAGCAGAGAAGGGTACGTTACAATACAACTTTTAATACTGATAGCAGGGAAGAAAATAATATCTCTCACTTTTCTTCAAAATGTGTGTTACGAAATAACTTGTAATGCGGATGGACAGAGTGGTAAGGAGACGGTCGTGTCCAATTAGCAAGGGACCTTCCCAACATTTGATTTTCGACTGAGGTAAACTGCGAGAAACCTCAGTCAGGACGGACGGCCGCGGGAATCGAACCAGGAAGCTCGGGAGAGAGTTCTTCTGCCTGAGACAACTTACTCCTTGACATTTTCAATTGCAAATGTATTTCGTACACCTAATACTTACATAATACAATACTGAAGTACAACGCCAATCCTATATATGTAACTATTATGGGAGTGCGTCGATGTCGAATATCGGATTTATTTCTTGGACATTTCTGATTATAAAAAACATACAATTTTATATAGCAAAGCAAATACAGTGTATTAGCTTCCTACATAATTGAGTGCACAGGCTTGTGTTTATATTACATAAGTCTGATAAAAGTATGGGTAGGTATATTTAGGTGCTGTATAATAATATCAGGAATGATAAGATAGTCAACTATTAAACTTGCCTTCCCTCTCTAATATAACAAGCTGATGTGCCGTATGATTGTAATCGTCAAGGTTTATACCTCGACCAAATGCCTCACTTACAAACTAAAGAATACCTTACGCTAAGGTTGGTTGAACTAAATTCTACCTACACGAATACTTCTGTTCTGTTGTTGAAAAGAACTGTCAAACTAAATGAAACTTTATTGTCAAATACACTCTCACAAACAATAATATTATATTGCGAGAAGAAATGCGCGGGTAGCTAACGACAGAATGAGGTGTAATAAACCAAGGGTAAACTGAGGATAATACCTTTATTTTACAACCCGTCTGTAACTGTTGAGTCGGCAAGTTTCAAAGACTGGCAGAGCAAGAAGGCTCTGGGCTTGATTTTGAGGGCCGCTATACCTGACTGAGTTACTTCGTGGTTTGTTTTTTCTCTCAGTCGAGAGGCAAATGTTGGGAGGGTTGCCGAGACATATTCATCATCATCATCATCATCATCATCATCATCATCATCATCATCATCATCATCATCTCTCTATCATCGTGATTTTCATTCCCTAGTTGTATAACAGTGCGACGTTAAACACAATTGAAAAATAAATGTAACTTGATACAATATGAAAAGGAAATTCAATAAAGTGGGGGGAACCAGCCCCAAAGACGTACCTGTTTTGTTATGAATGGTGTCTTGGGAGGAGAGAGAGGGGCTCATGTCCTCGACATACCCTAAAATAAAAAAGCCCTTACAGCAGAAGGGCTTTTTTATTTTGAGTACAATAGAAACGAATTTGGACCCTGAAATGAAATATCTGATAAAAATGTTACCTTTTTTAACAGGGTTGACCTGTAAATACTAAGTTACTAATATTACGATCATCAGTTTGAGGTGTAAAATATATCTTGTGCCTCCTCACCCCCCCCCCCCCCCCCCCAAATACGACCAATCGAAGGATAAGGTTCCATTTCCTGACGAGATCAATTTCATAAAAACTTAATTACCTAATGCTACCCTAAGGAAGTAATTAATATCCTAGCCGTGTTTTCACCCACCTGTGAGTATCCGTATCCGCCATCCGCATCGGAAGCAACAAGTGCATGCCGGCAGGGCGGATGAGGGTGGTTGCGGTGGTTCCATGCGGGTGGGGGGGGGGGGGGGGAGTCTGACCTGCGCAAGGGTTTTGTCGGGTTGGTTCGTGACCTACTTCTTGTGAGCAGAAAAAACAGCTGATGATTGATTTTTTGTTTGTAATTTTATCTTATCAAGTCCATTGAGTTCATGATGGATGGCAGATTTTGATAGATTTGACTTGTGTGTCGTTGATTAGATGCAAAACATTTTTGGAGCTTTGAAAAAATAGCAAATTTGGGAGCCACAAAATGGTCAAATTATTATAAATAACTAATAAGCCTAGAGAACGATAAAACAACGCATGTTACTCTGCCGATAAAATGGATTTCGTGCGGAAACTGGATGTTGAGTCTGATTGTGAATGTTATTGATTGATTGCAGAGCAACAAGCCGATCATGGAGAAGAAGAGGCGAGCGAGGATCAACCATTGTCTCAACGAGCTCAAGTCCCTCATCCTAGACGCCATGAAGAAAGACGTAAGTACCCTCACATTGCTGCCCCTTACCGTCTCAAGCTGCAAGGGACGCTTTCTCTTTTCTCTCACTTGGAGGACCAGGGTTCGATTCCCGCGGCCGGCCTTCCTGATGGGGTTCGTGTTTCTCTCAGTCGGGAGGCAAATGCTGGGAGGGTTCCCGACTAATTGAGCGAGCGTAGCGAGCGTCACCACGGTACTCTTATGGCACTTTCTCTGTGTGTTTTTTAGTTTTTTAGTTTTTTAGTTTTTTTGTTTTTTTGTTTGTTTGTTTTTTTGTCCGCACAGCCCAGGTTAAACCGCAAATTCAATCGATCTGAAACTTTGCACATATGTTAACGTAATCTATGCGGTCCCTGGGATCGTTTTTGAACGGGCTCCTGTGATTGGTTCAAGTTTTAGAAAAATTATCTTTCGATTGGTTGGTTCAATCAATTTGAAATTTAGCAAAGTCATTGCAACCAACATTGTACCCAATCATAAAAATTTTCAGCCAAATCCTCCCATTGGTTCAAATTTGAAACCATTTTTCCTGTGATTTTTGACATTTAAACTAGAACCGATTGACCGACCAACTAAAAACTTCGCATGGTCATTGGTACCAACATTTAAGGTATTTTTGCCAATTTTCAGTCTAATCTGTCGTTATTTTCAAAAGTTTTTGTCATTTTAGGGACATTTTGCGTGTTGGCTGTCAAATTCACGGCGACTTCGAATCTTCAGTTCAAGGCAAGGTAGTTAGAGTAGAAACTTTCAAACGCATAATATGAAACTGATAATGACCGTTCAACACTCGATTTGATATTGTGTACACACACTTATATCATATGAGTGGTCCCATGTATATATTTTTTGATGGAGATTTTGTGATTTTTGAAAATTAACACGGAACCGTTCAATCATAAAGTTGATCAATCGATCAACTTAAAACTTTGCATAGTTATTTGGACCAATATTTAAGGAGTTTTTGGATATTTTTATACAAGTCTGTGACGAAATTACAGAATTTCGGTTCGAGGTGTTGCGCGTATCCGTGCTCGCTCATCAACGCGTTACACAGAGCGTTTTCCTAGTAATAGGTCACGACCACCTTCCCACACCGTCCATCTATTCTTCATCGTCGTAATCAACCGTATTGCCTATTGCCTAGTTACAATACAAAATTATTGAGCGAGCGTAGCGAGCGTCACCACGGTACTCTTATGGCACTTTCTCTGTGTGTTTTTTTTTTTTTGTTTTTGTTTTTTTTTTTGTCCGCACAGCCCAGGTTAAACAGCACATTCAATCGATCTGAAACTTTGCACATATGCTAACGTAATCTATGCGGTCCCTGGGATCGTTTTTGAACGGGCTCCTGTGATTGGTTCAAGTTTAAAAAAATTATCTTTCGATTGGTTGCTCCGATCAATTTGAAATTTAGCAAAGTCATTGCAGCCAACATTGTTCCCAATCATACAAAGTTTCAGCCAAATCCTCCCATTGGTTAAAATTTAAAAAAATCTTTCATATGATTTTTGAAATTTAAACTAGAACCGATTGAGCGATCAACTTAAAACTTCGTGTGGTCATTGGTACCAACATTATCTGTATTTTTGAAAATTTTCAGACTTATCTGTGTTTAAATCCACACGTTTTTGACATTTTACGGGCATTTTGCGTGTTGGCTGTCAAATAACTCAAATATGTTGATCACGGCATCTTCGACTCTTTATAGTTCCAAGGTAGTTAGAGCAACTTTCAAACGTATGAAACTGATATGACCGTTCAACAGATCGTCTAATATTGTGTAAGTACACACACTTTTATCATATGAGTGGTCCCAGGTATATTTTTTTTTAAATAGATCCTATGATTTTTGAATATTAACAAGGAACGTTTTAATCAAAAGGTTCAATCGATCAACTGAAACCTTTGCATGGTTATTGGGACTAATACTTCAGGAATATTTGGAGATTTTTATACCTACAAGTCTGACGAATTTCAAGAATTAATGGCTTTTAATGATATTTTCGATAGACATAATTTCGGTTCGAGGTGTTGCGCGTGTCCGTGCTCGCTCATCAACGCGTTACACAGAGCGTTTTCCTAGTAATTATAAAGGTATTAAAAAAATGTTTTAGTTTTAAAACGCTGGATCGATCTACTCAAAAATCTTGGCAAGATTTCGCCAACGATTTGATTATTTACGTGCAAAATAAACACAGAATCTTCCGAAACCAATATGAGCTAGGGTAGCCGACAATTTGGTCAGGCGGATCGAATAGGGACCTTCATGTTACACGGGGAGGGTTGGAGGGGGGGGGGGGGCTAACCATTGAGGGAATTGTAATTTCATGATTTCGTAATTTTGTAAGTGTTTAATTAGAACAAACCTGTCAGAAATAAGTGGTGTAAAATGTAACAAATTTACGGTTTGTGAACCCAGAAATGTGTAAAACTTTTGAACACATGGCCGCGACTGTAATCTGAAATAATGAGCGAGTATTTACTGTTTCCGGTCCTCTGCAGCCCCTATGCGCTGATGAAGGGCCGCTAAGGGATGGTTCCAGGGTCAAGGGTCACAGAGGCAAGGGATGAACATGCTCCAGGGATGTTTCACGGAATTCATGCTCGTTTCCTGGGCTCAGATTTTTTGTTGATTGTGGAAACCTTGTTTATTTATATTAAAATTGTGTTGGGTTTTGGGGCATAATTAATTGGTTCCTTCTTTAAAAAAATGTTCAATTAATTTTGATGCAATTGGAGTGAAACTTCGATAGAGTGGTTACTCAACAAAAGAAGGGGATTTCTATCTTCATAAAATGCGGTATGCAACGTATACTTATACACTTGGAATATTATAGAGAGATATACCTGCACAAAAATGCTCCATTTTTTGGTGTATGTGCGATTTACGACTTTTTAGTTATCAAAAGTGGACACTTTTTAAAAGAGCTTCCAATTTTGGTTTACCGAGGAGAAATTTTGTAGCAAATATTTTTCCTGACAATTTCTTAAAATGATTAGTTCTACGAAGTCCTCGATACGGTTATCGTCCATCTGTCCTTTTAACCCCTCTCCTCTCCTTCTGATCTCGTCTGGTCCTGGACCAGGAAGCTGCATGGGCTGTGTCCCACCCCAAGCGGCATTGTCTGCCGCGGGCTGCGAGGGGAGAGCTGCTTGTTTTGCCCACACAGAGCGTGAGAAGAAATCTCCGAGATGCGGAGGACAAAAAACTCTCGCCTGCCCACCTTGAGTACATGTGACCGAGGCGAGGGGATTCTAAATGCTCTTCACTCCCCATTCATTCGCGGTATACACGGAGGGCGTTGATTCCGAGGAGCGGCTAAATGTGGGAGCAACGTTGCCGAGGATATTTCATTAATTTTAAATCAATTTCTTGGAAATTTTAGTCACTATTATTGTATTTTATTTTTATAAGTTGACTTGATGCCTTCCTTCCGGCAATGATATGAATAGGTTTTCGGGAGTGTTAATACCATTTATAACAAAGGAGTGTTGTAATCTATAGGAATTGTTATAGGAAACTTGCCTTTTTAATACCAAACCAACTAACTCTAATAACTGAAATATTATAAATATTATACATTATACAATTAAATGAAAAGCTCTAGGATAAGAATGCAAGTTGGCTCAGGCAGTAAT
This sequence comes from Leuctra nigra, assembly GCA_934045905.1. NCBI lineage: Eukaryota > Metazoa > Arthropoda > Insecta > Plecoptera > Leuctridae > Leuctra > Leuctra nigra. The sequence goes on from OW203770.1 coordinate 10,817,292, forward strand.
GCTCAGGACTTGTACACCGGGAGGTCCAGCGTTTGATCTTCATGACAGAAGTTTTTTTCTGGTTTCCCTCAGTCGAGAGGCAAATGTTGGGAAGGTTACCTATTATGTAATAGGTCATGACCATCTCTTTCCCACCGTCAATCCTTACCTATTCTTTTGCAGAACAGTGCGGCGTTAAACACAAGTCTGAAATAAAAATATATAAACTATGTCTTTATTTGGCATTAAAATAAGAGTTAAATTTTGTCTAAGTGCAATATAATTTCATTTGAAAGGATTGGTGATCAGCGTTTTAACAAGTGTTGTTTCTTTTGTTCCAGCCGGCGCGCCACTCCAAGCTGGAGAAAGCCGACATCCTGGAGATGACGGTGAAACACCTGCAGTCGGTGCAGCGCCAACAGCTGGCTGTTGCCGTGGCAACTGACCCGGCCGTGCTGCACAAGTTCAAGACGGGTTTCAACGAGTGCGCGGGCGAGGTCTCGCGCTACATCGGACACCTCGACGGCGTGGAGACCGGCGTGAAGCAGCGGCTGGTGTCGCATCTCGCCAACTGTGTCACCGGGCTCCAGCAGCTGTCGCCGTTCGCGTTCAACGCAAACACGTTCCCCAGCGGTAACCCTCAGGACATGAACAACAACCAGCGGGTTCAGCTGATTCCCAGTCGGCTTCCCACGGGAGAGCTGGCTCTCCTCGTGCCCAATAGCGGGAACATCCCCGGATTCTTTCCGCCGAGTTCGACAGTAACGTCTGGAGCGATCGACAGAACGCATCCAAGTGCTTTCACGGCCGTAAACCGTTCCGAGTCGTTAAAGAGCCCGCCTCTTTCGCCGTCGTCTTCGATAATGTCCAGCGACGATTCCTCCTCCGATTACGTGGCCAAGAGATTCACGGACAACGGGTTTAAGATGCCTATGCGAAGTCCGTCCGGGTTCAAAACGTTCGTACCGTCCGAGCACAAAAGTCCGCCACAGCAACATTCCGTGGTCAGTTCGACGTGTCTGTCCCAAGAGCGTCCGAGCCCTCGAGAAGACGTGCAGACTTACGCTCAAGTCAAACTCGAATTCAAGTCGCTGCCCATGTCTCGAACTGTCAGCGTTCCGATCCAGCAACCGTTATCCGTTGTTACATCTCAAGTTTACAACATTCCCGATAACCGCAACAAAAACCCACTTGATTTCTCTATCAAGAAGGACACGATCAATCGGCAGTGTGTGTCTACGCAAACTCCGATGACGAGCAACAAAAGACAGCATCCGTCGAGCTACGAGCGAGTAGCGAACCATGCCAACGATCTCATTACCTCCTCCATGGTTTCCCCCGACAAGATACCGAGATACACGATCAACGTCGGTCCCAGCGTACGCACAGATCTCTATTACGACCGAGAGCGAGAGAGGCAAGTGGAAAGACCCTCGACGTCTTCAGCAGTTAGTTCAGAAGACAAAGACATGTGGCGACCGTGGTAGGCGTTTTGTGAAGCTTAGACATTCCAAATATGTACATAAATTATTCTACTTTTAGTTCTACAAGTTTTTGATTGTTTGATTACAAACATTTTGCATATATTCGACTTTTTTTGTGTGTACTCCTTTTGATCCGTCTTCATCTATGTATCCAAACTAAGTAGAAATTATGCATGGTATTCACTTTATAAAAATTTACAAAAAGTACCTATATGAATTATTATTAAACTTTGGTAAAGGTAAAGGTGGGGGAAAGAATAGAGAGGAAGAAGTTTAAGAATATTTTAAAATATTAGGTACATAATTAGTTATTAACTTACTAACAAGGAAAAAGTCATACAACGTACAGAAAAGAACAATAGTCTGGATGGAACTGTCCGGTTACAAAAGTAATGAGTGACTAACGAGGTGTTTTAAGAAGGGACTCTTTTTGGATTTAAAAAAAATATTAAATATTTGTTGAATAGGCTATCGAATTTAAGGCATTCCCATGCATTATCCGACCAACTCGACAATTCATAATTTGTATTGATGCCGTTTTACATTCATGCATTAAGCCATTTTAAAAACCATTTTAAGTCACTATGTTTATGTACCATTAAATTAAATGGTAAAGTAACTATGATTATATAAATATAGTAGGAAGAAAACCACAAAAAAATACCTGTTTTCATCCGTCTTAAACAGATTTTACCAGAGATGCCGAACAGGATGTTTTAAATTATCCGCCTTCAAATTAAAATCCCACCACTTATCCGAATCGAAATGCTCGGGCCATCTAGCGGCAGCAATATTTACTACGTCGGGCTGCCACCTAGCAGCCATTTGACCAACCTAGCTTGATGTGTATTCAGTTCAGTTCAGTTCAGTTTATTTCCATGACGTAATAATGAATAAATAAATCGAAACTAAAAGGGGTAGAGTGCACTTAGAACAACACGAACAAGAATTAAATATAACACGAGTGACTTAATAAAACTAATTTTCCTGTTTACCACCGTTTTAACAGACGAGCAGGATGTTTTAAATTATCCGCCTTCAAATTAAAACCCCACCATTGATCCGAACCAAAACGCTCCTACCATCTAGCGGCAGCAATATGTACTACGTCGTGCTGCCACCTAGCAGCCATTCGATCAACCTAGCTTCACGTGTCTTCATGACGAAATTAATTAATAAATCGAATCTAGCTCGAAGTTGAAAAGTGGTAGAGAGGGAACTTGAACAAAGCGAAATAGAAAAAAATAGAAAACGATTAAAAAAATAAAACTAATTCTCGTGCTTTGAAACCGACTAAGGTTATATATCAGTTCTGATCGCCTGATGGTCGGCTGGGTCTGGTAGCGCAGACTTGTAATCGAGCTAAATGAAGCCAGGTTGTCGGGAAGGTCTCCTGTAAAGGGAGCTTGATGTGGTGTGGACGTAACTGTCACAACGTCCGCGATGATTGGCGGAATGGAGGTGTGCCGCGAAAACAACACACAATGCTGTATGTCAGGTATTCAATGCACGGCGTCGTGCAAGACTGGAGAGCCTGGACTAAAGAGCCAATAAAGCTTGGTCAGAGCCGCAAACGAGCCAGTACCTGGGGTGGAAGCTAGAGCCAGAAAGTCAGGTCGACTGCCAGTCAAGGCCCGTGCACGCCAGACTTCTGTGATCGTCAAGGATTAAGTGACAGAAGCTCCTGAACGACAACCTTTTGTCTTTTTTAAGGAATTTGTAACGGTTTGAATTCGGCGCTGGCGCCAACGTCAAGTCGTTACCATTAGCCGGCATTTGTACCCATATTTGGAGGGTCGCCTAGAGCAGAAAAGATGTCATGCGCAATGGTCAATGATAGTCGAGTTCGCGGATCGGCGACCTGAGCTCCTTCTCTTTCTCTGGCTGACCGTCGTCGACTTCACATCGCCGCGTGAGTAGTGTTTAAATGTAGATTGTAACCACGCTAAGTTGTAGCGGATATAACGTAGTGCGACTGGTCGTCCAGCCCCTACTTGCAGGTTCAATCTTGAGCTTTGTTAACAGAATCATTATTGTGCCCCTGTGGCCTACTTGAAATAGAGTAGTTAATGTATTTTGTCGTTGCGTAGTTTTTGTATTGCAATCAAGTGTGGCCACACTTGGATTGTCTCCGCGGAGAGTCAGGCAGTCAGGGAAAGGGCACCCTTTTCGTATCATCAAACCTATCTAAATTCAACATTGTATTAAGTAAGTCCAGTAATCTTAGAACGTCGTCTGTACGAGTTCTATTTAAGTAAATGTCCGAAGTAATTCGGCGAGCATCTTATCACGGAGGAGTGTAAGTAAAGAGTTTATTATATTTATCATTGTATTGTATCAGTCTTATTTGCTATTCATTCAATTGCATGTGTTGTGTTGCCTCCAGGCACACAGCTGATGAGGTTACGACCTGTGTTGTACACAGAGTCCATTTACGCGAGGAGGTCAAACCCCCGGTAATCTGTTATCTCATTCTGATCATTTGTATGTTGTGTTTATTTGACTGTTCATTTATTCCTCACTTGAGGTTATGTAATAAAACCATAATTAATGTCAACTGGACATCACAGCCTTATGTCTTGATAGTCTAGCACCTAGTTCTGATACTATTGCTCTCGCTCATGTCGTGTCTCTCTCTTTGTCAACTACCACGAGATCACCCGCCCACACCCATCTCCAGCTGTTGCTAGCCCGGCACTGGTTATTTCTGCCCGAGGCGACGACGCCGGCGTGGCAAATTAATTAAAATATACTAGAGAGCCCCGCCAAGTAATACATGACCCAATAAGCTCTCTTTCTGGGCATAACTGAAGATGGACCAGCATTAAAATAAAACTACTCTGATATTCTGGCAAAGAATTGTCTCTCGTGATAATTTTTTTCAACTCACGGAATGACCGATCATAAATGCAAATCAAGGCTCTTTTATAGATCTGTGGAAGGTGCACCAAACCCACACTAACCCCAATGTACACCTGTAGTGTATAGTCAACGCATTAAGTTGTGATAAAAATTACCCCCTATCGCGACTACCAGTCGTACACAGAAGTAGTATAAGTTGCCTAAAATACAGATATTTGTATACAGAGGGGTGATTTGCAAGACTGGTTTTATCATTGGCTTTGATCACGACTTAATGCGTTGGCTGTACATACGTAAATTAGAAACAAAGAAAACATGTGAAACTATTTTGAAAATATTTAAATATATCGTGAATAACTCAATATTATTAAAACATTTTAAGCATGATACAAAAATATGAACAGATACGACTCAATGAAGAATAAAAACAAAAACTACATTTGCATGGTATATAGAATTAAAATGATTTTTATAATATTTGAAACACAACAGAATAAAATGTATCCAACATGATGATCTAATTCAGGTTCCAAAATTTTATTTAATCCAATCCTGTTTACAATTTAATTATCATGTCAGGAGATGTTACATCATAGTCTAGGGTATTCTTCTCCGCAACCGACTGGCCTTGTCCATCACTGGGAGGGGGGGGGGGGGGGGGGGGGGGGGGGGTCTAAAATAAGAATAAATATTTGAGACTGAATTAAAACAAATAGGCGTGATTGATAATAAAATGGAATATGATTTGATTTGCAATTATGATGAACGAAAAGTGGTATCGAGATTTAATCGAAGTTCGTCACTTTTTATGTAATCTTAAAAAATTACGAAATTTACTATATAAAATGTTATGCATGTTTCCACTTTATAACTTCTCCTGATTATTTAATCGTTCGCATATTCTCTGCACACATGAAAACATCAATAAACAATACAATATTATGTAGGTGTACCAGCTAAAATCTTTTGATAAAATGCTAAGTTGTGAAGACAGTAGAAAATGTATATTATTGCTTGCTTGATATTTGTTTATATAGTCATATCAAATGAGAGACGTAATATTGGAAATTAGGTCCAATATCAAAAGGTAACAATAAAATGTACTCTGGACAGAAATGTTCCCTTGTGCCCCCCCCCCCCCCCCCCCCATAACCCAACCCAAAAAAGTCAGCATTTATTCACATGAAATGTTGGTTTGCCGTGATTCTAGTCAAGGTCTCCAGTGGAAATTCCATTATTTCCTTCACTGCCAAATGGTTTCACGGCTCCTACACTTGGAAAGTTTCGCAGAAACTGACTATGTCAATGACAATTTTGTTTCTATTTAATATCTCTCTAAATACTTATCGGATTCAAACGAAACTTTTTGCTTGTCAGTTCGCTTGAAATTATATACAGGAAAAGTCAAGTTTCGTTGAAAATCGTGCTAAATTCGCTATGTTTATAGACGCGAATCGTAACGCAACTTCCGAGCTCCGGATTCCATGGCCAAAATATTGTTCAGGTCGATTTGTGAAAATTAGTTTCACTGCCTACTGAAATTTATTTTCACCGCTCAATTGAAATTGACGTTTAAAATTAAGAGGTCAGAAAAAGCGATGTTTTTCACGAATAACTCGGTAAATACTGAACAGAATGTCGCGAAAGTGTTACTATAAATCAAGTCACGTAATTATGTACATTACTGGCGAGTTTCAACTTGATCGGTGGAAAATTCAAGATTTGTATAAAGAACCAAATTTTCAGCCACGAGTAAAGGATAATACAGTTCTGGGTCAATCTGGGTCATCTGAGTCAACTTTCCCGAATTCGCAACAATGTTCTGTTTTCCATTGTTCAGAAAAAGCAATATTTCTTGAATAGAAATCGAACTTATTTTCAATTCGTTTTTATGGAGGTAGTAAAGTACGAATCAACTAATCGTGATACCCAGGTATATTCGCAAATATCTGCGTCTCGACCCATCCCGACCCTTCCCGACCACGGGCTTCTATTCAAGCGCTCGATTGCCAAGAATGAGCTTTCAATCCGTCTATTCATGCGCTTCATTAGACAATATGGATTCTTAAGATGTTTAGGGAATTAAAATAATTTTTTATTTTTCAAAATCGGTGTATATTTGGCCGAAATAATTTGTATCTCATATTTTATGCGTGCGATCAGTTTCGGCCAAATATGAACCGATTTTGAAAAATAAAAAATGATTTTCATCTATGTTCAATTGGACAATTATTTTTGCCGTCAAAAGTATCAAAATCGCAATTCCCTAAACATCTTAAGAATCCATATTGTCTAATGAAGCGCATGAATGGACGGATTGACAGCTCATTCTTGGCAATCGAGCGCTTGAATAGAAGCCCGTGGTCGTGAAGGGTCGGGATGGGTCGAGACGCAGATATTTGCGAATATACCTGGGTATCACGATTAGTTGAGACGCACTTTAGCTAGTTGCTACGTCACAAGCCATGAGTGCGCGCCGCGCGCTGCTCCCTGGCAGCAGGGACGACGATTTTTATACAGGGGGGCCTAGGTAGGGCAATAAACTTTGTAGTGGGGGCAAACGCATTTTCACATGTTTATTTTCATATTGTGGCGTCGGGATCAGGCGCGTAGGAACTAAATTTGCAAGGTGGGTGGGGGGCAAGGTGTTTGGATAGACTTGAGCTTGACATACTAGTGTCGACGAAGACAATGGGGGGTCTGGGGGAAGTCCCCCCAGCAAAATGCAGGTCCGGGGCGCACAGCTCCGGAAAAATTTTGAATTTCAGACATCAATTTCGTGCATTTCTATGCGATTTTAACACTTTTTAAGCGCATTTTTCTTGCCACATAAATGTATAGGAACTTAGGGAGGGGAATTGAATCAGACGGGGGGGGACGGACGAATTTCCCCCCATTCTCCCCCACCCCCTTCCTACGCGCCTGGTGGGGATAATTTAAAAAAACTGAAACCTTCAAAAACTTATCCCTATAATATTTTTTATGAACCGTCCTCTCACCGTTTTTCGTCCCTTAGCATTTCCCAAGACTCGCTCCTCTTTTTTCACAGCCACCTTCACTCCACTCATCCACTTCGTTCGCGGTCTCCCTGCCTTTCTTTTCCCTCCCATTGCTGCTCTATCTGCCTCCCTTCTCGGTATCCTCTCTTGCCCCATCCCTTTCAATCGACCAAACCATTTCAATACCTCTTTTCTTAATTTAAAACTTAAGAGTTTCCATTCCAAGATATTTCGTTATCTTTGAGCTCCTTATCTTATCCAATTTTTGTCAAACCTGCTATACTTCTTAGGAACTTCGTTATGTCTGCATACGAAAGTCGCTTATTTGCAAAACAATGTCCTAACGTTTTATTTGATAATTTGAACAGTGAAAAAAATTGAAGAAAAGTATTATTTATTGTCCACCTTTGGTTTGGAGGGGCACAAGGGGGGGCCGTGCGAATGTTTGGGGGGGGGCGTAGCCCCCCCAGGCCCCCCCCCCCCCTTGGCGTCGTCCCTGCCTGGCAGCCACCTGTTTTTCGGACAAACATTCGCACGTTTCTACTGTGTGCTCTTATGGCGACAACCATCAATTATATTCCGAATAATAAATATAAATCATATAATCCTAACGGTAATTCATTCCTCATATATAAGAATAGATTTCTGCTAAACTGTATTTGAAATTGTGAATGCATTTTTACAAAAGATCTGACAGGAATTAAAATATTGGACGGGAAACAGAATAATGAAGGAATAGTGAATGTTGTAGGTGCAGGGCACTTTTATTTTTAGATTTAATTTTTAAATATGTACCTATAGTTGCAATTCATTTATTCATTATATTTACAAAGTGAAGTTAATTATTTTTGAAAGTGGGTATTACACTATTCAATTAAAGTTGGCAACTCAAATCTTCCATTCAAATTGTACCAATTCAAATCTTGTTTTTGTGTCTCACTTCAATGGTTTGAGGTTAGGTTAGTTTTATTCTTGTTTTTGTGTCTCACTTCAATGGTTTGAGGTTAGGTTAGTTTTATGTTTTTTCATAACAATCGACCTAAACAGCAATTAGCATTCAATTGTTCTGTTAATATGTGATCTTTATGCATAATAATGATTAAATATTACGAAGTTGTGTTCTCTGTTTCGAAGATTTGCTTCAATTCTAGTGTTTTTTCATCTCAAATTGTCCAACTGCAGTTGGGAAAATAGAACCGGTTCTAAACCAAGAATTGCCAAGATTTGGATTTTTCTTGTCTATCACACAGGCCAAATTGGGCAATTCTAATCGGCATATTTGAATTGCCCAACTTGAATTGCATAGTGTAATACCCACTTTAGTGCGAAAAATGTGCCCTAAGTGCGTGCAACTTTGCCAGTTGAAAACGCAAAAACCATTCAAGTGCTCACTGGATTTCCCAGTGGAAAACGATACCCGCACTCAGTGCACACCCAGTGCACACCAGTGCAGCCAGTGGAAAACGGTGTCATTTTCAAAATTCCACGATCCAATTTTTGTGTGCCAATATAGTTCAGAATTTTTTGAGGGGGAATAATGGGCAACAATATAGGCAGAATAATATGTGACACGTTAATTCCTAAAAGGATTTTGTTTATTGCTCACTCACTAGCTTACCTACACACAGTTACATAATTATTTACACAGTATTCAATACAGAGTGGGAAGAGACGACAAACATCAGAGAAAACTCACACAAAAAAACAATGTGCTTTAATACAATACGATCTCATGTCTGTGCTTAAGGTGGCTGCATATCACGTGACTTTTCAACCAAAAAGCTACACATTTTCATTTGGAAGGGTTCAGTTTAGCAAATACTTTTCACTCATCAGATAAGTTAGGACACATCTGTTGGAACTTATCTACGCAGAAAAGAACTGCGAAAATAACTTATTAGATGATTTTACTTCCTTGCACCTAAATATTCTCAAATCAAGACCTGAAGTTTAAGGAAATCCTATGAGTTGCCAAGAACAGCAAACTTTAATCTAATAAAAGGGCACATATGCATCACAAACCTGACACAATTTTGCCAACAAAACATGCGCTCTTTCTTCATCTTTCCAACGAAATGTTGAGATATTAATTATATCCACTATTATGAATGTAATGTTTAAACGAACAGCACTTGGTTTTGACAGTCTTCACACGCGTACGTATACACGATATTTGTGTTGTTTTTATTATTAAAATCACTGCAAAATTAAATAATATTGACTGTAAATATTGATAAGCTCTAGTATGAAGTGAATTTCCTTCATACATCACCTTGGAATACTCAACATGAACGATGTAAGGTATGTACTCATAGGTAACTATTTCTTTTGATCGGATGTAGAGAAATAAAGTCACGTGATATGTATTGGCCTTAATAATCTCATCTTCAGCAGCTTGGAATTATTCGGACGAATCGCTTCCGTTCTCACCACTGCCATTGCCATTGCCATTGCCCTCGCCATTGCCATTGCCATTACCCTGACCATTGCCATTGCCATTGCCCTGGCCATTGTCCTGGCCATTGCCATTACCCTCGCCATTGCCATTGCCATTGCCATTGCCCTCGCCATTGCCATTGCCATTGCCCTGGCCATTGCCATTACCCTCGCCATTGCCATTACCCTCGCCATTGCCATTGCCATTGCCATTGCCCTGGCCATTGCCCTGGCCATTGCCATTACCCTCGCCATTGCCATTGCCCTCGCCATTGCCATTGCCATTGCCATTGCCATTACCCTTGCCATTGCCATTTCCCTGGCCATTGCCATTACCCTCGCCATTGCCATTACCCTCGCCATTGCCATTGCCATTGCCATTGCCCTGGCCATTGCCATTACTCTCGCCATTGCCATTGCCATTACCATTGCCATCGCCATTGCCATTGCCCTGGCCATTGCCATTACCCTCGCCATTGCCATTGCCATTACCATTGCCATTTCCCTGGCCATTGCCATTGCCCTCGCCATTGCCATGGCCATTGCCATTGGCATTGCCCTGGCCATTTCCCTGGCCATTGCCATTGGGCTTGCCATTGCCAATCGCAGCCAGAGCGATCACTAGAATAGATACAAACAAAAAGATCATTATGTGAACATATTTTACCGGAAGCGCAAAAAAATCACCCTGATTGAGACGGCATTATGTCGAAACTATTAAAGATAAGATTCTGAAATTTGTAGACATATTAGAAAACATACCAAAATTTAATATGTGCAAGTTTCAAAAACATTACTATTGTAGGAAAAAAGTTGCAGCTGTTCAAATTTGGTTGTCAAAAAATTGATAATTGGAGCTCACATTTAAACTTCTAATGGCCGGAACGCTATTTCTTCAAAACTACGTACGATATCAAGCTGAAAATTTCAAATTATATTGAAAATAGAGTAAGATCGATTATTTAAAAATTGCAATCAATTTGAACGAATGGAACGAAATATATGGAATCTTTAAGTTAGCATAAAATCAGAATATGTACCTAGATTATTTCAAAACTTTTATAACACACGTGCATTTTTTCTCACTATTCGGTTTTCAAGCTCAAATTCAAAAATCCATAAATTTCGTTTCATTAGTTCAAATTGATTGAAATTTTTACCAATCGATCTTAATCTATATTTTCAAATAATTTGAAATGTTCAGCTTGATCTCGTACGTAGTTTTGAAGAAACAGCACGCCGGCCGCGTATTTCCGAATTGCACCCGATTTCAGCACCGATGCTATATATGTCTATTAAGCCCCTCCCCCAAGAGGCGTGCGCAGTACGGCAGGCCGAGCGAGAACAGTTCTGCATACGCGGATATGGAGATCGCACGCAGTTTTTTCGGTTTTGATCAACATACAGTGATTGTAAATTGTAACTTAATATTAGAAGATAAATGGAAGCGTGCTGTTAGACCAAGATTCGAAGGTGAAAACTACAGTAAAGAGTGTAATGAATGGGCGAAGTTGTTTGGAATTGCGTAGAAAACGGACTGGTGTGGCGGAAATCTTGGCCAAGTCTAATCAAATTTGATTATATGAAAAGTTTTATACTAAAATAATTGTGATTTTCGCTGAAGATTCTTATTTTGTATTTTGTTGAGATTATGAAACTGTAAATTTCATTTTTTTGTCTTTGTTCTTCAGCAATTTGCCAGACATTAAACAACTATTGTTGACTAATTACTCTCCTTACTAAACTTTGACTTTCTGCAGTAAGCCAACGATACATATCCGAAACACAATTACAACAGTGACATTTCAGGTTATGAAAATGTGTTGGTTTGGTTAAAATGTGTTTTTTTGGAAATCTTCTACCATCAAGCCGTTTTATGTGATGTTTTTTGAGACTTACGATTTATAGAAGTTACTAAGATGTTCCACTTTAAATTAAGTCCCAATTATTTTTTCTAGAGATTTTGAAATACCTACCTGTCTATGCATTTCTTTTATAATAATGTAAGTTTAATTAATATCAAGAATATGATATAACTAATCTTCTTATTGGATATATTAAGTAATTATCTCAAGAAAATAAGTATACCTAATGTGTCACCTGCTTGCGAATTATTTCATGGTGATGTGCTTTTTAAGATTTAGAAACTATTAGGATTGACCTAATAAGTGACCTACCTAATAAGTTACGGAACCCAAGGATATCAGACTCTCCCAAAGTCATTAAAAATGAATGTTGTATGTTTGCACATAAATAAACTGTCTGGATGAAAGTTACTTCATACTAATGAAATTAAACAATGTTTTTAACAGCACATAATAAATTCTATTGTGTTGTATTACATGTGTGCTCCAAATTATACAGAATACAGAGTGTAAAGTAATTCAGTAACTTTCATTCTTTCTCTCACTTTATTAATAATAACATATTGCCAAAAATACGAGTTAGTAGGGGAGCAAATGTAATTCCGCTCGATTGGAGTGCCGAAATTGATTTTTTCATAATTATCGATTGTTTACATCATTCTTAATATTACCTGACGTGCCTTCAATTTTTTTGGTAGCCATCTTGGAAAATATGGCGAAAAACGTAAATTTTACAAATTATTTAATTGTTGGTAGAGGAAAGATTGAAAAATTATGAAATATTTCACTAAAACTAACTCAAATATAGTGACTCGAAAAAAAAATACGCCGTAAACAAAAAAATTTACAAAATTTTTAAATTAAAATTTATTTTTTAAAAAAATACATAATTTTTTTTAAAACGCATATTGTTCAAAATGAAATTGTCTACAAATTTTAATTCCACATATTTTAGTCTAAGTCCACGCGTTTCATAATAAATTGAGAGCAAAAAAACACAGAAACGTGATTGGTCAATTCCAACAATAAAAAAATAAAATTCATTCACGGCGTATTTTTTTTTCAAGTCCCCATATTTGAGTTTGTTTCAGTGAATTATTTCATAATTTTTCAACCTTTCCTCTACCAACAATTAAATAATTTTTAAAATTTACGTTTTCCGCCATATTTTCCAAGATGGCCATCAAAAAAATTGAAGGCACGTCAGGTAATTTTAAGAATGATGTAAACAATCGATAATTATGAAAAAATCAATTTCGGCACTCCAATCGAGCGGAAAGCCTTTTTTCTACACTTGAACCTGCACTAAGTGTACTTATCAATGAATAACAATATAATTATGCATACTATCATCGTCCTACTTTATTAGGAATCATAATTAATGAATTAAAATAGTATGTTTTAATAATACCCATCCCAATTAATTATCACATTTTAATTTACAATTTGACATTACTTATGAGGTAAATGTTTCTTCGAAGACAGTACAATAATACTCTAATGTTTTTCGGTCAGAGAGTATATAAGGGGCGTGACTAAGTTGCATGGTGCCGAAATCGGGTGCAATTCGGAAATACCCGTCCCGCGTATTGGAAGTTTTCTGTACGCGCGCTATTGCTTCGTATAATCAATTTTTTGACAACCAAATTTGAACAGCTGTAACTTTTTTCCAAAAATAGCAATGTTTTCGAAACTTGCACATATTAAATTTTGGTATGTTTTCTAATATGTGTACAAATTTCAGAATTCTATCGATAATATTCTCGATATAGTGATTTCTGAATCAGGGTGATTTTTTTTGCGCCACCTATTTTCATTAAATGTTTAAATGTTTCATTAAATGTTTATATAATGATTAATGAATATGACGAATATACTTACACAGACAGACGACAACGAAGACTTTCATGGTTGGTTCTGGTTGGCTGTTGCGACTTGTTGAAGAGTTCTCGAAGACTGGATACTTCCCTCATTGCTGCACGAGAATTTATACGAATTTTTATCAGTAAAATTCGCTGACTTATCTAGACCAAGCACAAAACATACGACTACTGAAAATATGCTTTTAAAAATATTTGGTGGTTTTCTTATAATTTTTCAAATTAACATTTTAGGTGAATCAGCACCGAGTCTATCAAGGATAGTCATGATAGGCAAAGCAACGAAGACTAAAATCATGCCGTCGCCGGGAGCGAGAATGGAAACGACAAAGAGTTGCTTATGGGAGAAGCGGCTATTCCACTGAGATACTCCGCTGCGATGTTGAATGCGCGTAAGCTGTGTATATTATGAACCAATCAGATATCGCAGACCCAATAACTCAGTTGGTAAAGCATTGGCCTGATGGTGCAAAAGAACGTCGGTTCGAATCCTGCCGCGATCTCACTTTTTATATTGCATTTTTCACAAGTTTTAATTCTGCCTAACCATAGAGTTATTTTTAATTTAAAGTTGACCAGCTTAAATTTTCTCACGTTAGAATTGTCTATACCCATAGAGAGTTGTATTCCTGAGGCTGCCCAGTAAAACGTATGCGCATCCGACTACACAGAAAAGCAAATCAGCTCAATCAGCTGCTTCTCCCATAAGCAACTCTTTGTCGTTTCCAATCTCGCACGCCGCGAGCGTATTTCCAAAGTATACCCAGCCCCAGCGCACCGTCGACTGATTGGTGTGTCTTGGTCATGTGGTCTATGGCTGATGATCACCTCGGTTGCGAAACTGAAAGGTATCTGTCAAAACATCTCAACCCATCAATGTCAAAGATAAATAAGTTAGGTTATCCACAGAGGAAACGAATAAGATACGAATTAAATGTGCATCTTTAAAAGTTTATAATGCCTGAGTATTGTCTTTCTTAATAGCCCACTAGTATAGTTGCTTCCATACCATGTTACATAACATAATTAACATGTTGGACACTTTTGTACCTCACAAAAGTAAGTGTCAATTACACCACACTTTCAGTGACAGACATTTCGTATTTTGCAAATTGCGGTGTGAATAATCATAGCACATGTAGAAGAGTGATACAATAAAATCGTATCCGAGTTCTAATTCGGTTACAAGGTCAACGTTTCTTCGCACCAATCTATACTTTGCAGCTTACGTTGAACTTCAGAAGATAGTGCCAAGATTTCTTGGATAGTAGTAGGTACTAACGATAGGATTGTAATATGATATCGATAGGATTGTTGGTCTCAATGTCAATTGTCACCAACCAAGTCACCCATATGGACAAACATCAATCAAAGGATTTTCTCACATTATATAATTTGAAGATATTCTTTCTTAGTACGTGGGTTGAGATGTTTTGACAGATAACTTTCAGTTTCGCATCCGAGGTGATCGATCATTCAATCATGGACCGCGTGAGCAAGACACACCAATCAGGAGACGCTGGCGCTGGGGCTGGGTAATACTTTGGAAATACGCAACCCGGGACAAATTGCAAGATTTTTCTTTTCCTCGGAAAATTTCGCTGCTTGCTCCCAAAAACAGGCCCGTGGGAAGGGGGGGGGGGGGGGACTGGGGGTAAATGACCCCCCCCCCCCCCCCCACTTTTCATCGTGACAACCCCAGATATCACCCACAGATATACAAAAAATTGATAAAGAGATCCAAAACTGCACAGATTTTCTCCATTATGAGGTTGAGTTCTCAAAATTTTCTCAACTTTTGCAAAAATTGAACAGAGGTTGTCCAATGAGACAATGACTCTTTGTCCAACATGATCATCATCATAAATAAGATGTACTATTACGTCGTTTAACTACGATACCAAAACACATACAGATTTTTATATTGTTTATTGGTGAATTGCTTCAAAATCGATTCATAATCGATTCTCTTCTACTAGAAATTCAAAAAATTCCCTGCTGGGCCACTAGGGATTTTATCAAATAGCAAAATTTACAGAGTATAATGCATTTTGTCTAAAGTTTCCCCAAGAATATTGCATAACACACATTTTTTATTTCTTTGAAAATCATGCCAAAATAGCTTCAAATTTGATTCTTTTGTATCAAAAGCTCAAAAAATTATCTGCGGGGCCAATGGGGATTCTATAAAAACACATAGATTATATTACATTTGTCTCAAGTTTCCACAGAATATTGCATATCATACATTGTAAATTTCTTTTAAAAGTATGCCAAAATAGCTTCAAATACGATTATTTTGTATCAAAAATTCAAAAGGGCCCTGCGGGGCAAACTGGGGGCCGGGCCGACCAACGCCCTTCCAACCCACCAAAGGTGGGCTGCCCTTTCCTCACATTCATCGATCCTCGATAATTTTAACCCCCCCACACAAAATAAAGTTCCTACGCGCCCGCCCAAAAATGACTACTGCAAAAATGGGATGGGATTGGGAAATTGCCTAAAATAATGTATACAATTTGCAATTTTCTTTAATTTAAAGAAAGACGAAAATTTTATTTTCTTTTCCTTTTCGAAAAGAAACCCACCCAAAGTTGAGGATGAAATAATTAGGCGAGCGAAGCGAGCGTATTCTTTTGGCTCATTTGGCAAGGACCTTTGTTTTTTGGTGTTTTTTTTCTGTTATTGACGATATACAAGGCACAGTTTTCTTCGATCAAGCCGAAATTTTGCACACATGTACGGACCATTTCCGGGCGTTGCAGACCCTATTTTTTTTTAAATCCCCTGATTGGTTCAAATTTAAAAAAATATCTTTCGATTGGTTGGTCCAATCAATTTGAAATTTTGAAAAGTCATTACGACCAACATTTCCCCAATCTTACAAAGTTTCAGCCAAATCCTCCCATTGGTTACAATGTAAACCCATCTTGCATGTGTTTTTTGAAATTTAAACTAGAACCGTATGACCGATTAACTGAAAACTTTGCATGGTCATTGGGACAAACATTAACTGAATTTTTTGACAATTTTCAGACGCACCTATGTTTAAATCCAAAAGTTATTGACATTTTACAGGCATTTTGAGTGTTGGCTGTCAAATTTCTCGAAAATGTTACTCACGGTAACTTCGACCCTTCAGTCCAAGGTAGTTAGAGCAGAAACTTTCAAACGCATATGAAACTGATAATGACCGTTCAACAGTCTATCTTATATTGTGTAGACACACTAATCATATGAGTGGTCCCAGGTATATTTTTTGAGGGAGATCCTGTGATTTTTTAAAATTAACACGGAACCGTTCAATCATAAAGATGCAATCGATCAACTTAAAACTTTGCATGGTTATTTGGACCAATATTTTAGGAATGTTTTGAGATTTTTTTACAAGTCTGTGACGAAAATCTAGAATATTGGCTTTTCGATAGTCAGAATTTCGGTTCGAGGTGTTGCGCGTATCCGTGCTCGCTCATCAACGCGTTACACAGAGCGTTTTACTAGTAATTACATTTGGATTAGTTTCATTATTTGTGGTGGGGGGGGGGGGGGGGGGGGGGACACGTATGTATGTGTGTGTGTTCTGTGATGTAGTGCTGTGTAGTATGTGGGTTCTCTTTTAGGGTGAGTATTTGGGGTGAAACATTTTTGGTTAATAAAGATCGTTTTTATTCTTCGAGTTGATGGTGACTTTTGATTCTTGATCGATAGTGGTCGTGATTTGAAATCGAGCTTCGAAAACCAGAGCTCGATTGCACTTCTATGAGCTGACGTAATTTCTCTGACGTCACAACCATAATGTCAACTAATTGTCCGATCCTTTTCGAACCGGAACTGTAAAATAGGGGGGGAAATCACGCCTTTTAATAGCGTAAACCAGAGGTTTGTAACTTTATTACTTATTATGCAATCGAATTTTAAAAAAAACTTTGTAATTGACAACTATGGTCAATTAAATCTGAGCGGGCCCCCAAAAATGCCAAAAAAATCAGATTTTCAAGCCCGATTCAATGCTATTATTGGCTAAGAGATGCGATTTCAAGAACAGGGTTCAAAGACCGGTTCTGGTTTATAAGTTCGTACACTTGACATTTATTTCAGTAACTTAATCACAAGCCACGTTTTTAAAATCAGACATAATTATACTAATATCTAAATGATAATTGTAATCTCATGGTCATTAAAATTTTCACGCATTTGCACGCATTTGCCCGCAACACGCATTTGCCCGTAAAATGTCAATAACTTTAAGACCATCGGCCCTGGTTTGGCGAACTCCGTCGATGCTGCGTGATGCATCCGCAGGGGCAAAGTTGTTAGTTACATTTGTTTATTCGTTTCACTCGAGAAATGAAAACAATTTACAAACATCCTAGCTCGGCAGCTGAGACCTCGGTCACCGAGTGAGGGAGGGAAATGTTGATGTTATGATTTTACTATGTCGGCGTTTCTTAGAAGTTGTACTCCATACAAGGACATTCATCTAATGGAATGGAATATGACAAGGGCAATTCAGGAAAACAATAACTAATTTGTGGAATATTATAATATCATATAATTATTATAGATATAATTACATCGTACTTATTTTTTAAATAAATATATGGAAATGTTTCCGTAGCATCTAAGTAGTAAATAATTTTTATACCGGGTGGCGCAAAAAAAAATCCCCCTGATTGAGAGGTCACTTTATCGAAACTATTATAGATATGATTCTGAAATTTGTACACATTTTAGGAAAAAATAACAAAATTTAATATGTGCAAGTTTCAAAAACATCACAATTATAGGGAAAAAGTTACAGCTGTTCAAATTGGGTTGTCAAAGAAATGATTATACGGAGCTCAAATAGCACTAGTCCAGAAACTTCCAATGTCCGGGACGCTGTTTCTTCAAAAATACGTACGATATCTAGCTGAAAATTTCAAATTATATTGAAAATATATTAAGATCGATTGTGTAAAAATATTAATCAATTTGAATGAAATGAACGAAAATTATGGAATCTTGAAGTTGAGCGTAAAATCTGAATAATATGTAGATTATTTCTAAACTTTTATTACACACGTCATAAAAGTGATTTTTTCCCCCACTATTCTGTTTTCAAGCTCAACTTCAAGTTTTAATAGCTTTCGTTACATATATTGATATTGATTGAAATTTTGACGGAAGCGATCATAATCTAATTTGAAATTTTCAGCCATATATCGTACGTATATATAGTTTTGAAGAAACAGCGTACCGACCATTGGAAGTTTTATGGACGGGCGCTATTTGAGCTCCGTATAATCAATTTTTTGACAACCAAATTTGAACAGCTGTAACAGCTGTTCTAAGACGAAAGGTCTAAAAAACAGAGGGATTTTCTTGACCATTTTGCATGTATAACATCCTTGTTTTACCATCTAAAAGTTTTAAAGTGAACATGCATTTGGTTTTATAATTATGAAATAAAATGTGATTTCGAAATTTTTTTGTACGTTTACCTACTTACAGTTTGCGCCCCATAATATTACCTTATACGATTTCATGAAAAATGTATTACTGCCAAATGGAAAATTAGCATAAAATGAGGCGAAAATGTTCACAATATCTTGTGTTCACTACATCTCATCAATCTCATTTCCATTCTTTGGGGGTTGTGGGGTGAAGGTTACTATAAATCTTATGTCAATCTTGTGCAAGTAAAAACTGTATACTATTCGCATATACACACCAATTCTTTATATTTTAACCATTAGACTATCACAACATTCATTCAATTAAATTTCAACCAATAAGATAATATGATTTATTTGAAAATGTTGAGATCAGATAAAACGTTTACCTTGACGATCATTTCAATAATTTTGAAAATTTACGAAAATTAACGAAACTTTATCTGAAATTTTTAACTTTATTTTAACCAAGAGAATATAATTTTTAAATTTCAACCAATTAGAGGATGTAGCTGAAATGTTTAAAATAAAATTAAATGTGTAGCCTTGTGCAAAATTTCTACTTGAACGGAATATTTAGATTTCTATCAGTCAATGAAATCGCGTGCTCAAAAACACTGGCGTAACTTCGATGTTGAAGGACCCTCCTGGATGGGGCTGAGAAATTTGGATCGTGTAATAAAACCAGTGGCGTTCTTTAGATTTCGGGCCCACCCGAAGGATATATTTTTGGGCCCCCCTATTTTTTAAGTGTTAATTTTCAAATACTTTAATGACACTTTCAATTATTGTAAATCCAGTCACGTGCTATGAATTTTTTAATACTAGGAAAACGCTCTGTGTAACGCGTTGATGAGCGAGCACGGACACGCGCAACACCTCGAACCGAAAATATGTCTATCGAAAATATCATTAAAAGCCAATAATTCTTGAAATTCGTCAGACTTGTAGGTATAAAAATCTCAAAATATTCCTAAAGTATTCCTAAACTTTGCAATATCCATGCAAAGTTTTAAGTTGATCGATTGAACCTTTATGATTAAAATGTTCCTTGTTAAAATTCAAAAATCATAGGATATATTTAAAAAAATAAACCTGGGACCACTCATATGATAAAAGTGTGTGTACTTACACAATATTAGACGATCTGTTGAACGGTCATATCAGTTTCATACGTTTGAAAGTTTCTGCTCTAACTACCTTGGAACTATAAAGAGTCGAAGTAGCCGTGATGTTGTACAAAAACAAAAACTTGTATATAGACTGCCAAGCACCTTTCCCCCTAAAAAGATTGAGATCTAAAAGAAGGTCGCAGCAATAATATATTGTTGAAACATTTTCGCACTTAAAATTCGTGAAATCATTTCGCCCAGTTACTGCCGCCAAGCACAACATTATAAACCAAACATTGTACCCAAATTTGAGATTGAAAAAATCTCTATGTGAACCATCATAGTATAAACTTTAAAACAATTATACTCATTTAAAACTAAAAATAGAAAGTATTCAAATTTTAAAAACGTAAACAAAATCAATTTAAAAACATTTTTTTTTTACATAACTTAAAATACAAATTAAAAAAAAATATTTAAAATTAAATAAAACAAAATAAAAGTAAAAAAAATAAAAATAAAGCTTGGCGCATTGAATTTGCACCGTCATGTTGACTTCTTCCTTCTTTCCTTCATCACCTTCTTCTTCCTCTTTCTTTCGTCGTGTCCTTGGTCGACATTTTCTTTTTATGTTGCCCCCTCCTTGACACAATGCGCCAAGCTTTATTTTTATTTTTTTTACTTTTATTTTGTTTTATTTAATTTTAAATATTTTTTTTATTTCACGAATTTTAAGTGCGAAAATGTTTCAACAATATATTATTGCTGCGACCTTCTTTTAGATCTCAATCTTTTTAGGGGGAAAGGTGCTTGGCAGTCTATATACAAGTTTTTGTTTTTGTACAACATGTCACATGAGGTGGTAGTTTACAGCAGCTTTCATTGATCATTGAGTGTTACCTATCATTACATTGTTAACGCCAACAACGTCACTTCTTGTCTAAAAATTTCTGTTTTTCTTCCAATAGTTCCCAAGTTAGTATAACGAAAGGGTCAATTTCTTTTGGTTGAATATGAGTTATCTCAACTTTTAAATTGCTAAAAGTTCACAACTTGTGAATAACGTAAATTGTAGGTGTATTGTTCCGGTGTAGACCGGAATTTGTGCGTCATCTCGTACTACGCATATTAGTTGCCAGTTGGTAAACTGAAAGATACACGAAAGGTAGATGATTGTAAATGCGTTTCCTTAATTTTAAATTCTTCTAAGTTCACTTTTTTGTGTAATTTAAACTCTATTGGTAAAGCGTTAAGGCTTACAGATGTTTACAGCACATTTTAAATAAAATCCGGATGTGTTTTGGAAGGCAATATAACTTAAAAGGAACTTATTTCATAAGTTAACTTTCCAGTTTCTGGAAACTTTCCAGGTAGGTAACTAACCAGTTCTTTATTTGAACTGGAACTAGTTCCTTTTTTTGAGGAACTAATCCAACACTGCTGTTTAGTGATAGTTCCATAACATGGATTATGCCGCAAATTTTTCCGCCAACAGTTTTTAACGTACCAAAGATCACGAGTGGGGTTATGCAGAATATGCATATATAATTTTCTATTATTACCTACGGGTGATTTTTTAAATTAGGAGATGTTGGAAGGGATCAAGTATCATACGGTATGGGTTATTTCATATAGAATGAGTACACCAAATTTGGTTGAGATCGGTCAAAGGGTGTAGGAGAAAATAAGAACGTTCATACCAAGAAGCCTTTTCCTTTGTTCATGCGCAGAGAGACACTACTGAAAGTTAAAGGAATTACGGCAAAGGATGTGGCCATTTGATATTGCCTTGTTGTGAAAATTGATTTTGAAGATGTCAACCTAGAGTTCCTTTAAGATTAACTAGCTGAGCCACCTGGTGTTTATAGTGCTGGTTGGGAAGGAGTAGGACGTATATCATTAACAGTCACAAAACACACCAACACACGAACAAACCAACAAAGAACGGTCAACCTGATTGTACCTGACTGATTGCCAAGATACCCGAGAAGCTAAAGCACTATTTTTGCCGGAGAACAGACGCATAATCCTTGATCACACGCTTATAAATTCCCTAAGGTGTCTACCGCTTACATCGGTATGTACGAGGGACAATCAATTAAAAATCAATGTACCTACCCATATTTTGTTTAAATCTCACTAAATGATAATTAACATAAAAAATCTCAAATGATTAAAAATATATATATATATATATATATATATATATATATATATATATATATATATGATAACAATGAGAAAAAATGGTAACACGGAGCGTATTTTATCTCCTCGGTCCCATTCAGTGCGTACCTATACACTTAAAAAAAACTGTTGCACGTCAAGACTCAAGTGAAAAAAACATTGTTTAAAATATGACTTTATCCAACACGTCATGTAATATACAAGCTAATGTTCAAATTCTTTTAAAAAGTACCAAATATAGTTATGAATGTAATTTATGAATAAGATTTTTTTATTTCATTTTGAATGAAATGGCTTTAAATAAAAGTCCTTTACGATTACTAATTTTACCCTGGGGACGTCTTCGAACGAGTCGTGTGCTTACTCATTGTCTTGAAGTATACAATTTTACAATAAATAGTGTGAAAATAAGTTATTTGAAAATACAATTGTGCTAGAAGACAGCCTCCTACTGCAGCAGAATCTATTATGTTATATTCCAAAACAAGTGTCATCTACGTACATTTGTATTCGTTTAAAAGTGTCAAGACAACATAGGAAACCAAACCTCTGATACGCTCACAACACAACCCCCACCCCTAATCCACCAGCCACTGAATAGATCTGAATGTGAATTGTTTATTCTTCAAGCAATGACGATTCACGATATTAAATGACCTTTTATTGTTGTTGTTTATTGATTATGGCGTGTGTGTGGGGGGGGGGAGGGGGTGTATGTGTTTATTACGCATAGATCGTACAATCAATTAGTCTACCGGTCTTTATTCCTGATAGTGATGGCATATTGTTGATGCATCTAATTGATTTATTGTTTGTTTTGATATTTTAGACAGTATGAATTATTTCGTGCATTAGGTATTCTTTTAAAAATGCCATTGCATAATTGACCATGTTTGTAAACACCTTTCGCACAAGGCATTCGATTGGCGTCAGAATACCATTGTTCATTGTGCGTAGTTAATCTATTATTCTTTATTCTACACAAAACGAAGTTTCCATACTCTCGAAACTGAAATAAATTTAGATATTATAATATTCATACGTGAAGTAGTAGAAATAAAGATGTCATTATGGAACGGAATCGATGTCTGTTATTCGTTTGTATTATTGTCCCAATACTTGAATATCCATAAATACTATCCAAACTAGTTTTCTCAAATGGTTGATACTACGTCATATTCTGTCGTCATATTGAGGTACCTATATTTGAGGTTTGAATCTTTCAATGTGACAAAATTATGAAGTGCATAATGAATTCTTCTATGAACAGCACAATTAGTCGACAAATATCTATCGAGACGCAGTCTGCTGCCGATTTCTATAACAAGCAAATGGGCGAAGATTTCAACATGCAGTAAGTTAGTAGATGAAGGGGAAGAGCGGAACGCTTAATATTGATAAATTTTCCACTTCCGGTTTGAAATTTTTGTTTTTTCTTGAAGTGGAGTGTCTAGCAATACATTGTCTTTAATGTTGCCAAATTTCAAAACTGTCGATGGACCCGTTTGACTTTTGAAAAAAATTAAAATTTAAAATTGGATAAATTCACTTCCGGTCAAAATATTTCAGATTTTCTTTCAGAAGTACGCGTGAGAAGGGGGACTCTATGTGTCTACCAAATTTCAACTCTCTAGACCAAACCGTGCAATCTGTAGAAAAGGGCAAGCAAAACGACGTGCCTAGCTAGCTTGCCTAGCTGCCTAGACGTGCCTAGACGTGCCTAGCAGCCAGCCAACCAGCCAGCCAGCCAGCCACCATGAAAGTCAATCCTTGCATGTTTGAGGCCCAAAATTCACCCCGAAGGGATGAACGCAGCACTTTGATATTTGGTTAGGTGTTGTCAGGTGGCTAAATATACCCGATAACCATGATTTTCAACTTTCATTTCTCACTGCATGTATGCCTGTCGACACCTCGTTTCGACCACTTAAGCCGTTGCGGTATAAGTCTCTGGTAGTAGCTCGCACGTTGTATTAGAGCGGTGCTTGGCAGCGTCGAGATTATGCCCGACTAGATATAGTTATGAATGTAATTTATGAATAAGATTTTTCTAAATTTATTTTGAATGAAATAGCTTTAAAGAAAAGTCCTTTACGAATACTAATTTTACCCTGGGGAAGTCTTCTTCGAACGGGTTGTGTGCTTACTCATTATCTTGAAGTATACAATTTTACAATAAATAGTGTGAAAATAAGTTATTTGAAAATACAACTGTGCTAGAAGACAGCCTCCTACTGCAGCAGAATCTATTATGTTACATTCTAAAACAAGTGTCATCTACGTACATTTGTATTTCTTTTGTGTCAAGACAACATAGGAAACCAAACCTCTGATAATCACAACACAACCCCCACCCCTTATCCACCAGCCACTGAATGTTTATCTCTAGATCTGAATGTGCTTTGTGTATTTTCCAAGCAATGGATTCACGATATTAATTGACCTTTTATTATTTGTTTATTGATTATGGTGTGTGTGTGAGGGGGGGGGGGGGTGTTTATATGTTTATTACGCATAGATCATACAATCGTTTAGTCTACCGGTCCTTATTCCTGATGATGATGGCATATTGTTGATACATCTAATTGATTTATTGTTTGCGTTTCGATATTTTAGACAGAATGAATTATTTCGTGCATTTAGGTAGGTATTCTTTTAAAAATGCCATTACATATTGTTGACCATGTTTGTAAGCTCACAGACGGAAGATTCCGCGTGAGGCAATCGATTGGCGTCAGAATACAATACTATTGTTCATTGTGCGTAGTTAACCTATTATTCTTTATTCTACACAAAACGAAGTTTCCATACTCTCGAAACCGAAATAAATTTAGACATTATAATATTCATAGGTACGTGAAGTAGTAGAACTAAAGATTTCATTATGAAACGGAATCGATGTCTGTTATTCGTTTGTTGTCTCAATACTTGGATATCCATAATAACTATCCAAACGAGTTTTCTCAAATGGTTGATACTACGTCATATTCTGTCGTCATATTGAGGTATATTTGAGGTTTGAATCTTTCAATGTGACAAAATTATGATGTTCGTTCACCTAGAATTCTACGAGCGGCTAGAGACAGAAGGTGCTCCAGGCGGCGTAGGGCGCGCGCATAAGTTTTACTGGGCAGCCTAAGGAATAAAACTCTCTATGGGTATAGACAAAGTCGAACTGGCGAAAATTAAAACTGTGCAACTTAAAAAAATAACTCTATGGTTAGGCAGAATTAAAACTTGTAAAAATTGCAAATAAAAAAGTACGACCCCGGCCGGTATCGAACCGGCGACCCCTAACACCGTAAGCCAATGCACTGTCTATTGCGCCAACAGGACGGCGATACTGTATGCCGTTCGTAACCACTAAACTAGCAAATGGGCGAAGATTTCAACAAGACGCAATGTCGCTCGTCATACCTGCAGCATTACCTACGAACCTGATACTATCTGTGATCGCGATGGCAATCGGCGTGCCGCGATGGCGATGTTTCGGGTTATTGATGATCTACACAGCATCCCTCGACCTCTCATTTGAATATATATACTGGAAGGTATTATCGCTTACACAAATTAAAAAAGGATGATGTGAAAAAAAAGTTTTTCTAGGATCGGGAATCGAACCCGTTATGCAGGAACACAAGCCAGCTGCCTCCGATAATTCAGCTATTCAGGCCGACAGGATATGTGGAGTTGACAGCGAAGCTGCTGTGTTGGTAGATGAAGGGGAAGAGCGGAACGCTTAATATTGATAAATTTTCCACTTCCGGTTTGAAATTTTTGTTTTTTCTTGAAGTGGAGTGTCTAGCAATACATTGTCTTTAATGTTGCCAAATTTCAAAACTGTCGATGGACCCGTTTGACTTTTGAAAAAAATTAAAATTTAAAATTGGATAAATTCACTTCCGGTCAAAATATTTCAGATTTTCTTTCAGAAGTACGCGTGAGAAGGGGGACTCTATGTGTCTACCAAATTTCAACTCTCTAGACCAAACCGTGCAATCTGTAGAAAAGGGCAAGCAAAACGACGTGCCTAGCCAGCCAGCCAGCCAGCCAACATGAAAGTCAATCCTTGCATGTTTGAGGCCCAAAATTCACCCCAAAGGGATGAACGCAGCACTTTGATATTTGGTTAGGTGTTGTCAGGTGGCTAAATATACCCGATAACCATGATTTTCAACTTTCATTTCTCACTGCATGTATGCCTGTCGACACCTCGTTTCGACCACTTAAGCCGTTGCGGTATAAGTCTCTGGTAGTAGCTCGCACGTTGTATTAGAGCGGTGCTTGGCAGCGTCGAGCTAACGCCCGACTAGATCAACATTTTCGAGAAATTTGACAGATAACACGCATAATGTCAGTAAAATGTCAATAACTTTTGGATTTAAACACAGATAAGTCTGAAAATTGTCAAAAATACAGATAATGTTGGTCCCAATGACCATGCAAAGTTTTAAGTTGATCGGTCATACGGTTCTAGTTTAAATGTCAAAAATCATATGAAAGATTTTTTAAAATTTTAACCAATGGGAGGATTTGGCTGAAACTTTGTATGATTGGGTAAAATGTTAGTGGTAATGACTTGTCAAAATTTCAAATTGATAAAACAAACCAATCGAAAGATAATTTTTTTTAAATTTGAACCAATCACGGGATCCCGTTCAAAAACGATCCCAGGGACCGCATAGAGTACGTTAGTATGTGTACAAAATTTCAGATTGATTGCTTGAGCGGTTTGACCTGGCGTGTGACCACAAAAAAAACATACAAACAAAAAAATACAAAAAAAAACACACAGAGAAAGTGCCATAAGAGTACCGTGGTGACGCTCGCTATACGCTCGCTCAAATAGGTACCTATAGGTAATAGCAGAAAATAAAATACTAGGAAAACGCTCAGTGTAACGCGTTGATGAGCGAGCACAGAACATGCAACATCCCCATAGTAACGATGCACGACACGGCACAAGACGATTTTCTCTGCAATTTTTCAATCTCCATAATACTCTGGATGAATAACAGATCCATTGTGTCGTGAAGTCTTACCTACATACCTTCTCCAGAAATCTCTTGTAACATCCCATTCTAAACTCGTAAAATTACAATTAATACTTGACTGATTGGGCTTACAATATGTAAAATGTAATATTAAGTTGGTCTTGATCACCATGCAAAATTTGAACTTAATGTGAACATTTTTATTGTCGACCAATCAGAAGACATTATTTAAACTTAAACCAATTAGAGGATTTGGCCTTCGTACTGCATCCGATTTTATGCGCTAGCTCAAAAATGCTTTCATTTTCCTGTAAATTGTGGATAGCTTGGCTGCTCTACAGGCCTTGCCTTGGAACAGAAGCTTAAAGAAGGCAGGGATGACAATTTAGTATACATTTTTCAAGATTATGGAATAAAATGACCTTAAAATGACAAAACTTTTGAAAATAACGACAGATTAGACTGAAAATTAGCAAAAATATCTAAAATGTTTGTACCAATGACCACGCGAAGTTTCAAGTTGATCGGTCAATCTGTTCTAGTTTAAATTACAAAAATCACCGTAAAAATGGTTTCAAATTTGAACCAATGGGAGGGTTTGGCTGAAATTTATTATGATGGGGTAAATTGTTGGTTGAAATGACTTTGCTAAATTTCAAATTGATCGGAACAACCAATCAAAAGATAATTTTTTTAAATTTGAACCAATCACAGGAGCCCGTTCAAAAACGATCCCAGGGACCTCATAGATTACGTTAGTATGTGTACAAAATTTCAGATCGATTGCTTGAGCGGTTTGACCTGGGCTGTGACCACACAAAAAAAAAAAACACACAGAGAAAGTGCCATAAGAGTACCGTGGTGACGCTCGCTACGCTCGCTCAATTATAACCTCAGCTCCAATTTGAGTCTGGGGGAGGGTCTACACGCAATACGCGGGTCTGGGCTGCGCAGGCCGTAAAATTTTCGGATTTCACTAAGGATGAAGTGCATTTAACTCGATGCAAACATAAATATTGGTCGATTTGCTCATCAAATTCTTTAAATTACTACATATTTAATTACAACCGCTTTTCGATATTTTTCGAGGGCACAAAATCAAGTATAAATATTGCAACTGTACATCCCTTTCTGGGTTGTTCCTGAGAAGGATGCTACCCTTCATTCCAGCCACAACTTTTAATTCTGCTCAGAAATCAAAATTGTGTCTACTCTAAAATTGTTGACACTGAATTGATTTTTAATAGAAATACAATGACAACATACTTATTTATGGAACAGAATTGCATTAGTTATAGTTACTCTGCTAAAAACTTTCAAAACTGAATAAAGAAAATGTATCCGAGTGCGTGGAAAATATATTAGAACTTTGAGCTTTTTGAGGGCTGCCTCAATAATATCGAGCAATAACAGAGTTATTACTTACCTCTCATCTGCCTTCTTCGCCACAGATTTTCCGAAACCCATCAATTTTGCACTCTGCCTCCTTGATAATCTTGGTGTAGACAAATTCAGCCTCCCATTCTTCTTAGACACTGTTGCCACGTGTGAATGAGAAGCGTATACACTTCTCATTCACACGTGGCATAATAACTCACTACAGGGGTCGGCAACCTGCGGTTCCGGAGCCGCATGGGGCTCCTTGGTGGTTCTTGAATGGTTATAATTTAAATAAAGATCTGGAATCGGAAAATGTGAAAATTCGGAAAAAGCGCCCTGCGGGGCGACAATTGGACAATTTGGACAATCATTCAATTTGTTCATTGTTGAAATTCTAAAAAACGCCCTACGGGGCAACAATTGTAAACTTACTTGATTCAATTTGTTCATTTTAAAGTCCCAGAATCACTTTTAAATTGTCAAAATTATTTTTAAAAAACCATCCTGCGGGGCAACAACTGGGGGGCTTCGTCAAAATATCAAAATAAACTAGTAATTCAATTTATTATTTTCGGTGCATTATATTTGATTGCCTCTACTGCGGCTCCCATTATTATCCAATTTATTAATTTTTGGAAATTGGCTCCTTCACCAAAAAAAAGGTTGACCTCTGTACTAGAATATCAGTATTGGTAATTTAATAAAATTAGTACCTAATGAAATTGTAAATATAGAATCATATTAGATATGAACAAAACGGCAAATATAAAAAAATCCACATGCATTTGCGGCCAACCATAAAGCACTTGAGCAAGTGCTTGTGAGCAGTGTTGTGACAGATAACCTATTTACGTTATCTAGATAAAGATAAAGATAACTCGAAAAATTAACTAGATAATTTGTTCAGATAAAGATAAAAAAAATGTTGGGAAGGACTGATTTTTCAATGGGAATTATAATTATATTCACGCATTTTTAACTGATCGATGAATATAAATACGGATAGAATAAAAAAATATACGGAAGTCATTCTCATCAAGTCTCGTCAGAACACGGATAAAATCAATGCTTTTCCCGAATTTCCTTAGATAATTAAAATCTTATATAAAAGATAGACAATTTATTTATCTAGATAACATAATAGATAATCACTAAAAAAATGTATCTAGACAAGATAAAAGATAACAAAATATTATCTAGATAAACTATGTAGATAAAATTATGTCACAACCATGGTGGGTCACAACACTGCTTGTGAGCGACTTGTCAATGAAATGTCAGCTGTCGGTGCAAGAGTGGGGAAAGACATGGCTCAGTCACTTCACTCTCCTCCGTCGCCGTCTCACGATAAATTCATAAACAATTCTACACACACAGTATAAACATTTCAAACAATTTCTGCACCGGAGCTCAGGACAGAAATAAGTCTCTCTTGAATCAGCGCTTGGACCCAAAAAGGAAGTAATCTGTAGGGCACACTTTTGTTTCAATCCATTTGAAATTTGGAGGGTTTTATAATTATGCATATCTTTTTATTTTGCTTAATTTGTGAAATCTAAATTAGATACTCTATGCTTAAAACTACCCAAAAATGGCCTAATTGTACACCATGTTTAAAATGTTTAAAATTTTATTTAAAAAAAACAGAAAGCAAGGCATATTTAACCACCTTTTATTTATGTGATGTGAAAATTTCAAAGTGATACATTCATTATTGTGGCTCAAAGATTTTATCTAAATTAGCTACCTTGGCCGCCTACGTATTTCCTATGTATTTCTAAGGACAGCCCTCGAGTCTTTTAAGAGGCAAACAGAAGCGAGCGGGAATCGCACGGTTCGTCAGAGCGTTTTTTTGAAATTTTGTCTTCCCACTAAATAATTTTAAAAAATCAGATAGTAACGACCCGTTACAGCCTAATAGACTAAATAATGCAGCAAACTGGAGTACTTTATGACCTCTGGTACGACCTCAAAGTGTAAATAATCGTATTTAACACTTTGAGGTCGCACCAGAGGTCATAAAGTACTCCAGTGTGAGGCAATATTTGTCTATCTTAAAAAAGACTTTTATTACAATTGGTGCCCCGTTGCTCAAAATTATCAATACATCATTGTTAACTGGCCAAGTGCCTAGTAATTGGAAAACAACTGTCATAATACCAATACCCAAAGTTGTTGGTACCAAATTAGCACATGAATGCAGACCAATAAATATGTTACCTACATTCGAAAAGATCTTGGAAAAAGCTGTGTTTTTCCAAATTAGTGAATATTTTGAGATAAACAATCTATTATATGAGTATCAATCCGGATTAAGAAGTACGTTTTCATGTGAAACAGCAATTCAGTTACTTATGCAAAGATGGAAGAATGATCTTGACAATAATAACTTAATAATAGCAATATTTATTGACTTTAAAAGGGCATTTGAAACCATTGACAGAAACATCTTGTTAAAAAAACTTAATGCGTATGGACTGGGAGGACAGGTGTTGGAATGGTTTACAAGTTATTTAACTGAAAGGAAACAAATAACTAAATTTAAAGAATTTGTTTCTAAAGAAAAAATTAATGATTATGGTGTTCCTCAGGGCTCTGTACTTGGCCCGTTGTTATTTATAATCTACATAAATGATATATATTTAAGTACGGGTAGCTTATTTGTCAATGTTTTTGCTGACGACACGTTAGTGTCATTCTCAGGAGTGGACATTAAATCAATGTGTCAAGTTGTAAATAATGATCTCACTAAGTTGGAAGAGTGGCTCAGGGCAAATAAACTTAAGCTTAATACTAGTAAAACCAAATGTATGATACTATCAGGCAAAGGAAGCCGAATGTCGAAAGAAATTAATATTAATGATGATGTATGTTTGGAAATCATGAATACGAAGCTGGAGATTGTAAAGGAAATCAAGTATCTTGGAATTATCATTGATCATAACTTGACTCTTTCCAAACATGTTCAATATATATCACGTAAAATTAGACAAAAGGTTGGTTTTCTTGCAAGAATTGGATCGTTTTTATCACCATGGACTAGATTATTAGTATACAAGACAATTGTGTCTCCACATATTGATTATTGCTGTACGATGTTATGGGGAAGAAATGACGGAGATTTAACTAAGCTTCAGGTACTACAAAATAAAAGTATGAGGATAATATTAAGATGGAATAGATATAGTAAGATAACGGATATGTTGGACACTTTACAGTTGTTGACTGTAAGGCAGAGAGTAGCTGTAAGTGTATTAGTGTTTATTTATAAAATGATTAATGGGCTTATGCCCTCATATTTAAATAATATGATTGAGTTTGTTGGTAATAATCATCAGTACAGTACAAGAAACAGTTCCGTAAATTTATTTGTTGCAAGAAGAAACAAAACAAGTAACCAAAAGACCTTGTTTTATTCTGGTTTTAGGTTGTACAATGAACTTCCGAAAAGTGTTAAAAATGAGAGCAGTCAAGTATTATTTAGAATTGAATGTATTAAGTTTGTAAAAGAAAAATTTCAATAGGATTATTATTTATTAAGAATGTTGATTTTAAAATGTCTACTGTGTAACGTATCCATTGTAATCTGACTGAAGTGTACTTAAATAGCAAATTGCTAAATAAAATATATCAATCAATCAATCAATATTGGGTTGTTATGGGTCGTTATTATCTGATTTTGTTAAATTTAAATTATTTAGTGGGAAAACAAAATGTCTAAAAAAACGCCCTGACGAACCGTGCGATTCCCGCTCGCTTCCGTTTGCCTCTTAAACACAGATTAGTATGAAAATTTTCAAAAATGTAGATAATGTTGGTCCCAACCATCATGCGAAGTTATAAGTTGATCGTTCAATTGGTTCTCTAGTTTAAATTTCAATAAACACAGGAAAGATGGTTTTAATTTTAACCATGGGAGTATTTGGCTGAAACTTTGTAAGAATGGGGAAAATGTTGGTCGTAATGACATTGTCAAAATTTCAAATTAATCAGACTAACCAATCGAAAGATTTTTTTTTTAAATTTGAACCAAATCAGGGGATTTCAAAAAAATTAGGGTCTGCAACGCCCGGAAATGTTGTACATGTGTGCAACATTTCAGCTTGATCGGAGAAAAACTGTGACTTGTATATCGTCAATAACAGAAAAAAACACACACACAAAAAACAGAGGTCCGTGCCACAAGAGCCAAAAGGAAACGCTCGCTTTGCTCGCTCAAAAATATAGTTTTGCTGAAGAGTGAGGATGTCAGGAATACTTAAAAGTTATGTGGTGTTTTTCGTCTTGCTTTATTTCATAAGCAAAAAACTCAAAAAAGTTTATTTCAAAGTGTCAAAAAAACAAACAAAACAAACCTGCAGGGCAAGGATGGTGCTATACTCTCCACCACCCCAAAATGTCAAATGTCAAATTATAAAATATATTGAATATTTCAACAAAATACGCCTCATAACGTCTTATAAAATTGATTTCACAGTGTCCAAGTCCAAGAACCAAAAACGCCCTTCGGGGCTGGGTGCCCTCTCCCCCTTATTCCGAAAAAATTGTTTTTATTGCCTTGCCCCCCCCACCCCCCTGGCAGAAATTCTGCGGACGCCCATGGTAGCGTATACCACAAAATTATTAGGACTACACCACTGTGAATAGTCCACAAAGAAAATGTTGGACCGAACAACATAATTCATCTAATTCCCTACGCACGAAGTAGTTCAACGAAGTAGAAGTACCTTGAGATCAGTGAGTAGATCCAAATAAATTCTTTAAAAAATCATCCAGCTAGTATGTGTCGGGCACGAAAACACTACAAGTAAACGGAGTGTTTTCGTGCCCGACACCTACTGACCACATAGTAGGAGCAAAGTTATGACAGTAAGCGATGAAAATGTAGATAAAGGTTCAATACATGTCACCTCGGTCTTGCTTTTTCGATTTTCATAACCGTTTGTCAAATATAGTCATTTATATTTTGGATTTCGCTCGAAAACCGCTCCAAATCGCTTTTGGCGGGAAAAAATATATGACAGGCCTTAAGGGGGGAAAAGTCAAAATTTTGGCTTCCTAATTGCCTTTTCACAAAAAAGTATTTTTTGCAATTTATTGAGTAATTAGTGCGTTTGTGAAAATTGGTGAAAATTGGAAAACGTGAAAATTGGTACCCTTACTAATTCGAGTATGAGGAATCCAAAAATCGATGGCACCAACCTGAGTAATTAATACTTTCTGCGTACAAGGCAACATGATGAGATCAAAAACAAGGTTTGTAATTTAAGCTTATAAGTAGTAAGTATACACAATTAAAACGATAGATGTCACTCGATATGTATCCGAAGAAATTTTGATTTTATGTAATTAATTGCAATTAATTTAAAATTAATTAATTAATAGAAAACTGTATATTATTGATACACAACCAAAGGTGGTTATTCAACACAAGTGACCTATTTGTGATATTAAAACCTCAATTTTGTTGAATATCAAGTGACATTTCTATCAAAATGTGAGATAAGCATAATTAATTACGCATAATTAATTATGCTAATTAGGAACTAAACACAAAATTTTGATTAATTGTTTATACTACTTATAAGCTTGAAATTACATTTTTGATCTCATCATGTTGCCTTGTGTGAATATGGCGATTTTAATCAGATGAATTAATTAGTGGATTAATTATTATGTTAATGACTATAATTAACTTTTGGCGACTAATATGCATTGTTGACATTACAAGCTTTCTTTAGTTACCCATGAAGACCACGTTATATAATAATGTAATTTTTATGTCGATTTTATTAATTATGCTAATTAAGCTAATTACGCAGAAAGTATTAATAACTCAGGTTGGAGCCATCGATTTTTGGATTCCTCATACTCGAATTAGTAAGGGTGCCAATTTTCACGTTTTCCAATTTTCACCAATTTTCACAAACGCACTAATTACTCAATAAATTGCAAAAAATCCTTTTTTGTGAAAAGGCAATTAGGAAGCCAAAATTTTGACTTTTCCCCCCTTAAATGTACATAATTCTTAGTCCCTAGCAATAAGTTTCACACAATTTGAAAAAGACGAAGCTTTTGAGTTGAACGGTACATAAAAGTTAGAACAGTTCATGTGAAGGAATAGAAATCAAAATTTTGATTATTTGAGGGCCTGGAAATCCAAAAGTACTCAATAAATGGACAAACCAAAAAATACGTATGTTTTACTTTGGGCTTGTGACCAATTCTACCAAGTTTTATCAAAATCTGAGAGGGTCATTTTAAGCTTTTTGTTGAATGGCGATTTTTATAAAATAATTAATTATACGATTAATTATTATGTGAATGAAAAAATTTAACTTTTTATGATTTATATGGATTGTAGACATGACAAGCTTTCGATGGATACTCATAAAGACCATATTATAAAATTATATATTATTTTATCTAAGTTTTTTAATTATGCTAATTATGCTAATTACGCAGAAAGTATTAATTACTCAGGTTGGTGCCATCGATTTTTGGATTCCTCATACTCGAATTAGTAAGGGTACTAATTGTCACGAATACTATCGCAAACGCACTAATTTGCCATTATATAGGACATCTTGACTCCACTATGAGTGAATATAATTGATTAGAATTAGATCATAAAGTAACTGAATGTAAACCTGTGGGTCAATTTAAAATGAAAATTATTGAATACTTGAAAAATGAAGAGTGTTAACAGATAAAACACCTTTGTTAAGTGTATGTAATTTACTAAAATAGCGAAAGCTAAATAAATAAATAAGTATAAAACAATTAATCAAAATCAGATAATTGTATTTCTGCTCGTCTCAAAACAATTCGCAGAGCACAGAAGAAAATTGTTAGGAAAATCTAATGAAAATATTATGTCTTCAGAAGTAAATTGAGACACAATAGTTGGTTTTCATCAGTGGTTTTCATAGCCCCCGTTGGTATTTTTAGTTTCTTTGTTGAGCCTAAAGACGCGTGGCAGTGACCTCAACCTCCCCCCCCCCCCCCCCATTTGAGATTTACAAACGGCACTATTTACTTCAAAATAATCTAATTTCTAGACGCCATTAAGAAAAGAAATGCTTCAAAATAGCGTCAAAATCGCGTAAACTCACCAAATTCATTTCTTCTCCCCAATACCCCATTCCAATTCCATCAAATGTTTCGCCATCCAATTCCAATTCATCCACTGATCAGTGAACAGAGATCACGCATAGAGATTGTGAGATTGTACCGGAGATTGTACCGGAAAAAAAGAACATTTAAAGCGAAAACATCGAAAAAGCTGTGAAATCTAGTCCGCAATATTTGCAAAAGGCTGTCGTTCCGAATTAGATTCTTTGAAGTCTCCGACGGTTTGAACGTGCAAAAGGTTCGCATACTGAACAACGACCACCGTGCGGTAACCACGTGCATGCGAAACACACGTCGAGATTCAAGGTGGTCGCTGTGGTAGCTAGCTCCTGCAAGACCAGGGGGACATCATTGTGTGTCCACAAGGTGCACGGCAATCCGGCGGATGCGACAGATCTGTCCCTCTGCAGGGCAAGTACCCCTGCAGAGGGCCATCGTCCCGACAACCCGGCTTCATTTAGCTCGATTACAAGTCTGCGCTACCAGACCCAGCCGTCAGTAGGGCTTCGCTAAGAGGCATATAAACAGAACCGAGTTCGAATCACAAGAATTTGTTATTTTTATTTTTAGACTCATATTGATTGAAATCTATTTTGTTTACATAATTGTTGCAACCTCAAATTGATTAACTTTTGCACATCGGATAATTAACAATTATTTTCGATTTTAATTTGTGTTGTAAGGTTTGATGAATGGCTGACAGATGGCAGTTGTGGTAGTTGGCTGCGCTCTAGCTAGGTGGCGTTATGGACTAAAACTCTCTAGTGTGACTTTAGGCCGACATGGGTTACCTATCAGAAACGACTTTAATATTAGATTGTAACTTCGTTGTGCTTCAGATTAAGAAAATTATCACTTCCCTGGCTAAAACAATGTTCGGGTAATCATTTAAAAATAACTCATTGCTGGATAAAACTACAAAACGCCATAATACAAGGTAAATTCATACTCAGGCTCATCAGCTGTCAAAGTCTGCATTCTAGCAACTTATGACCGCATTTAACCTGTTCTATGAATTGATAAGTATATATTTAGATATATTAGCAGTTCATAAACATTAAAACTACGCATTAAAGCAAGGAGAAACATTTTATATGAGAAAATAACACTAAAACTGAGCCGCCATCTTGGTAACACATCTCGGGTAAACGTAGTTTAAAAACTCTCACTGATGATTTGCAGGCTATGCAATGTTGATACCATTTTTGTAAAATCGTAAAATGTAAACAGTTTTTCACGCATACAAAAATGTGCAATTAATTTTTATTTATTTTATTCTGACTGACTCCATGAAAAGTATCAAGATAAAGATACTGATAGTGTCAAGTATCAAAGATACATCTTTGATATAGTGCCCTTCTCTTGACGATACCCATACATGTATTATGTACTTGTCCACGGGATGATAATAAAAAACAAATACAAATACAAACAATGAAAAAGTAATTATAAAATACATATAAATAACTACGAGCATATTTTCTATATCCATTGATAATTAGTCATTGCGTTGTAGGATTAATCTCTCTAATCTCTCTAATCTCTACAACCAATCTGTCAGTGTATCATCTGTCTTTACATAGTGTCAGCGCAATTATAATAAAATAGTATAGTTATAGATATCTTTCTAATTCCGCTAAGCTCGGACTTGGTTCAGTTCTTTTTTTATTGACCGCAAAATAAATAAAATCTCCATATTCGATTGCAAACTATCACAAAATAATATCCACAAACAGTGAAATCATCCAACTATTTTATTTGCAAAAGTTTGTCGTTCGGATGAATTACGATTGGGTCATGGAGGTCCGATGAAGTACAACGTGCAAGTTCGGATAGCTGGAACTTGGCCGATGTAAACCCAAGGCGTCCTGCATCGGATTCGGAGCCAATGTAGCACGCAAAGGGTTTTGCCGGTCAAGTAACAGCTCTCCACGTGCATGGAATGCCCATGCAGACAGCGTCGTGTGTCCACATGTCAGGAACGCCGTCCCGACGCCGGACCCGGCGTGGGGCCGGACCCTCCGGACCGTGTCCCTTGCAGGTCGCGCACCCTTTACAGGGCCACCGTCCCGACAACCCGGCTTCGTTTAGCTCAATTACAAGTCTGCGCTACCAGACCCAGCCGAGAAGTAGGTGATTGTGAGAGCCTTATCAATAGACCAGACTTCAAATCACGAACACGTCATATACTTTTTTAATTTTGGAAACGTGATTGAAATTAATTGTTTACATGTACTTGATGATTTTCAATTGGTATTGGTTGGTCATGGTAATTACTAATTAGATACATCTAATTACAGGTAATTAGAGTTAAAAATATTTTTGAAATAAAATAAGGTTTGATGGATGGCTGACAGATGGCAACACTTGAGTTCGAGCAGTAGTTATCGGAGTCGTCGTTAGATTACGGGATGGATGCTTTTGTTTACTACCTATATCTTACCTATAGTCTTATCTCAGAGTACCTGCAAGGCGAAGACAACGATGAACTTTGACGATGATTATGTGGACAGTGGGGGGGGGGGGGGGGGGGGGGGGGGAGGCTACAACCTTCTACAACCAATGATTCCACAATGTTACATCCAAAGAATGTTTCATTGCTTGCACTCAAAAAATGTTTTTTAGACTAGGAAACCGCTTTGTGTTCTGCGTTGATAAGCGAGCTTTCGTACAGCATTCGAATGAATAATAAGTGAGTGAGAGTTGCTTCTCTGTTATAGACCTTGGAACGAGTAGAAACATCAGCATGCGTCAAAGGAGCAGTTAATTCACTTAAATTTCTTAGAATTATTTGACATTTATTTTATAAACTGCCAATAAAATGCCTATTGCCAAGCAAATTCTTAGCCGATTTGTATGAAAATTTTCAAAAACACAGAAAAAAAATCATCTGAATGACGATGCAAAATTTTAAATTTATAGGCAAAACGGTTTTATTTTTAATTTTCAACTAATCACAGGATCTCGTTTAAAATCCTTCAGATCACTCAGCCCCCTTACATCAAATGCTTAGGTAAAAGCCAAGGTATATAGATAACATCTATTTACCTTGGGTAAAAGCCTACGGGCCATTCCATAAAAAAAATCAGGGGCAGTGGCATTGGAGTCGCACCCCACAGTGCAGGTTTTGACAGTGAAAACATACTACCTACTTCATAAAATCGTTTTGATATCTATTGTTATTTATTTTTATTTTTTTTTAGCCATTTGGTCACATCTTTTTCTAGAATTTAATGTATAAATGTTGTCAATAAAATAAATAACAGGTTAAAAAGAATATAAATTAATGATAAACCACAAAAAACGCTAAAAGCTTAGTAAAAACAAGGTTAGAATACATAATTCATGAATTCGTCAGTCGAGTAAAATGATTTTTCCAGCAGCATGATTTTAAGTTCACTTTTAAAAACATCACTTGTCTTGGAGTTTTTTTTTTTGTAAAATTTCCGTTCCATTTGTAGTACACCCACAGGCCACAGCTTTAGTTTAGAATATTGGTGTTGAAGATCGTTCACTCTCCTAGTGTTGTGCACATCTGGATTACCTGTATTGAAGAGGTTCAGATTGTATCTTACAAAAATACAAGCTTAGAGATACAAGTGTTAAAAATATATATATACATGAAAGTGGCAATATTCGCAAGTCCCGAAATAACTGCCAACAAGAATCTCTGGGCCCCCGCCTCATCATCAGCCTATAACAATTCTCATCTGGGCAATAGACAACATTCAAAATTCACTGCGCATGCGCGACGTGCCGTGATGCATGTTGGGCTTAGGATGTGAAGAGTTTGACAGCTGCCTGGTTGACAGTGCTGAGATGCATAAAGGAAGAATGTTTTTCGGTGTTTGTTATGTTATATCATCTCTGTATTTAAATGTAACTAATTTTATTGGTATTCAACATTATTTTATGAATAATACTAAGAATAGCAGATCGTACGGAACAGTGTGTTGTGTTCCATTGAGCAAAAATAACACTAAATTTAGCCGTGAAGTGTCGTTTCACTACTTTCAAGGGACATTGATTTGAAGAAAGAATGAGGCGTGTGAGGCGAATTGGATCTCAGGGAAAATGTAGTAAATGGTCCCCTATTAAGAACCACAGAATATGTGGTGCACATTTTAACAAATCTGGTTATAAGAAATATGAAGAAAAATTGCCCTGTTTTTCCCCTAACAAAATGAATAAATGAATAAACCGAAATGAATAACCAATAGGTCAGATTGATTTGTTAATTAGTTATGTATACAGGAACATACTTACACTAAAAATTTTCAACAAAAACATAATTTATTGCGTCTTATCCATTCTTTCTTCAAATCAACGTCCCTTGAAAGTATTGAAACAACACTTCACGGCTAAATTTAGTGTTATTTTTGCACAATGGAACACAACACATTGTTCCGTACGATCTGCTATTCTTAATATTATTCATAATTATGTTGAATACCACTAAAATTAGTTACATTTAAATACAGAGAGGATATAACATAATAAACACCGAAAAACATTCTTCCTTTATGCATCTTAGCACTGTCAACCAGGCAGCTGTCAAACTCTTCACATCCTAAACCCAGAATGCAATGTTGATAGTTGTAGATGGCGCTCGGGGTTTAAAATGTTGTCTATTAACACACGCTTGCTTGATGTAGTTGTGCCAAAACACTATACCGTATGCCATGATGCTTTGCACCAGGGGGCCAATTCTTGAGATTCACGTTTTGAAACCGTTTTACGTTTACATGCTATAAAACTGGATCAGTTGACAACTATCGGCTAGCCTTCACCTTTTTTGGTTTTAAACAATGAAACCGTGAGTGTGACACGGTTTCAAAACGTGAATCTCAGGAATTGGCCCCCAGGGCGAAATAGACAGTTCTCACTACAGCTGTGGAACATTGGTTTTCCGAAG
The DNA here is from genome assembly GCA_934045905.1 of Leuctra nigra. Classification (NCBI taxonomy): domain Eukaryota; kingdom Metazoa; phylum Arthropoda; class Insecta; order Plecoptera; family Leuctridae; genus Leuctra; species Leuctra nigra. Next base: position 10,857,954 of record OW203770.1, read on the forward strand.
TCCTTATCAAATATCCTATTCTCGCCATTTTTGATACTAGCTCGGTTGTATGAGGATTCCACTTTAGTTGGTTGTCGATTGGGATGCCGAGAAACTTGGTGCTTTGGGAAGTCTCCATTTGTTATTTATTAGTGTATTATTGTGATTATAGTATTATTAATTATTGGTAGAAATGTATTGTTAAATTTAATAAGTTTTGAACACGCCAAAGGGTAGGTGGTTGGTTGTGAATAATTACCAACTGCAAGATGAAAAGATTTTCCTTAGTTTTGTTATTTTTTTACTATTGTTTACTATACAATAACATATTATTTCTACTGTTACTGTTGACATAGACAATAACATTTATCTATTGTTATCATCTTGTGTCTATCATCTTGATTCAATTGTCTATTGTGTACTGTTGCGATTAAATTTGCACAAATATTGAATTGTCAAACAAGCAAAAGGTTGTCGTTCGGATGGATTACGATTGGGCCTTGAAGGTCCGAGGAAGAACAACGTGCACGTGATTCGCCGACATTTCAGCCGTTATCATCGAAAGGACTCTTTACAGTAATCTCTTTCCGAGGAAGTCCAAGAGTCCTTTCAACCAATCACGCCTGAACGCCGGGAAGAGTCTCCGTGGATCTCTTCCCGATCTCAGCGAATCTCCCCGTGCATTGAATGCCTAGCAGACAGCATTGTGTGTCCACATCCATGGGCACGCCGTCGCGACGCCGGACGCTCCGGACCGTGTCCCGTATACAGGTCGCGCACCCTCTACAGGGCCATCGTCCCGACAACCTGGCTTCGTTTAGCTCGATTACAAGTCTGCGCTACCAGACCCAGCCGAAATGAAAGCAGTCATGAGCGGCATTAGAGGTCAAACATGACCAAATACAATATTTTTTTTGTTTTTGATTATTTATTGCATTTTTTTGGTTGTGTAATTTACTGCAATTCTCATGGATTTTCTTTGATTGGTCAGATAGGAAATAAGCATTTTAGAACTATTTTATTTGTAAAGCATGGTTTGATAAATGACTGGTAGGTATCAGCACATGTTTGCGTAGTGGTAGCCAGTGCTTACGCTAGATGGCGGAACGACATTCTTTTGCTCTCTACTTTTGATAATGTGGATACTTGTCAATCAAATAGAGCGTTTTTTTTTGGAAAGTCGAAAACATTAGTTTTTAGTTATTTAAAAATTCTACATGATTTCTTTTCATTTTGTTGACGCCATACAAGTCTAAATATTTATTTCTAATATTTCACATCAAGATTATTATAAATTTTACAGCTGTTTCAAGCAAATTGCGATCTTAAACTGTTATACTGTTATACTTATTTCAATATTTAAATCTCCCTGTACTATTCCATTTTCCATTTTTAAAATTTGTTGGGTTCGCTCAATTAAAAATTTAAAAAATTGCATTTTAAACATAATAAATTTTAAAAATCATCTTTAGTCAATAGTTTTTGTCTAAAATGTACTTAATTATTTTTCTATATTGATCCGTATTAATCTTTTATTCTTCCAATTGTATGATTATTCTGTGTCTTTTTGGCAACCGAATTTCGGAAGAGTCTGCAGGTAATAAAGATTTATACATTGTTTGTACATCATAGCTCAAATTCCGGGTATGATTTTTAATGAATTTTAACGACTCCAACTATAGGTAGCAAATATTCGTGCACATCATTAACAACGCACGACCAAATATAACTGAAATGTAAAATAAATTGATAGTTCTTCATCATATTTTCCTCGGTTAAATTGCATGTTAAACACGTCATTAATTCCATATTTACATAAAGAATAAAGAAGAGCAACCCGTTAGACGAACAAAAACTTCGTTGTGGTCTAATAGGCTTCACTAACTATAAAGAATAAAACATTTCAATTTGTTACACACAGAAAAATGTTCATTCTTTGTAACGAGCAGACTTGAGGAGAATAAACAAGTATGTTATGTTCTAGGGAATTTCAAAGTAACTTTGACAATTCTTAATTCTTACGCCGTGTTCGTAAGTAGGTAGGTACTTGTCGTGAATTCAGTTGGCCAAGAGTATTTTTAATTTTCGGTTTCGTTGTCTGTTGATGATCTCAACTTGAAACTATTTTAAACATTTCTTACAGTTACAGCACATTGACTTTGATTATTTGGGCTGAAAAGTGCCAATGGTGGGTCGGGTTTGGTATAAAACTCATAAAGTACACAATAATTGATTATATGATAGGAAAATTTGTATTCTTCGTGTAATTGGTTTGGGATAAAAAAAAATTAAAAAAACGCTACATACATATTAGTAAAAGGCACATTTTTTCAAATATAACTTGATATTTAGACTCGCAACTGGCACTGGGGTGTTCTAACCTAAAAATAATCACGATATTTTGACGGAATTTAATCTCTATAGTGCAGAGAGCCTTTTAATTTTAATAAGAAAACTATTGTGATAATTGTTACTGTTCCATTAACACAACACACGAGAAATAAAGTTTACATTCGTTATATTACCTGAATTATCTTGATTTTACTTGAACAGGAGATTACAGCGAAACCCACATGTTTGTTGACATTTTCCCTGGTGATTCAGTACTTATTTATTTCCACCGCCCTCCAAAGATTCCAAGAGTCAATTCAAGCATACCAACCTCAGAAATAACGACCCAACATAACAAATAAAACAAATAATTGTTTGTTACTTTTCATAATGAATAAAGACTAAACTAGGAAAACGCTCAGTGTAACGGGTTGATGAGCGAGCACGGGTACGTGCAAATTCTCGAACCGGAAATGCGTACACAACTCACAGAAAACATATTACTATACATCCATATTGAATTGAATAATGATCCAGTCAATGGGGCGATGCCAAGCTAGGACGACAGGATCGGCCACTTGGGCGCTAGCGTCGAGGCTGTGCTTTTCAAATCAACGTATTTCTTACCCCACAGTCCGTATTTTCATGTTATATTATACAAATTAATGTTGATATTTGGTTATTTACCGCAAGAGTAGATAAGTATTAGAAATAATAGTGTAATAATTATATTTTGATCATATATGACAGCTCACAGAATGATTTTTGTTTCCAGCGCTCTCTTGAAATGACTCACTGCTTCATGGAATTTTGAAACTTCCAATTAAAACAATTGAGAGGGTGTCGCTTCAGATTGAAATAGAATTTGCTTTAGATATTGCACTATCTTCTTATTTTTACACATTTTATTATACTAGAGTAAAAAATCTTTGTATCTAAACAGTGAGTACATCTTCTTACGCATGTCAAAATAAAGTTTGGCGAGTTTAAATTTTGAGTGGCACGAACAGCTTACTTCACACTTATCACAAAACCGAAGGCAGCACCCTAGCGGGAAATAGTTTGGCTAGTGCCCTATCAACGTAACAGTTTAATATACGTTTCATCGAAACTTGAAAATAGCATCTAAGCACCCTGGTACATAATATAGCAAATCAGATTCAATTCAAATGGCACTGGAAAACATTCATTTCGATACATCATTTCTGACAGCTAATAAAAATGTCAATAAGTTCATAAGTTCTTAACTGATTGGGATGAAAATGTGTAAAATAAGATACATTATCACGTGATCACTTCGACTTGAGTCGAATCTCGTCGAATGAATGAAAAAACATGCATCCATTTTGGATGAGAAAGCCCAGGCTTTTGAGGGTTTGAGCTCGTTTGTTGACGCGGCAAGTTTGATTTAACCCGTAAATGCTATGGTGACGTCACACGCCCAACTCGCCCCTATTGTGGAATGCAATCGAGGAATGATAGCTAGATTCATCCCCTAACCACAAGGTGTCAGTAATAAAGCAAATCAACGAATTTATCTTGCAAAATAGGTAGCTGACCAAACGGCACTGTGTAACTTCCAAATGAGGTAAATTCCTGACAACTCTTATCCCTAGTACAATACAAGATTTGGACATCAAGAAAATACACTTTTACAAAATTACAAATCAATTTATTTGTAAGTACAGTTGTAGGATGTAAAAGTTTCAGTTTTATGCGAGGTTTTATGCAGATCAAGTTGTAATTGCTCAATCGACGTCGTCAACGTCCTGACGCGTTCGTGCCCTCTCAACAGTCATCGCCCTCCTCAGAACTCCCAGTCCCGCACGCCCCGCCAACTCCTCGACGTCGCCGATGTGTCCGACGTCGACATCGTCCTCCTGACGCGTCTGTCCCTCAACAGTCGACATCGCCCTCCACAGAGCCCCCGCACGCCCCGCCAACTCCTCGACGTCGCCGATGTGTCCGACGTCGACATCGTCCTTCTGACGCGTCTGTCCCTCAACAGTTGACATCGCCCTCCACAGAGCCCCCGCACGCCCCGCCAACGCCGTCACCCGGGAATGCCGACATTTCGCTTGAAAATCCAACATATTTCCACGCAAAACTTCCTTATCGGCTTCTTTGAGGGGATTTTGAGAAGTCGAACTGTTGTATCGACTGTTTGAGAATTCCTGTCTGGAACGCCGCTGTTTCTCAATGGCGGGGAGGCTGGAGAGAAGAACACCAGTTCGTCGAGCCAATGTGGTTACCCGAGCGTGGCTGCATTTATCATGTTATTCCAGAAGAAATGATAGAGAAGTGCTGGAATCGAGGTGCTTCTGGTGTGTTTCTTTGGTGGTGTGTCCAGCAGCCATGTTTCTTTCAACAGATGTTCGACTGTTTTACCTCAGTCGCATGATGTATGTTGGATTCTATGGAAATAAATTTAGGTGCGAGAGCAAGAATGGAAATCTGCTTTCAAGTCATGTATACATTTTAACAATAATAAAAAATGTATGCAACTAATGAAGCTTAAATTGAATATTGAAGAATATACATTCTTCAATATCTTTGGTTATTTGGATCGATTACGAGTAAAGAAATCATGTAGGTATACTTACTAATAAAAAATAAAATAGTGGAAAAAAATATGTGGCAAGGAACTGTATTGAAAATCTGAGGGAAATTAAAACATTTCGCGCCATTAAAAAAAAACGTGATTTGATATCAGACGACCATGTATGAAATTAAATCAAGTGAAGGGATTTATAAAGCGCAAAACTAAAGATGAAATACGAATATTTTAGAACCGGTTTTAAAAACCAGTAGCTAGTTATATTATGCTAAGTTGTGTCAAGGAATGCTATTCTATTGTTTATTGCTATGGTTATACAGACCAAATCAACAGTTTAAAATTTAGCAGAACATTGAAAAACTCTTCAAACAAAATTCATGTTACCATTTCCCCAAAATTTGCTAGATACGAAGCACAATGACTCAGATTTCCTTCAGTTGAGAGGCAAATGATGGGAAGGTCATAACGATCGCCTCTCCGCCCCACTTTGTATTCTCACCTTTTCTACATCGTCCTGACAATCCATCCATCCGTAACCATCAGCCTATACAACTCCTAATTATTGGTATAACTTTATGGACCATTCAAATGCCAATACACCCGTGTCAGAGGTGAAATGCCAATATATTTTCAGCTTTGATATGAGTTTGAGCCCCAGTGTTGTGAGTTATTTGGTTTGGAGACAATATTTTGTTATCATTCATCTTATCTAGATACAATTTTCAGTGATAAATAAATTGTGTATGTTTTATCTAAGATTTAGTTATCTAGCTAGATAACGGAAATCGGAAAACGCATTAAATTTTTCCGTGTTCTGAAGAAACCCTATTCATGAGAATCTAATTTTTTGATACCCGCATTTATTCATTGATCCTTTAAAAAATGAGTGAATATATATTATAATTACCATTGGTTTCCTAAAAACGGAATACATTATTTTTTCAGGTCTTTTCAACATTTCATTTTTTGTCTTCATCTTAACTAAATTCTAAAGATAAAGATTATTTTTCTAGTAGTCTTTAACTTTATCTAGATAATTGTTTAAATATTTATCTAGATACATTTTTTGTACATTATCTGTATCTTTATATAGATAAAGTAAATAGATAATCTGTCGCAACACTGTTAAACATACAATATCAAACATGATAAAATATAGCTATTTATGATAGCCATCTTATCATAAATAAGACCGGCTAAAAAATTAGCAACCTATACGGTAATTGCCAAATTTTCATTTTCAATGGTTCAAAAGTTACGACGATATTTTTGGAAATCTCCAATACTTACGTCTGCTTACGTTACCTTCGAGTGCAACCGAAGTATTAAAGAAAACAAGTGTCAGGTATTTGGAATGTCTATGAATTCATTATCACGACAGTCGATCTATAACCATAAAATCGTATAAGAAAATAAATGAATCTTCTGACCTAGAATGTGGGGAATCTTCTCGATCTTCATCCATAGCTCACGACGTGACGTCACAACCTAGCGAATACTTCTCTGACGTTCAACGACCTCGTGACCCTGTAGAGACGACCTTCCCCCAACCTTCTGTCGAGCGCCGTTAGTGAGAGAGAGAGGTGAGCAGGCGGCAGGAGGAGAGTGAGAGAGAGAGAGGGCATGAGGGTATAGGGGCGTCGTTGTGGGCAGAGGTTGTGAATTATAGCTGGGGTTTCATTTTGTCGTGTGCAATTTGGATGTGATGTGATGGAAATAGGAATATAAACACAGCTGTCCAGGAACCCTCAATTCTGATGGAATTTGATTCCATGCAATATTAATCCTTATGGCCGTGACCGGATTCCATCAGAATGGAATTGGGATATCGTTCTAGAATAAGCTCCAGTCAGTCCACTGCCTGGAAATTCTGCCCGATATAATCTTCAAAATACACTGTTTTAGATATTTTAGTGAAATTTAGTGAAGGTAGGAAGTGGGGTGTTGGAAGGGGTCACAGAGGTTCGAGCAATCCCTTTGCTAAAAGAAAATTGTAGTTATATTTGTTATTTTATTATAATAAAATAACAAATATTTTTTTGAGAGGTACAAAATTGCCGAAAATTATAGTCCAAAAGCATAGAGAAGGTCTAAAACCATTTTTGTGACCATGTATCTTCCCCCAGACCCATATTGTATGCAGCGTACGAAAACATATTTCCTCTAATAACCATTTATAGAGCTAATTTTGGATGAAAATTTGTCTAAATACCACAGACAATGGGCTACAATTGTTTTGGATTTAAGAGCACAACCCACAAAATGCTCGCAGAGAGATTTTTGGATTTCGAATTTGGGAAGTCAAAATGGCACTTTTGGGGTTAAAAAGAACATAATACTCACAGTGTATACATTATTGACGTGTAAAAAAACACGTTAGTTAAATGCTACTATCTTCGGGGTGTAATTGTTTCCAGAATATTTATAAAAATATCTAATATTTCTCGAGAAAAAAATATTGTGTCCGGGAAAGGGAAATGGGTGGACGCTGGCCCCCCCCCCCCCCCCCCCCCCCACCATCCATGGCAAAACATACTGTCGTCCAAGAGAGCATTGGGATAATTCCAATCGAATAGGCAAAATTACCACGCACGGTGGGAGGGGAGGAGAGAATGAGGTGCTCTAAAACTACATTTACACATTTCCAGTCTAAATGCAGAATATGAAATCCACTGATGGGGAATCACGACGTTAGTTGTTTTTTACGTCGGACTGTTCTGCAACTATACTAATGCCGATGGATGAAATTATTGATGTTTGATCGACGATGATGATGCAAGGATGTACGATGGAAATGATGCGGTCTTGGCCTATTCGTAGGCAGTGGTCGAATTGGAAATGTCCTTGGGAGTCCATGGTGTATTGTTAAAAAAAATTATCCAAGATATATTTTTGGGGGTTGGGGGGGGGGGGGGGAGAGCCCAACGAGCTTAAGTACATGCCTGCTATGTATTTAAGCTCCTTGAGGGGCCCCCCAGTACCATGGCGGGTCCGGGGCGCACAACCCCGGAAAATGTTTTAATTTCAGAAATGAATTTGGTGCACTTCTATGCGTTTTTGACGCTATATTTCGCCTATTTTCATCTCGACAAATTGCGTCTTGAGACTAAAATTGAAAAATTTTCTGGGAATTTTGAAGTATAGGCAAATAGGGCTGTTTTTAATCTTTCATAGGGGGATGGTGAAGTATGACAAATTAGGCATAATGGGATGGAACTATCAATATATTCTCCATGGGGAGATCCCTCCAATTCGACCACTGTCCGTATGGAGCCTTCCCATCATTTGGCTCCACGCAAGGGCTCCATGCAACACATCCGCCTGATCGAACCCCGTGCTCCTGCTGCGAGGAAGGGTGCAGGTACAGTTGCATGTGACCCGTGCACTGATCAGCCAGCACCAGGTAACCGCCAGGATCGAACCCCGTGCTCCTGCTGCGAGGAAGGGTGGAGGTACAGGTGGATGTGACCCGTGCACTGATCAGGATCGAACCCCGTGCTCCTGCTGCGAGGAAGGGTGCAGGTACAGGTGGATGTGACCCGTGCACTGATCAGCCAGCACCAGGTAACCGCTACCTCGTCTGCAAGCAGCACGGTTCCTCAGACTCAGAGTCAGTTGCTGCGAGTGAGTGGAACGGAGAGGTTAGAAGACAAGTGAATACAAGTGGATTGTGCAGTGTGTGACGAGCAAGATACAGCGGAGGGAATTTAGGTAAGAGGCGACACTTCTCACACCTTTCATCGACAGACATTCACAAAAACATTATTTTATTGCATTTTTTTATTTTTTTATTTTATATAATTTTTGTAAAAGCAATGATTCCATGACTCATGATAGAGATGAGGAGTCACGTTGAAGTATAAAGGATTGAAAACAAGATTATATTTAATTACAATTTTGGTCAAAACTTAAGTTACGTACCTATGTAAGTATTTTCCACATCAATAATATTCGGGCAGATTTTTTTTTTAAGTACAATAATGATCACGTGATCAGGTAGGTTAGGTAGATGTAGATTTTTAGATCCGTTGGGCAATGTAATTCACGTAATTCAAATTTGTTGTTTGTGGATTACATCCATTTCATATTTAGGTATGAATGTCATAATTACATAATAATCGTATTATTAAAATTGAGTAGCAACCAAAACTATCACAGCTTTCATCTTCAAATGTCCGCTGCTTCGCCATCTCACAGGCACTGACATACAAGGTGAGAAGAGAGAACTGAAAGACAAACCCCAACAACTGATAAGAATGTGTCATTCAGTCACATCAGAGTCGCAGTCAAAACACTTACACATGCAATTTACTAACAATAGATGGGGACTCTTCAAAAAGTGATTATTTCTTTATCCCAAAATTTCTCTCAAAGTCAAATGAAACTAGATTTTTTTCTTTTTTCTTTTCACAGTGGACACAATATTTTGTGAATAAGTAGGTATTTGAAACATCAACTGGGAGGCCACAAACTAGTCCCGAAGGGCCGCAGGTTCAGTACAATTGCTGTATAGTATTTGTGTGAAGTGAGTCGTGAAATGATGGACATTAAATGAAGTTCTGCTCTGTTTCTATGTTCAGTTAGCATGATCGCTTGGCTATCAGATATACAACTAGCGTTACAATTAACACCTGTATCAATTACCCAACTGACGTCCATGCGTACATATTAACATATCATCCAAGTAGATATACAGTTAGATGAATTGTATTAAATCTAAGTTATGGGCAGGATATGGCCTAACGAGAAATTAATTGTTTTTAAAAAACTAAAAGTTTCAGCTATTTTGGGGAATTTTGTTTTTATTTAAATATAAGCAGAAAAATATCCTTTTAATTTGACGGAAATTATTTCTGGAGAGAAATTGTTGACAAAATCTCGTAGTGAAAAGGAGATTTAAAATGAAAATAAGGTCGAATTCAAATTGTAAACAAAACGTTTTTTATGTGGATAGGTATACCTATAACCCACTTGTATTTTACGTATTACTAATACCTATTACCTATTGTACTTATAAATATTCTTATACTTGTAAACGTAGGTACTTTATACATCAATATTAATTCTCCCGTTAGAATTAGGACATCAATAACCAACCCGAGGTGTAACATGCAATTATTTCATTACGATACATTACTTGGCTCCCCGTTCTTCCAAAGAATGTTCGATTTATGTTCTTCTACCTCATTGTCATACATTTTACATTTTTCAGAATTTATATTCATGACAAGTACAATTTAAAAAAACAAAAAAAACGCACTTCTATTTGGTATAATGTTTAAGGAAAATCTTGAAATAATATCTGTACCATCAGAGGCAGTATTGCGGAAGTCCATTCAATGCACACTTTTGTAATGTAATCAAGCTCTATTCATTGCCATATGACTGGTGTCAACAAATACTGTTATATTGAAGTATTCTCTTACACAATTACTCACGATTACTTGAATCCGTCTACCTCTCAGGTAAAGAGACAAATGAGCCAATTGCTCGGTAATAAAGTAATGAAAATATCGTAAAAGTATGCTAACGTAATTAGGCTATTAATTTAATTTAATCAATTAAAATTTTGGTTTATTTCTAGCGGATATTGTATGTTCTATCTACCAAATCCTTATGCACTAGGTCAATGGGAAACCGCCGCATGGAAAGCCATGCATGTATAATAGCCTAAGTAATTCAAGTCTAAACCAGGCATTTATCTACAGTTAAATAATGGTGATTAAAACACCTCGGGCGATACGTGGCATCGCAAGTTGCCAGCATTCGGCGTCAAGTTGGGCAAGACGGGGAATTTGTCAAATATTCCGAGACGATACAAAGTTAGATTTGTGGTTCATGGTGGTACAGGATATTATTCAAATGTTGTTCGTGGGGTTTAACGTAGCACGCTTCTGCAACATACGGGGATGGATGAATGATGATGATCGTGATGATGAAGATGAAGAGGATGAAGGATGTAGGGTGGGAAGGAGGCGGTCGCTGAACTTGCTTGAGTCAATTCGGATGATTTGAAATTGTAAAATATGTTTCACTTATGATTCACTTAACTAATCAGAGGATTTGTTCAAAAACTTTGCGGCAATTCAAATTAGCGTAAATTTTTATATGAATGCAAAATTTCAGCTTGATATGAGAAGATGTGTGAAACTGAAAATCGATCCAAAAATATAAATATAAAAATATAAAATTGTACAAACACAAACCGAGAACCGACAAAATGTGTGTCAAAGGAAGACTCTCGTTTCGTTCGCATAAAAAACTGTTGATATTTTAGAATTTTGAATATCGCAAAATAATAGAGAATCATGGCTAATCTGAATGGTGCCATCAACATGGTGTCAACAACGAGGGATTTCTCATGCAAACTATGAATTTAATCTTTTTGACTGTCTTACAATAATTGCGCTTTGACTGTTGGTCTCAGTGGGTGATATAGAATGTTCTATAGTTCTATGTGAATATATATCTCCTGATAGAATGTTCACTTGATCATTCTGACTGATTTCACTTTTTTATTATTTTATCTCAAAGTGAAAATTGTCATATTTATGGATGTGTTTCATGATCAAGGAAATCTTCCGCGAAAATTGAGATAATTGCATTATCTTTGCGTCAGAATAATGTTGAAAGATCGACGAATCTATCTGCATTATTGTTTTAATCGGATAATTATTATTCGCTTACCCCCAAATTTACAAACAACCCTTAAATTTGTGAAAAACTGGATTTTTTAGTGATTTATTGCGTCTCTCACAGAACGAGTATCAACATTTCGCAAATGGTGGCCTCAAGAGACATCTTTTGGAAATCTACATAAAAAAATCAGGTCAATCGGAGACATATTGACCGGACAATATTTGATTAAGTATTCGATTATCTTGGGCAATTTTGACGAACTGGAAGGAAGCTCTATTACACTGATAGCTAAATTTTGACTTGCTCTCTCGGTGAAAAACCCACTTAAGTTAAATTATATTGTGGTTTTACAACACTACAGTGCAAGCTTGCTTTATACGTTGGGTTTGTTCCCAGTCCAAATGATAATAATGAATATTACTTATATTTATATTTCACCTTCTGTTCCTGAAGAATACTTTAAATCATAAATTATACTTCAATTTTTTAAAATTAAATTATAAAATGCGAAAATACATAGCCATTTCACCAGTAATCAATTTAATGATAAACTATAATTATAAATTAACAGTAAACTATAAATTATAGAGGTACTATTAAGAAGAAAAACGTCACTCCGAAACAAAACTTGTTGCCGTCAATTTCTCATGATAAATTAAAAATATATATAATAACCCTACCTTGTTTCCTTCACCATTTTCATCAACTACGTACCTACTATCATTTTATTCATCTTGGTCAGCAATTTACTCTGACCTAAACCAGAATCCTTTCATTTTTATCCAATTCTCGTTTTATGAAATGTTAAAATGCGACTGCTTTTGATACATTGAACTAGTGACGCCAACTAGGAAGCGTGGAATTTTGATTGTACCGTTACTATTATAGGTAAAGGTTCTTCAAATATGGTGGGGGTTCTCCCAACTGCTCACAGGTTATTGGCCTTCTCTCTTTCTCTCTCTCTCTCGCTCTTTCTCGACACTTCAAAGTGGATTCATCGAAACGTCTTTCAAACTGTGTCACATGGACCAGAATGTCAAAAGTGAGTCAAATTAAGGGCACTTTCTTGAGTGGAATGACATCGATTTCTTTTGAATAAATTCATTCTTTTATTATTCGTTAGATTATTATAAATATGGATTTGGTAAAGGGGCGGATAATAGTTTACATTTTTTTAAATGACAATTGTGGTTTGCTTGCTTTCTGGGAAAAATACCAAATTATATTACCACTCAATTATTGTAAGTCTGAAGTTCGCTAGTGCAAGCCAACATGTTTGAAGAAAATTTTATCTTTATGACATTTTCAAGCAGGCGTATGTTTCATAATTATATCACTTTCTCTGTTTGTTTTTATGACTGCACTGCCCAGCTCACACCTCGACCAATCGAACTGAAAATATTCATTACCATCATCTCCCAATCATCGTTATAATCATTCATCCGTCGCCATTAGCCTCAGAACCAAAGTTAAAACCCACTAACACAAGTGTGTATTAAGTATTTTTAGAGAGTATGCCCTTAGTAAAGGAAAGTAAAAGGAATTATTTTTGTTAATTTGTTCATATTGACGATGTTTTGTGCTGATTCCACGAATAAGAAAATAAAACAATAGGTTTATATAATTGGAACTCCAAAACTAAATACTTCGGTCGCAACTTGACGTATCGATGTCAACTTATCATGGCCTCGTATACAGATAAACAGATGTGTTTTACCTCTGTGATTCATTATGCTGAGTTATTCTGTTAGAATATGTGTCAGTCTGTCTTTAGGTCTTCCTCTTCGTCTTCCTGGTTCCCAGACCCATCATAACATTACATCATAACATAACAATCAAGAGATAGTAATTAAAATCATGCATTGTTTGTTTCTGCTGTTCATCCTATGTGTCAGGTTAGTATAATTATTGGAAGGCGTCTTTCTAATTATCATAATGTGACATTAAAGAGAATCATACCTTCGGTTTGCTGGGTAGTGCCAATTATTAGTCTGGTTTGAGTCCAATGTTCTTTTACGTGACCCATTTTGACTTTGTTATTCGTTGATTTTTCTTGCCTTGAGTGAACAATTTTAATAAATTGCTGATAAAATAAGTAGAACAATTTAAAATGTAGTTTTTTGCTTTTTTGGGTATAGTATAGAGAAAGTTAGCTCAGAGCTAACTTATGGATTTGTATTCGTCAGTGGTAGCCCTAAAAGGAGGAAAAGTCATTTTTTTCGATTTTGTTTTACACGATTTTGGAATCAAGCTCTATCAATTGCAATTTGACTGAAGTCAACATCACAGTTATTGTTTTTTTTTTTTTTTTACAAAATGACTGGTTTCATCTTTATACAAACATGATTGGATGAAGTCAGAATGACTTATTTTTTACTCCCCTCTCGAACCATTGAAGTGTACATCGGGCTTTCTACCTCTGAGGTACAGATAGGCCAAGACATTTGTATCCCCTTCTCAACTTGTACGAGAAGATAGCACATCCAAGATCATTGTAATCTTGTATGCGAAGAGAATGTGCGAGAATCACAGACGACTATAATCACTACAGGCAGCTTCTGGTCTCGAACCATGCCGAGTCATACTAGCAATGCGAAGCTGCAGATGGAATGTGACATCAATAAAGTAATGTCAATATGTTTGCAATGACGGGGGAAACGAAACTTTACCCTACCTCTTGATAGTTCATGTTTGCGAATTCCAAACTTGTTTTATGTTACAATGTACAGTGTGTTTGTTACAGCTATTTCAATATTTAATCTGGGTTTGAAATAAATTGAAATTGTATTTGAACAACTGGAATACGGAAGAAAAATTCTTGGAGAATAAATAATCCCGTTAATTATTTCGCAATTACGTATTTTTAGCATGGCAGTAGTGACGGTTTGTTCCGATGTAAAAATAAAAAAATAAAAAATTAGTTCAAATTAAAAACTAGCCAAAGATATCGTAAAAGGCGATCGCAAACGGAATAATGCATCTCCTTAATAAAAAACTACAAAAACTGAACAAAATTTGACTGTCACCTTCCCTTGACCAGTCGATAAAGATTTCTTGCTGGCAATCAGCGATCATACTGCTATTCGTACAGGATATTAATTGAGCGAGCGTAGCGAGCGTCACCACGGTACTCTTACGGCACTTTCTCTGTGTGTGTTTTTTTTTTGTTTTTTTTTGTTTTTTGTTTTTTTTTTGTGTTCACTGCCCAGGTCAAACGGCACAACCAATCGATCTGAAATTTTGCACATATACTAACGTAATCTATGCGGTCCCTGGGATCGTTTTTGAACGGGCTCATGTTATTGGTTCAAATTTTAAAAAAATATCTTTCGATTGGTAGTTCCGATCAATTTGAAATTTTGACAAGTCATGGCGACCAACATTGTACCCAATCATACAAAGTTTCAGCCAAATCCTCCAATTGGTTAAAATTTAAAAAAATCTTTTATGTCATTTTTTAAATTTAAACTTGAACCGTATGACTGATCAACTTTAAACTTTGCATGGTCATTGGGACTAACATTATCTGCATTTTTGACAATTTTCAGACTAATCTATGTTTAAATCCAAAAGTTATTGACGTTTTACGGACATTTTGCGTGTTGGCTGTCAAATTTCTCGAAAATGTTGATCACGGCTACTTCGACTCTTTATAGTTCCAAGGTAGTTAGAGTAGAAACTTTCAAACGTATGAAACTGATAATACCATTCAACAGATCGATCTAATATTGTGTAAGTATACACACTTTTATCATATGAGTGGTCCCAGGTCTATTTTTTTTAAAGAGATCATGTGATTTTAGAATATTAACGAGGAACAGTTCAATCAGAAAGGTTCAAAAGGTTCAAGCTTTGCATGGTTATTGGGACTAATGTTTTAGGACAATTTTGAGATTTTTATACTTGAGTCTGACGAAATTCAAGAATTATTGGCTTTTAATGATATTTTCGATAGACATTATTTCGGTTCGAGTTGTTGCGCCTGTCCGTGCTCGCTCATCAACGCGTTACACAGAGCGTTTTCCTAGTTTATTCTTCGAACGAAATGTATATTTTCAATAAGTGGTGGAAATTCATTATACGTTCTATGAGACTTCCCTATTGTACTTCATAGAAATGTAACTGATAATAATTGCTTGATAAAAATACGACAATTACGTTATTATAATGAATGACGATAGAGAATGTATTTATTACATGAATGGATCGGTTAAACCACATAATAAAATAAAATAGTTATGAAAGCTAACAAATGACCAGAAACCTTTCAGAAACCTCTAGAAATGCTGACCTTGAGAACTAGAAGCTCTAGAAGCGATCATTGACTGATATTTTGAACCCTTCAGTCCGTTACGTAACAAAAGGTAGATTTAACCCTAAACCGCGGCAGGTTGTTTTTTGCCTCTCTCGTATAAAAATCTCATTTTGCTTGCTGAAATTGCTGTTGTTAACACAGAGCATCTCAGAGGGTGTTCGAGATATACCAAGATTTTATCTGTGGAATGCCAAAGATTTTTTGAACTTATTTTAGTGGTGTTTAACGTCGCGCTGTTCTGAAACTAGACTATTGTGACAGGAATAATTATGATGATGATGATGTAGAATAGGTATTATACTAATGGGATGGAAGGTGGGAAGGAGGCGGTCGAGGTATATCAGTGGGAACCTTGCCATCATTTGTCTCACTGATAGAAATCACGAGGAAACCTGAGTTAGTTAGGATCCGGGAATAGAACTCGGGATCTCCAGAAACATATTGGTTCAGGGGATTTGCAGTTACAAAAAAAAAATACAATGTAAATCCTCTTTTGTTAACCGATTTTTCATTCCAGTGTGACTAATAGAATAACCGGCTACACAATTGTAAATTGTGGTCTAAATGAGGTCAAAGTCGTGATGAAAATCACATCGCATCGAGGCAAGTGCAGTTTATTTCACGACCATACTTAATATTTATCTCGATGAAAGTTCATCGCACACGAATCTGACGTCATTACCGATTAAACGGACCAATCAGGACCGGTTGAATGACCCGCGAATACAAGACAGAATATTCGAACATGTGAAATTCGAAGGTTTTAATTACAGTGAAGACACATTTAACATGACGCCATTTTGAGACTGGAGATTTGAAAATGCCGTTACGGTCGAATGCTAAGATGTTGTGATAAAGTTGTGTAAGAGAGTTTCGGTGTAACCTTCACCTTTACCTTGCCAAAGGCTGGGGAAATGTTCGGAGGTTTCATCATTACAAATGAATTTAAGAGATTAGAGATGAAGGTATTTTAGGTAGTGACGACATATTGTTCTGTTATGTTGACAACAAACTCGAGACTGTTTTGGATTGGAGTCTTGGAATTAAAATTTTTAATATTATTTTATTACAAATTTTTTTAAATTTTGCCCCCCGACGGCTGTCACCTTATTGCGGTGGTGGGGTTTGTGTTGGCCAATGATCCATTGCAGCTACGCCGGCGAGTATATGCTCATGTGTAAGGGTTACCCATGCCGGACAGATCAGTGGTGAGGCCCAGACCAAGAGCAGCCAGGGTCGGCCTAACCATGCCCCCCCTTGAATTTGCGGTCCCCTCGGGCCGGCCTCCCCCCTCGAGATGGTGATCCCCCTGAAATCGGGTTCAGCCGGCCCGAATCCTCACACCCCCCGGTCCGTCCCCATTCTGGCCTGGCCTTCCCACCAGTGCTGGACTCCCCCGGATCGGGCCCGTTAGGTCGACCCTCTCCCCTTGCCCTCCAATTATGTTCAACAAAGTTAAATATAACAATTAATGTGCGCAATATAACCTCGTCGTTGACGCGCCATTAAACCAAACTAAAAAAATCTTTTAAATTTTGTAAGCAAACAAATACAACTATCTACTAAAGTTATTCTATGTTTTTCTATGTATATAAATGCAATTAAATTTTTTAATATTATTTAATATAAAAAAAATGTAAGCAAAAACAATACAACTTAGGTACCTACTATAAAAGTAGTTCTATGTTTTTTAAGTATGGCGGAAAATGGATAGAGAAAAAATGTTTAAATCTATAGGAAAACTCGCTACATCATGAGTTGATGCATTATGGAGTGATACAAATGTAATTGTTTGTTAGTGATAAAGTTGCCATGCTTCATTTTTTATCCATGGACCATTTTTGACGTGTTTTTAAATAAGTTCCAAATGTAATTCATATCCTTAAATTATTGAAGGATGTCGACGAATATTGTGTAATAAATTGATAATGTTCTATTTTCAACAAATAGTGGTGTTTACTAAAAAAAAAATTATGCATGTTCTCAAAACGTCATTGACTGATAATATATTGATCGGTGTAACGCTAGGCGATGAGACTAAAAACAAAACGGAGAAAGTTCCAGAGTATCCTTGTACTTGTTCATGGCTTAGAAATATATCTTTAAATTAAGAACAAATACGAGTGTTTAAAAACAAATTTAAACGAATTTAACATGTCAAGTACAATCATAAGCATCACTGGGTATACATTTGAGTAGATTTTTCAGATTCTATTTTAATTATTTTCTTCCTCTAGGTCAGAGGTGTATGCGCATGTGCCATGACCCATTGGAAATGTTCGTTCTCTTGTTGAACATTCCAAAGCAATGTCTCAGTACTGAGGAAGTTGGTACTGAGAGACAGAGATAGTCGCTTGTAATCTTATTTACATTGCAGTTTCCCGCTTCCTGACTTCTCACTTGGGTGTTGAATTTAAATAATAAAGAACTGGAAGAATTATGAGAATGAAAAGTACATTGGACGCGAAAGCAATTGAGACATTGCCATTGGCACTCCCAGCAAAACGCAAGAAATTTGTAAATCTTCGTTTTTCATTACAGATCACGTGAGAAATCTTTTGTTTGATTCATTGATTTTAATCCAGCAGTAAACAACTAAAACTCAGTAACATTTTCCGCCTCATGTTCAAAGAATGTGTAGATTTATCGACGCAAGTGGCCAGAGTCTACAGGATTCCGTCCATGATCATTAGCACACGGTCTTGTGGTGTTGAGGACTGACATCAGCAAATATCTGATTGCAGCTTCTTTTGAGCGCATGAGGCTGTTTGAAAACATAAAAATAAAAAAAAACATAATTCAAAAATCGCAAAATAAAACAAATTTAATTAAAAAAAAATCTGCAAGAAAATAATGAAGATACTTAAAATCACAATACTTTGTTGGGCAGATTATTTTGTCCGACGATGTACAGCGTTTAACATATCTGTACGTCATAGGTAGAAGGTCCGAAGTCCAATTAACTCATTTTGTGTTTTACATTTTAGGAATGACATAAAGCTTTTTCAAAGCAATTTGACTGCAGATGTCAACAAATTCATTAACCTCTTACCAAAGATATTATTAAAACTATAACATCTTTGCTCTTACAAAATGGCTGGTGGCACATTACAAATATGATTGAATGAAGGTATAGAATTACTGGTTTTGTAACTCACTGTAAACTTACTGGGTTTGAAAACTTTGTGAAATGACTTCAGGCATTCTACTTCTGATGAATACATAGTTATTATTGCAAGGGGAGGGGAGTGAGAGTGACAGTTATCTTCAAACACAGACATCTCTTACGTCAATCATAGAATTCGATAATTAACGAGTTCAGCTTTTTTAAAGTTCAACGCGAAACAAACAAAAAAAAACTCTTGGTGATGAAAAGGGAATCAGGGAAAGCTGTCATGCGTTGAGGCAATGTGAAGATCCGTTATGAACGATCTCGACATGTGTTACTGTACTCTCATCATCGCAGCCTCCCGACTGGACATAACGGGGAACCTGACCAGCTGGTTGGATCGCAGCATCACACACTTGCGATCTTCAATTAGACGGAGATGATCACGCGTTTCGCTCAAGACGTCATGACTGAAACACAGTAACAACCAGTGGTGTCCTGCCAAAATCTATGGTTGGGGTCGGCAACCATTTTTGTTGAAGGAGACAATTTACCAAAAATTAATAAATTAGATAATAATGGGAGCCACAGTAGAGGCAATCAAATATAATACACCAAAAATAATAAATTGAATTACTCTAGTTTATTTTGATGAAACCCCCAGGGTGTTTTGTAGAATGTCAACATTTTAAAAGTGATTCTGGGACTCCAAAATGAACAAACTGAATCAAATAAACTTCCAACTGTTACCCCGCAGGGCGATTTTTTTCAAATTTTCAAATTTGTCGATTCCATCTTTATTTAAATTCCAAAGAGCCATTCAAGAACCACCAAGTAGCCGCAGGTTGCCGACCCCTGAACTATGGGTATATCATATGTTAAAAATGTAAATGGTTCTTTTGGGCGAAGCCCCCAATAATTTTGTATCGAGGTCATTAGTTATGGACATTTTAAGCGAACTTGGACTCTTATGCAATTTTTTTTATTGTTATCGTTGTTTATTGTTTGTTTGTTTGAGTTTTTAGGCAATGGCTTATGTCATAAGAGCGATCTCGTTTATACATTTTTTAACAGGATCCTGTGATTTTTTGACAAATAAAACTGGAATCGTTCGACCGATCAACATCAAATTTAGCATGGTCATCGATCGGGACCAACATTTTAGGTGTTTTTGTAATTTTTTATGTTTTTATTTCCAAACCCTGGTTCCAAATATTATTTGGGTCAGGGGGTAAGAAGACAACAGGGAAGTCTCCTTAAAATTAGATTTCAAAATAATATTTGTTTTATGAAACTTGAGATGTTGCTGAACACATATATATGGTATTATTTTGTTGTGAGATGAATAGTTTTCAAGGAATTAATTTACAAAAATTGATATATTTCTTGCAATTTTAAAACAGGAAAATTGACAATGACATCACAATCTGCTATATTGCCATGGCAACAAAGGAATCACCATGGTAACACATTGTTGGAGACTTGAAAATGACATCACAATCCTGATTCTCGTTGCCTGCCGTTTTTCCCGCCAAAATATCCAATGATATTTGAATTCGATTTTTATGAATGAAAATGTTAAATTTTGCTGGTGATAAGTGTGTATGTCATTGTTATTGAGCGAGCGAAGCGAGCGTCTCTTTTTGACTCTTTTGACACGGACCTCTTTTTTTTTTTTTTTTTTTTTTTTTGGCTGCTAAATGGAGCAATAGAAATCGCATCGTTTCACCGATCGACCTGAAATTTTGCACACATGTAGAGACAACCTTCTCTGTTTGCTGACCACATTTTTTTTTGAAATTCATTGATTGGTTAAAATTTAAATAAACATCTCCTGATAGGCTGAAAAATGAAAATGGTCTTCGACAAATGTGATCAACCTTATATTTTGCATGGTCATTAAGACCAACATTGTCTCTTATTTTACAAATTTTCAGCCAAATCGTCCCATTGGTTAAAATTTAAAAAAATATTTCATGTGCTTTTTGAAATTTAAACCAGAACCGTTTTACCGATCAACTTAAAAATTTGCATGGTCATCGGGTCCAACATTATTTGTATTTTTGACAATTTTCAGACTAAACTGTGTTTAAATTCAACAGTTATTGACAGTTTACGGATATTTTGCGTGTTGGCTGTCATATTTCTCGAATTTCACATTTCACGGCATCTTCGGATCTTCACTTCAAGGTTGTTAGAGCAGAAACTTTCAAACGTATATTAATATGAAACTGATATGACCGTTTAAATATTTTTTGAACGAGATTCTGTGATTTTTGTAAATTAACAAGGAATCGTTCAATCATAAAGGTTTAATCGATCAACTTAAAACTTTGCGTGGTTATTGGGACCAATATTTTAGGAATTGTTGGGGATTTTCATACAAGTCTGTGACGAAATTCAAGAATTATTGGCTTTTAAGGACATTTTCGATAAACAGAATTTCGGTTCAAGGTATTGCGCATATCCGTGCTCGCTCATCAACGCGTTACACAGAGCGTTTTCCTAGTTTAAGTTGATATTTACAAATAACTAGAATACAATTTCAAGAGACTTCCCTGATAAATTACATTACATAATTTCATTCACTGCCTAACCAGACATACAAAGGCTATAAATTTCTTAATCGGCTAGCAGTATACATGAGTATACTGAGTATGTTCAGTATAATTTGTCTACTTCAAAAGTAATGAACATTTAACGGACATTTTAAGCGTGTTTGGAAATATCTGTCAACATTCTCGAATGAAATGTCAGATATTTTATCGCTCTTTGTTTCGGCATCCAAGATCTGCAGAGCAGAAACTTGCAATTTGCAAACGCGTATGAACTCGATTGCAATACGAAGACACGAGCCTTATCAACGTGATTGATTGATTGATTATTAGAGTTTAACGGCGCGTCAACGACGAGGTTATATTGCGCACATTAATTTTAACTTTTAACTTTGTTGAACTAAGTGGAGGACATCGGGAGGGGTCGACCTAATGGGCCCGATCTGGGGGAGTCTGAAACTGGTGGGAAAACCAGGTCAGAATGGGGACAGACCGGGGGGTGGAGAGCTTCGGGCCGGTGGGACTCGATTTCAGGGGGATCACCATCTCGAGGGGGGAGGCCGGCCCGGGGGCCCGCGAATTTGGGGAGGGCATGGGACTAGGTCGACCCTGGACTGCACTTGGTTGGGGCCAACTCGTATGTGAGCCGGCCCCTTAAGCCCCACCACCACGTCAAGGTGGCAGTCCATTGGTGGGGTTATCAACGTGTTTTAGTAAAGATTACCGGGTACACTTTTTGTTCGTATCGTATTCATAGTCTACTCTTATTTTGTTTACTTTTCCAGAAATGTCTTGAGTTTTAAATTCATATTGTAAATAAATTCTTCGCAAGTACATTTTCATTCCAGACTGTATATGAGCAACTCATATCAGGATCATTTTGTTACCTATGATTGGTAATGGATAGCTTACGAATGCATTACACTTAGCATTTTATAGTTTTCAAATCATCGAATTGGTATCACAAAGAAGCGGTTTTAATATTCACAGCTGATTCATGGTCAACCTTTCCGGTCAAACCTAAAATGCATGCTTATGAATGTCACCATTGTTATTGTTGTCGGAAATGTTTCAAGATATCAGATAATGATAGTGACAAATGATAAACTATTTACGGTATTACATGACCAAATATGCAATAAATTTCTGTGCAATCTTAGTCACCACAACATAAAGCATTTGGTGAGAATTTTGCTGAATTTGAACTATAGACAATGGATACAATGGCTATTGAAGAGCTCTTCCTATGATTATGTTGTTCCTGTGATAGGGCCTGTCTTATCGACAATTGACGTACCCGGATTTGTCATGTCATATTTCCTGACTGATAATAATTGTATTGTTCAAACTCATAGTAAATTTAACTTTGACCATATACCAATTCTTAATTTGTTTTAAGTTGTAGTCAAAATCTTGAATATAAATTCTGAAAAATATGTGAGGTCGCACTGTTTATAGCAGCTAGGCTAATGGCGACGGTGACGGATGAATGAATAATATATGATGATTCATGCATAAGTATTGGTTGGACGGTGATAAAGAGACGGTCCTGGCCTATTAGTATAGGTGACCTTCCCAACATTTGCCTCTCGACTAAGGGAAACTAAGATGAAAACATTTTTATTTTATTAAACAATACTTTTTCTTTTTACTAAGTAGAGTATTTGGGATTTTGTGAAATTCCGCGCTATTTTTTACGATGTCATATTACCTATAGGACACGAACCAATTTGGGCGAATTCTGTTATTTAAATATTTTATGGTATGTGTTTAAAAAATGACATTGACCTTGACAGTGTTGAGCAATGCATTCTGTTCATGCTATTAAAAATGAAATCAGTGTAATGATGGTAATTCAGAATTCTTGCTCAGTTGGGTGCGAGCTATATAATTTCCCGTGATAAGAATTCAATGTGACTTTCACGTCACACTAAATTACAGCACTTGAATTGAGAAATTGTTAGAAATATTCGAAACTTAAAGAAAGGTGAGAGTATGAGAGGAAATTGTAGTGTTTTCAAGGTAGTGTCAAATTGTGTTCGGAAATGTGGGAGGAAATTTCATACTTGTTGTTTTCGGATGTAAATAAAGACTAGGAAAACGCTCTGTGAAACGCGTTGATGAGCGAGCACGGATACACGCAACACCTCGAACCGAAATTATGTCTATCGAATGTCATTAAAAGCCAACAATTCTTTAGTTTCGTCACAGACTTGTATAAAAATCACCAAAATCTCCAAAAATATTGGTGCCAATCCTTGCTAAGTTTTAAGTTGATCGATTAAACCTTTATGATTGAACGGTTCCTTGTTAATTTTCGAAAATCACAGGATCTCGTTCAAAAAATATACCTGGGACCACCCATATGATATGATATGTCGTGTGTGTACACAATATCAGATCAATCTGTTGAACGGTCATTATTAGTTTCATATCGTTTAAAACTTTCTGCTCTAACTACCTTGCCTTGAACTGTAGATTCGAAGTCGCCGTGAATTTGACAGCCAACACGCAAAATGTCCCTAAAATGACAAAAACTTTTGAAAATAACGACAGATTAGAGTGAAAATTGGCAAAAATACCATAAATGTTGGTACCAATGACCATGCGAAGTTTTTATTTGGTCGGTCAATCGGTTCCAGTTTAAATTTCAAAAATCACAGGAAAAATGGTTTCAAATTTGAACCAATGGGAGGATTTTGCTGAATTTTTTTATGATTGGGTAAAATGTTGGTTGCAATGACTTTGCTAAATTTCAAATTGATCGAACCAACCAATCGAAAGATAATTTGTATAAAATTTGAACCAAACACAGGATCTCGTTCAGAAAAGATCCCAGGGATCGCATAGATTACGTTAGTATGTGTACAAAATTTCAGATCGATTGGTTGTGCGGTTTGACCTGGGCAGTGCAGGCAAAAAAAAAAAAAAAAAAAAAAAACACACAGAGAAAGTGCCATAAGAGTACCGTGGTGACGCTCGCTACGCTCGCTCAAAAATACAATTTGTAGCGTTTTGTTGCGATGTTGCTGACCTGACGTGTTGTTGTAAAAGCAACAATTTGTTAATGTTTAATGTCTCGTTTAGGTTCTAGACTCACTCATATCTGATATTTTGTTCGTTTTCTATCTTTCTCTGGTGCGAGCGTGGTCAAGCAAAAATTTCGCTAAACCAAAGACGCCGAACTTTGTAAAATGCGAGAGATGCCCGAAAAATGAGCAAGAGACACAATGAAGAGTATGGACCAAGCCGAAAACAATGTCTATGTGTGGGACAGACCTCCCCACAACAACGTGAATTCAGGGTGCTTAGCCCTTGAAATTTTGAATCCACGATTTGTATTACGATATGATCAAGCGAGCGTAGCGAGCGTCTCCACTTGAAACTTATGGCTCGAATCTCTGTTTTTGTGTGTATTTGTGCATTTGGCGTCTCCTGCCAAACGAAGTAATGGATCAGGCCAATTTTTTCACACAACTTAAATTACTATTCTCGTTATGGTCAAAATGATTTTCAGCAAGTTCGCTCCATTGGTTGCATCGGAAACTTGATGTGTAGTTATAGTTAGCTTGGCAATGGGGATGAAGGAAACTCTGTGTATATAACTGCAATAGTTTGACCGATCATCACCAAATTTTGCAAGGTCATGTCTACCAGCATTATAAGTGATTTTTTTTACAAATCTGTAATGAGCTTTAAGAGTAATAGACATTTTACTGACATTTGTATACTTAATTTAAAACGGCCTATAGCCACACCACCATTTGACCTATCAAATGGTCTTCGATTAATCTGATCAATCAAACTCATATTTTGCATGGTCGTTCAGACCAACATTGTCTCTTATTTTACAAATTTTCAGCCCTACCAGTCAAGAACATAGATGCACTTATTGACAGTTTCAATAACTGTCAGAAATGACATTTCAAAACAGAAATTCCACTGCATTCTGGGTTGCTCTATGTAGCAAAGCAAAGTTTATAGATGGCTATTCTCAATATCAAGTAAGACAGATTCTTTTCTTAGTGAATCAACTTGCAATACATAATGTAGTCAAAATGTAATGTAGGTATTTCATATACATAGGTATAGGTAAACCTTATCTAAAATAATTTATTTTACTATATGGATTGTGTTTCACAGTTATGAAAACAACGTTTTGACTAGATAGCATAATATTTTACACATTTCCAGCCCAATCGGTCAAGGATTTACAGACTTATTTCTGTTTTAAGTGTTTGAATATCTGTCCAAAGAGATTGATGGAAAAATATCAGTACAATAATCTGTTATTTAATTGATCCAGAGTGTTTATGAAAAGTTGCAAGGAAAATTGGTAATAAATAATGTATAGTTAGTTATCTTTGATTGAATGGATCGTGCTTGATTGACGATGTAGTGCGTGTCGGTGCTCGCTCATCAACGCGTTACACCGAGCGTTTTCCTAGTTTATAAAATAGTGTTCCTTTAAAAACATTTTATTGAGCGAGCGTAGCGAGCGTCACCACGGTACTCTTATGGCACTTTCTCTGTGTGTTTTTTTTGTTAAGGTCAAACCACACAACCAATCGATCTGAAATTTTGCACACTTACTAACGTAATATATGCGGTCTCTAGGATAGTTTTTGAGCGGAATCCTGTGATTGGTTCAAATTTTAGAAAAATTATCTTTTGATTGGTTGGTCCGATCAATTTGAAATTTAGCAAAGTCATTGCAACCAACATTATACCCAATCATAAAAATTTACAGCCAAATCCTCCCATTGGTTCAAATTTGAAACCATTTTTCCAGTGATTTTTGAAATTTAAACTAGAACCGATTGACCGACCAACTAAAAACTTGGCATGGTCATTGTTACCAACATTTAAGGTATATTTGCCAATTTTCAGTCTAATCTGTCGTTAATTTCACAAGTTTTTGTCATTTTAGGGACATTTTGCGTGTTGGCTGTCAAATTCACGGCGACTTCGAATCTTCAGTTCAAGGCAAGGTAGTTAGAGCAGAAAGTTTCAAACGATATGAAACTAATAATTACCGTTCAACAGATTGATCTGATATTGTGTATACACACTACATATCATATCATATGATTGGTCCCAGGTATATTTTTTGAACGAGATCCTGTGAAAGGTTTAATCGATCAACTTAAAACTTAGCAAGGTTATTGGAACCAATATTTTTTTTGGAGATTTTGGAGATTTTAATACAAGTCTGTGACGAAATTCAAGAATTATTGGCTTTTAATGACATTTTCGATGTACATAATTTCGATTCGAGGTGTTGCGTGTATCCGTGCTCGCGCTCCGTGCTCTTTTTAAAAGATTTTGTCATTTTAGGGACATTTTATTCTATAATCTTGAAATATTTGTTAAATTTATACTACATTGCTTCTGCTCCAAGGCCTGTAGAGCAGTCAACAAATACAATTTACAGCAGACAATTTATTGTATTTATTAATACATTTATTAATACAATTTATTAATTTATTGTAAATTTGCAGACAATTTACAATAAAACTAGCGCATATCAAATCGGATGCAGTACGAATGCCAAATCCTCCAATAGGTAGTTTCAATAATATCTTCTGATTGGTCGACAATCAAAATGTTTTGCATGGTGATCAAGACCAACATAATCTAAAATTTTACACACTTTAAGCCCAATCACTCAAGTATTAATTATCACTTTACGAGTGTAGTATGGGTTGTCAAAAGCTGGAAAAAGTATGTAGGAAAGTCACGACACAATGGATCTGATATTCATCCAGAGTATTTATGGAGATTGTAAAGTTGCAAAGAAAATCGTCTTGTGACGTGTCGTGTATCGTGACTGGAGATGTTGCATGTTCTGTGCTCGCTCATCAACGCGTTACACTGAGCGTTTTCCTAGTTATTTCCATGGGTTTCGAAGGGTCTTTTATCAAAGCTTTCGCTGAGTAATTTCCTTGGCAATATCATCTGACTTTAGACCAGAATCTATCTGGGACACATCCTTTCAGTAAATAAGGAAAAATTAGCTTTTCCTTGATTTAATTTCTATATTTAAGAGTCCTGGCGACGGCTATTCATTATTTCCTCCACTGTTATGCAACTTTGGGAGGTAATTTTGAAACCCATTTTCTCGTAATACTATTGAAAATTTTTAAGAAATACTTGAAACAAAAAAAGTTTTTTTCATATTTTTTTTATGAAATATGTGAAAAATAAAACTTTTATTCTTTCCTCCACTGCATAACAGTGGAGGAAATAATGAGCCTTGGGGATACTTTTGTATTTTAGGAAAATTTGACGAAACCGTCAGTTTCCCTAGCGGCTGTCCCCCAAACAAAATCAACAAGGTTGAGGTATATGTTACCATAGCACCAAGAAGGGCGAAGTGAAGTGATAATCATGTGTTGTTGTTTTGTTCAGGAATAAACAACATGGCCGCGCTGAGCATGCGCAGCTGTCATCTGCTGAGCTTGCTGATCCTCGTGCTGGCTGCTGGTTGCCATGGGAGACCGCAGCACCCGCCAGGTACGAGATACATCCCTGAGATGCTTCATAACTTTAAACCTTGATAACACTGGCTATTCAGTGCACAAGATATTTATATCATTTTCAATACCTATTGTGATTATATTCAGATTTTGTACAATAATTTCATATATTCAAGGGGTTGCAGTTTTCATATTTCAGAGTTTTTATTTTTTCCTACAGTGTAGGTAATATACATTTTTAAAGTTACAATATTTGCAAAAATATTAAAAATATAAAACAGTATGATATATCATTGTTTTATGCATAAAACTCGGAAATAAAATAGAAAACACAAATTAAAAACCGTTTGTTTTCTTATATCAGAAATCACTCGAACTAGAAACCGGGGGAATTTATTTGTTTGGATAGCAAGAAATGTTACCTTTTGCTATGTCATGTAGGACAGGCCCTACCCAAGAACAAGTCATTATAGTCAGGGCATGAGTAAAATGACTTGATTTTCGGAGATTGGTAAATATAATGCAATCACATTTTTGGAAGTTTTAATAATTTACAAGTTGTTACTTTATTGGCACAAGCATTCTTCTAAAAAATATGTCAAATGTAATGTCATGTAATCTTTTTATGTCAAAGATTATGGGTTCGACAATACATTTCGACAGTTACAAATCAAGTTGTGTTATCAATTGGTTCGGTTCCCGCGCGTCCTGCCAGACTGAGGTTCGCTGTGATTTCCCTCAGTCGAGATAGGCAAATGATGGAAAGGTTCCCTACTAATAGGCCTCGACCGCCTCCTTCCCACCGTCCATCCTTACCTAGTCTTCATCATCATCGTAATCATTCTTCCGTTGACACAAGTCTAGCTGCACAAAAAAGGTCTGAACATCACGACACTTGTTTATAATTTTAACTAAAAGAGTTTACAAAAATTTCATCACGATATATAACAAAAAAACAAAGCGGTTTTTAATACCCAAAGGCAAATGCAACAAATCCATTCGAAATCCTAATATTAATCATCACCCTGGCGTAATTCTAAGAATAATCCACAGTTATTGTGGTCACGTGGTGTGGGATGAGTCACGTGCGCCTCATTTGGAATGCTAATTCGCGTGTTCGCGTTCATTAACGGTGTATTCGAGGAGGCCGACACGTCTCCGGCACGTCCGTGGAGAATGCTGCGCCGAGAAGAAACTCGGACGAGAATGCGATTGGCGTGTCGTCACAATTTCTTCCGCTTGATGATCAACAAGGTGATCAAAAGTGTTTATAAGGTGCTGCAAGTGCGAGCGATTTTGCTGCTTTTTGTAGACACTGTTTTGGATACGATTCGAGGCGAAACGGGTGGACCAAATGATTTGAAATTTTAATCATGCGATTAGATAAAAGACCAACTTAGGCCCGGTCTTTCAATACTCTGCTAAAGTCTCAATTAGCTCTTAACAGTTAGTTAGTGGTCATTCTAGGAATGTCATTGGTAGTTGCCATGGCAATCTAGTCCTAATTGACTGTATAAAAGTTAGCAAGGCATTGAAAGACCGGCCCTTAGGGTTTTCCCTTGGTACATTTTTAATTTTTTGTTTCGTTAATTAGTAATAAGTGGATTTTTGGTGAAAATAAGCTGTTTCTTGTCTCGCTGGTGCCGCATAAAATTAAATTTTAAAAATGTGCCAAAGTGATAACCCTAAGTTTGTCTTTCATCTAATCATGATTAAAATTTGAGATCAATTGGTTAACGGGTTTGATCTCCAATCCTATCGGAAATTTCATAGTTTTGAGCGTTTTTGTTGAATAACCGGCGCCTAATTAACAAGGTACGAAGCAAAAATGAAAAAGTGCTACTAATATACAATCAGACTGATCATGTGAACATCCTATCAAAGTTACACCTACTAATGAAACAATTTTTCTCTCTCAATGTTCTAAAACGGCCGAGCGCTTGATTTGGTTATGTTCTGTTTCAACCCATTGAATGGTGTACTGGAGGACTAATAAGTAATAAATCTGACACAATATCTTGTTATTACAAACGCTTTGTAATAAGATACCTAATTCTAGATTTGAGAAGACGTTGACCAACCATAATAAATTATTACCTATAATAATGTGTATATCTGATGTCGCACTGATTTGCTACTAGGAAGAGCGACGGATGAATGATTGGGAGATGATGTAAGGTTGTACGGAGGGAAGGAGCCGGTCGTACAGTGGCGTCGGAAGTCTATTTTCTTAGGGGGGGCACATTTTGCTTGGGATCTAGGTAGGTTAGGAACTAAATTGTAAGGGAGAACATAATTCAGTAAATGACGATGTGTGTGGGAAACACGATTGAAGAGAAACAATTGGGGGTCTGGGGTGAAGGCCCCCCAGCACCATGCGGGTCCGGGGCGCATTGCCCCGGAAAAATTTCGAATTTCAGGAATGAATTTGGAGCGTTTCTACATGATTTCACACTTTTTAAACCTATCTTTATCTAAATTATATGCACTTGAAAAGTGATTAGTTTTGGATGATATCTCCGCATTTATTCACATTCACAATAGGTCCAATTTGAAATGCATTATGAATTTCAGACATTTTTAGACATAGACATAGACATAGACATAGACATTTTAGACATTACACATTAAAATGCCGCGCAGCGGATTTTTTTGAATTTCGAATGATTATGGTGCATTTTATTTTAATTGTAAGAAAACAAAAGTTAATCATTCACTCATAAGGAATGTTCATATAAATAAGCCCCGCAGCGATTTACTCAAATTTTAATAGGTACTCTAGGCAGTGAATGATTTTGGTGTAAAATAACAAAATCAATTGAATTCCGTCAGAAGACTTTCACATGACAATGCCGCAAACAATGCCGCGCAGCGAATTTTTTTGAAATTCAGCCCTTATCGAGTAATTTTTTAAAGATATAATGCGTTACCAGGGGGGGCAGATTGATACTCTTGCCCCCCCTTCAGACGTCTAGGGGGGGGCACGTGCCCCTGCTGCCCCCCCGGTTCCGACGCCACTGCGGTCGTAGCCTATTAATGGTGAGGGACCCTCACCAACATTTTCATCTGAGGGAAACCATCGAACAAACGTCAGTCAGAAAGTCGGTCGCGGGATTCGAACCCGGCACATATGGAGACAGCATTACATTATTACACATTATCCAACTATTACCGTAAGCTATTATGATAACTAACAGCTGTCATCCAAAATTATCTTGCAGTTTATATTCTCGTCACCAAATATCTACTGGACAGTTATACTTAAAAGAAACACAAGTCATCTAACCGAGAGTTTGTGCAAGAAAACTCACAGCTGAAATGAAGACGCTATAATATTGTTTTTATTCCGATCAGCCATAGTAAAACCCGTTACAACCTTCATTATATCATGACCAAAATACACGTGACTTAAGTTATTATCGGTCATCTGTGAAGTTTGGCCAATTTCTCAGGAATTGTCACGGTTTGCGAACCAGGAATTATGTGTGCAGTTCTTCACAGAATGAGTATCCGTATCGAATTTATTAAATCATCAAGGAATTGGAGATCTGAAATTGAAATTGGCCAGAACGATTGAACTCTGTTTGTTATGAGTTTGTTTTATTAAATTGACAACTAAATTGATTCATTGTTGTTGGTATAATGTGAAGTATTGTTGGCTGATCAGAAGTAGATCGAATCGCAGTTATATTTTTTTGTTTTATTTAAATTCAGTCGACTTGAACGTAGTGTAAAAAATATGGGCAATAAAGAATAGTACTACAAAGAGATAGACGAAATGGTAGACGGAAGAACAGTTACATGCATGTAGCCATAATGTAGCTATCAAGATATTTTATTTGACTGTTGGAGATCGCATTTGCAGAAGGTTCCGACTTCCGAGCTGCCATCCTTTTTATTCTTGCAAGAAACTATCGACGGTAGAAACTGAAAGGCCAAAAGGCGTAACCCACATTCTTCAGAGATCTTTAATTGTTTTCATAAATACAAGTTATATGCAATAAAAAACTGTATCATGATCATATAAATAAATATTATATAGATCCAATAATAATTTTGTTTCATACAGATGAGCTGAAACAATTTAATAAAAAACAGTTTTATGTTTTCAAAATGTGGGTTAGGTCTTTTGGCCTTTCCACCGTCGATATGGAACACACAAATTGAAATTTAAAAATTAAAAACCAGTTCCTAGTTTTGCATCGCCAGAAAAAGCAAATAGGCTCTTAGGCGTTAGAACCCTTTTAGTAAAGGAGCCAGAAAATATACTTTTGGGTCCACTTACAACCAGTGTTGAAAATAAGGTCCTGAATGGTTGAGCAAGTAATCTTGTTAATTAGACATTTGAGTTATTATAATTGTGTGTTCTTTTCCCCTGTCTCGTAGTAGGATTTTAAGTGGCTTTCTTCAGTCTGGAGGAAAATGCTGGGATGGTTCCCTACTAGTAGGCCACTACCTCCTCCTTATCACCATCTACTCATCATCACCTCCCAATCATCATCATTATCATTCATCCGTCGCGTTGCGTAATATAGATATAAGAAAAAACATCTCTATCATAATGAATCATTATAATATGATACAGAAGAATGTACGAGTGATTGATGTACACGTCATAGATCTGTCACGGCCGACGTCGACCGGCAATAGAGTGTGACAAAGTGAGGCTATACTGACCGAGTTATTCGAACAAATAAGCGATACGTGATGGAGCCACTTCTGGCAGGAAAATTTTTATATGACTTTTTTGTTTTGATGTTCGTGTTTCCACAAGGCAGTGGAAAAGGAGAAACAAATGAAATGTAGATTTAGTTACAAGTTTACTTTTTCAGCCGTAACAAACAACTAAAGCAAATTTTATATAATTTATTTACATAAATAAACCCTTTACAACCGCCATTATCGTAGTACCAAAGAATCCACCAGAGGTCAGTCGTGTTCCTTATTTTCTCGAATACTGGCCGCCGTGCCGTGGCGATGCTAATCACAATATGCATGATCTAGGAGGCAGTAGTACTTGCCGCGCCGTTGATAATCACATGCATGATCTAGGAGGCAGTGTAGTTCGTGCCGTGCCGTTGATAATCATATGCATGATTTAGGAGGCAGTGCAGTGCTTGCCGTGCCGTTGATAATCACATGCATGATCTAGGAGGCATGTGCAGATGGTGCAGTGCTTGCCGTGCCGTTGATAATCACATGCATGATCTAGGAAGCAGTGCACTGCACTCGTGAACCGTAAAACCATCGTCATTATGCAACTCTTTTTCCTACCTCTGTACAGGCAAGGCGCGAAGGAATTTGTTTTGATTATTTCTTAGTTACTTTTAACGTGACACAGTTCTGCTACTAGGCTAATGGCGACGGATGAATGATTGTGATGATGAAATATGGAGAGATGATGATGAAGAATAATGATGGGGATTGGGGGGTGGACAGGAGGAGGTCGTGGCTGGACAGAAACCTTCTCAACATTTGCCTCTCGAGTCTCGACTATGGAATGCACAGTAAAATGTTTGTCAGGAAGAAGAGACCTTTGGAGTGAATGACTAGAGCATTACTGCCTATAAGCCAATTGCTCCATTGTATAGCTATGTGAAGTAACATTGACGTTATCTTGCAGACGAAGCATCAGTGGTCGAGGCGTCGGTGAAAGAAGGACGTCTGCACAGCGTCGAGACGGCGTTCTTCTCCCCGCACTCCTGGCAGCCCATTAGTCATGACACAGACATCGTCATCGACGAGACGCCGACGAGGTGGGTACAGGAGGTGGAGTATCAGGGTACCAGGAGGTTATAGGAGGATGCTGGGGAAACAGGATGGGGTTTCTAGCCCATCAGTCCTGGCACATACGCCGAAATAGTATCAGGGTACCAGCTGCAGGAGAGGGAGAGGGTCAGGGTGGAGTCAGGAAGTTAGGAAGCCGGCGAATGAAAGTGACAATCAGAGGTTCATTTAACTTCTGAAGATCTGATCAAAACCTATCGATTGTCAAAGTTTAAAAGTAACTGTAAATCAAATGTTCAAGCAATTGGTTATTTGAGAGATGACAAATCTAGTGGTTAAATAGTAAAATAATAAGTGGGCGGACGCTCGGCGATTGTCAGGGCAAACATATTTGCCTACAAAACAATGGGGGGTTTGGGGGGGAGGGCGGGCGCCCTAAAGAATAGCTGGTCTGGGGCGCATAGCCCCGGAAATATGTTGAATTTCAGGAACAAATTTGTGCCTTCTACGCTATTTGAACACAATTTTAAGCCAATTTTTGCTTCCTTGAAAAATAAGTGTGTAGACGGCGTCCGCCCCCAAATTAACCACTTAAAATCTTCCAACTGATTTACGAATTGACGATGGCATTCTTCTATAGCTTACATGTTGTGACAGTCTAACTCTTCAGGGACTGGATCTTACCTCTGTCGTCCACATCAGTGGATCGAACTCAAAAGTCACAAACCAATTAGAAAATATGACGTTTGTTTCAGAGTCCGGATAGAATCGCCTCAACGAGATGGCCGTGCCTCCTCCGACTCCTACCCCCCACCTCCTCCGCCCACCTTCAACCTGACCGCGAACCAGACGACCCGGGGCAAATCGCCGTCCCCGCTGGGCGACGCCATCAAGATGGTGGCCAGTCAACTCCTGCAGTCCCGCGGCTCCGTGGACGAGGCTGACGTCAGAGCGCCGCCGAAGCAGCACAAGACGCAGTCGGCGAAGAAGGAGGAGGCGTCGGAGTCGAGTCATGGAGGTGTCGCGATACCGGTCATTCTGGACGAGGACATGGACAAGGTGCGTGATGGTTCGAGATACAGCTTGGGTTAAGGTGGCTCATCCAATCGGGCATGGTCTCAGATTTTCATAATTTTTTGTCTGCTTATTGATAATCATGCCATACGAAATCCTTGAAAAAACTAACACTTCTCGTGTCAAGTTTCTGAGATAAATTGAGTTTTCTTCCCTATGTTATCTTATGACAGACAAGTAAAATCGTGTCACATTTAGGCTATTAATGAAGATCTAATTTTTATGTTGTCCCAACTTTGAACAAAAAAAATACTTTCTGATAGATAGTTGGACATTCTGTTAGGAAAAAAATAAAAAAATAAAAGCAAAACCAAAGTGTGCTATTTTAAAAGTTATAAACCAAAAACGAAATAATTGAAACCTCGCTGTAAGACAGGAGTTACTATAGTTAAATGACATTTTATGATTATTTTATACTTAAAAATAGTTGAAATGTTGGAAAAAGTAATTCATGATGGTAATTTCAAAAAATAAATATTTTGGAATGTTCGATCGGTTGAGCCACGTTAAAGGTTTTTGACGATCTACTTATGGGTAAGCAGGAAAAGCATACGGTTCGTTAACAAGATTTTTTGAAAGTGTTCTTCACACTAACAAAATTTTAAAAAATCAGATAGTAACGACCCTTTACAGCCTAATTAACTGAATATTGCAAAACACTGGGGTCAGATTCACAAAAAAGTATTATCTCCTAATACGTACTATCTTTAGTATTATCTTTCATTTAACATGATGTTTTTGGTATTAAGTCAAAAGATAATACGTATTAGCAGATAATACCTTTCCTGTATCCAGCCCCTGGAGTACTTCATGACACCAGGTACGACCTCACAGTGGCGTGCCGAACCTATCTTGAGGACTGTGCAAATTCATTGGCGAGTATACCCACCCACCCCCACTAGTCATTTATATTAGCAATAAAAAATACACAAAAAACCGCACAGCGATTTTTTTTGTTTTTAGCTTCATTAGAACGGGTTTAAAATGAGTTTACAGGTAGGTACTATATTTATAAGAAAACCAAAAGGTCGATAATTCATTTGAAAAAAGCACACATAAAAATGCTGCGCAGCGATTTTTTGGTTTTTGGCTACTTTAGGACGGGTTTAAGCAAATTTTACAATAGCAATAAAATCACACTTAAAATAGCCGCGCAGCGAAACTTTTCGATTTTGGCTACATTAGAGCGGGTTTAAAATGATTTTATAGATAAGTACTACCTATATTTTTTAATGAAAACAAAAAAGGCTATAATTAATTTTAAAATATATAAATACACATAAAAATGCCGCGCAGCGAATTTTTTGTTTTTGACTACCTTAGGACAGTTTTAACATGATTTTACATTAGCAATGAAATCACACGTATAAAATAGCCGCGCAGCGAAACTTTTTGTTTTTGGCTACATAAGAACGGGTTTAAAATGATTCTACTGGAACTAGATTTTTGAAATAAAACAAAAAATGTGATTAATTGATAAAATAAAAAACACATAAGAATGCGGCGCAGAGAATTTTTTGGATTTCGGGTACCCAGGACGGGCTTAAAATATAAGTGATCAGATTATGCATAAAAAAGCCGAGCAGCGATTTTTTTTTTGAAATTGGCTACATTAGAGCGGGTTTAAAATGATTTTATAGGTACCTTTATATTTTTGAAAGTGACCAAAAAATGTCTATTAAAAAAATAATCACATATAATAATGCCGCGCAGCGAATTTTTTGGATTTTTGTACCTTATAGGACGGGTTAAAAATGATTTGACATTAGCAATAAAATCACACATAAAATAGCCGCGCAGCGAAACTTTTTGTTTTTGGCTACATTAAAACGGGCTTCTAAAAATATATAGTACATGTACTATATATTTTTGAGAGAAAACAGAAAAGTCAATCATATAAAAAAAAGCATTAAAATGCCGGGCAGCTATTTTTTTGGTTTTCAGCTACATTAGCAAGCGTTTAAAATTATTTTACAGGTAGGACCTACCGTATAATTGTGAATGAAAACAGAAAAGTCATTAACTTATATTTTGCAATAAAATAACATAGCTACAAATGCCGCGCGGCGAATATTTTTTGTTTTAGGCTACCCAAGGAGTGGTTTAAAATGATTTTATGGTACATGATGGAAATGTATCGCAGCGATATTTATATTTTCGATGCTTATTTGCTGATAATAATTTACTATTTTCGATACAGCATGCAGGAGCATGAAATAAAATAGAATATGATTCTCTAACAGCTATTCTGTTTTTATGGTTCATCAAATCATTTCAATAAGTACTGAAAATAGGTAATTTGAATATTGTTTCACAAGTATTTTAGTATCCATCCACCCAACGAACCTTCAACCAGTTTTTGTAACCATCCACCCACCTAGTCCAACTCAATCCCCAAAATGTATCAAGCATTAGCACAAATTGACATGTTTACTGCATACATTTCTTGATAGAAATCTTTTGTTCCCTTTCCTTTATAGATACCTTTTTACAATGCAACTATAATATTACTCTTTGCTGGTGAAATAAGACGTAATCACCCTTAGCACCACGTTTGTGCATGTTTGTGTGATACATGAGATACTTGAGAATGTATCACACTGTTACATTATAAAATGTGTCTCATGGTGGGTAGGTCCCCTTGCGGGGACCACCCACCCCCAAAAAATGACTGTGCAATTGCACCAAATTTAGATAGGTCGGCACGCCACTGCGACCTCAAAGTGTTAAATACGATTATTTTACAATAAATATCGTTTTTATCACTTTGAGGTCGTACAAGAAGTCTACTGGTTTGAAAAGGGTTGTTACTTACTGATTTTTTAATTTCTGTTAGCGTGAAGAAAAATGTCAAAAAACGCTTTGACGAACCGTGCGTTTCCCGTTCGCGATTTCGTGACGTCATTCCTATACTCTTCAAGAATCAAACTATATGTCACGAGTTCGCCATTGGATCTGAATTTCCCTCTAAAGTAATTGGGACGTTTTGATGCACGTTGGGGACTCTAACCTTCGCGGCATTATTTCATGAGATTCATGAAAATCTCGCGGAAGTATGGGATTTACTTCACTAAATCGGGTTGCCCATCCATGGGTTGAATTGTGGAAGCTCCAGACGGAGAAATAGTTATGCAATGGGAATAGATAGAGTGGTCGAAGACGTTCTGAGGTGTATAGTTTGATTTTTAACATTTTTTAATTTTTCACAGTTTTCACTCCAATAAGGTGTGGAGGGCATGCCTCAAAAACCTTGCTTGCTCCGCAGGGCGTTTTTTTTTTTTTTTGACACTTTGAAATCAATTTTAAGACGTTCTGAACTGTATTTTGATTTTAATTTTTTTTTCTTCACAATTTTCACTCCAATGTGGGGGGCATTCCCCCAAATAATTAAATTAATCTCTCATGGGGGGATACCATCCCCCCGCATCACCCCCCCCCCACAATTCGACCACTGAAAGATACCAAACTGTCCTTCATTCGGACTTAACTTTGAGTATAGCAAATAGGTATTAAGAAGGATTAGTAACTGATAATTAATCATTCTTTACAGGTTTCAACAGTCAAAGAAACTACCACCAAGAAAACAGCCACGACCCTGAAGAAGACGCCAACTACTGAGCCAGAGAAAAAGACTACAACATTCCACACAACTAAGAAGACCCAATATACCCGAACAACCCCAACCACAAGAAACCCTGTAACCAGCATTCCGGACGGTTTGACGACTTGGGTTTACCTCAGTGGAAGTTCTCCCTCGTCGTTGAGGGTCAGTACTGATGCGCCAACGACGAGGACCACCGTGGAGTCAACGACAAAGAAAGTGCTCAAGCCAGTGACTTTAGCGAACTTTGCCAAAAAGCCGAGTCCTCTGTTTACATCGTCCGGAACGAAACCGCTGCCAAATAGATTTACCAGGAAGCCCTCTGAGGAAGTTAATGTAACAAAGTCTTCGGCTGAGATTCTGGAAGAAGTGAAGGAGAAAGTTACGAAGAAGCCGGAAGCCGTTACGGAGATATCTTTCAGAAGGCGTCCTGTCACAATCGAGGCTGAGGTCAGCAGTTATAAACCTCTGCCGACGGCTTATCCAGTGAGCACCAGAACCACGGAGGAAGTTACCGAGCCGAGTACAGATGTGGAGACAGAAACTACTTCCAAGCGACCAAGCACAAAGAAGAAGAATAAGAAGAGGAGACGTCGACCAGCGAAGAAGCCGGCAGATTCAGTGGCAGTTGAGAGTAAAGTGGAAGAGGATACGAAGTTGAAGGCACCGAAACAAAAGCCAAAGCCGATGGGGACCAGAATCTACAACTACCTTGCCAGAGAGGTGATGCCGTCTGTGGGCGTTGGACTTATCGGGTTGGTGGGACTTGCTGGACTGGCGGGACTCATTCTGTATCCATTCGGAGGCGGCGGTGTAGGTTTACCGATCCGGCGTAACTACGAGGAAACTCCAAAGCCCAATTATTATAACTATTACAACTCGAATGAGAGGACCGGCAACGGGCAGACGGAGGAGGAAGTTCTTGGCAAGGTTATCGCCGGGATGAAGGACACAAGTTACGTCACGGGAGAGCAGTATCCCGATGTAAGTTCCAGAACACCGGAAGACAAGTACACGAGGTTCAGCGTTGAAAATTCTGGGGATTACACACGTTACAACACAGAGGGAAAGGAAGGGGACTCGTATTTGAGTTACAATGTAGATCAGAATAGCGGAGAGCAGTACAATAAGAGATATCCGTCGAATACGAGAGCCGAAGTCCAAAGTGAGGATTACACGAGATATGATGCGGGAGGAAGGATAAACACTCATGAGACAAAGCCCATTGCTTATGAGACTGACGTGAAGGCGAAGACTAATGATGGATATGCATCTCGGACGGAACCCAGGCCGGTGTACTTGAGCAACGACTGGGGCGTGGTGAAGACGGAAGCACCCGCAGTGGAGACAGAGCCGAAACCTCAAGCGATGATGTACCGAGGAGAGGAAGAGCCTATCTACGGGCAACAGGAGGGTCGGCCGCAGTATTCTGGAGTGAGCAGAGTAGGGGTGGGGCAGAGGAGGAATACAGCAGTGGAGCATGGACCAAGGAGGCTTCGACGAGAGACTATTAAGAAGGATTCCGTTGTCAATGAAGCTGATAACGAGATAGAGCTCGGTGACCCTGAGAGGGTTACGGAGGAAGTGACGACGACGGCTTTGCCGAAGTCCGACACGACAATCAGTGAAGAAGCTACCGTCCAGCCAACGACATACCAGCCAGACACGACGACGCGTCATGTAGAAGAGATCACGATCGAGCCGGAGAGTCCAGACGACCCGACGCTTGTCGGACTCATTCGACGTGTCGCGCAGTTCAAGATCCGACTCGGGCTGAGCTTCTTGCGGAACACATCGCAGGCTTTCACACGATATCTCGACGGCATGCAACGGAGGGTCGGGGAAATGGTCAACACAAGCGCGAGATACCCCTTCGGACATCCTCAGCAGCAGCAGCAGCAGCCGAATTATTACTGAGACATTAGGCATAACATCACTTGGCTTGATATGTTTTCAGGACGCCCTCCTCAATAGAAATATCGTATGGAAATAATCCGTGTGTCAAAGTATGAGAAATTAATTCTGGGCTAAGAGGTGGAATAATATTATAAGGCTGATTTTAGGATAGGCAGACCTACATTACACAAATGTTTCTTTCTAAATAACAAAAATATTTTGGCGATTTGTAAAGACAATTTGTTGTATTTTAGCAGATCTGTAATTTAATTTATTATTTTATACCGGTTAGAGGCGCAAGTGTACCTTGCACTCCAAAGATCTCTGTTTAGTCTCTTGGCAAGATCAAGAGATCTCTGCAAAATGATTTTGATTTTTGTGTGATTGATGTATAACTTTAGTTTTAGAACGTCAATAAGTCAGCCACTACTCTTCCCCATTGTTAATTTTTTATACCATTCTAGGTTCTTCATGTCAAATCAATGCAGAAGAAATATTATAATCGATGGCTTTAAATTCGTCTTTAAAAAGATGTTAATCTAATGCTATATGATTTATATTATATGCTAATTAACAAAGTTTGCGCTAGTTATAATTACATATTATTATAATATTATCATCACAATTATTTTTAAAGTGATATTTAACGTCAGTTTTAGAGGATATCTTTCTGAATACAGATCTTTATTTATGTTTAAAATAAGTGAATTATTTTATGGAGTATGTGCATTTTTTGAATGAATTATATAACAAAATTAAATGAGTGTAATTCTATTTTTACAAAATAAATGTGTACAAAAATATTTTTGACATTATTTCCTTCTCAAACTGTTTTGCTTCATCACTAAATATCAATATGCCCTAAATCCATGATTACTTCTTAAGGCCGTTTTATATAAAGCGCGTTTCGCGTTTTGCGTTTTTCTTTTTTTATAATGCCTAGAAGAGGCCGTCGAAAACAGAATGTTGATATAAATGTATTATTCTTGTTAGTAACAATTTTGGTGTTATTAGATAAGATTAGATTGAATAATATGCACAGGTAAGTAATTATTAACATTATAGTCTTATTTTGCAGTTATTTTATAGTTTACGTTTAGTGACGTAATTTTCGCCACGCGCGGTACTGAAAATACCTCCTAACAATCGCGATGATGTGGCTTAAAAATAAAACGCGTGCGGCGAAATTTTCGGTGGTTTTGATCGGTTAATAAAAAAACGCGAAACGCAAAACTCGAAACGCGCATTATGTAAAACGGGCTTTACGTGAAAGCGGCTTTAATTACATCATTACAGACACGAGTTCGAAACTTTGCCGCGCATGGCTCGATATTCAAAAGTCACGGCTTCCTATGTTCGTACTTCAGCGCCAGCCGCCAAGCGGCAAGTTGAGCAACCAATTTTAATGACCTTGAGTTTTGTTCAAAATCGATTGCACAGGCAAGTGTCATGACATTTCATGCGGAAATATGGGTGGAAATACTCCCACCGAATCATAATTATTTCGCTTACCGTGTGCTTACTTAAGTTATAAT
Organism: Leuctra nigra; assembly: GCA_934045905.1. NCBI lineage: Eukaryota > Metazoa > Arthropoda > Insecta > Plecoptera > Leuctridae > Leuctra > Leuctra nigra. Next base: position 10,899,751 of record OW203770.1, read on the forward strand.
CATGGCGGAAGGAATAAAACCTTCTAAAGAATCGTCGAAACCAATTCTTCACGTTTTGGTTGTCGGTTTCCATCACAAGAAAGGATGCCAAGTAAGTACTTTGCCGACCTTGTAATCTGTCACCTGTCAGATTCTACCTGTCAAAGAGAAAACAATTTTGAACTATTTTTTAGGTGGAATATTCATATCCACCACTAGTCGAAGGGGACGAAGATCCTACTGCTTGCCCTGCAGGTTGGAAATATCTTCCAACTCTTGCTCTACCTGATGGATCGCACAATTACGACGAGGACGCAGTTTACTTCCATCTTCCGAGTCTCACGGATCAGAAACGCACAGTTTACGGGATTTCATGCTACAGACAAATTCCTGTCGAAGTAAGTTAACCAGTTGCGTTCAACTTTGGCTTCTAGCAGTCTGTTAATACAATGTGCCACAACGTTTGTTAATTTGCTCTCCTTATAGGTATGTAGTAGGTAGGCCTACTGCAGGTTATTATTGTTATCAAACTATTGTTGATAACTCAGTTAGTAGCTTTTCTTTGTTACTACTAGCACAAAGCAATTATAGTAAAAATGACTGTTACAAGATATCGCTTAAAAACTAAGCTCAAATTTGTTAACCCTTTCCCGGGCAAATTATTTGAGCTTATGGAAACCAGTGACAACAGCGAATTAGTAAATTAAATAACATTTAAAGCATGTTGACACTTTTTTTTTTTAAATTTTCACTTAAAAAATTTGGTGGGATAAATACGTCTCACCGCCCATATAAGAAGAAAATGCGTTGTAAAAAATTTTGTTTGTGATTTTTTTTTGAATACCTATGATATATTTTTTAATCGATATTTTGATTTTGATAGAACTGCATACTTATACATAATTTATGGTTAAAAGAAAAGAAAATATCCATGATTATCTAAAACTTTACCTATCATTTTCGAATAAGAGAGACTATAGGTTGGGCAGTGGGAAGACTACTTCCCGTTTGTAATGATTTCGTAATAAAAAAAATCCAGCGGTCAAATGTTCATCAAATATTTATCTAATATTACTTACATGATACCTTACATCAAACATCTACACTTTAGGTTATCAATCCAAATTTACATATAGATATTGAGATATAAATCGATTTTTTGACGAAATTTGGCGTACCGTGTGTCATCCGCTATTTGCTACGGCTTTTTTGATGGTCTAGAGATCAATTTTACCGACCAAACATTTTTTTTGAAGTTGTGTAATATGCACATAGATAGCGCCACATCAAAGACCCGGGAAATATATCACCCGTCGCCCATACAACGCATAGAAGTTACTGGGAAAACAGTTTCCCACCGCCCGGGAAAGGGTTAATGGAACAAAATTTAAGACAAATTTAATTTCCAGCAGCAAGAGCAAACGGTCTCATTTTAGTTGCATTTTAGGATGACAGATTTTGAAGAAACTTGTTTGGTTACTAGGCCATAAAGTCTGCATTTGGAAGCTGTTGAAGTAGAATTAAGCGAGAACCTCCCTTGCAGGACGTTTTTGGTTCTGTTTTTTTCTGGTTGGTGTCTCATTCTCAGTTATTTTCGGTCAAAAAATTTAATATAAATTTATGAGATTTTAGATTTTTTTTTCATAGAAACAATAATTCTGAGATTGAAAATCCCGGAGGTCACTTGTCAATGTGTTGCACACATTTGTTTAGGTATATAGTTTTACACATTTCTTCCCGAAATAATTTAATGTTGAATTGTAAGATAACTAATTGCGAACATGATTGAATGATTGCGCGTAGAAACTGAAGATTCGCACCGCCGATCTGACGCGCAGCACCGTGCAGAAGTCAGTGTGCGTTCTCAGCGCGCTGCCGCTGTACGGACACATCCAGGTGAAGATGGCGCTGATCACGCACGCGTACTTCGACGAGGGAGACTTCAGTCAGGTGCGGCTGCTTCACGACACGTATGATCACCTCAACGCTTGTCTGGAGCAGCTGGGACCGCTTCATGCCGCACCGCAGCTCTTCGTTGGTGAGATATTCTGTTGAAGCCGCTTTATGTAGCTCGAAAGCTATTTTAATCAAGTTTTTAATGCATTTTTCTTTAATCACCGTTGAACTGATTTGACATTTTTATAATACCTACTTGCTGTTCGACGTACTTGAAATACTTCTATGCTTGAAATAGACCACCATGGCAGACGTAGAATAAACCCAAGGTCATCCCGTAAGACGCTGTGGCCCGTTTCACGCACGGAATGAACAACAGATAGTTTCACGGAATTGTGGTGATATTTTTTGTATGCACATCGAACAATAGTTAATAGACATTTACTTTGCGATCGCTTGAAGTGTATAATTTTATTATTTTACTGGTACTTAATAAGATTTAGATGAAAGTCAGTTATGTTTTGAGTGACCTTGCCAGAAGGCAATTCCTGCAGCTTTACTTCCTGACTGATGTTGTTTCCTCGAGTCCCTCAAGTCAGTCAAGAGGTCATGCTTCCGACGGTTCCCTACTAATAGTCCGTGGCTGTCTCATTCCCATATTACCTATTCTTCATCATCATCTTCCTATTGTCACCATTAGCCTAGTTGCAGAACAGGTTGTAGTGGAATAATGCTTAATTCGCCAGCACAAAATTATAAATCAATAGACCAAAACAGAAATGACTAGTGCCATCTATATCCGGTTTGGAACAAGTATCATTCCGTGTGTTCCGGTGGTGACAAGAAATATCAATTTAGTTTCAATTCACACTTTTAAATAAACGGAATTCAAAGTTCACCTATCTGTAATTAAATAGTAGTAATCTTGATATCAATACATAATATACCTAAAACGTACTTTGTTAAAATAAATTTAAAACTAACAAAAACAAATTTAAAAAAAATAAAAATCAAAAGAGCAACAATCGAAAATTAGATAACAGCCTTCTTAATGCAGTATCATTTTCGTATTAAGAGGGCAGTGTTTTCAAGATGTCACACGGGTCAAGGTGTAAAATTGTCAACTTCACGCATGCGCAGGAATTTCTGTTTTAGTCTATTACATAGTAGATTAGTTTGAAATTTTCTTCTAATATCACCATTTATGTGTTAAAAGTGGTGATACTTAGTGACATTGATCAGAAAATGATAAATCAATTGGTAGATTTGTTTGAAATTTTCTTCTAATATCACCATTATACAGTTAAAAGTGGTGATGTTTTTTCGAAACTTATTTACAATTGATGGTTTTAAGTTGAGAGGTAATTTAAGTCAATATTTGACAGACAAAACAAACATACATTATAAAATGCACCTGTTAAAAGTGACATACAGCTTAACTGTCACACCCTTTAGAGTTAAATAAAAAATTATCCAATAGGCAATAAGGCACTGAAACCGAGCTTGAACCACGCTCTAATGCTTCAGGTTTATCTCCGAGAGACTTGATCCTACAACTGGGTCACAAGGCTCTGCTCCTCTTCAAGCTGCTGCTTCTGGAGCGTAAGATCATCTTCTACCGCTCCCCCGTGCAGCCGTTGTGTGCGCTCATTCTCACGCTGCTCTCCTTGCATCCCGGCATGATCGAACGCGGACTGGTCGAGGCAGCGTGCATCAAGTAAGTGATACATTCGACCTTGTCCAGCTATAGGACAATAGACAGAAGAACAGGATGTTTTTTTATTAAGCCTATATTCTTAACGGTGCCGAGGCTCCACTAGTGAGAATGTAATATAGAGAAGGGAGGAGAGGAAATCCGGTACCGGCATGTAGCCTACTCCTGACGAAAGATACCAAGGGGCCAACGGCTTAATGTCCCATCCGAAGGACGGTGTAACATTCACAGCACGGGCCTCCACAACCAACGCCGTCTAGAGACTGATAACAGGTGGAGGGAGGTCGTCACACTAATCCCCAAACACTCCAGTCTCTCTGGCCCAACGGTAGCAAGAGTAGAATGGTCACCCATCCAACCGCTAACTGCACTCAATATTGCTTAACCTCCGTGATCTTATGAGAACCGTGGTATCCAATACACCAGCTGTTGTGTTTCTTTGTGATTGCATTTAATTATACTATTTGTGCTAATCAACAAAGTGTATTTGTTCTGTGTAGGTACATCCCAGCAAACACTGTTACATGCCAGGCAGCTCCCATGAGATTTGCCAGTTACATGCCAGGGAGGTGCCAGGCATGTAACTATGACTGGACAACGGGATGCCAGGCACCTCCCAAGGTAGCTGCCTGGCACATGTCTGGGAGCTGCCTGGCACATGTCCATGGGAGCTGCCTGGCACATCCCAGCAGGTGCCTGGCACATCTCTGGGAGCTGCCTGGCAAATCCCAGCAGCTGCCTGGCACATCTCTGGGAGCTGCCTGGCAAATCCCAGCAGCTGCCTGGCACATCTCTGGGAGCTGCCTGGCAAATCCCAGCAGCTGCCTGGCACATCTCTGGGAGCTGCCTGGCACATCCCAGCAGCTGCCTGGCACCTCCCAGGTACATCTCTGGCACATTCCAGCGAGTTCAGCTGCCTAAAATTAACGGTTATTTTGAATTTAAACTGTAAAAAGTAAACTATAATAGCGATATCTACACGGGTTTTCATCATAATTACATTACGACAAGATATTCACAGAGATTATTACAATTGCGAATAGAATCTGAAATAAAACGCAAATGGATTAGACGTGATTTCGATGGCAGGACCTCCAGGTGGCAGGCAGACGCGCTATCCAAGGGACCACGATGGCAGCTGAAGGTTTGGTGCGTTGAAACATAGGTAGTTGAAACGAGCATTTGAAAGGAGATAGGTTGCGGCTGTTATGCTCACGTAAATAATTGATCCACAAAATTAATATGAAGTTAAACTAATAGGCAAATTAAAATGTATTATTTTTAAATAAATCAATGTTAGCCTGGGATTGGCACTTCTAGTGTTATCACTATACTTATAGTAATACAAACACTGGGCTATTACGACGAAGGAATAACATTACTAGTTCACTATAGTTATGTTATTATAATATATAAAAATTTGAGAATGTTATGTAAAAATGGGTGCCTAATCTGGAGTTTGTTGAAAATGTTCACCATGCGGAAATGAGCACATTACTTTATCTTTGATAAAACTAAAGATTTCCCTTGGTATCGCATCTAGTCTCATTTTCACATGCGGTATCAACTCGAGAATAGGCCCCAGCTGGAGCGCCTCTCTTCTCTCCTCGCGATCGAATTCATTTCACTTCTATTATAAGATTCACGCTGAATGAATTACGCCGGTCACGACGAAATCAGAAAAAGACTCCATGGTGCAATGGAGTGCTATCTACTTCTATCTATTTTCCTTCCTTGCAAATATATAAAACCTTTTTTCCGTCGCCATTAGCCTCGCTGCTGAACAGTGCGACGTTAAGCCCCAGGCAAAAAAATACAACCTTGAAGTTCGAGGTGAATAGGTATTACCTAATTAAGTTTAGGTTATGCTTAGTTCTTATAGCAAACTAATTTTAGAATTATCTATAAGATTATCTATTGTTATTTTAACAAGTACCTATAGTATGGCAGTACCTCACAAATATTCAAACTAACTTACAAAATGAGTTTGAACATTTGGGAGGTCCCCGCCATGTAACAGGGATGTGCCAGGCATGTGCCAGGGATGTGCCAGGCATATGCCAGTTTCATCCCAGGGAGCTGCCTGGCACATCCCTGTTACATGGCGGGGACCTCCCAAATGTTCAAACTAACTTACAAAATGAGTTTGAACATTTGGGAGGTCCCCGCCATGTAACAGGGATGTGCCAGGCAGCTCCCTGGGATGAAACTGGCATATGCCTGGCACATCCCTGGCACATGCCTGGCACATCCCTGGCACATGCCTGGCACATCCCTGGCACATCCCTGGCACCTCCCAAATGTTCAAACTAACTTACAAAATGAGTTTGAACATTTGGGAGGTCCCCGCCATGTAACAGGTATGTGCCAGGCAGCTCCCTGGGATGAAACTGGCATATGCCTGGCACATGCCTGGCACATCCCTGGCACATCCCTGGCACCTCCCAAATGTTCAAACTAACTTACAAAATGAGTTTGAACATTTGGGAGGTCCTCGCCATGTAACAGGGACCTCCCAAATGCCACCACATTCCTCTCGATAAGGTTTGAACATTTGGGAGCTCCCTGTTACATGGCGAGGACATCCCAAATGTTCAAACTCATTTTTTAAGTAGTTTGAACATTTGGGAGGTCCCCGCCATGTAACAGGGAGCTCCCAAATGCCATATCCCAAATGGTCAAACTGGGATGTGCCAGGGAGGTGCCAGGCATGTACCTTGTTTGCTGGGATGTTATTGTTATTTACATTTGTACTTTGGGTTTGCTGCCCTTTACAAAGGAATAATGAATGAATGATAAAATGGCAGTGAAAATATTGGCCAGATTGATCCATTAATTTGTTTGACCTGTAATGCAAAGAGAACAAAAACAGATTTGATCTATTAGTTTTTAGTGAAGAAGCCTACTATGCTAAAATACTTTTTAAGCAAGTATGTACTTGCTTAAAAAATGATGTCGTTTGATTATCACACACTCTTGTTCTCTTTGCACAGACCATCCCGGCCGATGTCTCCGATCCCAGACTTTGCCGACACTGACGATGAAGCCGACGTCCAACGAGACAACTCCTCCAATGCCGCTCGCGAGGAGACCGACGCCCAGTCCGACAACTCCAACGCCGCTCGAGTGACCGACGCTCAGCCCGACCAAACCTGCGTAGAGAACGAGAACAACCTGAACGAGCAGTGCTCGGAAGAGACCGTCTCGAGTGGCCACGCGAAGGAGGTTAAGGTAGATGGAGTGAAACTTTCAATGACACAAAAATTTGGGATGGCACTTTTACCGATTCTGAAAAAATCTGTAAATTTTACCAGTAAATTTACCGGTCAGTGGTAAATTTTGAAAAATGATGTCAGATACCAAATCATGACTACCACCAAATACAAAAATGACCCTACTTTATTATTTGACCCATTTACAAAGACTACCAGTCAGGACAATAACAAATAATCAAGTTAATGATGACAATACTGCATATTGATACTGAATATTCGAAAATTTCGAATACTTCGAAAATATTTGGTTCGAATATTCGATTTGGTATTCGAAAATCAAGTATTCGAAATTTCGAATACTTCGAAAATTCGAATATTCGAAAATTTTCGAATAGTTCATGTCTTTTAATTCAAAATTATCCCGCCATTTCTCAAATGGGAGTGTTTTTCAATGCTGCCAACTGCTGCAAAGTCTAAAACTCCAACCGAAAATAGTCATGGCCGCTATTTTGATTTCGAGGGAATATTATTTGTAGGTTATTGTTCCTCTAGATAGACCTTCCTCATACTCCTTTTGTTCCTGTTAATTTAATTTTTTGTGATAATTAGTGACAACAATATGATCCTTGCATATTACTTCATGGCCATCTTTCATTCTGTCATTTGAAAAGAGTTTGGTGTCCAATTATTTTTTTTAATTGATATTATGTCTTTAAATTTAGGTTCCAATTATTCGATATTCGATTCGATATTCGAAATATTTTTGTCAATTATTCGATATTCGTATTCGAAGTCAAAAATCACTATTCGCACACCCCTAATCAAAATACATCATGGCACCATAGCATAAAACTTCAATCTAATAATCTAGCATATAAATCATGATTCTATAAATACAAGACAATGAGTGGACAATTATTGGCTTTTACTATTTAGTACCTGATGGTTAAAGAGATAACTTCAACAAGACAAGGGCGATTGTTACTGTATTTCTAAACAATATTATCTGCAAAAATCAATCTCATTTTCATAACAACTACCACTGAATTAAGTTATACCTATCACACTTATTCCCAGAGTTCTTTCCAGTTTCCAACTCGTCACTATGTCAGTATTCAATGTCTTTCGTTGATGTTTTTATATCTGGCAGTGGCGGCTCGTCCATGAGGGCTACTGGGGCTAAGCCCCACCAACAATACAAAAAGAAGAGAAGGGATTATGAAAATAAAAATTTTATATTTTTTGATAGGTATCTAAAAATTATTTTGTCCGAAAAACAATTTTTCACATGTAATTGGTTACTTTTTTAACTGTTCGGTTGATTGTTAGTATGCCGCCACTAGCCACGCCATGTTACCGCTGTGCTTTGCCGGCCTCTCGGGGCTAGCCCTGCTGCTTTTAAAATTCGCGCCACTTTAGGCAGTGTAATTCCCGTACCCCGCTGCCTTGCTGTTCACTAGCATGCAAAGCGTACATGCTGACGTCACCAAGCATCGGAACTTAGTCCCGTCGCATGCATTCACTGCTGAACTGGCCTGCCGCTTCCTGCACAGACGCTACGGAGCGCCGAGTAGGCGGCACATTTTAGCTGACAGCTGGCAGGTATTTTGAGGGGTCAAGCATTGGATTTTGAGTAGTTAGCGAGTGATATACAATGATTTAGATTAATAAAATTGACAATATTTTGAATATAACGATCACGTCCCTTCAAATACTAGAAATTAACCGCCTTGGGCCTCATCATCTGCGAGATGTTCAACTTTTTCAAAACAATGCAAAAAAGAAAATCCGCCCCCTGTCTCCAATGACTCTGTTTCTGGTTTCAAATTATTAGCCACACCAGTGGCGTGCTGACCTATATAAATTTGGCGCAAATGCGCCAGTATTTTTGGGTGTGGGTGGGTGGGTACCTGACCTGGGTGGTGGTGCTGAAGGTGGTTTGTAGGATCACAGTCAGACTGACATGAAATCGCTTGAAAGGTTCAAGCCTAGTGCCTGGGAGGGGTGGGTGGGTCCATTTAGACCGAAATGTGCCGATTGTTTTGGACGTTCAGCACGCCACTGAACCCCACCACTTTCAAAACCAACGAGCCACCACTGATATCCGGTTATAAATGAGTGTGTATCTGGTTTAAGTCGGAGGACAGCGTAGAGTCGCAGAACGAAGGGGACTCGTGGATGGAGGTGACCTCCAAGCTGCCGATGTCCGAGAGTCTGGGCAACTTCCCGGGAGCGAGCAGCGATGTCAACATGGCCGCCATCGCTCTGATGAACGCTGAGCTGTGCGGTATGCCGCTTCCCCTCTTCACACAGGTCTGTCTCCTCTCGGTTACCAACACTTCACACTTGCATCGAGATTGACGATATACATTTTATTTATAGCTTTAGATAACTGTGATACTTGACATTGATTATTTGGCTCATAATCGATGTTAAACTTTATACTGAGTTTCGATTCATCAAAGTTTCATTTGCTTTTACCAGCAGCTAGTTTGCAAAATGATGAAAATTCCATTGCAAAGAGCAAAAACAGTAAACTAGGGACATCCTAGTTGATTGTGTTTGTTGTTTCCAGGGCAACCTGTGCCTGCCCTACCTCTCTCTGCCCTACATGGACCTACTCAGCGACGTGAACGTTAGGGGCTTCGTGGTCGGAGCAACCAACGTCCTGTTCAAACAGAAGCGCAACCTCGCCGATGTGCTGATCGAGGTAAGACTTGTCAACAATGCAGGTATTGTACAGGTCTGCGAAGATAAGTGATTTTACTATGTAAAATCATAATTATGCATGGTAGACCATGAGCCAGTTGTAGTGGACCCTGCCCTCCCCCCGGCCCTCCTGTCCCGGAAGCAGGGCCGGACTGGCCCCTGGCAGCTAGGCGGCGATCGCCGCCGAGGGCCCTGGCTATTGAGGCCTCTAGATTGTGTATGACATACATTTTTATCATCAAAAAATCCATTTAAAGATACCAGAAGTAAAAAAGCGCCCTGCGAGGCAGGTTGGGGACCTCTTCTATGTAAACCCATCTTCCATTAACTTTATGGTGAACATTTTGCAGCAAAATAAACATTTTTACAATCCCAAAAACGATTTAAAACTTACAAAAGTTCAAAAAGTGCTCTTCGGAGCAGGCGGGGGCCTCTTCTATTTAAATGGTTCTTCCAATAACAGCATGTTGAGCATTTTGAAGCATTTAGGTCTACACGATTTTGCAATCCCAAAATCAATTGAAAATTAACAAAAATCTAAAAAAACGCCCTGCTCGCCAGTGGGGGCCTCTCAATATGAACATTCATTTAATATTATATTTATGTTGTACATTTTGCAGCCCAACCAATACTCATTTTTACATCCCAAAATGATTTAATAATTACAAAATTCGAGAAGCGCTCAGCAGGACGGAGGCATTTAAATTTGTCTTCATTAACTTTCTGTTACGCATTATGCAGCAAAATACACATTTTTACAGTCCCAAAAAAATTAAAAATTATAAAAGTTCAAAAACGCCCTGCGGGGCTGGCGGGGGCCTCTTATATTTGAGCATTTTGAAGTCAAATACACGATTTTACAATCCCAAAATCGTTTGGAAATAAACAAAAATCCAAAAAGCGCCCTGTGGGGCAGGTTTGTTACATCTTCCATTAATTTCATTTTACATTAACTTGATGTTTGACATTTGGAGCCAAATACACATTTTTAGATCACAAAATCGCTTAAATAAATACAAATCCTGCGGGGAAGTGTGGGTCAATTCTTTAATTTCAATTCGTTGTTAGCTTCTTCGCTCAAAATAATATACGATTTTATAGTCGCAAAATCGTTTTAAATGTGACTGATATTGAAAATAATCCCTGCAGGGCAGAATTTGGGTACATTTTACTTCCCTTTCTGTTAAGCCCCATTTACACGGTGCAATTTCTTGAACAACTTCTGTGCCACAGAGGTTCTGCTCGTGCGCAGTATCACTTTTGAGATGATAAAGGGAATCTGCACATGTGCAGAACTTCTGTGACACAGAAGTTGTTCAAGAAGTTGCACCGTGTAAATGGGGCTTTAGCCTCATTCTGAAAGAATACAAGTTTTCATAATCCCAAAAAGCGCTCTGCGGGTCATAATTGGCAGGCGTTTCTTATGTTTTTCTTGTGAAAAAATTAACTTTTAAAATCACCAAATTGTTTTTACATTCCATTTTAAAGTTATACAAATCCAAAAATCGCCCTGCGGGGCAGGTTGGTGGGCTGCTTTCTCCCAAAAACTTTTAAATACTAACAATAGCCGCCGAGGCCCCTGACGAGCCAGTCCGGCACTGCCCGGAAGGAAGTGGTTTTGGGTACCTCAAGGTACGCACATTACACATTCACTTGGCGGGCGCAAAGGGTGATTTTTGGGGTAATTTGCAACACGTTTGATCTTTTTGTGGGCTAACGATTCAAGAAAATTACAATCAGTTTGCATATTTGAATAAAGGATGATATACCTATATCATTATATTTTGTAAGGGCAACACACTTATGTCGTTTTCGGCTGGCCGCACTGGGGTTGCACTGAGTTCTTGATCGTGACGTCATGTCGTAACCTGGTTTTGCCCTAGTAGTAAATTCTTTATTTAGCATATTTTGCTATTTGTTCTAATACATCATCATTTCAATACAAAAATAGGTAATACATTTAACACAGTAGACCTAATAGGTACAGTGCTAATACAGTAGGTACATTAACACATTACAATACAAATTATTAGGTACATTTAAAATTATCACTTCCGCAATCTACCTATCATAACCAGAATCCTAAATTTTCATGTGGTAGTGGAGTTAACAGTTTATTTTTTATTATTCTACAGCACTCTCTTCTAAACATCTTGGGTGTTTCGCTTTCTCTTATATCTATAGGAATTCTATTGTAAATTAGTGCAGCCTAGTGCTGCCCCGAGTGCGGTCTCAGCCGAATACGAATGATATGTTTAGTTTTGTGTTTTGACACTGACAGCTATTTTCAAATGGCAACCAAAGAAATTGAGCTCCCGAGTGTTTTAAAGGAAAACCTCCAGTAACAACATCAATTTTGTTTTTCGCGCCGCCATTTTGTCGAAGTGCGGCGGAGTGGAGGGGGCAACTCTACCTAATATTTCCGAGCAAGAAATAGTGCACTGAGTGCGCACCCAGTGTGCACCACTTCCCAGTCGAATACGAAAACATTGCCCCAGAGCAACTGCACACTGCCAGTCGAACACGTCCCTTGCACTCAGTGCAGCTCAGTGCAACCCCAGTGCGGCCAGCCGAAAACGACATTAAACCAAAATTTTGGAAATTTTGGAAATTGGTGGGGAATTACTAAAAATAGTTTGATGACAGTCAATCTCTTTAAATAAACAGCTGTTCTTGATTATGACATCAAGATTGCAATATTTTGTGTTTTCAACCCATTTTATTGAGATTAAGTGTCTTTAATGGGTATATACTATATACTGGTAATTTTCGGGAAAATTATGATCTTTTTGAGGGCCAAATGTAAAAATGTTTTCTACATTATAAATATGACATTAGTGAATGGTATGTTGGATGTCTATCATCAGTTCTCAATCTCATCAACTTTTTTTTATAATCGATTGAGCCCATCAAAATGTTGGAACATGCAATGAATTACTAGGAAGATCATTTCAAAAAGATTTGTGAAGGTCAAAAGCAAGATTTTTTTTTTTAGATTTTGTTGCAATTAAAGATGTAAATTAACAAGGCATCAGCCACACGTCCAAGGTGTAAGAGCTACAAGTGTTTTATAAATACTGCTTTAGGTAGGTAATGCTGTTTTTATTTTTAACAAATCAAAATAACCAAAAACTCTAGTTTCAAAATGATATAAGAAATCACGCTTTTTAATTTAATATTAAAAAATTAGGTAGGCACGGTATAACATTCCAGTAATTCTGAAACATTGGAGCATTTCCCGTTTTGCTGTTCACCTTATCTCACCACATGTTACAAAACAATACGGCCAAGCCTCTTCCTTTCAATATTTATATTAGAAAACATGTGCGATCGCAAACCACATACGAATGAGTGGGAACTGTCCCTTTCTTGAGTGTTGTCACAAAACAAGACTGTCTGTGTAGTTTATGTACATTTTAATCAAGAGGAAAAAAATGTTTTAACAAATGTCTTTTTTTAAATTGTCACACTACAAAATGTTCTTCATCCCCACTGACTGGGTAAAATTTTTATTTCACTGGCACTGTCTTCTTCAACTTTCTCACTATGCTACACACTTCCCTCGACAATAGAGATCACGCCTTGGGCATCTTCTATGACCTCACCAAGGCATTCGACACAATTGACCACCGGCTCCTTCTACACAAACTTCACCTTTACGGTATCGACAGCGCAGCCAACAACTGGATCGCCTCATTCCTCACAAACCGCTCCCAAGCAGTGTCCATCCCCTCCTCCAACATTAGCTCACATAGCCCCACCACCTCAATCCCCAGGATGGTGCAATGTGGGGTCCCCCAAGGCTCAGTCCTGGCTCCCCTTTTATTCTCTCTCTATGTCAACGATCTACCCGACCGCCTTACTCACGGCAATCTTTTCCAATTTGCCGATGATACTAATCATCTCCTGACTACCCCGAACACAAATTTCTTCCAGTCCCTGATCAACACTGCCAATCATCAATCGGCAGTGATGGCCACCTACTGTGTGAACAACAAGCTTGCCCTGCAGACCTCCAAAACTGTCTTCATTCACTTCCACTCCAAGGCAAGTACCCCTTCCTTCTCGCCCCTGATCAGGGTCAATCACCAAACAATCCCTAAAGTTCATTCACGATTAGAATAGCAAGCCGTAATGGCGGCGTGTACTACCGTAGTCAAGTGAACTTATACCTAAACATGTAAATATCAATATAATAATCAAAAAATGTGTATACGGCTGAAGATAAAAATAAATCAATTTTATTGAATTTTTATAATATTTACTACTATTAAAAATTGTGTATTTGACATAATTTATACAATTTCAATAATACAAAGAAGAAAGTCTTGCCATTGACAGGGCAGTGTTCAAGTGACTGACCAATGAACGACGTGATCGACTAAAACGTCAGTGATATTCTTATCGTGAACGAACTTTAGCACCCCATCCGTCAAGTTCCTAGGCATCCACCTCAACCCCTCTTTGGACTGGTCTCTTCATATACAGCACACTTTCTCAAAGATACAAAGCTGCTGCTTCCTTCTCCGTCGCCTCAAATCAATCGTCAGTCCCCACTCCCTATCCTTAGTCTACCATGCTCATCTCCACTCACATCTTTCCTATGGTCTACTCTTCTGGGGTTCTTCCTCTGCCTCAAATCGCATTTTCATCCTTTAAAAACAGGCCATTCGTATCATGGCAGGCATCTCCCGTCGGCAATCCGCGAAGCCTCACTTCGTTCAGCTCCGAATCCTTACCCTAACTTCCACTCTAATCCAAATCGCAGCCACCTTTGTGCGAACACATCCCGAACAATTTCCCCTCAACTCACTCCACCAGGAGCCAGAACTCTATTCGCACGCCCTCTTACTCTAAAGCTTCCTACACCGCCAGCCCACACTACCTATGCAACGTCATCTACAACCAACTCCCTCAATCTATTGCCAATTCACCAACCCTCACCTCGTTCAACCTCAGCCTGAAAACCTACCTCACTCAAAATCCTTTCTACAACCTTAATGAGTACCTATCCTTATAATTCCATTGTAGCTCATCATCAGTTTGCTCAGTCTGTAGTTGAATAGACTTGTCTTAATCTGATTTATTGAGCGAGCGAAGCGAGCGTCTCCTTTTGGCTCTTTTGGCACGGACCTCTGTTTTTTTTTTTTTTTTTTTTTTTTTCTGTTACTGACGATATACAGGTCAGAGTTTTTCTTCGATCGAGCTGAAATTTTGCACACAAGTACGTAACATTTCTGATTGTTGCAGACCCTAATTTTTTTGAAATCCCCTGATTGGTGCAAATTTAAAAAAAATTATCTTTCGATTGGTTGGTTTGATCAATTTGAAATTTAGCAAAGACATTGCAACCAACATTGTACCCAATCATAATAAATTTCAGCCAAATCCACCCATTGGTTCAAATTTGAAACCATTTTTCCTGTGATTTTTGAAATTTAAACTAGAACCGATTGACCGATCAACTAAAAACTTTGCATGGTCATTGGTACCAACATTTAAGGTATTTTTGCCAATTTTCAGTCAAATCTGTAGTTATTTTCAAAAGGTTTTGTAATTTTAGTGACATTTTGCGTGTTGGCTGTCAAATTCACGGCGACTTCGAATCTTCAGTTCAAGGCAAGGTAGTTAGAGCAGATAGTTTCAAATGAAATGAAACTAATAATGACCGTTCAACAGATTGATCTGATATTGTGTACACACTAATATCATATGATTTGAGTGGTCCCAGGTATATTTTTTTAAAGAGATCCTGTGATTTTTGAATATTAACAAGGAACAGTTCAATCATAAGGGTTGATACTAACATTTTAGGAATATTTAGAGATTTTTATTCAAGTCTGACGAAATTCAAGATTTATTGGCTTTTAATGATATTTTCGATAGACATAATTTCGGTTCGAGGTGTTCCGCGTATCCGTGCTCGCTCATCAACGCATTACTCAGAGCGTTTTCCTAGTTTACAATTATCACCACCTTATGTTAATAACTATTATTCTAATTTTATATTGTTGTTATACTTCTCAAAAACTGATCTGTAAATATGTTCATGTAAATATTTTCATGTGTATATATTTTTGTAAATAACTCTGACGATGCCCATATCTGTATACTGTACTGATCTACGGGAAGATAATAAATACAATACAATACAATAAATTGAATATTTTAAGGAGTAAATTCGATTTTTTTTCTGTGAATTTCTTTTCAAATCAACATTTTAAAGACAGACTACAGAAAGTTGACTCAGGCACTAGGCAGTAACATTTTGGACTTGCACTTGAGGTCTCAGGTTTGATTCTTGCTGCTCTCGTGGTTTGCCTCGGTTGAGAGGAATATGTTGGGAAGGTACCTACACTATTACTAACTAGGAAAACGCTCTGAGTAACGCGTTGATGAGCGAGCACGGATACGCGCAACACCTCGAACCGAAATTATGTTTATCGAAAATGGCCTTAAAAGCCAATAATTCTTGACTTTCGTCACAGATTTGTATGAAAATCTCCAAAAATTCCTAAAATATTGGTCCCAATAACCACGCAAAGTTTTAAGTTGATCGATTGAACCTTTATGATTGAACGATTCCTTGTTAATTTCCAAAAATCACAGGATATCGTTAAAAAAAATTTTAAACGGTCATATCAGTTTCATAATACGTTTGAAAGTTTCTGCTCTAACAACCTTGAAGTGAAGATTCGAAGATTCCGTGAAATATGAAATTCGAGAAATATGATAGCCAACACGCAAAATATCTGTAAACTGTCGATAACTTTTGAATTTAAACACAGTTTATAGTCTGAAAATTGTCAAAAATACAGATAATGTTGGACCCGATGACCATGCAAAATTTTAAGTTGATCGGTCAAACGGTTCTGGTTTGAATTTCAAAAAGCACATGAAATATTTTTTTAAATTTTAACCAATGGGAGGATTTGGCTGAAAATTTGTAAAATAAGAGACAATGTTGGTCCTAATGACCATGCAAAATATAAGGTCGATCACATTTGTCGAAGTCCATTTTCATTTTTCAGCCTATCAGGAGATGTTTATTTAAATTTCAACCAATTCATGGATTTCAAAAAAATTAGGGTCTGCAAACAGAGAAGGTTGGTTTTACATGTGTGCAAAATTTCAGATCGATCGGTGAAACGGTGCGACCTGTGTGTCGGCTATTAGCAGCCAAAAACAAAAACAAAAACAAAAAAAAACAAAAAAACAGAGGTCCGTGCCAAAAGAGCCAAAAGGAGATGCTCGCTTCGCTCGCTCAATAATAGGCCACCAATGCCTCCTACTCACCGACCATCCTTTCCTACTCCCAAACATCATCATAATCGTTCATCCATCGCCAGTGTTGGGGAGGGAACTTTAAAAAGAACGCGTTCCTAGGAACGCGTTACTTATTTTGCGAACTTTTGAGCGAACGCGTTCTTTTTTGTATACAAAGAACGTGAACGTCAAACGTTCGTTTTAACCACGAACGTTTCGATCAAGTTCGCTCTTTCCTACTGAGCACTAAGCAGTCGAATAGGAATAAAGTCCGAGCCGATCCGAAGATTTCTGAAGTTTCTTTAACTCTGAGCGTGCCTTGAGAATTTCAGTTTTTTGTTTGTGACACGTTGCGTTTGTCATTTACCTAGGTATATAGTTAATTTTTTTTTAAAAATAACTTTTAAAATAACTTATATTCGTTTTTTTAAGGAACGTGAACTTTTACTACACATGCTTAAAATAAAGAACTTGAACTTTTAAAAAGTTCATATATTTGGACGTGAACTGAACTTTTAAAAAGACTGTTTTAAAAAGGAACTCCCCAACACTGTCCATCGCCATTAGCCTGGTAGCAGAACGGTGCGAGGTTGAACGCCGCCGATCTCGTTGCAGGTGGAAGGGTGCCGAGTGGAGACGCAGGACTTGGACCTGCGTCGGCAGCTGCACCTGACCACCGAGGACCTGCGGTTCGCGGACTACATCGTGCGGAGGGTGGCTGGGGAGAAGCACGACGTGTTCCTCGACGGTGTCGGCTGGGAGGGCGGCGACGAGTGGATCCGATCGCAGTTCAAGGCCTACGCGCTCTGTCTCCTACGCACCTCCATGCTGCAAGGTTGGTGTCGCGATAACGTTAGCAAGGAGTCACTTTGGTGATGAGAATGCGACTCTGCACATGTGCAGAACCAAGTTGCTAAACCAAAAGTGGCTGTTGTCGATTGGGTTTAAGAGGCAAACGGAAGCAAACGGGAATCGCACGGTTCATCAGAGCGATTTTTGAAATTTTGTCTTCCCACTAAATAATTTTAAAAAATCAGATAGTAACGAGTAACGACCCATAACAGCCCAATAGACTAAACTAGGAAAACGCTCTGAGTAACGCGTTGATGAGCGAGCACGGATACGCAGAACACCTCGAACCGAAATTCTGTCTATCAAAAATATCATTAAAAGCCAATAATTCTTGAATTTCGTCAGACTTGAATAAAAATCTCTAAATATTCCTAAAATGTTAGTATCAACCTTTATGATTGAACTGTTCCTTGAAATCATAGGATCTCTTAAAAAAATATACCTGGGACCACTCAAATCATATGATATTAGTGTGTACACAATATCAGATCAATCTGTTGAACGGTCATTATTAGTTTCATTTCGTTTGAAACTTCTGCTCTAACTACCTTGCCTTAAACTGAAGATTCGAAGTCGCCGTGAATTTGACAGCCAACACGCAAAATGTCCCTAAAATTACAAAAACTTTTGAAAATAACGACAGATTTGACTGAAAATTGGCAAAAATACCTTAAATGATGGTACCAATGACCATGCAAAGTTTTTAGTTGGTCGGTCAATCGGTTCTAGTTTAAATTTCAAAAATCACAGGAAAATGGTTTCAAATTTGAACCAATGGGAGGATTTGGCTGAAATTTATTATGATTGGGTACAATGTTGGTTGCAATGACTTTGCTAAATTTCAAATTGATCAAACCAACCAATCAAAAGATAATTTTTTTTAAATTTGAACCAATCAGGGGATTTCAAAAAAATTAGGGTCTGCAACGCCCGGAAATGGTCAGTACATGTGTGCACATTTTCAGCTTGATCGAAGAAAAACTGTGACTTGTATATCGTCAGTAACAGAAAAAAAAAACACACAAAAAAAAACAGGTCCGTGCCAAAAGAGCCAAAAGGAGACGCTCGCTTCGCTCGCTCAATAATGCCACACACTGGAGTTCATTATGACCTCTGGTACGACCTCAAAGTGTTAATACTGTACAGTGTACACTCTAAGATTACACAAGAAAACAAAACCCAAATATGAATATAAATAATCTGACCCAACACATTGGGTCAGGGTGGGTATTCCCACCAGAATTTACAGTAATTTGAATTTACACGAGATGTGACGGCCATTAAAGATATTAATGAATTTTAAGTTTCTTTACCAATTTGGCTCAAAATTTGGAAAATTACATAAAATATTGGTCCCAACCTAATGACCACACAAAATTTGAAGGTATTCGGACAAATGGTTTATTTCACTTTTCACCAATTTTTGAGAATATTCTCATCAGTCATTATAAACTATAGGTACAGGCTGTTCAATTTACGCTTACATTGCCGCTAGGGTGTAACTTAGCAGCACTATCCAGACCTTCCACCTGAATTCACACTTTGCCAACCTAAACTTTCCAAAGTGAATCTGCTAACTTGAATGTGCCACCTAAGTTCTAGCGGATTTTCATTTTGTTGTGTTGGTGCTAGCGTAGTACTTCATTTTCGTTGCCAATCTTTGCCACCATGTAGTCATTGTAAAGAAGATTTGAACAAACTGTAGAGGTATGCCATTAGCGTGTGCTCAAAATGTAAGATTGATTTGTTTATCAGTAGGACTTGATCACGACAATTAATAAAACGGTATTTGAAAGAAGTGGATTGTCTGAAAAAAATGTGATGGCATCATCTGATTGAGTCTATGCTTACTCGTCATCTACCTCTAGTAGGTGAGCTATGATTTAATTGATAATAACAAGGATTAATTGTCAATGAACTTGACCAGCAGCCAATCCGTTTCGTTCAAATACCGTTTTATGATTTGTTGGGTGTACCTACTTACAAAAAAAAACAGAAAGTACCATAAGAGTAGGTACTTACCATGAACCTAACACTTTAATAGATGACAATGAAATGAAGTACCGTCTTGTTGTCATGCAGACGGCAGCCGCGAGTTGGACCACTTTAACGGCAGTTTCGTGAGCGCGTGGAAGGCCACGCACAACTACCGGCGCTGGGCGGGCGCGGACCACGCCGGCATCTGGGATCTGAACCCAGGACATCCGTTCGCGGGCCAGCTGTCCGTTGCCGACATGAAGCTCCGTCTTTCACAGTACGTGCCTCGCATTCGTAACATACTAGAAGACACTTGGTGTAACGCATTGCCAATTCGTATTGAATGCGCTTTCATTCTACAGACCTTGGCTGTGATGACAACACTGAGCATGAAGGAAATGCTTGTTGAAACAATTGTTGAAACAATAAATATGTCAAAACAAACTTAAAACCTGTACCTACCTCAGAGGTTCAAGGCCAGAAGTCCATTTCAATGATTCTCGAGGTGAACTCATTAACCAGTATTTCTGGGTTCATCCAATCATATTTGTAATGATGACAGACATAAGTAATTGTGTAAGATAATACTATATTGTAACTGTATTTGTTGACATAGTCAAATGGCAAATTGATAAGAGATCAAGATTGCATCATTCCAAAAGTTTGCAAAGCAAAATCGAGAAATCTGACTTCCGCCCTTCTACCTCTGAGCCTCCGAGGTACAGAAATGTCGTAACTCGTGAAGTTTTTTACCGATTTGTATGAAAATTGGCAAATTGTAAAATCTTGGTTCCAATGATAGGATGCAAAATTTAAATTTGATCAGACATACGGTTCATTTTCACTTTTCAACCCATCCGAGGATTATGCCCAAATGTCAAAAAATAAATCTTGCTCAAGACCGCTGGGTAGTGAGTTTCACCGTGAAGAGTTTTTTAATCGATTTTTTATTATCAATATCTTTTACCAATGTAATTGTTAACAAAAACAGTTCAATGAAAATAATTCCTTAGCTTATAATGGTTTATTAGATTTACTTTGTCCTACAGACGTTTAGGGCCCGAAAAATAGTAAAATTATGGCACTAAACATCTGTTGGACAAAATAAAACTACCTACTAACTTATTCCAAACTAGGTATGAAATTATTTTCATTGAACTGTTCTGAATACTCGTACAAAGCCCTATTTTGTTAACAATTTCATTGGTAAAAGATATTGTTAAAAATCGATTAACACCCCGACAGACGGGGTGTTGACACATTATTAATACATATTATTAATACATATTATTATACACGTCGATTAACACACGCGCACCCCGACTGGGAATCGATCGAACCCAGATCCTTCGAGTTTCTGACCTTATGCTTCGTGTATAGGTCAGATACTTGGACTCGCAAGAGTTGTATGGCAACACAACCTGCTGATTAAGAATGTGCCCCAATAGCTTAATGGTTAAAGGATAGGGCCGGAAACCCGAAAGATCTGGGTACGATTACCAGTCAGGGGTGCGCGTTTTTATTTCCCAGGTTCCCTCTTTAACACCATCCCTACGTGAGAGATTCACTAAATTTCCATCATTATCAAATAAATCTTGCTTACTCCACCTTTGTTTCCACAGCACCATGCAGAACACTGAAGGAGGCCGCAAGCTGAACCAAGCGATGGCGACCACCGGTCGCGCAGTCGCCACCACAGGTCGTGCCGTGGGGGGAGCCCTCACGCAGGCCAAGGGCGCTCTCTCCAACTGGTGGACGACTCTCGTGGCCGTCCAGCCAACCAACGGGGACCCGGACATCGTAGACGAACCGCCGAGCTACCAGCACGTCCCCGATGAGAACACCAACAGTTCCGCAATGGGCGTCGAAGCCGAGGAACTGGAGAGCCACGTCAGTCCGCAGAAGACGAAACTGACGACGCTCGAGAACATTGAATGCCTGCCGTCGACGTGTCAAAGTGCAGACCAAGTGGAAGACGCCGATACGGACACGAGTTCTTCGATTAGACAATTTAACTCAAATAATGTAGAAACGTTGGCGAGCAAAGATGTTTTGACGAGTAAACAGGAGCGAAATGAAACTAATGGTAGCTGCAATGATGCGAAGTGTCCAAAAACTTCTAGAATTGAGATTGTTTAATGATCGTTGGTTTTACTTTTATGTTCTGTCGTTGTTTAGTGTTAGAAGTTTTTGTCTCGTAACTGAAGTTCAAGAATACCAAACTCAAACCGGATTCAGAGTAAGTATTGATTTATTGTATTAATTAAGACTGGCTGGCACCAGAAAAATTAACATCTAAAAATGGTAGGAGAAGTCGGTTCAAATCCGTATTAATAGAAAAATATTTGGTAAAATAGATCAAGTATTGCAGAACACCAAAAAAAGACTCGTACATAATCTCACATTTTGTTGGTTCAAAACAATTTCAGGGTTGAGAGATAATGCTCCTTATTCTGATTATTAAATATATATTTACTTCCTTTTTTAAATAATAGTTTGTATTAACCTCGGACTCAATAACTGCGCTTTTCTCCCTGAGATAATGAATCATTTTTGTGACAGTGGACCTAGATCTGCATTTTTTAAATCCATAAACCTATAGGTAGTACCTATTAACTAGTAGTAGGTACTTTCAAATTTTGGATCCTCTAAGTTTCACCAAAATGAAAGTGTTTGTCAGGTTGATTCTAATTTTTATTTGAGATTCTATTCCCCTTCTCTCAAAGTAGCCAACAGGTGTTGGAGAAGTTGAACAAGAAATTATCTTTCGTAATCCTATCTTCAGAATCATTATAATATTACGTAATGGCAATATAAAATCAATGGAGAATATTATTTTCAAGTGATTTACCGTATTAACTCGTGTATAAGACGCACTCGTGTATAAGACGCACCCTTGTTTTGAGAAGTCTATTTTAAGAAAACACTTAGCATGCGTGTATAAGACGCAGTAAAATGATGAAAAACATAGTGTGTTTGTATACATGATATCCATCTAAATGTTGGTTTTCCAGCTAACTGAGCTATTTGAATGAAAATCACTGCCAACTTGTTGTAAACAAACAGTGATTTCATGCTTCTGAGAAAGGGGGGAGGGAAGTCTCTTCCCAGCAGCTGTTGTTTGCTCTAACAGGCGCGCACCTGCCTTTTCCCTGCATTCCAAAACAAACCAAACTCCCCTCCTCCCCTTCCATTAAGATCGCCATTCAACACTGTTTAGTCTATTTTATGTCTGTCAGAGTAATGTTTTTCAGACGTAAACATATATTTTGTCTCCTGATCTAAATGCAAGAGAAAACATTTTGTTGCACACATTTAATATGTTAATAGTGTTGTGTCTAGACACAGTATGAGTAGTCCAGACAGAGTGAGAGGTAAAGGCAGAGATAGACAACATGTGGCAGTCTACCACAGCTCTGTTTACAAACATCCACCTTGGATTTACTGGGAAAAAAGCTTGGTATGCGTGTATAAGACGCAGGACTGTTTTCAGAATCAAAATATTGACATATAATTGCGTCTTATACACGAGTTAATACGGTAGCTTCAAAATATGAAATATCTAGTGGAACGATCGCTCCACCCAGCCAAGTCGTACCGTACACTCACAGTCACTCAACATACCGTAAACGCCTATATAAACTGAGGATGTTATCTTCCCTGATAATTCACAACGTTACGGCTTTCTATGTTACAATTGTTCCCTAATTCATTTATGTCATCATATCGTAGAGCTAGCACATAGTTTAAATTAGAGATGGGCCGATACCGATACTCCGGTCAATTTTAATGCAATATTTTTGATACTTCGATACTTGTTACTTTTTTAGTTGAAATTTTGAATTGTGGCCGTTTTCCCGCCATTGGTGCTCATTGGCATCACGTCAGTGAGCTGTATCACCATTGGCAGATGCCTCAACCAATCAGAGCCAAGGTTGCAAGTGACATAATCTCCAAAAAAATCTCTAGTTTTGTGAATTTTGATTGAATTGAGACTTTGGTGGACAGGAACTACAGAAATATAAAGAAACAAAAGTATCGGCGATACTATCGGTATCGCTAATCATAAAGTGAGTACCTATCGGTATCGGTGAAAAAGTGGTATCGACCCATCTCTAGTTAAAATAAATAAATTAGTTTACCAACACGGCTCCAACTAGCTTGCCTTCGTTCAGTGCCACAATCTAATACGTAACGTAGCAACAAACATTTGCCAATTACTTCTACATGCAGCTACATAACTGTACAAAAGTATACTTATCGTGTTTCCCAATCAATGTAAAGGGGATCACGACATAAGAGGCTCAACTGTAGATGGATGCTGATTTTACCAAATCAAAAATAATTTCATAAGTAGCAGCGGTTTAGCAAGTCAGTTTTCTAGTAACAATTTATTTGAAAATTTCTATAATTACATTTTTTTATTTATTTGCCTCACACAAGTTAAAGTGAACTGAAATGGAAATTATATACGTAGGTATTGGACCACTTGGGATGGTAATTGAAAATGGATTTGTTTTAATTTTTAGATGTTACAAGTTTTGGATTAAAGGTGGAGAAAGTTTTCAATGCTTAGAGGCTGTGCATAAAGGACGTCACGCTAAAAATGGGATATTTTGACCCCCCCCCCCCCCCCCCCGCTCCCCCCTGTCCCGCTGTGTCACACTTTTCGAGACCCCCCCCCCCCCCTAAAAGGACGTCACAAATCTGTCTTTACCCCCCCTTAAATAGAATATTTTTTACTGTAAAATGTATCAGAATTTATTGTTTTTAGCAAAATTTTTGGTCCCAACATATCAACTGAAATTTTAAATGTTTGAAAATATCTATATCAAAACGTGACGTCCTACTGCCTCCAGTACCCCCCCCCCCCCCTCCCCTCTGTCACACTGTGTCCTACACTGGTGCACCCAACCCCCCTTCCCCCTGAAGCGTGACGTCCTTTATGCACAGCCCCCTACGTTGGGATTTGATGAATGTCACCTTATACATTATGTAATCAATTTCGTGTCTAGGTTAAGCGTACCTACTGACTATGTATCTTCATTTTGTATGACATTTTTCATAAATATTAATTTGTAAGTTTTATCTACTTTTGTGATATTATTATTTTAAATTTATATTTGTATGTTTTGATTATATCAAATCATTTTTGATTATAAGATTACTAGGTATGTGTTTTTGTTCCATACTGTTACATCAAAATACAGTAGTATTTAAATTTAAATTTATTTGCTATAATAAATATAGTTCTCCCGTTTCCAACACAATGTCGGGTTGGGGGGGGGGGGAGGGTGGAATTCCACCATCAATCTTGGGCCTTCGCTTCAGTGATGTCGGGTGGCCGGTCCTGACACATCACACTCTTCTTCTTCTTCCTCCTCCTCTTCGTCTTCTGGTTGCTGCCTCTCCACCATGTCTCTCCACCCCTCTCTGTCCTCCCACAATCTTCCTGCAGTCACTGTTCCCCACTCCTCACCTCTTTCCTCTACATCCCACTTCACCTGGTCCTCCCACTTCGCTCTCGGTCTGCCCCTTCTGCTTTCCCGCTCTCTCGCTCTTTCAAATTCCCTCTTCGGTATCCCCTTGGGATCCATTCTTCTAAGATGACCATACCAGTGCAGTCTATCTCTTCCTATCTTATAGTTGAGGCTCTCAGCACCCAGCTTTTTCCTTATATCAGTACTTCTTTGCTTCTCCATCATCAATACTCCAGCGATGCTTCTGAAATATTTCATTTCGGCTGCCTGGACATTTCCTGCTTCTTTGTTGCTAATTACAAAAAATAAATAAAAGGGTATGTATTGCATTACCTATTTGAGTTTATTTATTATTAGGTAATTCATCACTTTTGAGACAAGTCCATATAAGCTACTTCGTAACAGAATGATGGCACGTAATTATTACATTTAATTTTAAATAGGATATTTACATCAGATTTAAAAACTAGTAAAATAAATTTCTCCAAAATAAAAATGCTTCAGCTGCTGAAAATTTTATTTCAAAATCATCACATTATTTGTGTAATAATAATAATATTTATTTGTGTGACTGAAAAGATTCGAGTAAGTTCGTTTTTTTTAATCCTAAATATAGATATTTAATGATTTAAGAGCAGATGATCAATTAGTGAGGTTGCATTATATCTGCCCTTGAAAATAATGTTGTTTTAATCTGGCATCCTACAAACACTAAACGTATAGTACCTGTACCATGAGTGGGGAATTGCCATTGCGGGTAACTTTGCCAAAATGTTCAAGTTTTGTTAAAATATTTCATATCTCGAAAAGTATACACATTAGAATGTTCCCGCTTGTTCTGGTGTATTTTATTTAATTTTAATTCATTTATTTAACAACTTTGAATTACAATACATTCCGTGGTTGTACATCATAAGTATAGGTAGCGCTAGCATACATTAGTTACAGTTTAAAATATCATTAAAATATTGAATGTCCTTTGGGAAATCTGCCATTTGGTCTTGAGGTAACTTATTCAATAGTCTTATTGTCTGCCCTAAGAAAGAGCGCCGTCCTATGTCCGTATTGTAACGGGGAGCAGAGATTTTTTGCATATGGTCATGCCGACCGATGAACTTGGCAGGGGCAATGAGCCGGTTTATGTCTCCCCATGCCGGGTAGTTAGCACAGGACTTGTAAAGACACCGAAGAGCAGCCCGGGATCTACGAATTTGGAGGGGGTCCCACTTCAAGCTCTTCTTTACCATGCTGACACTGACCCAGGGCTTCTCCATCTCCTTGCTCCAGCGACGGTGGTCGTTGATGACGTAGCGAGCTGCCTTGTTTTGGATTGACTACAAAGAGGTAATGTTTTTGGCAGTGTGTGGATTCCAAACTGCACTGCAGTACTCCAGCAACGGGCGTACTAAACATTTAAACGCATGTTCTTTTGTCGAGGGCAAGCTTCCTTTTAAGTTTCGCATGATGAAGTGGAGCTTGCGTTTCCCGTTTGACTGGGTTCTTGTTATGTGGTTGTTCCAAGACAGGCTGAAGGGTAATTCCCAGGTATTTGCAGGAGGACGACTTGCTGAGATGGAAACCGTTTAGTGAATATTCTGTTTCGATTGGGTTCTTGGTTCTAGCAAAGCTTATGACGCAGGTCTTCTCCTCGTTTAACTTCATATCCGTTATCCAAAGTCCAGCGATGGATGTTGTCGAGGTCAGCTTGCAGGGATTTCTCATCCGATTTTGTCTTAACGTAATACTGATTGCAAAGTTCATGTCTGATGCCTGAGGGAAGTTTTTTTTTTAAATATCTCTCCAAATGAAAAGATACAAATTAAAAACCAAAATTCCTCGTTCAAACAAGCATGTCTGGGTGGCGCCGAAACGGTACTTTTTGAATCTTATCCGGAGTAAGAGCAGCCTATTAAAGGAAACTATCAAAGAAAAACGAGAGAAATTCTTTAAAAATAATATTGGATTTTGAATTTTGAGCAACAAAACTTGTGCATGAAAATTTTGTTCATGACATATCAGAATGATATCAGTGTTCGTTACCACGAAAGAAAATATTCTTGTGGTGAAAGAAAATATTCCCGGAAGCTCATGTGCCGCTTGCTTGGCGGAGTTTGACAGCTGTTTTGGCTTTTGGACTTGTGTTCGAACTTCAAGTGTTGTTGAAAAGAGAGTTTTCGACGTGATGTGTTCGTGATTAGGTTGAGTTATTTCATAAATATTTTAATTTCGTTATTATAAATTATCACAAATCCCAAGATGTCTGTTTATTTCGATTTCAATGCTACTACACCACTAGCACCGAGCGTGATAAATGAAATTACTGAGTCCCTAACCTATAACTGGGGTAACCCAAGTTCAGGTTATGGGCCGGGTATTGGTGCAAAAGATGCCATAGCCAAAGCAAGAGATCAACTTGCCAAGATGATTGGGACAAAGAATACCAGTGACATCATATTTACATCAGGCGGTACAGAGGTAGGTCACTCCATTATTATCCAATAGAAACGTAAATGTTTACATTAGGTTTGTTTGTCGGGATACTCGGAACTGCCCCAAGCAGCTTGGAACAGGTGGGGTTTGTCGGCGTACAGAGAGTATAGTACTGGTGCACGTTAGAGCAACTTGGAGCTGTTCAGAACAGTTCCGAGAAAGTTCGACGAACAGACCTAGAGTGTTCTAGGTCTAGTAGGTAAAGTTAAATGTTCGGTGCTGGAAGGAATGCTTTTGCTACTGAATACACCTCACATTAAAGCTTGTCTTCCATGAACGCGAAATCATGTTGCAACTCCATGATCAGGTACACAAATTAACAACTCTATTGGCTCACAGCAAATGAGATCCGGAATCACGGCAACATTGCGTTGCGAAATCGCTTGCGATGTGAACTAACGACGGTTCGCGTTCATTGAAGATCCACTTTAGTCATACTAAGCCATTAGGAACTGCTTACTGTGGTGATCTCTCAAAAAGGGATTTCTTCGATTTAGTAGAAAGTTACCTACTCTTTGTGTTCTCACAGGCCAACAACATGGTAATATTCGGTGTAGAAGAATATTACAAAGTATGGATGAAGAAATCATTGGCACATCCTCTACTGGGCAACAGCAAACCTCACGTCATAACTTCCAATGTTGAACACGACGCCACGATACTCCCGCTACGTCACATGGAGAAGCGAGGCATCATCAGTAGGTAGTTTCACATTGTTTGTTGTACCTAGGTCCTGGAAGCCAATTCTTGAGTTTTCATGTTTTGAAACCATGTTTGTTTTCATTGTACAAAACTTGAAACAGTTGACAACTATTGCTCAGCCTTCAACTTTTTAATGTTTTAAACAATGAAAACGTACCCGGTTTCAAAACATATATCTCAAGAATTGGCCCCCTGGCCCTGTACAAAAACAAAAACTTGTAAAAGGATTGAGATCTAAAAGAAGGGTCAAGCAATAATATTGTTAAAACATGATACATGTTTTAACCGCAGATAAATCTTGACGCATTGCCTTTATTCTTTTATTATTCTTTTATTCACAAGAATAAAACTAAAAGAATTAAATAAAATAAATGTTCATGGCCGGTGCAAATTCAGTGCTCCAAGCTTTATATTTTCGGTGCTCGCTCATCATGCGTTTCACTGAGTCTTCCTAATACTATGTTAATTTATGTTAATTTAAATAATAACAATTTTTGAAGATCTCTTCTCAGGCATCCTCTTTAAGTGAACATTATTGTGTTCTTGTCAGGTCTGTCAGTGGTCCCCGTTAGCTCCGACGGCTGTGTCAAAGTGTTGGACGTCGTCAAACAAATCCATCCATCTACGTGCCTTGTGTCGATCATGACGGCCAACAATGAGACTGGAGTTATCATGCCGATAGCAGAGATCGGAAAGTAAGTTGAATTCTATTTGCGTGCTCAGTACTGTTCTGTAACGGATGAATGATTATGATGATGCTAGGGACGATATAGAATAGTTATAGTGGTGTGAAGGAAGGAGGCAGCTGTGGTCTATTAGTGCGGAACTTTGTCAGGCCCCTCGGTTGAGGAAAATTACAATGAAACATCAGTAAGGAAGAACACCTGAGGGAATCGAACCCGGGACCTCTGAAAAGGAAGTCCGGAGCCTGAGCTAAGCTTGTGCACATGGTATTGCTTTGCAAATTAGGTGCCTATAGGTTAATTGAGCGAGCGTAGCGAGCGTCACCACGTTACTCTTATGGCACTTTCTCTGTGTGTTTTTTTGTTTTTTTGTTTTTTTGTTTGTTTTTTTGTGTTCACAGCCCAGGTCAAACGGCACAACCAATCGATCTGAAATTTTGCACATATACTAACGTAATCTATGCGGTCCCTGGGATCGTTTTTGAACGGGCTCATGTGATTAGTTCAAATTTAAAAAAAAATATCTTTTGATTGGTTGTTCCCAGCAATTTGAAATTTTGACAAGTCATTACGACCAACATTGTACCCAATCATACAAAGTTTCAGCCAAATCCTCCCATTGGTTAAAATTTTAAAAAATCTTTCATATGATTTTTGAAATTTAAACTAGAACCGTATGACCGATCAACTTAAAACTTTGCATGGTCATTAAGACTAACATTATCTATATTTTTGACAATTTTCAGACTTATCTGTGTTTAAATCCAAAAGTTATTGACATTTTACGTACATTTTGCGTGTTGGCTGTCAAATTACTCAAAAATGTTGATCACGGCTACTTCGACTCTTTATAGTTCCAATGTAGTTAGAGCAGAAACTTTCAAACGTATGAAACTAATATGACCGTTCAAAAGATCGTCTAATACTGTGTAAGTACACACACTTATATCACATGAGTGGTCCCAGGTATATTTTTTTAAATAGATCCTATGATTTTTGAATATTAATAAGGAACATTCTAATCATAAAGGTACGATCAATCAACCTAAAACTTTGCATGGTTATTGGGACTAATACTTTAGGAATAATTGGAGATTTTTATACCTACAAGTCTGACGAATTTCAAGAATTATTGACTTTTAATGATATTTTCGATAGACATAATTACGGTTCGAGGTGTTGCGCGTGTCCGTGCTCGCTCATCAACGCGTTACACTGAGCGTTTTCCTAGTAATAATAATAATGTAATTTATTGAGCACATAAAATAGGTACACAATTATTGGTCTGTATTCAACAATCGAGTCGTTGATCTTCAATACCTACATCCATCTCTTCTCTTCAGCTGTTTCACCTCTTCACCGTTTACCTATTTCTTCTTAAGTTATTCATAAATCATATAGTCATTATACATAAAGTTCATTCACGATTAGAATTGCAAGCCGTAATGGCGGCGTGTACTACCGTAGTCAAGTGAATGTATAACTTAACATGTAAATATCAATATAATAATCAAAAAATGTGTATAATACGGCTGTAGATAAAAATAAATCAATTTTATTGAATTTTTATAATATTTACTACTATTAAAAATTGTGTATTTGACATAATTTATACAATTTCAATAATACAAAGAAGAAAGTCTTGCCATTGACAGAGCAGTGTTCAAGTGACTGACCAATGAACGACGTGATCGACAAAAACGTCAGTGATATTCTTATCGTGAACGAACTTTAGTTGTGCTTGAATTAGATGAACATCCAAGCATTTGCTTTTTAGCTGAGGGAAAACTACTGAAAAAACATTCTCAGCAGAATGTAATCTTGATTCTTGTCTTCGAATGTCATTACTTCTCAAATTATCTTTCTTTAATGATAGCGAGTTTATTCTTAACGAGCGTCTTGAATGCTTTGATTTGATTTGATTTTGAAATCTTTTATTTAGCTATTAGCTATTACAGTACATTTTTATAATACAATTTTTACCTTTTTTTTCTAATTACTTTTGTTACCATATCTTGATGTAACGTTGAAGAAATAAATTGTCTGTGGGGAGAGTACTTCGAGAATCTCCTAAATGTAGGAAAGGAAGGGGGGGGGGGGGGGTACCAGTGGAGGAAGGAGAGCAGCAGTTTGGAGAGGAAGTGGAAGAAAGTGGAGTGGATGATGATCTTATTGAGGTGGAAATAACAAGAGCCCTGAAAGAGATGAAGAATGGCCGAGCACCAGGCATTGATGAGGTGACGATGGTGAGATGGTGAAAGCAGCGGGGGATGCGGGTAAAAGATGGCTCTACCGTGTGATTAAAGCAGCATGGAAGCAGAAGAAGATTCCAAGTGACTGGGAGAAAGGGGTAATTGTCCCTCTTTTCAAGAAGGGGGATCGCAAGAAATGCAGCAATTATAGGGGAGAGACATTACTTTGCCAGTGTGCAAAGGTGTTTGAAAAAATGGTGGAGTGTAGATTGAAGAATTGCGTGGAAGAGGGATTGAGGGAGGAGCAGTATAGATTTAGGAGAGGGCGGTCTACAATTGACGCAATTTTCACTGTGCGTCAGATGATGGAGCAGCAGTGGGAGAAGGGTCAAACTATGCATGGCCTTCTTGGACTTGGAGAAGGCATATGATAGGTTGCCAAGGGAAAGAGTGTGGGAGTGTCTGGTAAAGAGAGGAATAGGCAAGGAGTTGGTTGAGCGGATCAAAAGTATGTACCGGAACATACTTACCATCACTTACTTACTTAACATACCATCGAAATGGTTTAATATTAGTGAAGGGCTTCGGCAAAGGAGTGTTCTATCACCAATGCTGTTCATCATAGTAATGGACAAGTTGCTGAAGAAAGTGGAGCCAAATGAGGGGGATGATTGTACGAACACTAATTTATGCGGATGATGTGGTGGTGTGGGGAGAAACTAGGGAGGAAGTGCAGTTAAAGATTGATAAGTGGAGTGAAGAGACAGAGAAGATGGGTTTGAGAATAAGCGAAGAGAAGAGTGAAGTTATGACAATGGAACGGAAGAAGATAAGACAAGGACATGTCAGAATCAAGATGAGAGATGGATGGTTGAAGGAAGTAGAGGAATTTAAGTACCTGGGGAGCCTGCTCACCAACAAGGCAAAAGTAGATAGAGAAGTACAGGAAAGAAGAAGGAAAGCGGAATGTTTTTATCAGGCAGTGAGGAAGTTGCTTTGGCATGAGAAGTTTCCAAAAGTGTGTAAAATGATAATGTATAAAATGTATTTCCTGCCAATTCTAGCATACGGGGCAGTGACGTGGTCAGCGGGAGGACAGGAAATGGATCAGCTTCAGGCAGCGGAGATGAAGTTCTTGAGGAGTGTGAAGGGAGTTACAAGAATGGACAAGATCCGAAGTAAGAAGATAAGAAGTGAGCTGGGGGTAGAGAGATTGGGGTTTAAATTGGGGAGAGAGAGGCTTCGGTGGTTTGGCCACATGAAGAGGATGGGAACAGGGCGAGTGCCACGGCGGGTGTTTGAGTCGGCTACTTCGGGACCACGTAGAGTAGGAAGACCAAGAGAGAGGTGGATTGGAGTTATTAAGGACGATGTTTTGGAGAGAGGAGGAAGTTGGAATGAGTTGGAGGCTGAGAGACAGTGGGAGGACAGAACACGGAGGAAGAAGCAGAAGACGAGGAGGAGACGCCAGGCGTGGCCAACCGGTCTCCAGTAGTCCTGCGGCCCTAGTGTTGGTGGGAACACCCACCCCCTGACCCATTAAATTGGAACTAGCGGATAGATTATTATTATTACCATATCTTTAAATACTACACAATCTTTACAATTTTTTACATCTTCAGGTAACTTATTATCTCTAATTGCTCCATATGCAATACTCTTCCTAACTAGATTTGTCTTGCATTGTTTTTAAACTTAGGGTCTGCTCTTGAACTGTTGTTGTTGTGTTGTACGCTACTGAGGCTGAATAGGAAAAACAGTTCTTGAATTTTTTACTTCGATGAGTTCCGAAGTCTAGCTTATCTTTGGACCGCGTGTCTCGTAGGTGAATATATCTGTCAATGTCATGAGTGTGAGGGTCGCTTTGGGGTGCAACCTGTTGTGAGTGTGACCTTTGGTGTGACCCATGGTAGGTCCTACTGGAGGCCAAGTCTTGAAACTTACGCCTTCAGGACGCAAACGCTCTAGGACGTCATAAAGTCCCATTTACTGTAAGAATGATGACCTTGAAATCTACCTTTAACTGTTTAGCTTAATTTTGAATAAGGTTTTATGACTGTATAATATATGTAATAATAATTATAATGTTAATAAATTGTTTCCAATAGATTGCTGGATGACAATCAAATAAGTGGCTTCAATTAATGTTTCAATGTCGAACATTCTTACAGTAAATGGGACTTGTTAACGTCCTAGAGCGTTTGCGTCCTGAAAGCGTAAGTTTCAAGACTTGGCCTCCTGTATTAAAATTCGAATCTTGCAATTTTGTCCTGTACCAACTTTCCTAAAGTCTGTATTTATAGTGTAGGTAAATTTCTATTATAATTCCAAATACCAAGTCTAATCTAAAACATTAGGGTCTGTTTTTCAATACTCTGCTAAGTTTTAAACAGTTGATTAGGACTGTATTTCCATGGCAACAACCAATGACATTCCTAGAATGACCGGACAACTTAACTACTGGTTTTACTACTAGATTGACTAGAGAGCAGTTTTTGTAATTAATTACAGTTTATTCCATTTCAAAAGGGGAATGGAAGTTCCAAGAAGTTCGCAATTCTCCCACAGATGGCATAGTTTGCAGTACCACTACCATAAAAATTTTGCTTTGGTGATTATCACTCACGTGTTTGAACGACCACTAGATCTTTAAATCAGTCAAAGTAAATAATCTATCACTTGTTGCCATAAAATCCTCTATATAATAGCCTGGGTCAACAAAATACATTTAAAAAGTAATTTTAATCTGTTGTAACTTGTAATATGTTAGTACTTTCTCAGCTAAGTTGGCACTACCTGGGGCTTCTATGAATCTGTTTCCCGCCTCGAACCAACTAACCAATAGCGTGGTAGAAATGATAGGAATGGGCGTGGTTTCCATTCCCCTTTTGAAATGGAATAGCCTGTATAGATTATTATCTTGACTGATTCTTGTGCCATTTCATGTATTTATTAACCCAGAAAAAACACTCCGTGTAAAAATACCAGCCAAGTCTCTTTAACTATAAAAAAAATAGACGAAATCTAAAAATTCAGCACTGAAAAGGAGTGATATCAAAAAAGGAGCCAAGTCAACGAATTTTCCAAATTTTAATCGTACCATTGAAATAAAAATATCAACCCCCGAGAAATACTTAAAAAAAGGACTTGGCGCATCGTTTTTTTAAAGACACTTTTCTATCCTAAAAGTATAGGGAGAACTCTACAAGTATATTTTCCTGAGTATATCACATTCATTATCGACGAATCATACTACGTTTTAATATAACTAGTACTCTTACCTACTGGCAGTTTTGGTATTTTGTCAATATTCAGAGGAAATAAACGGATAAACGAATAACGAATAAACGGAAGCGGCCTAGTCTATTCGTTATTGCCACTATTTCTAGGGTCATATTAATCAATCATACTTCTCAATATCGTGACTGAGGGAAATAGCGAAAGCGCTCATTACAAGAAGGCCGTCAATGAGATTTGTATAAGTGACTAGTGCACTGAGCCATGCTGCTCAAATAATTACTGACTAGATTTTTATCTAAAGTAATACGTTATGTAATTTATGAATTTTTTTGGTATAAAATGTTAATTAATAGCAATTAATTACACGGCGAGAAGGTTCAAAGTATAATGCTGTAGTAGGTATGTTGATGTACCCACAAAACTATAGGTACCTACCAATCACAAACACAACTGTTCTGTATTTATTGCTTGTAAGACAATGCTATGTTTCTTTGCGTACTTACATTTAAATTTAAAATATTTTACAGAATGTTCAATATTTAATTTGAAAGTTTTGTCCCAATTTTTCTAGGCATTTCTGAACTACGTAGTATGTGAGTGGCATAAGCTTAAGAATAGAAAAATGTCTTTAAAAAAACGATGCGCCAAGTCCTTTTTTTAAGTATTTCTCGGGGGTTGATATTTTTATTTCAATGGTACGATTAAAATTTGGAAAATTCGTTGACTTGGCTCCTTTTTTGATATCACTCCTTTTCAGTGCTGAATTTTTAGATTTCGTCTATTTTTTTTTATAGTTAAAGAGACTTGGCTGGTATTTTTACACGGAGTGTTTTTTCTGGGATATCACTTCTTTTGTTAGTTTATTCATACAGCTTGTAGCACATGTCCGAGCAGGGACTAATTTCTTTAAAAAAATACGCCTCAACCGATTTGGTTACTATGAAAAGTTGCGTTTGGTATAAGATGAAAATGATTATCCAAGAAGAATAGCTTAAGTTTCGTTATAATCGATCCAGCCGTTTTCGATACATGACGTCACTTCCGGTTTTGAAATAGCGGCCGAATTCCGGTATAGGTAATAAGAAAACAATCTAGTTTTATCTAGTTGATACCTTCATGAACGACCATCTGAATTC
The DNA here is from genome assembly GCA_934045905.1 of Leuctra nigra. Lineage (NCBI taxonomy): Eukaryota > Metazoa > Arthropoda > Insecta > Plecoptera > Leuctridae > Leuctra > Leuctra nigra. The sequence continues at coordinate 10,935,282 of OW203770.1, forward strand.
CTAATCCCTATATTTCCGTAAAATCGGTCATGCCGTTTGTAATATATGACGTCACTTCCGGTTTCATTTAGTGGTTCCTGCCGCCATTTCCGGTACCATTAATTTATTTATTCATTTTTCACAATTGATTTTTCAAATAAATAGCAGAATGAATACGCAGGAGCTAGTTCAGTTGCAATCGGTACAGGCGTTTTAGATATATGACGTCACTTCCGGTTTCAGGAATGGCGGCCGAGAACACTGCTACCTTGAATATATAAATTGTATTGTCTATGTTACAATGTAAGTTAATTATGTACGTATTTTAAGTATAATTTGTTGAAATAAGTTAAATATTGCGTATTTATGACGTCACTTCCGGTTTAGAAAATAAGAAAATAATATTTTTTTTATTGATACTTCATATAGATGACCATCTAAATCGAATGGCGCTAATTTCGTTCTAATCGGTCCAGACGTTTTTGAGTTATGACGTCACTTCCGGTTTCAAAATGGCGGCTTCCGGTTGGTTTTATAAAAAGGCACCTCAGACGCCAAAAGTGCACATGTGGTAAAAATTTCAGGTCGATCGGTTCAGCCGTTTAGGCTGTGGCGGTGATAGCGACGTTTCGTGATATCATCAGAATCATCATCATCTTCAGAATCAGAAAGTGGTGTAATTTCACTGTTTTCTCGGTCCTCTAGCGCGCAAATGGCATAACCTATTGTTCCCAAATTTGGTATATGTAGTGGGGTGGGCCATAGCTCGAAATTAAGATATTTCGCAACAATGTGAGATTTACCAATTTTGAGATCCAGTAGGCCGAAAATGCCATGTTGTTGCTTACAGTAAAAGTGTTTGGTCTGCTCCTCAGTTTATTAGGCATTTACGGTATGTTGAGTGACTGTGAGTGTATAGTACGACTTGGCTGGGTGGAGCGACCGCTCCACTAGATGTCTAACTCCAATTTCCATAAATATGCCCTGCCACGAGGTAATTTGTTATCTCCTTAGGGTATTATAATTGACATTATAACTGTAAACATGAATCTTTGGAAAAATAAAAAACAAACTTAAACTTAAACTTAAAAAACTTTTAGCGGAGTATTGAAAGACCGGATTTGATTGTACTTGGGAGGAAAAAATCCTTGACAAAATCCAGGAAAATTTTCAAAAAAATCATGAAAATTGCCAACTCAGTTTAATTGTAACTTGGTTCGTCCTGTCAGACAGTTAAGCGACGTAAACAGCCAGCGCGTCGCCGACGGACTACCTCGAGTGCTCTTCCACACCGACGCGGCTCAAGCCGTCGGCAAGATCCCCCTCTCCGTCGACGAGCTAGGCGTGGACTACATGACCATCGTCGGACACAAGTTCTATGGCCCGAGGATCGGAGCTCTCTACACGCGCGGGCTCAAGAGCAACACGACGCCGCTCTATCCACTGCTCTTCGGTGGCGGCCAGGAGGACGGCTACAGACCAGGTCGGTAGAGACCACAGCACTTGTGCATAGTTCAACGGGCGTGTTGTGTTTCTGTTCAATATTTGTATTTTCTTACTTGTGCATTGGTAGTGATGTAAATCCGTAAATTACGGGCCGTAAATTACCCGGTAAATTACCAATTTGTCGTAATTTATAACTTTCTTAAATTGCGTAATGTAAGGCGTAATTTACAATTGTAAATTATGCGTAATTTACTATAAAATACCGTAAATTACACAAACTCAGGCGCGTAGGATGAATAACCCTCAACTTTTCATCTTGACACTCCCAAATAACACCCCCAGATCACAGACTAGAAGGCTATAACCCTCGAGTATGGTCCATACTCAAGGCTATAACTAGTCAGTGCCCAGATATACGTACAAATATGTTGATAAAAAGAGCCAAAAATGCACAGATTTGCTCCATTATGAGGTAGAATTCTCAAAATTTGCCCAAGTTTTGCAAAACTAATTGAACAGAGGTATTATCTAATGAGACATTATCTCTTTGTCCAACATGATCATCCTCATGAATTAAATTTAATATTACACGTTAAACAATGATACCAAATTTCAAATTCGATTCTTTTGTATAACTCAAAAAATTCCCTGCGGGTCCAATGGGAATTCTATAAAAACAAATAGTTACAGATTATATTACATTTGTCTAAAGTTTCTACAGAATACTTATATTGCATCACATAGTATTGTACATTTCTTTGAAAAGAATGCCAAAGTAGCTTTGATACTTTTGTATCAAAAACTCAAAAAATTCCCTGCGGGGCCAATGGAGGTTCTATAAAAACAAATAGTTATTATATTACATTTGTCTAAAGTTTTCATAGAAAATTGCATATGACACATTGTAAATTTAAATAGCTTCACATTCAATTCTTTTTTATCAAAAATGCAAAAAAGGGCCTGCGGGACAAATGAGGGACACGCCCCCAAGACCTCCTTGTAATTCAAATTTTCAAATTTTGACCCCCCCCCCACACTAAGTTCCTACGCGCCTGTATCTGTTAACGCTATCTGCTGTAATGCATGTAGGTATCTGGCATTAATGCCTGTTAACAGGCTGTTAATGCCTGTATCTGCTAATGCTATCTTATAGCAATAGCATATAAATATTGCATTTAAAAGTAGTTCTTGTCACTGATTTTAATAAGCATTTTTCCATGGAAGAATAACTGCTCTAATATCAGGTGCAATTTTTTATTTTTAAATTACCGCACATTGGTAATTTACCCGGTAATTTACAGCGTAATTTCCCAAATTATAAATTACCGGTAATTTCCCAACACTATGCATAGGCTATGGTGACGGTTGGAGTGATTGTGAGGAATTGGTAGGTACTGGATGGACGGTGGAAGAAGAGATGAATGTGGCCTATTATTCCTCAGTCAGGTCAACCACAGGAATCAATCTCTGGACCTCCCTTGACAATATTATCCAATTCATTTCAATGATTAAGGACATAGATCTACCTACCTACTCAAATTCTCATATTTTAATGTAACAACTTGTTTCAAATCCACTGTCTCCCTTTTGCAAAATCTTTAGTTAGGTACGTACTACTGACATTATTATTGAATCTAATTTGACCTCAAATCAATTTAGGCGCATTCTGGTTAAGCTGAGCCTTCTACATGTCGTATTTTTTTCAAATAGGTACACTTTAATATCCATCGTCCTCCCAGTTCAAGACTCTCAAGACCTATCTCAAAAAATCATTTTTTTAAAACCATGTCTTTGTCAGGACCTCTCCTTCTAGGTATGTCCATTGATGCGAATTCTTATGTACGTATTACATAACTTGGTCATCCTAGACCACGTAACGTTGTATTGCCCATCTAGGTCATTTTCAACTTTTAATTTGTTCAATCCTGTGCTATTTACAGATAATGCAGTATTGAACCACAATTATATGTAAGCCTGGCCTCAAAACTAATCCAATACAACGTTATTTGCAGTTAGTGCAGTATTGCTCTAGATTTTACCATCTCAAATCTGTCTTTAGATATAAAACTTGAGTTAAGAATGTTGGTTCAATACTGCACTATGTACCTGCAAATAACGCTGTATTGAACACAGTTATTAATTTAATATTGCCAATGATAATAATCCAATCAATATTTTGAACAGTATGTAGGATGCATATTTCTGTTGAGACTACTACATTAAAATAAAAATACCATTTAACTGTTATTCTGATTTGTTAGGTGATTTTGAATTATTAAAACGCTGTTTCTCAACAATGAAGTTTTGCAGATAGTGTAGTCTTGAACCAGGGGGACGATATATATTTCTTGCACAGTATGAAAGCTTGATGATGGATTGAGTGCGATTGCGGCAGGTACCGTGAACACTCCGATGGTGGCCGGACTCGGTGAAGCCGCGTCGCTCGTCTCCCAGAATCTGCAGCAGTATCAGCAACACATGGCCGACATGCGAGACTACCTCGAGCAGCAGCTAGAGGTACGTTGCTCGCTTCTCACCACCGACACAAACTAACTCCATTATTTGTGTCCATTCATTTTCAGTTTATTTCCATGTTTACATTTGGTTATACAGTAGTAGTAGTATGCAGTTCATGTAAAACACAAAGTAGCGACCCTTAAGCAATTACACTTTATTAGGGCATGTGGAATTCTAATTAATAATAATTATAATGAAAAATATTAAGATTAAATTAAAATATTGATGGTATATGGTATTAAAGTAGTGTAGTAAAATGTAGTTGATTTTAATATCCGAAATGTGACAATGCTAATGTCGTACCATGAGAAGACGAGAGAAGGGGCAGAACGACAGATAAGTCTGAAAATGTACAAAAACATAGACCTAACTCATAAAATGTTGGTCCCGATATGACCCTGCAAACTTTGAAGTTGATCAGTCAAACGGTTCCAGTTAAAATTTCTAAAAACTCCCAAATTATCCTGTTTAGTAGATTACATAAGTTGTGTGCAAAATTTCAGATCTATTGGTTGAACGGTTTGACCTGGGCACTGCTTACAAAAACAAACAACAACATCAAAAAACACTCTATGAAAGTGTGATAATAGTACCCTGGTAACGCTCGCTCTATGATATTGAAATAGATTGTTAACGTGAATCGGAATGTCACATGAACAAGTGTTGATAAGGTTGGGTTAACGAGAGCGATAGTGGCTGCTGGTACAGATCAACACCTTCTGGTGAATACGTTTTAGTTTTTATACTTTTCTTCATTTGTTACAGTACATTGAAATATTTAGGTAATTAAGCAAGCATACCACGGTACTCTTATGGCCCTTGCACTATGTTGTCTGTCTGTCTGTCTGTCTGTATTTTTGTCTGCACTGCCCAGATCAAACCGTTCAACCAATTGATCTGAAATTTTCCACACTCACTAATGTCATAAGAATGGTCTTGTGTAGGTATAGTTTTTGGACAGGAGCCTGTGATTTTTTAAAAATTATAACTGGAATCGTTGGACCGGTCAACTTCAAATTTTGCTTTGTCCTCGGGACCAACATTTTAGCTGTTTTTGTCAATGTTCAGACTATTCTGTCTTTAATAGTTACTGACATTTTCCAAACATTTTATGCGTGTTTGGAAATATTTGTTAAATTTTTTGAAAGAGATTTCAGATAATTTATCAGTATCACTGCTACTTTGACGCGTCTTTGCTACTTTGCTACTCTTTCCAAGGTGTGGAGAGCAGAAACTTGCAAACTTATGAATTTGCATGCAATATGAAGGCTTGCTTATCAACACGTTAGTAGTAATTTGTTGGCATCTGTAAATAATGAAAGCTTCATAACATGAAGATACATGATGGTAGTTGAATGATGATCAGTGCTTGACATCTGCAGTATGACACGAAGCGATAACGTGACTTCATCTCTGTTGTCATCAGTCGACCTTCCCTGCCGTGACCTTCAACTGTCGGTCTGTCTCGACGCCCCGCCTACCCAACACTTGCAGCGCCGCCCTCCCGGGCCCTGGCCCCGCCCTGCTGAGCCGATGTCCCCGCCTACAGGCCAGCGTCGCCGCCTCCTGCCACGCCCAGATCAAGCCATCGCCCGTGCTGATGCGGTCGGGCGTCGGACCGGTGTCGGCGGCCAACACCGTCAGGCTGAGCGTCGGCAGAGACACGACCAGGCAGGAGGTGGATGTGGCAGTGGCAGATCTTAAGAAGGCGGTGGAGTTGTATGAGGCAGAACAGTCTTAATGTACCTGAAAGGTGATTTGGTGTGCAATTACATTTTGTCGCAGAGGAAAATTTTACTGAATGGATTTAAGAGGGCTTAGTAGTGAGCGTGGCCTTCAAGAGTTTTTTAATTGATTTTTATCAATATCTTTTACCAATATAATTGTTAACAAAATAGGGCTTTGTACGAGTATTCAGAACAGTTCAATGAATAAAATTTCATAGTTTGGAATAAATAATGGATGTTTAATTCCATAATTTTACTAATTTTCGGGCACTAAACATCTGTAGGACAAAGTAAATCTAATGAACCATTACAAGCTATAGAATTATTTTCATTGAACTGTTCTGAATACTCGTACAAAGACTTATTTTGTTAACAATTACATTGGTAAAAGATATTGATAAAAATCGATTAAAAAACTCTTCAAGATCAAACTCACTACCCAGCCGTCTTAAGTGGGCAATTAAGGCACGACTTCAGTGTCTGTTTTAGAATATAGTTTGCTGAGCTCTCATAGACAAACAGCTGGATCTATATTTTGAGATTGTTTGATCGTTCTCCCATATGGCTATTTTGCAGCTTGAATGATATTTCGTTGGGTATGATGTCACTTCGGTGTCACGCTGGATTATACGAGAACAATTTTGGAAATAGGAGTCCTGACATGAGCAATCTACATTATGTTTTAATGTTTGTAACATGAACATACAACAACAACATTTTGGTACAGTGGGCCGTAGGTGAAATGTCTTGATCCCTCTGTTCACCCCGCACCTCATTCAAACATCTTTTCCCGTGTTACCGGTTGAGGGGGAGGAGCCTAAACTAACATAAATTATGGAAAGGGAGGACGGAGGGTTGAAACTAGTCGTGAAGCCAGGTGTACCTTAAAAAGTTATACATCCTATTGTCAAATATTTGTAATATTTTTTAAATTTAGAATACGTAGGTACCTATGTATTATGAAAATAATTTTTTTTTTCAACTTCAAGCCATTGAAACAAGATACACTTGGACCAACTAAAAACGGTATTTGAACAAAACGGATTGGCTGCTGGTCTGGTTCCTTAACCCTACAAGTGCCAGGGCTAAAAAGTGTATAGTGCCAGCCCTATTTAGCAGAAATGTGGACATAATAATAAATATCGTTCTCCCGTTTCCAACACAATGTCGGGTCGGGAAGTGGAATTCCACCATCCATCTTGGGCCTTCGCTTCAGTGATGTCGGGTGGCCGGTCCTGACACATCACACTCTTCTTCTTCCTCCTCCTCTTCGTATTCTGGTTGCTGCCGCTCCACCATGACTCTCCACCTCTCTCTGTCCTCCCACAATCTTCCTACAGTCACTGTTCTCCACTCCTCACCTCTTTCCTCTACATCCCACTTCACCTGGTCCTCCCACTTCGCTCTCGGTCTGCCCCTTCTGCTTTCCCGCTCTCTCGCTCTTTCAAATTCTCTCTTCGGTATTCTCTTGAGATTCATTCTTCTAAGATGACCATACCAGCACAGTCTGTCTCTTCCTATCTTATAGTTGAGGCTCTCAACATCTAGCTTCTTCCTTATGTCAGTACTTCTTTGCTTTTCCATCTTCGATACTCCAGCGATGCTTCTAAAGTTCATTCACGATTAGAATAGCAACCCGTAATGGCGGCGTGTACTACCGTAGTCAAGTGAACGTATACCTAAACATGTAAATCTCAATATAATAATCAAAAAATGTGTATAATACGGCTGTAGATAAAAATAAATAAATTTTATTGAATTTTTATAATATTTACTACTACAGTGGAACCTCGTTAGTACGTTTTTGAAGGGACCAGGTTAAAAAAACGTACTAAAGTGAAAAACGTACTATAGAAATTTCATAAAAAAGGGGTCTAGTCGCGGGTCAATGTTTTTTTTGAAGATCAATATTTTTAGATTGGGGTTTAATGTCTTATCTCCCGTTTGAAATGGAAAAAACACTCAAGAGTGGGCCCCCCCTACTCAGTCCTGAAGTGTTGATGGATGATAATGTTTCAATACATTTTAAAAGACACACTATTCATGTTTCCCCCTTCTCAAGATAACAGCTGAGGCCAACCCATGTCAAGTACTCAGAGGACCTGTCACTCAACTCAAGTGTAAAATAGATGGAAGTATAGTCTGGTCCTGACAAATGATTGTTTTTTTCCCATATCCCCATGGTTTATTTTCACATACAAAGTGTTTTTGTCAAAAACAGACTTCCAAAAACTGAGGTGTGTTTTCTGACATTAATTATGTACGAAAATGGGTTGAAAATGGAATGAAAAATGTACTATTCTTAGTAATTTGCTTCAAGGGACCAGAATTTTTAACGTACTAACGCGAAAAACGCACTAGCGAGAAACGTACTAAAGAAACAATTTAACATGTGTTCTTATGGGGGAATGCCAGGACCTTTTGAAAAAAACGTATTAGGGTGAAAAACGTATTAAGGAGAAACGTACTAAGGAGGTTCCACTGTATTAAAAATTGTGTTTTTGACATAATTTATACAATTTCAATAATACAAAGAAGAAAGTCTTGCCATTGACAGGGCAGTGTTCAAGTGACTGACCAATGAACGACGTGATCGACTAAAACGTCAGTGATATTCTTATCGTGAACGAGCTTTAGGGAATTTCATCTCGGCCGCCTGGACATTTCCTGCTTTGTGGACATAATTGGGAAAATTAATTGGAAGATGAAATAATTGTTCAACAATATTGGGATCGATTTTAAAAGTTTCAGAACACTCTAAAATCATATTAGTGCATGACATTTTTTTTTTTCAAAATATCAATTGATTAAAATTATAATTTATGGTATAACATTTTATTTCAATTAAAATAGGATTTTGCCATATTTTTGGCACAAAATATTCACTAAAGACCATAATCATTTTTATCAAAATACATATTATTTACAATGCTGAGAAATACCCCCAAAAAATCAAACAATTATCTGCAAAAGAATAAAAGATACGTCGATTTTAGTTGATGCGCATGCGCAATTGTAAATAACAATATGCATGGTAACAATATGCAAGATTTCACTGCCATTCTTTATGAATCTTGTTTCACAGCCTTCTAAAATAATTTTATCGACTGATCCAGCTCAACAATTGTTCCACTATTGATCAAATACACAAATCCCCCAACAAAATACTCTGTGCGCCCTTAAATAAAATTTAGGGCCCAAATTTTCAAAGTGTCGAAAAAATCGACTGTGGCACTAGAAATACAGTTTCAAGTGTCGAAAAAATCGACATTTGCACTTGGAGGGGTAAAGGTGCCTATCACGGATGAGCCCCATTTTTTTATTAGGTATTCAAAAAACATGATGACATTAGGCATGCAATCACAGCAGCGAAAACTAGAGGTCTGTAGGATATTCCCAAACGAAGTTTTAGCACAGCGAAGACGGATAGGGGGTGGGAAACGCGTCATTCACACCCAACTCAGGCCGCAAAAGCCGGCAAAGGTTGGGTGGGACCTACGTCACAAATACCAGGTTTTCAAATTTCGCGGGGCTCTAGCGCCTGAACCAAACATCGCATCGCGTTCGCGTTTTCGACATTCTACTTATGGTTACAATATATACAATATTTTCGACTTTTTAACAACCAATCCTTGTTATTATCAATGAAATCGGAGATCAGCTACTAGATTTAGATGATGCGTTAGGACGACTTCATGGGATGATGCCATCAAACCTTTATCAGTCAATCCTTTTCTTTCAAATACCGCTTATTATTTGTTCACTTAACTCAATAACCTTTTTTTTCTTTCTCAAAAGTATCAACACCAAAATCAAGATATAGGTTGGTATGTAGGTGGGACCTATATTGGTGACACCTGAAGAAAATGAGCTTAATTGAGAGAGAAATGCAGCATGATGAATTGTCCACTTACTTTATCATGCATTGAAATGATGTAAATTGCACACTTTTAAATCAACTTATACTGTAGTACTGAAATTGATTTGGGAAAGCCTTCAGCACATGATCTTGGTTCTGAGCATGGGTGTAGTTATACCTATCGAAAATCAGTTACCTACATATTATATCTTGTTATTTATATTTTTTGTAATATTTCTGTTATCTTGTATAGGTACTGTTTTACACAAACAAAATGCTAAAATAAAGAATGTATTATTGTTCCATTTCAGTGACTTCCTCATTGGAACTTCCTGCCCCAGTGGTTAGTGCAACTAATACAATGTTCAAATGAAATGTTATTTGTCATTGTATACATTTAGGGTTGCAAACCGTCCGGATTTTATCCTTGGATTTTAAAATTGTCCAGATCGCCTGAATTACCTCATTCCGGACAGCACAATATCTGGAATTGTTAAAAATATGATACACATTCAACGTTCATTGTTCAGTGATACATTTTTAACTATAACTTTGGCAACAAGGTTTGTTCATAGGGTTAGTAGATACTAGATACTTGGGACCAATTTTTAAATACACTTCTAAATTATAAGCATTTGAGTAGAACAAAATTGCCATGGCAACAACCAAAGACAATTCTTGAATGGCCGAACTTAACTTCTGGCTTAGCATGGCATTGAGAAACAGAGCCTTAGCTTACTTTGTGTCTTATGTTAAATCTCCAACGATTGTAGTCCAGAACACATAAAAATTGCCAAAATACACATTCAAAATCGCCCCGGGCCTGTGAGCAAAATCTCCATCTTGTGAGTAGGGTTTGTTTTAGATCATCTACTAGTAAAATTACCACCCTCTTGACGGCTGACGGCGTCCTCAATATACATCAGCACATGCTTGTTACCTCTATGCTTGTAAATACTAGAAAGTAAGTACAACCAAATACATAGGTACTTAAGTGATGAAGATTTTTTTAAATAATCCACTAGTAAACTCACGACCCTCTTGACGGCGTCCTCAATACATCAGCAGATGTTTGTGCAATACTAGAAAGTAACTACAACCAAGGTACTTACAAAGAGATGAAGATTTTTCTAAAATAATCCACTAGTAAACTCACCACCCTTTTGAAGGCATCCTCAATTTAGCAGATATACTTGTACAATACTAGAAAGTAACTACACCCAAGTTCTTACTTAAAGATGAAGACTTTTTAAAATAATCCACGAGTAAACTCACCACCCTCTTGACGGCGTCCTCAATACATCAGCAGATGCTTGTACAATACTAGAAAGTAACTATACTACCAAATACTTACTTAAGATCAGTGTTGGGTAGGAACGGAACGAAATAGTTCCGTTCCTAGGAACTAGTTCGTTTTCTTAGGAACTATGGAACGTCTTAGTTCCTTTTTTCTAGGGAGGAACTATGGAACGGTTTAGTTCCTTTTTTTGAGGAACTGTAACGATTTTTGCTAAGTTCCTTTTTTTTAAACTTGACTGTACTTTTACTCCAAAAAACTGCACTCGTCTAGAAGCCACATACTTGTTTAATTCTGTCAGAAGTCAGCTATTATAATTTGGCATCTAAAAATAATTCAAACCAGTCGTCACCTTCCCTAACACAATCAATGGACATCTATCTACCTGTAGTCGTGTGGCCAACCCTTCAGACCAAACTTCATTCCTAGCAATGACAGTACGCAGCACACAGATTTCAGATCGTCGTCTTTTTAGCTTTTACTTTGTTTCCTTCCTCACATTTCCTTTCCGATCACTGTGTAGGACACATCACATCGCAACTGAATTTACCGGGCTGAACCTAGCCTTCCATCCTCCAGCCTTCGATCTAATACCAACCTTAAACTCAATAGGAATGAAATTCCAAAGCCGCTAGGTTCAGTATTCTCGTTACAATATAGATGGCGACTCTGTCTAGTGGTGATAGTATTCTAGTTTGAATATAGATGGCGACTCTATTTACTCTTGTTCTGAATGTAATGTTTACTCTTTTTCTGTCGAGTGGTGACAGTATTCTAGTTTGCATATAGATGGCCACTCTATTTACTCTTGTTCTGAATGTAATTTTAAATGTTACTTCATAATATGCAATATTTAATGCAATATTTGTTTATTTGTAACCTTTGACCCTCTTCCGAGGAAATTGGTACATTCATGTTATATATTCTATATATGACACTTTTATTTTAGTAATAATTTAATTCTAATGAATTATAATCTACATTCAAAACTTATATTTGGTATTTAATATTCAATAGAATACTGAATCCCTACAAACACTGGGCGGCCCGGGCTTCTGCCCATCTAGCGCCCAAGTGGGACGTCCCGGGCGGGAACTGCAAGGGCATGCCCTGGGCCTGCCCAACGAAGCCCAACCGATCCGTTTTATCTGGCTGTAAAATTTCTAAGAATGTCCCGCCTTGGCCCCGCCCGGGAATGGCTAGGGACGGCCCGCGCGGGCGCTACGAATGTTTGAATTTGAGCTGCTGAAGTGACGTATTTTTTTCATATTTATAACTTCATTTCTATAATAATTACATCAACATTTCACATGGATATATTGATTTAAGAATAAATAAGTTTACAATTCCAAAGCATAGTATTCATGCCATTTTAAACGTTATAAGTAAAGTTTCTTTTATGAACTCGGCAGTCGGCCATCTTCGTGAATCAACTTGTTTCCGTTCCTCCTTACTTTCACAGTTTCAAACGCGGCGTTTGACGTTTGTTCATGAGTGTGTAGTTTACGTCCTTTTGAGTGATTTTGAATGTGATTTCAATTATTATCTGTGTCCGTGCATGCAGTGTTCACTGCCGAATAGTTTGTCTCAGTTCATACCATTTAATGTGACACAAATCGTGAAATAATTACAGTTTTGTGCTGCCTATTTTGCTTGGATTTTCATCACAGAGCCCTACAACCCATTGAAGGTGAGTCTTCATCAGAACTACATAAGTATCCAGGCATAATTAATCGTTGTTACTTTAGTTTTGTATGCTGGGGATACTAATAAACCAATAGTGTAAACAAAAGTTCAGTAAACATTAACCTCAAATGTAAAATATTGAAATGTAGAAATGTATGCAAAGTAAAATTTCCAACTAGGAGGTAGGACCTGTAACTAGTTTAGGTATTTATAAAATAAATAAAGTATCTAGGTAAACAGTTTGCTTGGCGTGGTAGTGTATACATATCAGTGGTAGTAGGTAGTTAGTAGGAGTGGCTACCTGTAGGTAGGTAGGTACTACCTACCTAGTACGTACCTCCGCCTATTTTGGAAATGTTTTCACCTCTACATTAACCATCCCACATACCTAGGTACCTACTGCAGTTTTAATAATGTTACTTGTTAAAGGTGAATCTACTCTGGAAGAAAATAGGCTATTAAGATATCGAACTCCAGAAACAAAGCGCGTATTCCTCAGCAGCGAGCTCGGTGCTGCAGAACCGAGCTGTATCGTCAAACCGAGCCGAAACATTTGAACCGAACAGAGCAGAGTGGTAAATATTTTCATTATATTTAATTATTTAACTTTATCAAGGATTTTAGTTACACAACAATTATTTTTGTTTGTCGTACCTTACAAGGACAATAACAAACATTTTTGTTGTGATCCGAAAGTAAAAATTATGTTGCATGGAAATCACATTCTTGTAGGAGGTAGTAGATACATAAATTGAATGGTGGTCCCGCTTCATTCAAATACATGTAGGTAACATTTTTGAGATTGGATGCTGTCATCCAAAAAAATAAACCGCACCTTTTGAATTTCCTTTAATGCGCCGGTGGTAAGAGAGCAGCCATTCCATGCAAATGCAGACATACATATATGCTGAATTATTAAATGTAAATAAATCAGCATGTTTTTATATTAAATTCATGGTATTTTCTTGCTGATACCTAATCAGTTTTGTGCTAAGTTTGAATAGTTATTTTGTTATCAGTAAAATTGTGGGACCGCATTTAAATTTAAATTTCGTGTCGAAAATAGTCAAGATTCACAAGTGGTCTATGGTCTACTCTGCAGCTTTTTATTTCTTCAACATCACTATAATTATAATTAGAAAAGGAAGGATCTTTAAACTCTTAAGTGTTTTAGTAAGCTACTTTGAATATATTAAATGTGTACCACCATCGCTGTGTAACACGGTAACACTTTTAGTAACTTTTTTAGTATTTTCAATGAAGCATCCACAAATATTCATGAAAATATATTTTTTTTAAGTTTAGTTCATACCTAAACATATCCAATATCTACATTTAGTTGATTGGTCCCAAAGTATTACATTCGTGTTACGGGTGATACAAAACTTGCTGTTACGGGTGTTACGTGTCATTTAAAATAGGAATACTCAACACAAAAACATATCTAGGTGGCACTTTGCATAATTTTGTAATTTTTTAAGATCTAGACCAAGCTTTTAAAAACAATACCTACTTAGAAACAAAAAATAAAATAAAATATGTACTTAAAATTTTAAAATTTTGGGTTCAAAATTTTAACTTGGCTGTTAGTAGTCTATTTTAAAATTTCTGAGGTAAAGAGAACCCTAATTTTTTATTATTGTCGTGCCTTTTTGTTGCGGCTTGCGGTACAAATTTTAATAAAATAATTTTTTTAAAGTATTTTTCTTCTACTCTTGCTGATGAAATAGGTTAATTTTAATTCAAGTTTACATGTAATGCAATAAAATAATGCAAAAATACACGCTGATACCTATTTTAACATAGTCTTTCGTACGACGTAACGTAACACCCGTAACGGCCTGTAACACCCGTAACACAAATTTTATACATTTTTAATTGCATCTGCAAATATTTTAATTTTGCTAAAAATACCTTTTTATGAATGCTGTGACATTGCTTTACAAGAAAAAAAAATGTAATACAAAAGTAAATTCACAGAGTTTGACATATTGTCTTACATGCTAACACAAAATGCTTGTCCAAATTGAGTAACACCCGTAACAGGTATACACAATTTTTTTTATGGGTAGACGTTAATACCTTATTGAGATTTTATTTTTTTCCTACGCTCTCGAACCATAATGTAAATTAGGTACATGAAAAATTTAGAAGGCACAATGATTTACAATGATCCTAACTATTTTTATTTTTCTTATTTTTTCTTATTAGATGCTGAACCATAGCCAACTGACATTTCGGTTTTCATCCACGAAATGTCAGTTGGCTATGGCTGAACATACACCCGTAACACCCGTAACACGGAATGGCTGAGAGGAAATTAATTTTAGTTGCTAACTTTCACCTTACTTTTTGTTGGTTCTACAGATTCACCGTGAACTTGCCTGCTCTATCCTAGAGTCGATTTAAGAGCCTACCTACTTCAATTAAAAAGTAAATTGACTTCTTGGCAAATTAGCAAGATATTCTGGAGATGCACAGGACTTGGGACTTCATCATGTTACCTATACAGAAATGATTCAAACCTCTCTGATGGTAAGCCACATTTGTAGTATTTTATATGTGTAGTATTACCTCTAACCTTACCTAATCACATTTACATGCAATATAGAATGTTCCATATTTTTATTGGGGTTAAATAATAGTTTACCTAATGGTAAATAATTTTACCTTAAGTGATTATTGTGGCAGGTCACACAACACAAAAATGATTTTTGTATTATTCATTGCCAAGAAGTTTATCAATTTACAAATTCTTCATTGAAACTATGTACCTATCTTTTTTTTAGGGATCACTCAGTGCCAAAAATTCAATTTTTTAAAATTTTGCAGCTATAGCAGTTATTTACATTAAATAGTTCTTGTGTAGTACCTAGGTAGAAACTATTTGCTGGCTACAGCCTTGTGCTCAAAAGATTGCATCCGGGTAGATTGCGGATGTCAGTCCTCAACTCCACAAGACTGTGTGCTAATAATTTATGGATGGAATCCAGTATCTGGCCATTAAATCGGAAAATTCTTTTGAGCATAGTGTTAATTGACAAAATTAACAAAATCTTAGCGATAACAAGATCTTGTAAATGTTGCACTTTCATTGGTAGGACCTAATAAAAATTAAAAATTTACACAAAAAACACTTCTAACAATACGCCGCATGTTGCTAAACTTTTCAAGATCTTGTATAAATCTTGTTTAGGCTAGAATCTGTACAATAATAATTGCAAATATCTTGCGAACATTATTAGTACAAGGTACCTTACCTAAATACTTTGCAATTTTATTTTTTCAGATGAAAGAAATACGTATTCAAGTGCATTCATTTTCTTGAAAAACTGAAGATGAAAAATTGTGCCAACATATCCGTGAGTGAAGTAAAATCCGAATTGTGTCTTGTCGATAAAGAGACAGCGTGCCAGACTTACTACCAGGTAGTACCTACCTCAGAATGTTTTGATACTATGTGACGTGTGAAAGTTGAAGGACATTTAAATTATGCTTTTTAGATTTTTGTATGTGCAGTTTGCACTGAGAATATCAATATGAAAGTTATCAGTATGGTCTTTATCGTAGATGCACTGTTAATAATGTATAGAAAATTATTTGCGCATGATGATAACTGCAAAAGTTAGGTACACATATTTTTAGTTTGTTTACTGTCGACATATTTTGCTGCATACACATTTAATGTTTTGTTACTTAATTTTCACGTGCTAATGAAGCTATACCTACCTACTACCAGATGACTTGGTCTACTTCATTTGCAATTTTAAGTGATGTGGTAGTATAATCATTTACAATAATATATGTTTATATCATATGAAATTGTTTTTTTTTTTAATTTTCAGGTTTTCCTGCTCTTTATTATTCCTAAAAATTCAATTGCAGTGTATGATCTCCTATGTGTAGCATTTTATTTTTTGTAATTTATCAAAACAATATAGTAAGTAAGTAGGGAACACCTGAAAAAATTATTATTGAAACGATTCAATTGTCCTGTAAGAGATTATCAAAAAATAATTGCTAATTTCAAAATCCAACAACTGATTCATATAAACAAAAATTATGGATATTTTTATCCTTCTTAATTTTTTTATGAATTAGGTAGGTAATAAGTCTCGTGAAATTTTGTTCCAGTAAGTTTTTAAATGTCAACACAAATAATTACTGACACTTGTCACACGCGAAATGTAAAAAAATTAATCATGCAAATGAAATTCAATTATAATGGGACTTTTGGCGGGAAAAACGACGTATTTCAAGAATCCACTTACACTAATGTGTTACCATGGTGAACCATCCGTCAATTTTCTGTCAATTTTCCTGTTAAGTAATCTATCAAACTTTGTAATTCATTCCTTGAAAACTATTCATCCCACAGCAAAAATAAAAGCACGATCTGTGTTCAGCAACATAATCAACTTTCATAAAATAATACCTATTATTCTGAAATCTGTATTTCACGAGACTTCCCCATTATGTGACAGTCAAGTTGAGGATTTCAAATGATCCCAAAATATTTTCCGAATAAAAATGAGTTAAAAATTAAAACAGTAGGTACCTAGGTACCTTAGGTAAAGTGTCAGGTCAGTAGAACAGCTGTCAAACAAGTATAGGGAAACATGGCGAGACAAAATAACTTAAAATAACCACTGATTAACTTAACAATATACCTGCAATTTTTTGAATTGATATTGACCATTTAAATGCATTTCTATTGTGTTTGAGTAGACCTACTGTTCTTCTAGCATAATAAATTACAACAGTTGTGAAATATTCCGTGAACTGTGAACTAATACATTGACCCTGGAAGGAAATACCTGGTTTATTTTTTTCGTATGGCAACGTACCCTCCGAAATTGTAAAAAAAATCCCGTTTCTCGTGTCACTCACGTTTGCAATCAATTATGTCTTAATGAAACGTATTTTTTTCAGGTACATTCGCATTCAAAATTAGTGCCTACATGCACGTGTCTGGATCAACGGCACGTTTTGTAGGTACTGCGTTTTGAATGAGAGTGTACCTATCTAGATAGCACGTGACCGTTATGGAATGTGCGTAAGGGGAGGGGGCTACAGAGCGAGCAGCTGCTCCCGCGCGGGCCGCCCGGGAGGGGGCCAGGGCCGGCCCATGCCTCCCGCGCGGGCCGCCCGGAAGGGTCCAGGGTCGGCCCATACCTCCCGCGCGGGCGTCATGGGACGGCCCAGGCCGCCGCCCGGGCTTATTCCCAGTGGCAGGCCCCGGGAGTCTCACTCCATGCTAATCACCCATAAGACGGGAGGGCCCTGGGCAGGCCCGTACGCCCATCTGGGACGGCCTAGGACGCGTCCAGGGACCTCCCAGTGTTTGTAGGGATATGACAGAGTTGATGGCAGTCGCCATAGGGTTATTGCACTTGAATATATAAGAATGCATGACTGCAAGTTAATTATTTCAATATATAAAAAATCATTTTTATCCTTTCTTATTGCGTTATTATTGCATTTGTTCACAAATTCAAACTTCATTAAATTTTGAAATATTATCATTTGTTTATATCTGGAAATCAGCTGAAGGAACCTATATTACAATAACAAATTGTATTGCTTACGCAATAGTTATTTCGTTATTTTTTCACTTGCATTTGTTCACAAATTCAAACTTCACTAAATGTTTAAATATTATCTACATATTTGGGATCTGGAAATCAGCTGAAGGAGCATACTTTACAATAACAAACCACAGTGATATTGTATAAAATTTTGCAATATGTTTTATTAATTTAAATATCAACCCAAAATAAAACTACCTATTGGTTACCCTAAAATTACATATTAGTTAATAAAAATATTAAATATAAATTTCATTTTTGACACGATTGCTTTCAATAATTCCATATTTAAACTATTGTACAATTTAATAAAGATTTCCCTAGCTGAGCAATTTTTAATTCACATCGATTACTTATCAAATCTCAGTGACAATTTATAGGAATACAGTGGCCCATGTGTGATCTGACCGATCTGACCAAAATTCAGGAATAGCTCATATGCCGCATTCACAACATGACAAACAATGAGGACATTTGTTTGTGACCTCGACCTTCCAAGGTTCTTCTTTGTCATCTTGCATCAATGGCATGCAGCGAGGGTTGTTTTCGGGGAAGCGCGTCGGGCTACCGGATGTCAATAAACATTAAGGGCCGCCGAGCGCGTATGTAGGTAGATTTCCGGACTTTTGCTTCGAGCTGATATCAATGTAAAACGAAATGTCATCTTTCTCGGCAATTTGCATTTTACAACACACCGTCGAGAGCTGTCTTCCATTCATGAAGGGTGTTTATGGCCGACTGACGCAGCTCGTGACAACAAAGGATCAATAATCCCTTTTATTAATTATTTGTTCTTACTGATCAAATATAATTTCCATATTTTTGATCACACAGACAAAAGTCCTAATCGAAGGTAGTTCAAAGGTTTTTTATTTGTAAAATTTGGAGCAAAAATGACGAAACGTTGCAAGCTAAACTTGTTGTATAGACAAGTAATTGAAATTATTATGATTATTATGATAATACTGTATGATAATACAGTATACGTATAATATCAGTGTGATACTGATATAACTATAGTGTGTGATGTGATGATAATATAGTACTAATTATCGCCGTCAATCACAAAAATGAGTGTTACATTCCTACAATAATAAACCAAAAGCATTATTGACCTTCGCCGCCGAATTTGACATTGTTTCAAGTCTAATCGATTTGTGTATGATTGACAAGTGATTGTAATGATGGTCGCATGATTATGATATTATTTAAAAGTTTCAAATATTTATTGTTAGTAAACCTGGAGTGCTCTATGAGCACTATTTCGGATTTTTTAATGTCACTAGTTGGTTTATTGAGTATTTGTTGCGTCGACGTATTCTAGTAGAAAAACAGGAAGAAAATATTATATGATTTCTGCGGTGAGATAATATCAAATTAAAAAAAATCAGTTAGATGTTAAATATTGTACATCTGTTTTGAGTTCACAACCTTGTATCCATTCTACTGAGGTTTTAGTCGTGGTTTTCCTCAGTTTATAGAGCAAATGATGGGATGGTTCCCTTAGGGATGGTCCACGACAAATTCATGCTAAAGCATCCACGACCAATGCTGTACCAATGTTGTGACCAATGTGACGAATGTTGTAGATTCAGTTCCTCATATTCTCTAACACTGCAGTGCACTCCAATCATCTTAGTCCTCACCAATCACAAGTACCTATAAGTACATATCAGACGAGAATATCGATATATAATGCAGCTAAGTAATAATCCGTCAATATTTCAGGTTACTTTTATAAATCGAAAGTTTAGTATTATTTGAAAATTAGTTTTCAATAACGAAGCACAAGCGCATTGGTTTGAAATAAATAGCATATTGTAACGAGTTTTTCAGGTTAATATCAATGTTATTTTATGTGTAAATATCAATTAATATGAATAAAATGTATCCAAATATAGCCACATCAATTCTTGCTAACCTGAACACTCCACAATCTCATTGAAAGTTATAACAATAGTGTCTTTCTAATAGCCATTTCACTGCTTTTGCCAAAATTATAATTTTATAATGATAATGATTATCAGCTATCAACAACGATCATCAAAATGATCACAATTAAAAAATAGGTTTGATCGTAATGTGCCTTAGTGGAGTGCAAGATTTCAATAACTATGCAGGTAAATTAATGGTTGAAACCTTCCTCCCATTTTATGAGGGGGTATAATAAAGTTTATTATACGGTCAACCGAGACGAACAAAGCGACCCAAACATTCTGTGAGTTTCGACTGGCATCCCAAGTGAGCAGGCTGATATCGACACAAACTACAATTATTTTAATTTCAGTATTTATTTTTTTCCTAATTAAATAATAATGACATTAAATTGTAACATAGTCAAGTCACAAATTATAATAATTTCGCATGTGCACAAAAAATACCGAGTTTTTATATTCATCCGTCTTCTGTGTGAATTGTGATTAATGAAAGAAAATGAAATTTTTCATAAAAGTGTGCTCGCCATTCACAACTCACGTCTTATTAGAGCAAATTGATAGAACTCAATTAAATATCATAAAATCCTCTTACATAATGTACACTATTCACGCATGCGCATATCGCGTATGTCCGGGTGTCCTGTATGTCCTGTATGTCCGACAATGGAAAATAATCGAACTGTCATTTCAAAAAGTCAAAATGTCAGCACGAATCTTTATATCCACTTTCAAGTAAGTTATAACAATAATTCTTTCAAATAATATACGAAATCACATTCTACATACCAGATTGATGAATAACTCCGTTTCACTAACGTTTGACAGTAGTTTGAGAGAAATTACATGAGAAGCAAGAGTGTAGCCAACTTGCCAAGACGTGTAGCCCATGGAAGAACAGACAAGTTTCGAAACTTTCAATATTTGCGAAGTAGGCCGTGATATTTTTTTTACCTTGAACGAAAATTGGAATTAACTCTTGGGACCTTGACTTAGTAGAACCACGGGTAAAGATTATATTTTTGGGGTTGCAAAGGGTGAGGGTTTAGGGGGGGGGGGGGGGGGGGGCGTAAGTGAACTTTTAAGCTCGAGTATACATACCTAACGTCGCAACTTCTCATTAGTATATTGACAGTTACGTTTTGGGAATCAAAATTGTACTAAAGCGATCGATCGTTGATGTTTCAATTTCAATTTCAGTTATCTTTATTTGCATCTTTAAGTACAAAAAGGCGACATTCAGCAATGTGGGAATCGACTGAGAAGCTCAGCGGCTCCCTGCTGATCTGCCATGTAACCTGATGTGAATTCCTGATGTTGATGTGAATAGTGCAGAGATGCAGACTTTTATTTCATCAGGAGGCAAGTAAGATCACGTGACAGATTTCAGTCAATGAGAGAGCTGCTCTGGTTTTATCTAAATTTGATAGAGATAGAGAGTATAGATCGATAGAGTATGTTTTCTTAGAAACGTTTTTAAAATCTTTTTACCAAATTTTTTCATTTTTCATTTCTTATACTCATTGGGCCGTTATTTTTTTAAGTTGCGTATTTGTATCTGTATAATTCACTCATTTATGATTTCAGATTTGTAACTTGGATTCGTTTAGAAATTTGAATCTGTAGTAGATTTGTAATTCCCATGTAGGTATACCTATTTGTTTTAGTAGTGTATAACGTCGCACTGTTCTGCAGCTAACCTATTATGAAGATGGGAGATTATGGTGAATAGTAGGTAAAGATGGAAGGTGGGAAGGAGGCGGCCGTGGCCTATTAGTTGGGTATACCTTCCCAGCATTTGCCTGTCGACTGAGGTAATACCACGAACAAACCCGTCAGGAAGGACGCTTTTTAACAATTCCCAAACTTTGGTACGTAGTTGGTGATAAATTAATCATACATTCGAATCACATAACTTAGATGATGGTGAATAGTAGGTAAAGATGGAAGCAGGGAAGGAGGCGGTCGTGGCCTATTAGTTGGGTATACCTTCCCAGCATTTGCCTGTTCACTGAGGTAATACTACGAACAAAACTGTCAGGAAGAACGCTTTTTAACAATTCCCAAACTTTGGTAGTTGGTGATAAATTAATCAAAAATGCGAATCACACAACTTACAATTTGTAAGCGGGTCCCTCTAGTAGCCCGATAATGCCCGGTGTGACTTGACTAGGTGACATTGCCGTGAGTCTTCAAGTTCAACTACAAATAATTGTGAAAGTCCAAATTTGGGTTTTAAAATCTCAACTGCTCCAACAGCCCAGACCATTCTAAAGTTTCCACCTGTCTTATTGACACAGTACAGGTCATTCATTATATAGACAATAGATGTACTGATTATGTTATGCAACTAATATGCGCCATAATTACACAATTTAACAAACAAGAATACTAATTACAATATATAATAAATTTTAAATTTATCACTGTCAAGCAATATCGTCGATGAATAATAAAAACAAACTGAATTAGAGACTGACGCGAGGATTGAAGTTCATGATAATGGGATAATCAATAATCAATACCATTTTGTTGACTGTTAAAATAATCGCCTGTACAATACGACTGTATAATATTTTCAAAATATGCTGCAAAATAATAATTCAAAATATCTCATACTCATACTCGTGAAGACTGGGGGTGGATGCTAGGCCCTCCATGCAAGCTCTACCATCTGCTGAAGACTGGGGGTGGATAATAGCCCCTCCATGCAAGCTCTACAATCTGCTGAAGACTGGGGGTGGATGTTAGCCCCTCCATGCAAGCTCTACCATCTGCTGAAGACTGGGAGTGGATGGTAGCCCCTCTATGCAAGCTCTACCATCTGCTGAAGACTGGGGGTGGATAATAGCCCCTCCATGCAAGCTCTACAATCTGCTGAAGACTGGGGGTGGATGGTAGCCCCTCCATGCAAGCTCTACCATCTGGTGAAGACTGGGCCCTCCAAGCAAGCTCTACCATCTGCTGAAGACTGGGGGTGGATGTAAGGCCCTCCAAGCAAGCTCTACCATCTGATGAAGACTGGGGGTGGATGTAAGGCCCTCCAAGCAAGCTCTACCATCTGATGAAGACTGGGGGTGGATGTAAGGCCCTCCAAGCAAGCTCTACCATCTGATGAAGACTGGGCCCTCCAAGCAAGCTGTTTGGGCCATTTCATATTTTCCCGCTTGTTGATGGCGGAAGCAGTGTTCCGTGTATCTAGGTATGTCATCCCCTTGCTAGGGTTGATTTTCCCTTTACCGACCGCATGGTCATCAGTTAGTAAAGTGACCTGGTTCGAATCAGTCATTTCTCGTTTTTCTCGCCAGCCTGCATCGAGGCAGCGCGTGTTTAGTTTTACTCGTACGCATAGTTATTACTTGTCAGGCATCGAAGCCGAGTCTAGAAGATATTACCGAGTTTATTATTTCAACTCTCTACGATTAAATTCCTACATCATTTCCCAAGTGCAACTCCCGTATTACCTCACTGCAGTGTCCCTCCACCCTGGCTTTACACCCCAGAGTTCCCAAGACTTCGACGAACATCATCGCAAGACGCCGACGTCGCGACGCCAGTAAAGGTAAACCCAATCTCAACATTACAGTCCACTACCAGCTATCATTCTCTCAGTCGCTCTGTTGCCCTGCTAACACCACGGCCGCGACATATTTTGGTCCCTTGAGCCGGAGCTTTGTTTCTAGCCGTGGTTTTCTCTTCGTTTTTCTCGCTAGTTCTCATGCTAGAGTCTTTCTCATTGGTAAATGTTGGATCAGTAGAGCTGTTCTCTATTGTTAATTCGTTTCTTGTGGTATTCATCCCCCAAGTTTTCACTTCGTGGTCAGTGACCTTGAAGGACGTTTCTCTCTCGTACGGAATAAGTCTCGTGTTCTGTGATCTTGACCTCTGTTCGCGTAGTTCTCTACTCAGTCTCGTCATCTACATTTTGGCTCACATTTTGTTTCCTACGCTCATTTCGTCATGGAGGAACAAAAGCGAGAACAAAAAGTACTCAAGATTCAACGTGAAGAGCTTTATGCAGAAGCACAACGCACATATGAAATCTTCAAGACATTGCAACCCGAACGCTTAGCCGCAGTAAAAGGCCGTTTTGAGCGTTTGACAGTGCTACAAGCTGAATTTAAAGCACTGCAAACCAGCATTATTAATCACAACTCATTGCTTGACCCGACGATCAAACCGCTAGAAATTTCTAAGGTCTCAGTGGGTTTTGAGGAAATAATTTACGCAGCTGAATCCGCATTTCTGTTGGCTGAATCTAAGGTCAATGTCATACCTCCTCCAGTGAACATGGTCACGCCTCCCCCGATCGTAATAAATCAGCTTCCACGCATTGATTTACCTACATTCTCTGGGGACACGAAGCAATGGCCAGAATATTATTCTTTGTTTACGTCGCTTGTGCACACAAATGAGTCACTGAACTCAGTGCAAAAGTTTCACTATCTGCGATCCACATTATCTGGCATCGCTCTCTCCGTGATTTCTGGTTTTCAAATTGACAATGAAAACTACTCCCTCGCTTTTGATGCGCTCGTTCAGCGTTATCAAAATAAACGATTATTGGCGAGTAATTACATTCAACAAGTCCTAGACTTTGTACCTCTAAAATCTAGCTCGCATCATTCACTGCAAGATTTCTTACGAATTCATAAGAATTGTATTGCCGCTTGGAAGGCTCTCGGTATCGCTGAGTTGGCAGATTTTTTGTTGTTTTCGCTTACATTGCGTAATCTAGACTTCGCATCTCGTGAGGCGTTCGAAAACAAGATGTCATCACATGCTACACCCACATACGGAGGAGCAGTCGCGTATTCTAGAATTATGCGGTCTCGACATGCAAACATCAAGTCATCCGAAGGTCACGCGACCACGTCGCCGATCAAGCGACTCAGCTCTCTACTTGCAGCCGAGAATAAAGTTGTCGCGAGCAAAGTTACGTCACCGCCTGGTTATCATAAATGCCCATTATGCAACCAAGGACACACCCTCTACAATTGTAGTATTTTCCTCGCTCAAACTCGCGATGAAAAGTATCAAACATTGCGACGTCTGAAGCGGTGCTTCAATTGTTTGGGAGCTCATGCACGCGCTCAATGCACCTCGAAGAAATCATGCACCACTTGTCAAAGTAAGCAACACCATTCGCTGTTGCATCCTGTTGCAGCAACAACCCCCCCTGTAACCCCCCAGTCGACGCTCTCTCCACAACAGACCGTCAATTCTCAATCAGCTTTGCCTCCACTTGCTGATACCATTGCTGATACTGACCCTCCGCGGGCCATGACTTGTCAGCCCAAGGACAACTCCAGTTTCAAGACCGTACTCTTAGGTACTGTCCGTGGGTTCATCAGTGACGCACAAGGGAATTATCAACCCTTTCGTGCCGTAATTGATTCGGGATCTCAAATCTCAGCTGTCACACACTCTTTGACAAAGAAGCTTGGATTGAAAGTTAGCCCCAGCCAAACTGAATTACTCGGCATTAGTAATTCTTCCGCTCGTGTCATTGGCACTGTCAATTGTAAAATTGCCTCTCGCCTCTTGCGCCACAAGCCTCTAGGCGTGCAGGCTGTTGTCCTCTCCTCCATCTCGAGTCAGCTTCCTAACAATACAGTTTCTCTAGAAGTCGATCGTTATCGTGGCCTCTCATTAGCCGACGATCAGTTCCACGTTCCCGACCAAATCGATTTTTTGATCGGTGCAGATCTCTACCCGGACATATTGCAAATGTCTGGTGACATGGTGATTGGAGGGACGCCGTCAGCCCTCAATACCATATTCGGTTGGGTGGTGTTAGGACAGACTGTTTCTGATGCACCGTCGTCCCCATCCCCTCTCTCCATGCTCGCGTGTTCCGTCCCCCCACTGGACCAGACACTCCGTCTGTTCTGGGAGTCGGAAGAGGTTCGCCGCCCTCCCCAGAAAAGCCCTGAAGACGATTTCTGCGAAAAACACTTCGTCGCAAACCGCGTAGTGGAGGTGCTTGAAGATTCCTCTCCGACTGCTTGGGCGCACGTCTCGTCAAGTGACAATCCTGCCGATTGTGCCTCTCGCGGATTGACACCGTCTCAGCTGAAGGAGCATCCGTTGTGGACGTTCGGCCCGAACTTCATGCGCGACTCTCCGCCCTCTTGGCCTCGTGCTTCGCCTCCCCTCGCGTCATGTGCAGAGTTGCCAGAAATCAAGCCATCTCCTGTCATTCTCACTGCTCGAGTGGACGTCGACCCGCTGCTCGTCACCTTCAGCAAGTTTTCAACTCTCCTAAAGGCACGGCGAGTCTACGGTTATGTCATACGCTTCGCCCGCATTCTACTCGCGAAACGCACCAACTCGCCCGCTCCGACCGGTCCTCTAACTCCT
Source organism: Leuctra nigra (assembly GCA_934045905.1). NCBI lineage: Eukaryota > Metazoa > Arthropoda > Insecta > Plecoptera > Leuctridae > Leuctra > Leuctra nigra. The sequence continues at coordinate 10,961,678 of OW203770.1, forward strand.
CCGGAGCTACAGGACGCCCTCAACATCTTCATCAAAGCCACCCAACGGCAATATTACTCCGCTGAGATACGTCAGATATCTCAACACGGGCAAGTCAAGTCTCGTCTTGCCGCACTCAAACCGTTTCTCGACCCCGCCGGGTATCTTAGGGTGGGCGGGAGGCTGCGACACTCGTCTCTGCCTGAAGACGCGCGTCATCCTCTCCTACTTCCTAAGGAAGCCCATCTGTGTTGGCGCTAAGGCCTGATTGAATATTTAATGGACTGTATATGAATAAGATAGTAGATCCAAATAAAAAACTCACCCTCCAGAGCAGCGGTAGATAAGCCTGAAGATGATGACGTCATGCGGTGCGGTAATAAGGATGCTAATCTATCTAAACTAAACTAAAGAGAATTAAGGAAATATATGATGATAAGGATGGTGATGCACTTCGAAAATAGGGTACAGAAGACCCACGAAAATAAACTTAGAATTAGAAAACTTCAACGTCGTCTACTTGATGAGATTGTGAGTTGAAGAGTCGACTGTTCTCGACTGATGCGCTGGACGAAGTGGAGCCTGACAAGGTCAGATTGATAAGGGAAGATATGACCTGACAGGGGTACCAAATTAATAAACTAGCGACATGCCGGAAATGAAGCAGATATGGCGCGAACATAACCGCCCACCAAAAATAGCATTTTTTCCAGTCACTCCGACTAGGAAAATGGGAATGGAAAAGAAAAGATACGAAGTTCCCCAAGCTAACTAAGCAAGGGGAAGAGCGACCAAACGCTTGACAGGTAGCACAAAAGTGCAGTGCGTGGTTTGAATGAAAACCACGCGAATGATGTCACCATGACAACGAACAAGATGAGTCCAGAGCGTGTCCGCGCTTGCAGTGCGAGCTTGATCGAGGAACTCTGAGATCTTGCGGATCGGACTGGCGGCGCCGACGAATTTTCTGACGTTGTCTGAAGGGTTGGCAGAAGAGAGTCCTCTTCGGGCTAGCAGCCGGTCCAAACAGGAGGGGAAGGAGTCGGCAGATCGATCCGAAGCCATCTCGAGGTGGACAGCTTTGGTGCTCGGGCAGATGAAGAGACGCAGGTAGTCCTTAGAGAGCGCAGTGTCGCGGCGCTTGCTGACCTTGAGGCTAAACTCCAAGCATGGTAGACAGTAATGACTTCGTTGTTGCAGTAAATCTCGGAGAGCAATCCAGAGCTTGTGCTGAATCAGACATGGACCAGCGAGAGGTCCAGAACGTGGCGATTGCTTGTAGTAATCGTCGCACAATGAATAGGGAAGGTGCGTTTGCTTGGGAAGCAATAGAGGATGGCGAGCTTTAGCGGGCAAGGAGGAGAGCTTCAATCGTCCGCCCACCCTGAGAAGGCCATATTCGCCAACAAAGGGCGAGACAAAAGGCTTGAGAGACGATTGTGCAGCGAGAGGAGAGGGATCTCCGTCGTCGGGGAGTTGATCTTCAGAGTTCTTCAGTGAGGACGCGAATGAGTCTTCACAGAGCAGAGGTGCTTGAGTCTTCAAAGGCGAGGACGCGAAATGTTCTTCACGCAGCTAAGATTCTTGAATCTTCGGTGTAGGAAATGTGATTTCCTCCGATCCCCCGATGTGACGCAGAGAGCTCTTCTCCGTGGTCGTAAAGCACGGGAAGTCAGAGAGTGGAACAGGAAGTACTGATCCGACGAACGATGAGCACTTCGCCGTGGTTGTAGAGCACGGGAAGCGAGAGAATGGAAATAGAGATGCTGTTCCAGCGAACGAGGAGCACTTCGGCGTCGTAGCAGAGCGCGCGAAGTCACAGAGCGGAACAGGAGGTGCTGTTCCAACGAGCGAGGAGCACTTCGGCGTCGATGCAGAGCGCGCGAAGTCACAGAGCGGAACAGGAGGTGCTGTTCCAACAAGCGAAGAGCACTTCGGCGTCGTAGCAGAGCGCGCGAAGTCAGAGAGCGGAACAGGAGGTGCTGTTCCAACGAGCGAAGAGCACTTCGGCGTCGTAGCAGAGCGCGCGAAGTCAGAGAGCGGAACAGGAGGTGCTGTTCCAACCAGCGAGGAGCACTTCGGCGTCGATGCAGAGCGCGCGAAGTCACAGAGCGGAACAGGAGGTGCTGTTCCAACAAGCGAGGAGCACTTCGGCGTCGTAGCAGAGCGCGCGAAGTCACAGAGCGGAACAGGAGGTGCTGTTCCAACAAGCGAAGAGCACTTCGGCGTCGTAGCAGAGCGCGCGAAGTCGCAGAGCGGAACAGGAGGTGCTGTTCCAACAAGCGAAGAGCACTTCGGCGTCGTAGCAGAGCGCGCGAAGTCGCAGAGCGGAACAGGAGGTGCTGTTCCAACAAGCGAAGAACACTTCGGCGTCGATGCAGAGCGCACGAAGTCACAGAGCGGAACAGGAGGTGCTGTTCCAACGAGCGAAGAGCACTTCGGCGTCGTAGCAGAGCGCGCGAAGTCAGAGAGCGGAACAGGAGGTGCTGTTCCAACGAGCGAGGAGCACTTCGGCGTCGATGCAGAGCGCGCGAAGTCACAGAGCGGAACAGGAGGTGCTGTTCCAACGAGCGAAGAGCACTTCGGCGTCGATGCAGAGCGCGCGAAGTCACAGAGCGGAACAGGAGGTGCTGTTCCATCGAACAAGACGTTCTTCGACGTGGGTGTAAAGCACGCAAAGAGAGAGACAGGTGCTGGAGATTCAATGCTTGCGGAAGGAATGGATCCCAGCACGACCCAACCGAATGTCGTGTTGAGGGCAGAAGGTGTTCCTCCGATGACGATGTCGCGGCTTCGGCTGAGAATGTCCGCGTAGAGATCAGCTCCCAGCAGGAAGTCGATCTTGTCTGGGACGTGAAATGTTTCATCTGCCAGGGACAAGCCTTTATACTGATCCAGCACCTCCGTGGGCACTGAAGTATGAGGAAGACGGTCAGCGATTGAAGTGAGTACGAGCGCTTGAACGTCGAGACAGGAGTTGCGATGAACGCGCGAAGCTAGGTCGCATTGAACAGTGCCGTGAACTTGCGCTGTAGCTTCTCCGATCCCTGACACGAGAATGGGACAAGGCGTGACTTTCAATCCTAGCTTGCGAGTGAGAGAAAGCGTGATGGCAGACACCTGCGAACCGGAGTCAATAACGCCTCGAATAGGTTGATACTGACCAGCCGCGTCCTTGATAAGCGCCCGAAAAGTGCCCAAGAGGGCGACACTTTGGTGAGAAGAAGGCGTCCCGACGCGGCAAGAGAGAGAGCTAGCCTCGACGGGTTCCTCTGGTTCCGTGGAGTTGTCGATCCCGGGATTGGCCACTGGCTTGGTGACTGGAGCTGCGGGATGAAGACTCGTATGATGATGTGTACTGCGACATTGTCGGCAGCCACTTCGTGACGTGCAAGCAGATTGCATGTGCAACCCCAAGCAGTTGAAACATCGCTTCAAGCGTTTCAGCTCCGTGTACTTGTCTGGCAGCGACAACTGAAGGAATGCAGCGCAGAAGTGCAGAGCATGATCGCCTTTGCAGATCGGGCAGACGCTGGATGACTGATGCGGTGAACTCGATGCGTGGTTCCGTCCATCTGGCGTCTTGGGCTGCGTCTTGGGTGGCGTCTCGGGTGGCTCCACTACTAGTAACGAATGTACTTTCTTCGGCGATGAGTTTGGTCGAGGACCGTCCGACGTCAGCCTTGACGACGTCGTAGGAGACGTCGCGGCGACGGCGGCGAGATACAGATCACGCGCAGCGTATAGCATGTCTTCAAAGCTGGCTTCGATAGCGTCGACCGGCACTGGTTCGACACCCTCATCAAGTTGCGAGTTGAAGGTCAATATGTCCTTCTGAATATCTTCAAAGTCGGCTTCCAAAGCGTCGAGTTTATCGAACCGAGATTTATATCGAGATGCATCGGCGCTTTGGAGTATCTTGAATGAATCATATGAGCGTTGCAGCGCAGCAAATGTTCTCTCCCGTTTAGAAACGAGAAGCGCTTGCTGTTTTGCTATCTTCGTAGCCATAGTTGCGGGTAAACAGGTTACAGATAGGGCACGGATGCGATCTAAATCGAACCCGGGTCAACAACGAGCATGAAGTATGAAAATACAAGAACAGAAATGATTTCTGATGAAATGAGTCAAGCAAGAAATCCACGGGAAAATCAATGATGTTGGAAATAAAGTCCAAACAGAACGAACGAGAATCGAACCTGGGTATCTGACAAATACCGACAGGTTTGAAATCGTAAACAAACCGATGGCCACGTTATCACGTAATTGAGAAAGCAACGGTGACCGCTGTAGGTAACTGATGACGTACAAGGTCGCGCCGCCGAGAAACACAGCGAATTACGCAATATAAATGACCGGGGACTCGAAATATTCATAAGTAATAATCGAGTGGCAGAACACTATGCTTCTGATGAGACTTATAGAGTGTACTGACCAAGAGAAACGCAGCAATTCCGTCCCGAACGCACTGAGACCAAAATCGACCACGAACTTGCGGCAGGGCGCAGGGCGCGAGAATGTCTGAATAAGCAATTCAAAACTCTCGGCTTCAAGTGGACCATATGTTGGCGCTAAGGCCTGATTGAATATTTAATGGACTGTATATGAATAAGATAGTAGATCCAAATAAAAAACTCACCCTCCAGAGCAGCGGTAGATAAGCCTGAAGATGATGACGTCATGCGGTGCGGTAATAAGGATGCTAATCTATCTAAACTAAACTAAAGAGAATTAAGGAAATATATGATGATAAGGATGGTGATGCACTTCGAAAATTGGGTACAGAAGACCCACGAAAATAAACTTAGAATTAGAAAACTTCAACGTCGTCTACTTGATGAGATTGTGAGTTGAAGAGTCGACTGTCCTCGACTGATGCGCTGGACGAAGTGGAGCCTGACAAGGTCAGATTGATAAGGGAAGATATGACCTGACAGGGGTACCAAATTAATAAACTAGCGACATGCCGGAAATGAAGCAGATATGGCGCGAACATCTGTCTGCATTATTATGTGACTCTTATCATCAAATGTCTCTACACTCTGGACCCAGGACCGTCCAAGCACTGATCCAACAGCGCTATTGGATTGTCTCTCTCCGCGGACTGCTGCGTCAGCGCATACACCGCTGCTTGACGTGCCATAAATTCCGTGCTAAAACTCTCCAGCCTCCGATGGGTGATCTGCCTCCCGCCCGAGTGCAGATGTCTCGCGCTTTTGCTCATGTCGGCACGGACTTCGCTGTCCGTTCCAAGTCAAAACCAGCACCCGCCGGAACGCTCCATGCACCAAAGGATACCTATGTCTGTTTGTGTGCATGGCCTCCAAAGCAGTCCATTTGGAAATGGTCTCCGAGTTGTCTACTGAAGCGTTCCTCGCCTGCCTGGACCGTTTCTGCTCGCGCCGAGGTCTCCCCGCTCATGTCTACTCTGACTGCGGCCGGAATTTCGTGGGCGCTGCTCGACATCTACGAGAACTCTGCGAGATGTTGTCCCGAGACCAGACCGTCATCGCCGACGCTCTGTCTTCACGCGAGATTCGCTGGCACTTCAACCCGCCCTACGCTCCGAACTTCGGAGGACTCTGGGAAGCCGGCGTCAAGTCCGCGTAGTCTCTCCTGCATCGCCTCATCGCAGACTCATCATACACCTTTGAGGAATACGCCACACTCTTCAGCAGAATAGAAGCCGTATTAAATAGTCGTCCCTTGTGTGCTACCTCCTCGGATCCCGAAGAAAGCCCCGATTATTTGACGCCTGGCCACTTCCTCATCGGCTCCCCCCTTCTTGCTCCCCCTGAGCAAGAATTCTCCTGCTAGAAATCACCACTAACTCGCTGGCACCGCGTACGACAGCTTCATCAAACATTCTGGACTCAAAACTTTGAAATTTCCGATACGATTGGAGACCATACCCGTGAACCAATTAATCTCATATTTTAATCATTATGAGATAAAAGATAAACGTTATTACTAGGCACATTTTTCAAATTATATTTCATACGGCACCCATTGAGACAAAAAAATATACAATTTTTAACCAAAATACGATAATTATTACTAATTACCTATAAAGAAGAAAAAATTAAAAATGTACCAAGGGATAACCCTAAACTTGTGTTTCATCTAATCATGGTTAAAATTTCATATTATTTCGTCAACCCATTTTGTCTTCAACTGTATCCAAAAAAGGGCCTGCAAAACGCGGTAAAATCGCTCGCGCTTGCCCCACCAAAATAACCACCGACAACTGCAATAATATAGGGCCAAACATTTAGTAAATGGTGTTTTGAAATTTTGCAAAACACATTTAATGTTAACGTCATGGTTGTGTTAGCTATTATAATGACCTCGATTTTTCTCCAGCATTCACATTGTGTGTTTGAGATAGAACATTGCAGGGAGCTCGGATAGATATTAGAGATGCACATGGTTGTGTTTGCTATTATAATGACCTCGGTTTTTCTCCAGCATTCACATTGTGTGTTTGAGATAGAACATTGCAGAGAGCTCGGATAGATATTAGAGATGCACATGGTTGTGTTTGCTATTATAATGACCTCGGTTTTTCTCCAGCATTCACATTGTGTGTTTGAGATAGAACATTGCAGGGAGCTCGGATAGATATTAGAGATGCACATGGTTGTGTTTGCTATTATAATGACCTCGGTTTTTCTCTAGCATTCACATTGTGTGTTTGAGATAGAACATTGCAGAGAGCTCGGATAGATATTAGAGATGCACATGGTTGTGTTTGCTATTATAATGACCTCGGTTTTTCTCCAGCATTCACATTGTGTGTTTGAGATAGAACATTGCAGGGAGCTCGGATAGATATTAGAGATGCACATGGTTGTGTTTGCTATTATAATGACCTCGGTTTTTCTCTAGCATTCACATTGTGTGTTTGAGATAGAACATTGCAGGGAGCTCGGATAGATATTAGAGATGCACATGGTTGTGTTTGCTATTATAATGACCTCGATTTTTCTCCAGCATTCACATTGTGTGTTTGAGATAGAACATTGCAGGGAGCTCGGATATATATTAGAGATGCACATGGTTGTGTTTGCTATTATAATGACCTCGGTTTTTCTCCAGCATTCACATTGTGTGTTTGAGATAGAACATTGCAGGGAGCTCGGATAGATATTAGAGATGCACATGGTTGTGTTTGCTATTATAATGACCTCGATTTTTCTCCAGCATTCACATTGTGTGTTTGAGATAGAACATTGCAGGGAGCTCGGATAGATATTAGAGATGCACATGGTTGTGTTTGCTATTATAATGACCTCGGTTTTTCTCTAGCATTCACATTGTGTGTTTGAGATAGAACATTGCAGGGAGCTCGGATATATATTAGAGATGCACATGGTTGTGTTTGCTATTATAATGACCTCGGTTTTTCTCTAGCATTCACATTGTGTGTTTGAGGGAGCTTGATGGCACAAGACAATCTAGCAAATCAATTTCATCGGAGGTTTCAATTTTCTTTACAAAAGTACTCATAGTATTCCAAACAAATTGGTTAATATTATAGAATCACCAATATATTTATTAAGTTTGAATTTGGTATCTTAAAGCAATTTGTTTTGTAGTAACGTTGTAAAGTTATTCTTTAACTCTTTATAATAGATGGCATGCTATTTTGGGTTAAATAAAAACATTACACAGATTTAGGAATAATTTTTCTTTGTGAACAATTTTACATTTCACCAAGAGAAGAGTAATTTGTTGTGCTTTGTAGAGTACTACATTGTTGTAAGTAAATTACTGATTTAAAACTTATTATAAAATATTTAAAATATAATATATATTTATATATTTTTAGCATGTATACACATACCACAGTATATTAGTAATAACAATAGAACATTATTAATAAATAATAATCCATAAATAAATTTGATGAACTCGCATTGTATTGGAGGTACAATATTTTTGAATGAAATAGTGTGTATTTCAAATATTTGAATGCTTGCATTTCATTGGTTAATGAATTAATACGACGACCTCGAATAATGCAGCCAACTCGCGAGCTGTGTGTGTGTGAAAACTATTTGAGCGCCGCCCTGGCGGTAACACACCTGAACTAAGAAAACATATCTTAGTACCATCCGAGATCATAGCTGAAACTCGGCAGGAAGCCTATTTCTGACTCCTAGATAGGCCTCCCAATGCTAAATAATCCGAGATCATGGGTCGAGACCTCGGATTGAAAAATGACCTCACATTCCTGTTGTGTATTCACCCCCATGATCTCGGATAGGTGGCAAAACTAACACACACACACACACACACACACACACACACACACACACACACACACAACACACACACACACACACACACACACACACACACACACACACACACACACACACACACACACACACACACACACACACACACACACACACACACACACACACACACACACACACACACACACACACACACACCCATACGACCGAATCTATCTATGTGAGGTATGTGAATACACACCACCAATGTGAGACATCGCAAACTACACTAGATAGACAATGCTTACCATGACAACTATTGCTACCTTTAGTACCTAGATGGACGTGGTCATAACCGATTTGCTCTAAGACGTCGTTGTGTAAGTATGATATGACATATCTATGTGGACTCTGCGTTTTACTCAATATAATGTGAGATCACGTGAACTGCCAATCCGAGCTCATACACAGTGACCGTTACATTGTCGTATGTGCTCATACAAAGTGAACTCATACACATAACCGTCACTACGCGTACATTTTGCTTATCCGAACTCATACACAGTGACCGTTACAAAGTCGAAAGTGCATATACAGAGTGAAGTCATATGCATAACTTCATTACTTGTCAGGTTATTTGTAGGACGAGTTCCTTACAAATGAATATTATGACAATCCGTAACATAATATACACAGCAATGAACTGCGTAGGTACGTGATTCACGTAAGAACATCTGTTCAAATATCCCATGTATTACTGATTACTGATGGCATTTTTTTCCTGATATTAAATACAGATTATAATCTCAGAAAATCACTTACATCTATATAACATGGATATAATAATTTTTTGAGAATGGGTCAGACATGACATGTAAAAAGGTGCCATTAAAACAAACTAATTGATAAAAATACGTAGACAATGTTTCATTTAGAACACAAAGTACCTCTCTTCCAATCTGTAGACTTAACTGTGGTTATATTACACATGATCGCTGATTACACACTTAAAAGCTCGCATTAATGGAAATAAGTTGACATTGTGTTTCAAGAACACAAAGTACCTCGCTTCAAATCTATAGACTCAACTGGTTATATTACACACATGAGAGCTCGCATTGATGGAAATAAGTTGACATTGTGTTTCAAGAACACAAAGTACCTCGCTTCAAATCTATAGACTCAACTGTGGTTATATTACACACTTGAGAGCTCGCATTGATGGAAATAAGTTGACATTGTGTTTCAAGAACACAAAGTACCTCGCTTCAAATCTATAGACTCAACTGTGGTTATATTACACACATGAGAGCTCGCATTGATGGAAATAAGTTGACATTGTGTTTCAAGCACACAAAGTACCTCGCTTCAAATCTATAGACTCAACTGTGGTTATATTACACACTTGAGAGCTCGCATTGATAGAAATATGTTGACATTGTGTATCTATAACTTTTTAAAAATCTTTTCGGCCTAGAATGATTTTAGATCAATCCCAGTAAACATATCAGCTGGCTCGATGAAGGCACGGTGATGGGCTATAGTACCGGCCACTCTGGCAAGGTGCTGGCCACGAACAAGATGGTGCATTCAAAGATCATGCTGGCCAACAGCAATGACGCCGGTACTGGCTCAGTGCTGGCTGGGCTGCACGCGGCCAAATTTCCGGTACTGGGCCAGTACCGGCCAATTGCTCTGGCCGGTACCGGCAGGTACTGGGCGGTACTGGGCCGGTACTGATATTATGGAGCTACTCCCCTCTCTCTCTGGCAGTGCATCGTCTTGATCTTCGTAATGTTAACATTTGACAAAATCGTTAAATACCATCGATTTCGTTCAATAACGCAAATGTCTTCGGGATCAGTGTGTATGAGACAAAACCTTACTGACCTCAGATCATACCCACACTTCAACCCTATGTGTATTAAATCATGATTTTATCATTTTTTACGAATATTTCTGTACAATGCTCAGTATTAGTGAAAAGCCACTTTACTAATATTCGGAGAATATATGAACTGTGAGTGGAGCTTTATGATAAAATAGTCTTAAATTATTTGCGGTGTGTATTGTACAATGCATTGAATTAGTTTCTTAGATCTGCTGTGTGACGTTGAGTACGTACACACCGCATCATCTGAGGTCCTATAATTTTGACCTTGACGTAGAGGTTGCCATTTACTCGCCAGAACTATTGCATCGTATGTCTTCGGCGTTGTCAGGTTTCCTCAGTTTGCTTCGAATGTATGAGTAGAGGTTTAAACCACCGGACAAGTGTGTAAGAAGACTTGAGAATCTGTTCAGTCTTTCTGAGGTCTTTCTTTCAGTATCTATTGAATCCTCGAATTTCATAATGAATTGATAATTGGAAATCACTCAACTTATTTATCACAAAATTGTTATTATCAGCGCAGATAATAATTATATTCACACTTATCATGCATGTGTTTTAGGAAATATTAATAAATTATTTAAATCGTTTCAAAATTATACTTACAAAATATCAACAAATGTTAGTAAAACACACTGTTTTTGTACTCAAAAGTGTGAATATCCATTGATAAATATGACATTTAAATCAAGTGGACAATTTGACGGGAAATGCCATTCCTGTTGAATGATGTAATATTTTACTGTTACCATGGTAACGTCATTGATGGTTGATTAAAAAATTATGACATTTGACAGTATAACCGTTTTCCCTAGAAAATGTCCACTGATTTTAACATTATATTAATGAATTTAATAATGTGTACACTTTTGAGTATGAAAATTATGATATTTACCGACAAATATGTTTTTATTTTGACGGGAAACCCCGTGGGTGATATAGGACAGCATCATGATTTATAATGTCTAGCCAAGAAACAATTTGTAACGATGGTGAAGACATTGTTGCCATTGCAATGATCTGCGCTATGGCGTTAGTGTATATTTTACTGATTTTAAACAATGGTAATAAAATAAATCATTTTAATATTTCTTAATTTTTTTTAATAGATTCCATGAAAACTAGTCATCCCACAACAAAACTGTAGTAATCTCTGAATTCATGCAAATATAAATTTCGTAACAAAACAAAACTTTAGTTTATTGCAAATTGGCGGTAGCCAATTTCAGATTAGCTTTGAAATCTATGCGAAAACTAGGCCCGATTCTGGTAAATCTAGTTTCTACGGCAAAAATAGATGACGAAAGCAACACTCGAATTTAAGCAAATATTTCGGAGGTGGAGTGTTTGCGATTACATCGCAAAACGACGATATCTACTGGAATTGGCGTTGTGATCAATTGTTTTCATATCGATAGCTGTGAAATAATTGTATAAATAATATAACAATTCTTCACTCAATCACGTATTGCTAGACCGTAAGGTTCATTATCCCGCACCTTTAACATAGGAATCTCGCCCTTATCAATATAACACACAGGAGCCATTTAAGTTATTTGAAGTTTTTTCACTTTCCTGACAACATTTTTAAAATCTGATTTCACATTCGAATTCAGCGTGAAAATTGGAGGTAACCACTCTAAAATTCAACTGTCTACTTGCAAAAATGAGAGAGAAAGACCGATTCTAAAATTCGTGAATTTGTTCAGATTTAATGCCCTAGTAACAACGTTAGAGCAACCTCGATCTTGCACGTGAAGTCAACGCAGAGAAAATAATTTTATTTGAACGATGATGACCGTTAATCCAAGCATTCTAGAGAAAAGTGTTTCAAACAAAAAACACTCACAATAGGATAATACATCGGTTAAAAGATTGAATTTGACGAATCCTGTTCAAACAGAGGAGAGAAAAATCCTGGGACCTCGTATGTAATGGCATAATTCATATTGATCATCACACATTTGTGAACTCGAATTGATGATACGAGTGAGCCTAGTGTGTATAAGATAGAACCATATAATTCTGAGAAAATATTTATTTTATAGATGATTATCGCAAAAAAAATTGACTAATGATTGAAAAATTACAACCTTGAAACACATTTTCGCAGTCCAAGGTTACGAGGAAAATTAAGTAGGAAGAAAACATTTTAGTCCAACTAGCATTTTAATAGTATGTCAAAAAGTGGTTATTGTTCTTGTATAATTACGGAAATGTTATTGTTTGTAATGGGTAGCAGGCTTGATTCTCTTGGCTGTTCTTCCTGACTTAGTTTGTTTCGTGGTATACCTTCAGATTTAAGAAAATGCTATTTATTCTAACAAATTTATTTATAGAAAATATCAACATAATGTTGATAAAACATACTGTTTTATACTCAAAAGTGTAAATATCCATTGATAAATATGACATTTAAATCAAGTGGACAATTTGACGGGAAACGGCATTCCTGTCGAATGATTTAATATTTTATTGTAACCATGTCAACGTCATTAATTGTTAGTTGATTAAGAAATTACGCCATTTGACAGTATAACCGTTTTCCCTAGAAAATGTCCACTGAATAAAACATTATATTTATGAATTAATGTGTACACTTTTGAGTATGAAAATAATAATTTTTACCGACAAATACGTTTTTATTTTGACGGGAAACCCCGTGGGTGAGCATCATGATTTATCAATTCTAGCCAAGAAACAATTTGTAACGATGGTGAAGACATTGTTGCCGTATGCAATACTCTGAGCTATGGCGTCAATGTATATTTTACTGATTTTAAACAATGATAATAAAATAAATCATTTTAATATTTCTTAAATTTTTTTGATGCCTTTAAAACTAGTCATCCCACTACAAAAATATGGTAATCTTTGAATTCTAACAATTTTTAAACAAAAATAACATAACATAACAAAACTTTAGGTTATTGCAATTTGGCGGCCACCAATTTCAGATACGTAATCGCTTAGCTTTGAAATCTATGCGAAAACTAGGACCGATTCTGGTAAATCTAGTTTCTACGGCAAAAATAGATGACGAAAGCACCACTCGAATTTTAGCAAATATTCCGGAACACTCCTCGTAAGTATACCTACCACACTATCGATCACTTCGATCTGTGGTAGTTTTAAATATTCGTTCAAATATCTCAATTTCGTTCAATTACATCGCAAATAGACGATATCTATTGGAGATGGCGTCAGGATCAATTGTTTTCATATCGATAGCTGTGAAATACATGTTTAAATAATATAACAATTCTTCACTCAATCACGTATTGCTAGACCGTAAGGTTCATTATCCCGTACCTTTAACATGGGAATACCGCCCTTATCAAAATCAAACACATAATCCATTTCAGTTATTTGAAGTTTTTTCACTTTCCTGACAACATTTTCAAAATCTGAGTTCACATTCGAATTCAGCGAGAAAATTCGAGGTAACCACTCTAAAATTCACCTGTCTACTTGCAAAAATGGTAGAGAAAGACCTATTTTAGATTCGTGAAATTGTTCAGATTAAAATCCATGCCAACGTTAGAGCAACCCCGACCTTGCAAGTTAAGTCAACACAGAGAAAATAATTTTATTCGAACGATGATTACCGTTAATCCAAGCATTCTAGAGAAAAGTGTCTCAAACAAAAAACACTCACAATAGGATAATACACCGGGGAAAATATTGAATTTGACGAATCCTGTTCAAACAGAGGAGAGAAGAAACCTAGGACCTCGTTTGCAATTGATGAATTCATATTGAGCGTCACACATTTGGGAACTCGAATTGATAATGAATAAGTATACTGTGTGTATGAGATAGAACCAAAGAATGTGAATTTCAGGGGCGTAACAAGGGGTGTGCGTCTGGGTAGTAGTAGTACATTTACACGCTTAGTATGGTACATCTGCCAATGACTGGTGCATTTTCCCTAGTTAATTACTATTATGACTTTTCCACTGATGCTATAGCTTCTTGACTTTGGTGAATAGTTTGTTGAACAATTTTAATAAATGTAATTCATTTATTTGATAACAAATAAAATAAAATTCAATAAATGTAAATTATATTCAATATAAAAATAACTTCAATTTCAATATGAAGGTATGTGTGAAGCAAAACATCTAATGGTAGCCAGGTTGGTAGAACTCTCGCCCGGGAAGTGAGATCTCCCCCGGGTTCGAGCCCTGGTTCGGCGGTCATTTCCACTTTGCACATTAGTTGAAGCGAAATAAAAAAATTAAAATTAATATAATGTATATTTATGGGCGCTGGAGCGGCGAAGGGGGGGGGGGGGGTAAACGTGCCACCCCCCTAAGAAAACACATGAGGCAGATAAATCAATGTGCCTACCCCCCCCCCCCCCCCCTTCCCCATAATATAGATATTCATTCAAATCTACTTAATAAATTGTCCGACTTCGAAATAATCTTCATAAGAAACTATTGAGTAAAGATATTAAAGTTCAAATTTTCAGTTAATCCCTATGTAAGGGGAGCAAATCGCCGAAAAATTATAAGCCAAAGCGCATCGAAATTTGGTCCATATGAACTTCTGAAATTAAAAACAAATCCGACCTGCATGATTTTGGGGGGCTTTTCCCCCAAAACCCCACATTGAACTCAAACGTAAACGTGTTTTCCCGAAAAAATTTATTTTCAGCTACTTTTGGGGCATCTGACAACCAGGAGTGCCCCCCCCCCTGCAAAAATATACTTCCGACGCATCTGTGTATATTTATTATGAACGTATGCTCCTTTTAGAACAAATTTACAACGATTTCATTTTATCTCAACATTTTCATATTAACAAATTTCCAATCTAGAAAAGAATTCTTAATTTACCATCATATACTACTTATGCCAAATGTCATATTGAAACATCCTACACAAAACTACATCATTGACAAGTGGTAAAATATTACAGCTAATATGATGGAAACATGGTACAAGTTATTTTCGATTTTAGAGAACTCTCACCCAGAATATATTTTCTCAATTATATTCCCTAAAATATCAAAGTATGGTATACTCAAAAAAAATATTAAAAATGGCTAATTTCTTGTTGTTTTCATGATGAAACTTTATCTAGTTGAATTGAAAAATGTGCTTGTCAGGTATAATCTCAGATCTTTCTTGTCCACACAGCCACCGATTCATATGCCATATTAATTTAAAACACTAAATACTAGTGTCTTGTGTAAAACACTTATAATTGTAATTAGGTTTCATTTTAATCACATGTCACAGCCCGTACGATTCATTATTCAGTACCTTTGACATGGGAATCCCGCCCTTATCAATATCACACACAGATGCCATTTCAGTTAATTGATGTTTATTCACTCTACTGACAACATTTTCAAAATCTGAGTTCACATTCGAATTCAGCGGGAAAATTGGAGTAAACCACTCTAAAATTCAACTGTCTACTTGCAAAAATGAGAGAGAAAGACCGATTCTAAAATTCGTAAATTTGTACAGATTTAATGCCATAGTAACAACGTTAGAGCATAGAGATTCATATACTTACAGAGAGGGGCAAGTAGATAGCCAGCCTTGGTATGATGCGATGTACATTGTCAGGGTAGATCTGAGCATGCTCAGCCACCATCTTGGAGATTATTTCAAAAATTACTTTAAAAATGGCACCCCCCTCGATTGTAATGTTGTTGGCAAGAGACTTGAATGTTACTTTGTACTAACCTTCAGTGCATACTTCACAGTAACAAACAACACAGAACAAATAAATGTACAGTAAAAACAAGATATAATATTGTAATAGTCTTCTGATTCAAGTTAAAAACGTGTTTCTAGTAAGTTTAAAATTTGACAGCTCAAAGTAATTTTTTCACTGCCTTCCGAATTAATTTTCCATTTCAGTGGCAGTGAATTATTAAATATCTCCAATATGGAGAAAAAGGATCTTTCAAAATTAGTCAAGCATTAACCAGTAGTTACCCCTCTCTGTAATATATCTCTATGGTTAGAGCAACCTCGATCTTGCACGTGAAGTCAACGCAGAGAAAATAATTTTATTTGAACCATGATTACCGTTAATCCAAGCATCCTAGAGAAAAGTGTTTCAAACAAAAAACACTCACAATAGGATAATACATCAGGGAATATATTGAATTTGACGAATCTTTTTCAAACAGTGGTGAGAAAAATCCTAGGACCTCGTTTGTAATTGATAAATTCATAATGAACATCACACATTTGTGAACTCGAATTGATACTGAAAATGAGCCTAGAGTGTGTATAAGATAGAACTTCTGCTATTAATTATTTAAATAATTCTTAAACAATTTATGTTATGAAGAAAGTATTTTAATAGGTATTTCATAATAAATTGAATACAGAAAAGCATCTGTCTGAGAAATTGAAGCTGTTAATAATGACCGTAAAGATTATTGTATACAAAACTGTGCGTAATGGGAGGGTTGCTAAGGTGTCGAATTCTAGACGCAGAGGGGCGTAAGTCCGTCTTGTTAATACATTGCCTCGAGCTCGTGTGTTGGCGCTTGAGCCAACTTGCTCACATCCCCTGTGAGCGGCAAATGATGGGAGGGTCGCCTAATGAGTCGAGTTCTAGACGCGGTCCTAATAGGTCTGTAGAAGGTAAATCGATGGTCTGCGGGGGCATGTATTTAAAATTTTGGCCCAATTTTGAGTTTAAAGTTCGGCGTTACAATTTCAAAAATCGACTAGCTGAGAATTTCTAGTATTTTTTATTTTTCTTCACTCAATATCGAGCTGGGACCTACCCTCTTTTTTTAAAAATGTCTCGTACTTTCGCTCTCAAAAGGACAAAAAAACTAATTTTTAAGGCCCATTTCGGCGCCATCTTGAATTAGTGAGTCGGCGTTATGTCCATCGGAATCGACGTGTAAGCATTAGTTAAGTTTTGCATATTCAAGTATTTCCTCCAAAAATTGCAAGCGATGTGCTCAAACTCGATTTTCGATAAATAATCTGGAGCTACCTCCGTCTGGCGGTGCTTTGTCTTGTTCTCGGATCTGTTACATTTTCAAAAAACCTTTCAAAACCCCAAAGTTCGTTCAATTGCATCGCAAATAGACTCTTCTTATCGCAAATGTCTTCATGATCAACAGTTTTCCTATGTGTACCTACCTGTTGAAAACCACGAATTCCCAAGAATTTTGCCGCTTTTGAAAAATATCGACTTTTGACAATGTCGTTGATAATGAGATCACTATCGATTTTTCCTGTTTTAAAATTGCAGTTAATTTGCAGCTTAGAATTCTCATAGACAACGTACCTACATAGCAATATAAAAATATCCGGGACGTGTCATGTGAACATTGCAGGCAAAGCGGTGATATTTAAATTGAAAAAGCAACATGTAAAACTCTCTTTGTGATCGCATCTTTATTCATTTTACTTTTTAATCATTCGGATATAAGTTAAAAATTACCCCAAAATATAAGTAAGTGTCGTCGCATGACATGAGAAATTAATATTACAATATAAGATACTTCGGAAAGACGGTGAAGGTTGGCAAGTCTCATTACACACTCGTGGAGAGAATCAAACATATTACTCATGTTCGAAGTAAACTGAAACCCCTAACCACGCAGCAAATGGAAACAATACGAGGTCGTATGTGTGTTAATACACGCCAATCCGATTTCTCAGTTGTATCTGAAGTCTTCTGGCTATCGCATACACATTGTTGAATTTAAAATATCAATACGAGGTCGTCTGTGTGTTGATACACGCCAATCCCATTTCTCAGTTGTATCTGAAGTCTTCTGGCTATCGCATACACATTGTTGAATTTAAAATAACAATACGAGGTCGTCTGTGTGTTAATACACGCCAATCCCATTTCTCAGTTGTATCTGAAGTCTTCTGGCTATCGCATACACATTGTTGAATTTAAAATAACAATACGAGGTCGTCTGTGTGTTGATACACGCCAATCCGATTTCTCAGTTGTATCTGAAGTCTTCTGGCTATCGCATACACATTGTTGAATTTAAAATAACAATACGAGGTCGTCTGTGTGTTGATACACGCCAATCCGATTTCTCAGTTGTATCTGAAGTCTTCTGGCTATCGCATACACATTGTTGAATTTAAAATAACAATACGAGGTCGTCTGCGTGTTAATACACGCCAATCCGATTTAAATTTAAATTCAACGTTTAAATTACAACATTTTAAGACACAAGACGCAAGTCTGTCAAATATAACAATATAGAATGTTTTTCAAGATGTTACAAGTTATATATAATCCAACAAAAAATATACATATTTGTGAAATTGTATTCAATAACATTTTACGTGGATTTCCCCCCTCTATAAAAATATCAATAGTTAGTTACTGCAGTTAGAAACTTGTCTATTTCGCACGTATGTGACATTTGTTTTACGTAATAGTTACATTGTTTAACGTTATTATTATTATTTTCCGGTAATCATTTGGTACGTACACGATTTTAGCATACGCACGATATTACGTACTTTTTAAAAAAACATACGATTATCTTCAACAGAGTAATACGATATTTAATTGTATTTAATTGTTTAGTCATTGCTCCAATGTAGTTATCTTAATTTATTTGCTGGTTTCTATGCATGTAACATAGGTGTACCTAACAATTGAACGTATTAATAAATAGTTTACAAAACTATACGTTTTTATTTTTTATGACCTCACATTGTATTGGCTTAGGCGGTCGCGCTGTGTGTATTTCAAATATTTGAATGCCGTCATGTCATTGGCTGATTCGAATTTAAAGGGAACTCCACAAAATGCATGTCCGAAAAAGGAGCTCACATGCTGCGGTCACTACGCGTCATGGGTGTGTACGAAGTGTGTGAAAACTATTCGAGCGCCGCCCTGGTGGGAACACACCTCAACTACGAAAACAGACAAATCTATCAATGTGAGCTCATAGCTGAAACTCGGTAGGAAGGCCTTATTTATCATTTAGCATTGATTCCCTATACTAAACAATCCGAGCTCAGGGGGTCTGAGCTCACATTGAAAATGGACCTCACATTCCTGTTGTGTATTCACCCGCCTGAGCTCACATTGATAGCTTTGTCAACACACACACACACACACACACACACAGAGAAAGTGCCATAAGAGTACCGTGGTGACGCTCGCTACGCTCGCTCAATAATGTAAAGATCACTCCGTAAACAGGAATATGTTCTTCTATCATGTGTAGAAACTATACAACTATATTAGACTAAAGTTTATGCAATGCCAAATTTATGCAATAATTTTCAAATATTTGTCAAGTTATCGTTCAGATCAATGATTGGTAATTGTCAAATATCAATGTACTCGTATAGAATAAAAAATTGCATGCAATACCAAGGCTCGCCTCATTCAATTGAGAATGTGTTTTTAAAACAATGTTTGACAAAGTTGGTTTTGATGATGATGACTTTTCAACCAATTAGACAATCTTAAAAAGATAAATTGGAATATTTTAGCCAAAAGGTGTGATTTGTATCGATAGCATCAAGACCGGAAAAATGTGATCGCAGAGACAAAAGAGTCAAAAGACAGTCTAGTTGATTATATATAATAGAATATTGTTTTAACGTCGCACTTTTCAGCAACTAGGTTCATAAAAACGGGTGACTATAAATTGAATACAGGGGAAGAATGGATTGGAGAGAAGGAGGTGATCGTGACCCTTTTGTGAAACCTTCCCAGCATTTGGCTCTTGACGTTTATCCAATGCCAAGTTTATGCAATAATTTTCAAATATTGTCAGGTTATCGTTCTGTTGCCCCGGTCTTCGTTACCGGTCTTCGTTACGTAACGTTTTCTTCGTTACCCCGACACAAGAAGTTCCTTCTTACTGGGGTATAAGAAATCACTGTAAACACAAATGTATTTATTACTAAATAAAAATACTGAATACTGAATACTGTCAATAATAGAATATGTGCGCAACATCTTGATCAAAATAATTCTTTACAGCGTTTCCCAATGAATAGCTCAGCAATCAGCATACCAATTGGGTTGGGTAGTATTTGCATATTATACCCTCCAAGCTTCAGCAACACTTGAGAATGTTTAATCATAGAGTTTAATACATTGGACTGCACACTGCAGCTATAATTTAAAAAAAAATATTTGACAAAGTTGGTCTTGATGATGCTGACTTGTCAACCATTTGGGCAAGTATCTTCAAAAAAATAAACTGCAATAATTTAGCCAAAAGATGTGATTCGTAACGATCGCATCAAGAACCAAAAGAAGAGAGATCGCAGCTAGCCAAAAGAGTCAAAAGACAGTATGTCGCTCATATAATACACCTAATTGTTTAAACGTTACACTTCTCAGCAACTAGGCTCATAAAGACGATAGGTGACTATTAGAGATGATTAAAATACAGGGGAAGAATGGACATCTGAAAGGAAGGAGGTGGTCCTGGCTTTTTTTAGGACACCCCAGCATTGGATCTTTGACTGAGGGAACTACGCAATCATCATGATTCGAAGGACGATTAACATTGGAAATATAGGTTTGGGAGTAGGTCTGTCGTGACTCGTGCGTGAGGGTATACTAAAGGAAGGTACTCATAAAACAAAAACTTGTAAAAAGACTGCGAAACATCTCCACGCCTATAGGTATTGAGACCTATAAATTGATGGCTATAAATAAGCTAATGTTTTCTGAACCTTTTCGCAAGCGCTACACAATTATGTTTATGCCTGAATTTGACATAAAAGAAACCTCCAAATTTCAACAATTATCAATCAAATAAATTTTTAGCATATTAAAAATGTATATTAAATTTTTAAACAGCTTGGAGCAACGTGTGAGGAAGAGGGCATCACAATTCACAAGACAAAAGATAAAATAGCGAAAGAAAGAAAATATATTGTGGTCGATAAAAAATCATTGCTCCAAACCTTGTTTTTTATTTTGCTTTTAAATGAATTGAATAATGTATGAATAATTCATTCAGTTCTCCTCGTGATTCCGATTTAATATTTGAAAATATGAAGAAATCTCTCAAGTTTCGTCATTAAAATTTTTCAATAGATACTTTTTTCATTACTATAATTTCAATTTCTTATGATTAAGAAAGTGACAACTGTTAATAGATGATTTTCGAGATTTTTTTTTAGGTGGAATATACTACGCTATTTGTAAATAAATGCGCTTTGATAACATAACATACTATCAATAATATCATATGATATAATATAATCTGATAAAAATATTCTGATAAATAGTCTAGTTTTGGTTAATCTGTTTTTGTCAATTTTTGTTAACTAGTTAAACATGTTGAGATCAACGAGCAACCCTCCCTCGTTGTCTTTGGTTGAGTTTGGTGGTCACTTGGCGCCCTGCTGGGTTGCTTCCTTTACCTCCCTCTCCAGACCCCCCAGTAAGAAAAAGGTTGACCTTTGTATAGTTTTCATTTCTTATGCATGTATATAAAACGTGTCAGCTTTCGTTCGAGATGTGCACATATCGATGATCGCTTATCATCAACGCGTTGCACGTATACACTGTACAATGACATACAGAATAGCGTCTACCATACCTAAATACAATTTTCTTCAATCATTTTAATCATACAATTCTGGCTCTGATTCAACTGAATTTAAAAACAATTTAATAAAATAAAGTAAATCAATTCAATTTATATTTGCTTATAAATAATTAACGATTCAGCGTCAGGAAAAAACGATTAAAAATGACTGAGTAAAATGGTAAAAAAGTAAAGAGTAGGTAAATTAGTAAAACGGTGCAATATCACACAATTGTCGGTCGCTTATCCGAGATTAATCTACGATGAATTTGATATTTGGTGTTATTATTATATTGAGTTATCTGGCAATTAATAGTATTATTTACATAGAAGGTATTTTTAATTAATTATAATAATAAATATATCAATGCAATAGCATTGAAGCAATTGCATCCTAGGTTTGCGAATTTCTCATGTTGTAAGTATATGCTTTACAAACGGAATTTGATTGTTAGTGTGACTAAAAAAAGTATGATCTTTTAATGAAAAATCGAATTAGATCAGATCAATTAATCAATTAGATCAATTAATTGGTAAAGAAGATATCAATGGCGCATCTAAATCTTTTGACATGTTGTTATACATTGTGTCATGAAACTCATGTGCAAAAATAAAAAATAAAAATAAAAAATGGGGTTATCTTTGAAATTTGAGTTGAATGTTGCTGATTAATGCATTCTGATTAAAGGCTTGTATCAACGATATAGCATTGATGCAATTGCATCCTAGGTTTGCGAATTTCTGATGTTGTAAGTATATGCTTTACAAACGGAATTTGATTGTTAGTGTGACCAAAAAAAGTATGATCTTTTAATGAAAAATCGAATTAGATCATATCAATTAATCAATTAATTGGTAAAGAAGATTTCAATGGCCCATTGAACTGGCGCGGGAGTCCGCGCCAGGACTCCCGGCAGGGAGAGTGTCACTACAGCAGTGAGGGAGAGTTCCGCCAGGATAGCGGATAGCGGTAATACATTATTAAAAATTAAGGATATTAAATTGCAACAACGTTAATAAATATTAATCATAATAAAAGGGGGCTCGAAGTATTTAATATGATTAGTATATTAGCATTTTATTACTTTTGTATATTGTTTAATTTTATATCGAGCTTGTATAATATCGAATTGTGTTACGGGGCATGCTTAATCCAAATAACAGCAAAGCACTATGTAACAGTAAGCAGTTGTTTTGCAAATAAATAATAATGATAATATACAAGCTGATGAGTAAAATTTGGGAAGTAATTAGTTGAATTTTGGGAATATAATAAGTCTTGTGGAATAATTAATGTTAATTCAATTTAAATTTTTGTCAATAATATAGAATTAATTTTGGCATTAAATGATTTTATCTTTCAACAATATTTATTTGCTATTATGGAAAATATGTCTGATAAGTAATAATGAAATGAGAATTTAAATAGTTAGATTCATTTAATTTTCACTTTTAAATTGGGCTACCTTATGTATTATTACAACTTTATTATTATTATTACTTTATTATTACTTCGTTTTAGTCTTTGGTAAACATATTTGGTAAATACCTTGTAATCATGTTAAAGTAAAGTACAAATGTGTATTACAAATTTGAGGTAAATGGTGTAAACGAAAGATAATTGTAATGAGCTTAAAAATGGGATTGTAATTAAAATAAACTATTTATAATAGTTTAATTTGAAAATATTTCTCAAGTCCTTGTTAACTTTTTATAGATAATATTACATAATGATACTAAAAACTAATTAATTACGAAATTTAAAGTCTGCCAGGACTTTCAGGACTGCGAGCAATGGCTATCTTTATAGCTGAATTTTATAAGAAATACGAAGAATTAAAACAATAGAACCAAAATTAAACCATGTAAACCATAACGGAAAATAAACCATGAATTGAATTGATATCTGTTGTAATTATTTGTTTGATTGAACCTAAGTACCTAATCTAAACATGTAATTAGAAGTAATCATGAAATTCATTTAGTTTTAATAAAAATTTATCAAACAAATATTTCGATATAAACCTTGGTAACTATTTGAAAAAGCTGACTTAAAGTAATAATAATAAAAAAATATTTCATCATACCAAATAGCACAAAATAACTCTAAGAGTGATAACGAAGAAAACAAATATATTTTACATAGGATTATATTAGTTCTTATACATTGGAGAAATAATATAGGTACAATAACTTCAAAAAATTAAAAATATTTTATAATCACTAGCAATAGCTTGAATATATTTTATAATATCTTGAAAATTTGAAGTTTCGCGGTAAACACACAGCTACTATACTACAAGCGCTACCTGACGAAGAAAACTGAACTTTAAATTTTAGCGGGAAATTAAGATAGAGCAAAGAATGACCATGTACAGAATAAGTACTGCGCCCTTACGACAAACAAACAAACTACAAAACTTCAAGCTTGGAAACCTTGCCGATAGAATGCATTGCGTGGTATATAAATAGGCTCTATGGCTATCAGTAATATTATTAAACGTGCATACTGCTAATTAAATTAATGAGTAAAGAAGTATTGAGATATGCTATTTTCTCGAGTTGTAAGTTGCTACATTTTAAAGTGCCAAAAAAAGTTTCTGAAAAAATGAAAATGCATTTTTCTGAAAAAATGCATTCTGATTAAAGGCTTGTATCAACGATATAGCATTGAAGCAATTACATCCTAGGTGTGCGAATTTTTCTTTTAGTAAGTTTATGCTTTACAAACGGAATTTGAGTGTTAGTGTGACTAAAAAAAGTATGATCTTTTAATGAAAAATCGAATTAGATCAGATCAATTAATTTTTAATATCACTTAATTGGTAAAGAAGATTTCGTTGAGGCACCAACATCTTTTGACATGTTGTACTACAATGTTTAATGAAACTCCTGTCAAAAAATAAAAAATAAAAAAAAATACATTCATCTTGAAAATTTGAGTTAAATTATGCTAATTAATGAATGCTGATTAAGTCTTGTATCAACGAAATAGCATTGAAGCAATTACATCCTAGGTGTGCGAATTTTTCTTTTAGTAAGTTTATGCTTTTCAAACGGAATTTGAGTGTTAGTGTGACTAAAAAAAGTATGATCTTTTAATGAAAAATCGAATTAGATCAGATCAATTAATTATTAATATCACTTAATTGGTAAAGAAGATTTCGTTGAGGCACCTACATCTTTTGACATGTTGTACTACAATGTTTAATGTAACTCCTGTCAAAAAATAAAAAATAAAAAAAAATACATTCATCTTTAAAATTTGAGTTTAATTATGCTAATTAATGAATGCTGATTAAGTCTTGTATCAACGAAATAGCATTGAAGCAATTAAATCCTAGGTGTGCGAATTTTTCTTTTAGTAAGTTTATGCTTTACAAACGGAATTTGAGTGTTAGTGTGACTAAAAAAAGTATGATCTTTTAATGAAAAATCGAATTAGATCAGATCAATTAATTATTAATATCACTTAATTGGTAAAGAAGATTTCGTTGAGGCACCTACATCTTTTGACATGTTGTACTACAATGTTTAATGAAACTCCTGTCAAAAAATAAAAAATAAAAAAAAATACATTCATCTTGAAAATTTGAGTTTAATTATGCTAATTAATGAATGCTGATTAAGTCTTGTATCAACGAAATAGCATTGAAGCAATTAAATCCTAGGTGTGCGAATTTTTCTTTTAGTAAGTTTATGCTTTACAAACGGAATTTGAGTGTTAGTGTGACTAAAAAAAGTATGATCTTTTAATGAAAAATCGAATTAGATCAGATCAATTAATTATTAATATCACTTAATTGGTAAAGAAGATTTCGTTGAGGCACCTACATCTTTTGACATGTTGTACTACAATGTTTAATGAAACTCCTGTCAAAAAATAAAAAATAACAAAAAATACATTCATCTTGAAATTAATTAATTACATATTTTTTTAAATTATTAATATCACTTAATTGGTAAAGAAGATTTCGTTGAGGCACCTACATCTTTTGCCATGTTGTACTACAATGTTTAATGAAACTCCTGTCAAAAAAAAAAATAAAAAAAATACATTCATCTTGAAAATTTGAGTTTAATTATGCTAATTAATGAATGCTGATTAAGTCTTGTATCAACGAAATAGCATTGAAGCAATTACATCCTAGGTGTGCGAATTTTTCTTTTAGTAAGTTTATGCTTTTCAAACGGAATTTGAGTGTTAGTGTGACTAAAAAAAGTATGATCTTTTAATGAAAAATCGAATTAGATCAGATCAATTAATTATTAATATCACTTAATTGGTAAAGAAGATTTCGTTGAGGCACCTACATCTTTTGACATGTTGTACTACAATGTTTAATGAAACTCCTGTCAAAAAATAAAAAATAAAAAAAAATACATTCATCTTGAAAATTTGAGTTTAATTATGCTAATTAATGAATGCTGATTAAGTCTTGTATCAACGAAATAGCATTGAAGCAATTAAATCCTAGGTGTGCGAATTTTCTTTTAGTAAGTTTATGCTTTACAAACGGAATTTGAGTGTTAGTGTGACTAAAAAAAGTATGATCTTTTAATGAAAAATCGAATTAGATCAGATCAATTAATTATTAATATCACTTAATTGGTAAAGAAGATTTCGTTGAGGCACCTACATCTTTTGACATGTTGTACTACAATGTTTAATGTAACTCCTGTCAAAAAATAAAAAAAAAAAAAAAATACATTCATCTTTAAAATTTGAGTTTAATTATGCTAATTAATGAATGCTGATTAAGTCTTGTATCAACGAAATAGCATTGAAGCAATTACATCCTAGGTGTGCGAATTTTTCTTTTAGTAAGTTTATGCTTTTCAAACGGAATTTGAGTGTTAGTGTGACTAAAAAAAGTATGATCTTTTAATGAAAAATCGAATTAGATCAGATCAATTAATTATTAATATCACTTAATTGGTAAAGAAGATTTCGTTGAGGCACCTACATCTTTTGACATGTTGTACTACAATGTTTAATGAAACTCCTGTCAAAAAATAAAAAATAAAAAAAAATACATTCATCTTGAAAATTTGAGTTTAATTATGCTAATTAATGAATGCTGATTAAGTCTTGTATCAACGAAATAGCATTGAAGCAATTAAATCCTAGGTGTGCGAATTTTCTTTTAGTAAGTTTATGCTTTACAAACGGAATTTGAGTGTTAGTGTGACTAAAAAAAGTATGATCTTTTAATGAAAAATCGAATTAGATCAGATCAATTAATTATTAATATCACTTAATTGGTAAAGAAGATTTCGTTGAGGCACCTACATCTTTTGACATGTTGTACTACAATGTTTAATGTAACTCCTGTCAAAAAATAAAAAAAAAAAAAAAATACATTCATCTTTAAAATTTGAGTTTAATTATGCTAATTAATGAATGCTGATTAAGTCTTGTATCAACGAAATAGCATTGAAGCAATTACATCCTAGGTGTGCGAATTTTTCTTTTAGTAAGTTTATGCTTTTCAAACGGAATTTGAGTGTTAGTGTGACTAAAAAAAGTATGATCTTTTAATGAAAAATCGAATTAGATCAGATCAATTAATTATTAATATCACTTAATTGGTAAAGAAAATTTCGTTGAGGCACCTACATCTTTTGACATGTTGTACTACAATGTTTAATGTAACTCCTGTCAAAAAATAAAAAATAAAAAAAAATACATTCATCTTGAAAATTTGAGTTTAATTATGCTAATTAATGAATGCTGATTAAGTCTTGTATCAACGAAATAGCATTGAAGCAATTAAATCCTAGGTGTGCGAATTTTTCTTTTAGTAAGTTTATGCTTTACAAACGGAATTTGAGTGTTAGTGTGACTAAAAAAAGTATGATCTTTTAATGAAAAATCGAATTAGATCAGATCAATTAATTATTAATATCACTTAATTGGTAAAGAAGATTTCGTTGAGGCACCTACATCTTTTGACATGTTGTACTACAATATTTAATGAAACTCCTGTCAAAAAATAAAAAATAAAAAAAAATACGTTCATCTTGAAATTAATTAATTACATATTTTTTTAAATTATTAATATCACTTAATTGGTAAAGAAGATTTCGTTGAGGCACCTACATCTTTTGACATGTTGTACTACAATGTTTAATGAAACTCCTGTCAAAAAATAAAAAATAAAAAAAAATACATTCATCTTGAAAATTTGAGTTTAATTATGCTAATTAATGAATGCTGATTAAGTCTTGTATCAACGAAATAGCATTGAAGCAATTAAATCCTAGGTGTGCGAATTTTTCTTTTAGTAAGTTTATGCTTTACAAACGGAATTTGAGTGTTAGTGTGACTAAAAAAAGTATGATCTTTTAATGAAAAATCGAATTAGATCAGATCAATTAATTATTAATATCACTTAATTGGTAAAGAAGATTTCGTTGAGGCACCTACATCTTTTGACATGTTGTACTACAATGTTTAATGAAACTCCTGTCAAAAAATAAAAAATAAAAAAAAATACATTCATCTTGAAAATTTGAGTTTAATTATGCTAATTAATGAATGCTGATTAAGTCTTGTATCAACGAAATAGCATTGAAGCAATTAAATCCTAGGTGTGCGAATTTTCTTTTAGTAAGTTTATGCTTTTCAAACGGAATTTGAGTGTTAGTGAGACTAAAAAAAGTATGATCTTTTAATGAAAAATCGAATTAGATCAGATCAATTAATTATTAATATCACTTAATTGGTAAAGAAGATTTCGTTGAGGCACCTACATCTTTTGACATGTTGTACTACAATGTTTAATGTAACTCCTGTCAAAAAATAAAAAATAAAAAAAAATACATTCTTCTTGAAAATTTGAGTTTAATTATGCTAATTAATGAATGCTGATTAAGTCTTGTATCAACGAAATAGCATTGAAGCAATTAAATCCTAGGTGTGCGAATTTTTCTTTTAGTAAGTTTATGCTTTACAAACGGAATTTGAGTGTTAGTGTGACTAAAAAAAGTATGATCTTTTAATGAAAAATCGAATTAGATCAGATCAATTAATTATTAATATCACTTAATTGGTAAAGAAGATTTCGTTGAGGCACCTACATCTTTTGACATGTTGTACTACAATGTTTAATGAAACTCCTGTCAAAAAATAAAAAATAAAAAAAAATACATTCATCTTGAAATTAATTAATTACATATTTTTTTAATTGTATATTATCTTCAATTTACATTGATATATTAACATCTTTTTTCGCGCAGATATTAAAATGGAGATGTATTAGTAACAATATGACTTAATTTTTTTATCTGTACACGCTAATTAGGCCGTAATTAGCAATTAAACTTTAGCGTTTTTTGGTTTTACGGCGTTGGCAACACGCTTCTGAGAGGCTGAAATTGGGGGGAATAGCAGCTGTCCGAAGGCTAGGTTCAGCCCGGTACTGAATTTTTAGTTTTTACGAATCTTCTTACATCACTTATAATCGTTTCGAATCTGCTGAGATACAGTGATTCAATTTTTAATTTGCAAATTGCAATTTTTAATGTTCCAATTAAAATTACACATTTCTTTAAAAAAGGAACTAAAAGGAACTAAGTTCCTTTTATAAAGGAACTAGGAACGGAATAGTTCTTTCAATATTAAAGGAACGGGAACTGGAACTAGTTCCTTTTTTCGGCGAGGAACTTGGAACTGGAACTAGTTCCTTATCAAAAGGAACTTACCCAACACTGTTAAAGATGAAGACATTTTAAAATAATCCACGACTAAACTCACCACCCTCTTGACGGCGTCCTCAATATACATCAGCAGACGCTTGTGCAATACTAGAAAGTAACTATAGGTACTACCAAATAATTACTTAAAGATGAAGATTTTTTAAAATAATCCAATAGATAACTCACCACCCTCTTGACGGCGTCCTCAATATACACCAGCAGAAGCTTCTACAATACTAGAAATTAACTACCACCAAATAATTAAGTACTTAAAGATGAAGATTTTTTTTAAAATAATCCACGAGTAAACTCACCATCCTCTTAACGGCGTCCTCAATACGTCAGCAGATGCTTGTACAATATTGGAAGTAACTACTACCAAATAATTACTTATAGAATGAAGACTTTTGAAAATAATTCACGACGAGTAAACTCACCATCCTCTTGACGGCGTTCTCAATACGTCAGCAGATGCTTGTACAATACTAGAGAGTAGCTACACTTAAGTTCTTACTTAAAGATGAAGACTTTTTAAAATAATCCACGAGTAAACTCACTATCCCTCTTGCCGGCGTCCTCAATACATCAGCAGATGCTTTACTAGAAAGTAACTACACCCAAGTTCTTACTTAAAGATGAAGACTATTTAAAATAATTCACGAGTAAAATCACCACCCTCTTGACGGCGTCCTCAATATACACCAGCAGATGCTAGTGCAATACTATAGAAAGTAACTACTACCAAATAATTACCTAAAGATGAAGATTTTTTAAAAATAATCCAATAGTAAACTCACCACCCTCTTGACGGCGTCCTCAATATCCATCAGCAGATGCTTGTACAATACTAGAAAGTAACTACAACCATGAAATACTTACTTAAAGATGAAGACTTTTTTAAAATAATCCACCAGTAAACTCACCACCCTCTTGACGGCGTCCTCAATATCGGCGTCCTCAATATACACCAGAAGATGCTTGTACAATACTAGAAAGTAACTACCACCTCATAATTATTAAGTACATAAAGATGAAGATTTAAAAAAAAAATCCACTAGTAAACTCACCACCCTCTTGACGGTGTCCTCAATATCATCAGCAGATGCTTGCACAATAGTAGAAAGTAACTACAACCAAATACATACTGAAAGATGAATACTTTAAATTCCACTAGTAAACTCACTACCCTCTTGACGGCACCTCAATATACATCACTCAGCAGATGCTTTTACAATACTTGAAAGTAACTTCAACCAAATACATACTGAAAGATGAAGACTTTTTAAAATAATCCACTAGTAAACTCACCACCCTCTTTGCGGCATCCTCAATATATATTAGCAGATGCTTGTACAATACTAGAAAGAAACTACAACCAAATGCATACTGAAAAATGAATACTTTAAATTCCACTAGTAAACTCACCACCTTCTTGACGGCGTCCTCAATATACATCAGCAGATGCTTGTACAATACCAGAAAGTAACTACAACCAAATACATACTGAAAGATGAAGACTTTATTAAATAATCCACTAGTAAACTCACCACCCTCTTGACGGCGTCCTCAATATACATCAGCAGATGCTTGTACAACACTAGAAAGTAACAACAACCAAATACATACTTGAAGATGAAGCGTATTTTATTTCATCCACTAGTAAACCCACCACCCTCTTGACGGCGTCCTCAATATACATCAGCAGATGCTTGTACAACACTAGAAAGTAACTACAACCAAATACATACTGAAAGATGAAGACTTTTTTAAATAATCCACTAGTAAACTCACCACCCTCTTGACGGCGTCCTCAATATACATGAGCAGATGCTTGTACAACACTAGAAAGTAACAACAACCAAATACATACTTGAAGATGAAGCGTATTTTATTTCATCCACTAGTAAACCCACCACCCTCTTGACAGCGTCCTCAATATACATCAGCAGATGCGTGTACAACACTAGAAAGTAACTACAACCAAATACATACTGAAAGATAAAGACTTTTTTAAATAATCCACTAGTAAACTCACCACCCTCTTGACGGCGTCCTCAATATACATCAGCAGATGCTTGAACAACACTAGAAAATAACTACAACCAAATACATACTGAAAGATGAAGACTCTTTAAATAAACCACTAGTCAACTCACCACCCTCTTGACGGCGTCCTCAATATACATCAGCAGATGCTTGTTCAACCCTAGAAAGAAACTACAACCAAATGCATACTGAAAGATGAAGACAATTTAAATAATCCACTAGTAAACTCACCACCCTCTTGACGGCGTCCTCAATATACATCAGCAGATGCTTGTACAATACTAGAAAGTAACTACAACCAAATACATACTGAAAGATGAAGACACTTTTTAATAATCCACTAGTAAACTCACCACCCTCTTGACGGCGTCCTCAATATACATCAGCAGATGCTTGTACAATACTAGAAAGTAACTACAACCAAATACATACTGAAAGATGAAGACTCTTTAAATAATCCACTAGTAAACTCACCACCCTCTTGACGGCGTCCTCAATATACATCAGCAGATGCTTGTTCAACACTAGAAAGTAACTACAACCAAATACATACTGAAAGATGAAGACTCTTTAAATAATCCACTAGTAAACTCACCACCCTCTTGACGGCGTCCTCAATATACATCAGCAGATGCTTGTTCAACACTAGAAAGTAACTACAACCAAATACATACTTAAAGATTTAGACTCTTTAAATAATCCACTAGTAAACTCACCACCCTCTTGACGGCGTCCTCAATATACATCAGCAGATACTTGTACAATACTAGAAAGTAACTACAACCAAATACATACTGAAAGATGAAGACTCTTTAAATAATCCACTAGTAATCTCACCACCCTCTTGACGGCGTCCTCAATATACATCAGCAGATGCTTGTACAATACTAGAAAGTAACTACAACCAAATTCATACTGAAAGATGAAAACTCTTTAAATAATCCACTAGTAAACTCACCACCCTCTTGACGGCGTCCTCAATATACATCAGCAGATGCTTTTAAAATACTTGAAAGTAACTTACACCAAATACATACTGAAAGATAAAGACTTTAAATAATCCACTAGTAAACTCACTACCCTCTATTGGTGACGTCCTCAATAAACAACAGCAGATGCTTGTACAATACCAGAAAGAAACTACAACCAAATACTTACCTAAAGATGAAGATTATTGTAAATAATCTACTAGTAATTTCACCACCCTCTTGACGACGTCCTCAATATACAACTGCACAGCAGATGCTTGTACAATAGCCTACCAAGAAACTTCAACCAAATACTTACTTAAAGATGAAGATCATTGTAAATAATCCACCGCAGTTAAATTCACCACCCTCTTGACGACGTCCTCCATATACATCAGCAGTTGCGTTTGTACAACACTAGAAAGTACGGAGAGGAGGGACGCCACCATAACCCCCGTTCATATCGTTTGAGATCGTCTTTTGGTATAGGCAGCGTGAATAGACTACAGATAGCGCTGCAAAAAGTACAGACAGAGCCACCTAATCTGTGGGAAGGAAGTTTACCTTTGGCAAGGCGTCCAAGTCGATGCAGTTATACGTTATGTTGCTGCACATATTACGCATTATCACTCCTTAAAATTTACACAAGTTTATCTCATGTTTATTCCCATACAAAATATTGATAATAAAGTGTTTACAATTTCACTGAATCTGATCACAATATTAATTTGCGCGACTTAGTTCTGATTCCGAAATATTTTGAGTACATTTGTTGACATCTGATCGGTTGCTAGGTCACGGCCAATGAGAAATGAAACAGTTGACGATCATTCCCACAAGTGTTGCTTATTTCTCTCACTCGTGGCGAACACTCGGTGCCTATAGTGGAGTTTTTCTCTCTACCTATCGGCAAACGCGGTATCCAGTCAAAGGCCATTCATCCATTGTCAATGGCTCAAAAACATGACACTTTCTAACAAGATACATGCTCGGCTACAGGCCGGTTTTTATGATCTCCAAATCCCAACACTCCCCTGTTGTCAAATATGGCCAAATGTTTCTTAAAATATGGAAAGGGGAAGGACATCTTTCTAAACCTCTCAAATGTGAGGTATTTGGCATCAATGCACAGTTGTAAAAATCGCCCTCCCCTGCCCCAACTTGATACCTGGCTCATCTCTATAAATTTACAACCTGCCAAAACAAACACCTGTTCCTCGTCAAGCTCTATTGTGCAAATTCTGAGTGGAAATCAATGGAAACTTTCAAATAGGTATAGAGAGAAAAACTCAACTATACCCACGTGTTTCTCCCCATTTACCAGATTTGATACTATTTTCATCCCGAGATACATTCAGCTCGATCAGAGAAACATTGTGGTCCAAAATACTGAGACGTGAGCAAAAATAGTGGAAAGGATACTCGCAATTCAATTATAAAATAATTTGTTAATTACCTACGTTTCATAGCATGAATATGCACTACGGACTGGAATGTTTCATTGCAGAATACAGAAATACATTCTGAAAATGCCCGCGTTTGTGAGACGGTAATGCAGTTCAACAGTGTGAAGTAAACATCAAGGTGATATTAGGGGGCGTGGTTACTGTTTTCAGAAATTCTTGTCATTTCGTATTCGTAATGGCCGCTCGTTGATCGACGTGGAGGCTTCAATAATTTTTATAATTTCCTTGCTCTAAATGTATTTGACAGCTATTATCTGAATTAGTTTTAATCGATAACCGACGTTAGGCGCTTTAAAGGTAAACAATTCACGGATTGTTAAATTAAACGGTCTCGTCCTTTGTCGTTAGGTTTCAAAGCCGCTCTTAATCTTTGCAACCAACCTTGGATTTAGAACATGTAATCTCCTACTTAGAAATAGGGATAATGTCAAATGTTTCCTATTTTTTGCAGGTAGTGTAAGATAAGTGCATCGTTGATGTGGACTAAACCCTTTAGAAGATGGAAAGTGATTCAAGTTCTCTAAGTAAAGGTCCTAATGTATTTGTCCAAGGGTGGCGAAGGCTTTCACAGGTTAGTAATTTTGAAGGCCTGATCACAAATGATTGTACCTAGGTGGGCAAAGTAGGCATCTCCAAGCAATCTATTGATCGTAAAACGATTTGAAAGCCTACCTATTCATAACGACTTGCAATACCTCCTACTCATTCAGACAATTAAAATATTTTTCTTTTCAGATATGGCAAAAAGCCTTGGACGACGTTACGCCATATTCGACGGGTCGATGGGTTTTTGCTGTTTTTCTCATCCTTGTGTTTTTAGGTCGGGTATTTTTATTACAGGTAAGTTATATCGTTTTATAAATATTTAATTCGTATGACTTACAGTTTGTTTTGTTTGAATTAGGTACCTATCACTGACATTCCTTCTAGTACAACATTTGAAAGCAATTGTTTACGTTTTCTTCCCACAAAATTGTCAAAGAACTTAAAAATAACAAGAACAGAACAGGGTGTATTTTCGAGATCGTTCGAGACAAATTTCATACGGTTTCACGGCCGCCTGATGTCAGACCCAAACAAAATTTACACTGATGAGGCAGATTGAATGCTAGTTTGTTTGGAAGGATGTCACTTTGGCGTCATGCTCGATTATGCGATCGCTCGTACAAGCTCGAAAATACTAAATAGGGGTCCAGCAATGAAGTTGGCACTAAGCAAAGAGACCTGTAACTGCAGTAGTACTGCTCAGGCTTCCACGCTATCGCTGCCATTTGCTCTCACTCTGAGCACCACGTGAATAGGTTCCATCTCCGGTGTTGGTCATTGCATGTGCATGACCCCTTGCACATGCACAGTTGTGACCACGGCCTCCTTTAGAAGTTTTGTTGAGTGCACCACGAGGTTGTGGTTTTGACGCTGTTTTTTTAATCTTGTCATTGCCGTTTATAAGTGTACAAAAATGACAAAGGGATGTGTATTGTAAACGGGAAGGAGGCAGTACATTTCCATACATGAAGTCAAAGTGGAACTATGCTTGGAAAGTACATGGTGATGTAAATATGCATAATGCATAATTCAAAATCTTATGGAAATGGCGGACGATCTCCCGCCAAGGTTTAAAGTAAAGTCTTCTTCCTCTTTGCATTTTGGCGGGCTCTTACAATATAAGATCCTATTTACTTGGCGCGCTCTATTCATCGGACTTCATCGGATGATGCCATCAAATCTTTTTCAGCCAATCCGTTTCTTTCGAATAGTACCTACCTACCGTTTTATCTTTTGTTGGGTGTGTTACCTATTAATTATAACATTAATCTGAGGTTTGTTACCTGGCACTAATGAAATTTTCTTGTGTTATTTCAGGGGTGGTATATAATCACATATGCGCTGGGAATCTACCACTTAAATCTGTTCATAGCTTTCTTATCACCAAAGATAGATCCGGCGATGGACTTTGATGGTAAGTGATTAATATTTAAAATGTCTACCTACTTGACGTGATGCTCGATGCTTCAGTCTATTATTGAAGCAGTTTTTCAGAAAGGAGATTTTTGCTTCCGAATGATAATAATCTTCTGGTTCCGACAATGTTGTCAGGTCAGACAATGGGAGCTCCCACTGGATCTAGGGCCTCGGATCTCTTCCAAACCGGCTGGCCAGGCCTGACGTTTCATCCTCCTCCTCTCCTTCATCCTCGTCACCTTCCTCCAACTTTTCTACCATCCTCCTGTCCTCCCACCACTTATCTGCTTCCACTTCCTGCCACCTTTGCTGCCTGTCCTCCACGTCTTCTCTGATAAGACCACTCCACTTCCCTCTTGGTCTCCCCAATCTTCTTCTTCCCACCACTGTTTCTTCAAACTCCTGTCTTGGGATTCTCTTGAATCCCATTCTTTTCATGTGTCCAACCAAACCAACGCAATATCTCTACCCATCTTGAACCCCAAACCCATAATAAAGTTATGAGTAATACGAATAATAGGAATAATAATAAATAATAGTCCAGTCTGAATAATAGTCTGGAATAGTCCATTCAAATCAGGCTTTAAAATGTCCAAACCCAGAACAAATTGCAATAGTTAGTTCTTTACTTATTTGGTACATATCAGAAAAATGCATCGTTTGGGAAATATGACCCTTCTAAAAGTCTGCTTTTGATGGTTTAGATCTGGTAAAATGTAAGACGATCTCAGCCGGCCGCTTGAAGAATTTGACCTTGGTCTATACGTAAGAACGGGTTGGCATTCTTTGTCACCAAACATCGACGACAGTCTTGCAAATCTCAAACAAAAGAATTGTTTGTCAATGGTTTTAACTTGTCTGAGATGATAAAATTAAGATTTGTTCCATGCGAGTACCAATCTGTTCCGACGTAATTATTATTCTTGTTTTTCCTAGACGACGGTCCGGAACTGCCAACGAGATCGAATGAAGAGTTCCGGCCGTTTATCCGGCGTCTGCCCGAGTTCAAGTTCTGGTACTCGGTGAGCAAGTCGACGGTGATCGCGATGGTATGCACGATGTTCGACTGCTTCAACATTCCGGTGTTCTGGCCGATCCTTGTCATGTACTTCATCACCCTCTTCTGCATCACCATGAAGAGACAGATCAAGGTCGGTCAACTGTGGAGAGAGTAGACGGTTCCCTAGCGGAATGGGGCACAAGCGTTTGGCCGTTAAAATGTATTGCAAGGTGCCGCAAATGCGAGAGATGTTGCTGCTTGTTGCAGATACGTTTTTGGATACTATTGGAAACGAAATGGGTGGACGAAATTATTCAAATTTGTCATCATGTTTAGATAAATACACATTTCTAATTTTTTTATTCGTTGATTAGTAGTGCCAGTTTTAAATGGCTAAGCGCTTTTTCGCAAATTGTTGTGATTTCACTATATTCTTCTACTAAAATTCATTTTACAGTTCATTTTACTGGTTTTACAAGAAAATCCCAGTCCACAGATCGGTTAAGGGCCACTTAAGTTGGTTGGGCCGAAATAAATAGTTTGGTGGTTATGCACCCCTGTTTTAAATCATTATAGTTTGCGATGTTTTCTGACACTTGTGTGAATAATGCCTCTCTGTTCCAGCACATGATCAAGTACCGCTACCTGCCGTTCACCCACTCGAAGCCCAAGTACCAGGGCCACGAAGACTCCGGCAAGGTGATTAAGCTTAACTCTAAGTGACCTCACTAACTCTCGATTAGGAAAACACACACACACCCCCGGGCTGTCGGAACTCTCTTTACGCACCCCACCGTGCGCAGTTTTGTACCGGAGTTTTTAATTGCTGGCTAGTCAATGATTTAGAGCACCGACGGAATTCGTGAAAGGGATTGCAATATGTTTCACCTCCCGCTGGGATTTTGGTTGGAATAAAAGTTTCATATTGTTGAAATAATTATTTAATACTACACCAAGTGGAGTGATAAGTGCAATGCCACAGTAAATTTGAAAGCTGCTTCTTTTTATATGTGAGATGTTTTAGAATCTTGATCTCCAGATTTTGTATCTAGTTTAAAACCTGTAAATTGAGTGATTTATATCCTTCTCACATCAAGGAGTGTCTAAATTTGAACATAGTGTGCCAACTAAACAAAAGCTTGATAATGATGGAAAATTTTGTGAATCTCTCACTTAGGGATGGTGTTTTGGAGGTAACCTGCGAAATAAAAACGCGCACCCCGACTGGGAATCGAACCCAGATCCTTCGGGTTTCCGGCCCTATGCTTTAACCATTAAGCTATCGGGACGCATTCTTAATCATTCTGTATAGGTCAGATACTCGGACTCGCAAGAGTTGTATGGCAACCCAACCTGCTGATTAAGAATGCGTCCCGATAGCTTAATGGTTAAAGCATAGGGCCGGAAACCCGAAGGATCTGGGTTCGATTCCCAGTCGGGGTGCGCGTTTTTATTTCCCAGGTTACCTCCTAAACAAAAGCTATCATGAGAGATTTGACCAATTGAAAGATTTATGTTAATTCAGTTCATAATCATTAACTTGCACTGAAAATACCAACTGAAATACCATGAATGGAATGAATTGATTGTAGGTACTTTTACAAATTACAATGCTCGTGATACGTGAAAAAACTGACATTAATTGAAGTACCTGAAGAATAACATTGGGTACTTCAATCTAGATTTATACTAACAGTTCCTTCCTATTTGTCTATGGGAGTGGTTCGAAAACTTGCCTAAGAAGTAAATTCTCCATCGGCTGTTTGATTGCACTTTTTCTGGTGTAAAGCTTGACAATATCCTACTACTTATTTTATTTGGTTGTAGTCGGAAAATGTGCCGCTGGTCACTGGTGCCGTAAGCGAAGAATGAAGCGACCTTTGCTCGGATATTCATTTCATACTAAAAGAGAGAGATATCTATAAAACACTACTGATATATATACCTATTCTACAAAATGAACCCAAGTGTGTAAATTTGAGTATTTTAAATTTAAACTTACAGTTTAATTATGTTGTATTTATAAAGAATAAGTTAATCATTTGTCACAATAAATCTATTGTCTACACTGATTTAATTTTATCCGGTTCACGAATTATTTATTAAATACCTTACCCTGTGAATCAGCCGCTAATCATAATCTGTTACTGTTGTTGACATCTCAGCTGTGGTCAACCAACTCTTCACTTCACATGATTCCAAAGCAGAATATTTATACCTAAAAATACTTTAATCTATACTTGGCATTGTCATTTAAATTTGAATGTCAGTCATTTGTATTATACAATTAAATATGATTACATAAATCAATTTAAATCTCTACACTCGGTGAACTTAGTTAGGGGGGCCAAGGGCTATTGGATACCACTGTTCTCCCCAGATCACCGAGGTTAAGGGCAGTCATCAATATTTTCCCGCCAAAAGTGATTTTGGAGCGGTTTTAGAGGGACATACGAAACATAAATTACCATATTTGGCAAACGGTTATGAATATCGAAAAAGCAAGAAACACATTCATGACATGTATTAAACCTTTATCTACATTTTCATCGCTTACTGTCATAACTTTGCTCCTACTATGTGGTCAGCATTTGTCGGGAACAAAAACTCTCCGTTTCTCGTCCGTCGCTCGTCCGTCTCTCACATGGAGCGTTTTCGTCCCTCTAAAACCGCTCCAAAACGACTTTTGGCGGGAAAAAATATATGACCAGCCTTAAGCCACCTGGTCAGCAGTCGGATTACCTTTAAATCTAGGAAAACTCTGTGTTACTCGATGAGCGAGCATGATATGTGCACATTACCAAGCAAACACGTTCCATTCAATCAAAGATAACTAATATATTATTACTGATTTTCATTGCAATTTTCCATTTAAACATTCTGGAATAATTGAGGCACAACAAAAATTTGGTGATCGGTGAACAAATTTGAATGACTGCTAGTCCAAAATAATTCCATTCCGTGTTTCAACAAAGCCAGATTTTTATCAGTGGGTGAGACCCATGGCATTTGACTCTCCATGTTCCATTGAGGTGAAGGGCGATACGTTTTCAGATAAAATAATAAATATAATCAACTGCATCATCAACATGAGTCCATATATCCAATATTAATACTTAGAGTGTTGTATTAGTATGCACCACCTTCTTCAATTGACTAACTCTTGTTTCGCAGAGAGTGCTTGAAGATGTTGATAATACGTAGTTCATTATTTTCTAGTGATGTGAGTCGGTAAATTTACGGTCAGGTAAATTTACCGTAAATTTACCAAATAAATTTTACCATGGTAAAATTTTCAAAATTATCATCATTATATTCTATGGAATCAGCCAAGTGCATAGGTCAAGAAAACAGTGAAATGTACACTTTAAATGAGAAGTGGAGGGATCTAGTGAATATCATTAAAATGTTGCATTATCAATGTTCCTATTGCACACATTCTCCGATGTGAAACCAAGGACATAGTAGGGAAATACGTCCAGGGAAATCAAGCAGACCTCACAGTAAAGTGAAATGTAGTCCATGTTGATTTGTAGGTGTTCATAGGTACATAATAAGTTTTATGAATTTGAATTTGTTATGTTTTTTTAATTACCTATACCAAAGTGAAATGTTGACCAATGTCGATTTTGTAAGTAGAAATATGCAGAAAATGTTCATTTTATTTCATGAATACTAACTTAATTTTATCTATTATTTTATTTCATTTTATGTTGGTAGAGTACTTGTTTATTTGTACTTGATTTCCCTAGAAGTGTTTCTTCATATATTTTCTTTGGTTTCATAGCAGAGAAGTGTGCAAATATTCAAAGTATAAACAAAAATGCAAAAAAATTTATGATTTGTTTTAAATGAAGGTATTATTTAAATGGCAACTTGGAAATGACTGTAAGAGACCTGGGGAAGATAAGGGGAAGCAAATGGTTCTTCAAAGTGTATTGTTGGATATGTCTACACCCATATAATTTATGTGGAAACAAAACTTGCAGAAAATATTATAGCTAATGACTTGAGGTAGGTACATTGTACTTCTTCAAAACGTTAAATTCGATAAATAAATATTGTTAATTATAATAATAAATAACGTTTTGAGAGTGTAACAGGGGCAGTAACGTTCTCCATTATGGTATTATTTAATTTATTGAGCTTTAATTATGTGCAAGTATTACATTTTATTAAATTTTAGAGTGTGAAGACCAAACGATGCAAAAAGAAATCACTTGGAAGAACCACGGCATCCCCATCATTTCCTGATCACTTAATACACATTTGGCACCCCCAAAACACTTTTAAAACAATTATTTCAAGAGCCAATAGCACGATTCCTGAATTAGAAAAAAATAAAAAAATTTACCGCCTGACGGTAAATTTACGGTAAATTTACCGAGAAAAAAATTTACGGTAAAATCCACATCACTATTATTTTCATCTATCTGGAGATATTTATACTTATTATATTTTTGAGCGAGCATCTCCATTCGGTACATTTCTCCTTTTTCCTGTAGTATTTGTTTGTTTGTTTGTTTGTTAAGGCCGTCGCAAAGTTTGATGGTTATAAATAAATTTCAACTAAATCCTCCCATTAGGCCGGGTAGGACCAACTTTGGATTAAGTTAATTATCGATGGTTAGTGGAAATAAGTGAATCCTATTGGCTGTGGAAATCAAGCCAACTTGATTCATTTTTTAACCATCGATTGTTAACTTAATCCAGAGTTGGTCCTACCCGGCCTTAGTTAAATTTATCCTGATTGGCTGAAAAGTTAAAATGGTGAGATCTAATTCAAATTACGCATGGTTATTCAAACTACAATTGAATCGAAATGGGAATTCCACCATTCTTTGTTTTAATAAAAACTAGAGAGACCCGCCATGTAATACATGACCCAAAGCGCACTATTGTCTGGGCAAAGAATAATAGAAGATGGAACAACATTAAAATTAAAACATTAAAATACTCTTATGCTGGCAAGGGATTGTCTTCTCGTGACAATTTTCTTTCCCATCCTATTATAAAAAATATGTGGAAGGTTCACTAAAGCCAATGCCCATGTAGTGTATGTACAGTGAGATTCAGAAGAAAGCGGTCATAGTGCCCCTGTGCCAGGCAGTGTGCACAGGGCACTCCGACCGCTTTCTTCTGAATCTCACTGAACACATAAATAAGAAACAAAGAAAACGTGTAAGTAACCATTTGGCAAATATTTAAATATACTGTAAACCGCTTAATATTAGTAAAACATTTTAAGCATGCTCAAAAAAATTGTATATAAATAAATACAATGAAAAATGAACAATGAAAAATGAGCGCAAGAATTTCAGATGCATGGAATATAGAATTAATATCATTTGTATAATACTTGAAATATATGACAGAATAAAGTATGACAATTTGATCGAATCTATAAGTTCCAAAATAAGAATCAGTAAATGTTTCAGATATTTTAATTAAAGCAAATATGGGTAGTCAATAATAAAATTGTATAACAAATGCCTATGCACAAAATAATGAAAGAAAAACGGTATTGAGATGTAATATCAAAGTGTATTTATACTTTGTATGTAATAACTTCAAAAATTACTTTGAAATTCCAGGTTGCGAGAGGCTATAGTAGAAACCTACGCGATTTTATGCAGGCTTCCACTTCATACCTTATCCTGATTATTTAATCGTTCGCATCTATACTTACATCAACACATCAATGAAAGATTCTGCATCATTTCGATTCATAATACATAAACTAAATTATAGTAGGTTCATACACACTAAAATCTTTTGATAAAATGGGAAGTTGTGAAGTCAGGCGGAAAAGATATGTCCTTGATTGATCCTTGTCTATAGTAATATCAGAGCTGGGATGTTAGGACATCCCTTTTAATTTTTTGTTTAGCCATGTTTAATATTGATACATAAATATGTTTCATGTGTTCCTGATTTCAAATATAAGTGTTTTATTTTGCCTGAAAATGCCTTTATCTCAATGTGTATGAATTTAGTCCTTTTATTTGCTATTTGAATGTCTTTTAATCCTTTTTCTTAAATTATTGAGGAAAATAATATCAAATATGTCTTTCACAATTGTTGTAACTTGAAAATATTACAAAGCATAAAATTTCATTGGTCCTTTTTCGGGACTTGATGGTCCTTTTTTTAATAGTTTTAAGGTACTATTTGCCTGCCTTTTTGTACGTTTCATAGGTCCTAAACATCCTAGCCCTGTAGATCAAATAATAAACGTAGAATTGGAATTAATCCAAGTCCATAAGAAGGTAACAATATTACTCTCTGGCCAGAAATGTTCCCTGCCCCCCCCCCCCCCCCCCTCCCCCCCCCAAACCCACCCCAAGATGTCTGCATTTATTCACATGAAATATTGTTTTGCCCCTGGTTGTAAAGTCAAGGTTTACTAAGTAAACCTATTTTCTTCACTGCCTAATAAAATATTTCACGGCTTCCTATAGTTCTAAAGTTTCGAAAAAATTACGTTTTTCGATGCAAATTTGGGTTTCTTTTAATATCTCTCGAAATACTCAACGGATTCGATTGAAATTGTGTGCACTTTATTTGGCTCGAAATTATCTACAGGAAAAGTCCGGGTTTGATTAAAATTAGGCTAAAATGACGATTTCTATAGAGGTCTATCGTAACGCAATTTCAGAGCTCCATTGTTGAAACTGTGCATTAATAGTAAAGGATAGGTAGGTAGTGCATTTTTATGTTGATTGAGTGGATCATAATTCAATATAGATGTTTTCTGTGCATGACAAAATTCCATTACCATGTTACACTTATCGGTGCTCGCTTATCAACGCAGTACACAGAGCGTTTTCCCAAAAAA
This sequence comes from Leuctra nigra, assembly GCA_934045905.1. Lineage (NCBI taxonomy): Eukaryota > Metazoa > Arthropoda > Insecta > Plecoptera > Leuctridae > Leuctra > Leuctra nigra. Next base: position 11,005,311 of record OW203770.1, read on the forward strand.
AAGTTTATATAGAGATTAGAGATCAAGATATCAAAATATTTATTTTTGACGTTTCGTACAGATTTACAATAAGGACTTTAAATAGGTTTAAATTATTCCCATTTATAAGAAAGGAATGTGACAAACAACATAAGTGATAAACAGTTGTCAGTCAGAAGGTAGGTAAGTATAAACTTTATATAGAGATCAAGATATGAAAATATTTATTTATTTATATGAAAATAATACCTTTCGTACATATTTCCTCAACAATGACTTTAAATAGGTTTAAATTATTCCCATTATTAGAAGAAAGGAATGTGACAAACTACATGTTCTAAGTGATAAACGGTTGTCGTACAAAAGGTTTCTTAAGTATGGACTTGAGTGGTTTTTCTTGTTTTATGGGCTTGGTGGAAGTGTCTTCACTTTCATAATAAGGATATGTAGTCGCTTTAACAGAATCGTAAATGTTCCGCTGCGAGTTTGCACTATTTTGAACAACCGTCTTAAGAAGATGATTCGAATTTAAATTCGTCAGTGGCTTATAATCAATTCCCGAAGTATTGGTTGTGAAAGCGATTGGCGGAATATTTCCTTCCAGTGTCGTACATGATGGTTTCTTAGTCTCAGGTTCGCCAGAATTGTTTGAGTTAAAGTAACTTGTCATTTGCCTCTCTAGCAAAGCAGCGTTCTTCTTAGATTCCGTCAGACGAACTGACAGCTCGCTCGGTGTCTTGAATTGGAAGAGGGAAGGAACATTAGCCTGCCTCGTCATCTGAAGACCTTGACGTATGGACTCGGGAAAGTCCGACTCTCTCTCCCGCTTTCGAGTTGAAGCAAATTCCTGTTTGAACGACTTCGTTATATTTGGGGTCTTGGTGGACGAAAACACAGAGCTTGCAGTCTTCTCAGCAGTCTTTATCAAAGAAGAGAGCATTTCCTGAGAATCGCAATCTTGCTGTAGAGACGCACATTGCAGTTCTAACTCTTCAGTTAGTTTTTGGTGATATTGGAGGCTCACTCCCAGACTGAAATTCAAGAAAAAAATGTAATTCCAGAATTATAAACGTTCACTATAGATAGAACGACGTTTTACCTACATATTTTTCCTAGCCTAAATAAAAGCTTTCTCTCTATCAGTGGCGGCTATTTGGCTTTACAACAGGTGTTCAATTACATAGAAGGACGTAGAAGAAAGTACTCTAAGAGGAGAGCCCCCAGCAGATGCGGGGCCGGGGCGCATAACCCCGGATTTTTTTGTATCTTTAGTTTGAAATTGATGCATTTTTACGTCTTTTGGAGAGCAAAATGATTAGACAAAATATTTAACTTCCTACTTCCTGGATTAGGGAGCACTTTTAAATAATTTTCTTGGATGATCAGGTGTGCAATTGTCACACCTTGCACACTGTAATAGCCGCCACTGCTCTCTATAATATTCCATGCTGTGCATAGTTTTTTTAGTCTCAGTCTCAATGCATTGACTTTCTGTAATTTATTCAAAAATAATATTATAAATAGCAAGGAAATCATAGATATGAGTGAAGTAGAGAGCACACATATCTCCAGCAGTCAAATGGCATTCAAGTTGAAATATGTAAAATATGACGAATAATTACGTTTTCAACTCTTCGTCAGATGTCTGCCTATGTAATTGATCCATTTCCTTCTCCGTTTCTTCTTCTTGATTCTTCCAATCAGAATATTTCAACGTATATTGACGTAGAGTCTCCTCCAGCTCTGTTATATCATTTTCCACAGAGTTTAACTCTTCATTGTCATTTTGCTCAATCTCGGGTTTACTAATTGAGCGAGAAGATGACAATATTGGTCTTGCCGGAGCCAGAAAACCATGTTGGTCAGTAAAAGAACGAGCACGGTCGCAAAAGTCCCTTCTTTCTTTCCAGATACTATAACGTAGATCTTCCTAAAAAAAATATGGAACCAACAATTAGTAGGTATTTAAATGACATAGAAGAATTTGTCAAGATACGAAAACCTGATATTTTTTTTCTATAAGTGGTGAAGTAGGTATGTATCTATTCACACATAAAATCTCTAGGGATGTCTCCTATATCTTTACCTATATTTCAACAATATAAAATAAGTTATTTTTTTAAAGAGAATTTTTATTCACCAAAATAATACAATAAAATTACATAACATTGATAGATATCAACATTTTAAAATATATTAGGCACGCTTTGTGTAATGCGGTGATACGCAGGGGCAGATTAAACTGTTTGGCACCCCTAGGCTAATTCCCATAAGGCGCCCCCTCCCAAAAAAAGGAAACAATTGCACCTTGTCTACTTCTTTTCTCTTTTCTCTAAAAAATCACTTAATGACGTAATGACATAAACTTCCTAACATCGGATGTCTAACCCGCAAGAATAAGGGAGTTAAACGCCCCCCAGTGGGCATTTTTTTTAGAATTTATACACTTTTTGAGTGAATCTTGGGCGAGGAAATAGCGCCTTTCTATCTAAATCTTTGTAATATACCTCATGTTAAGAACCCTACCTCTTGCATGGGAGGAAAATCTTCATCACTTCATGCTTTTAAAAATATTACAGTACCTATAATTATTGTCTTTACACAAGTTACCTCGTGTTGATATTTTTTTTGATTTCATATATTTACCATAGTTTGGCATTTATTTGACGCCGTGGCGCCCCCTGAAAGATGGCGTCCCTGGCTATAGCCTAAGGAGCCTAATGGGTAATCTGCCCCAGGGAAAGTCGTTGTGGCTGTCTCGGAACAGGAGACGAAAAAGTTGGAAGTTTGTTGAGATGATATTTTGATATTAAGACATGAAACTAGCAGTTAATGAAAAAATGAGCTGTTTAAGTTTGCTGCTCACCACTCACCAGGTATGGAGGAAGTCGTTGTGGCTCTCTTAGAACAGGAGGCGATGGAGTTTGATGTATGTTGAGATGATATTTTGATATTAAGATATGAAACTAGCAGTTAATGAATATAAGAAGTGGTTTTTGCTGCTCACAGGTATGGAGGATGTCGTTGTGGCTCTCTTAGAACAGGAGGCGATGGAGTTGGATGTATGTTGAGATGATATTTTGATATTAAGACATGAAACTAGCAGTTAATGAATATAAGAAGTGGTTAAGTTTGCTGCTCACAGGTATGGAGGAAGTCGTTGTGGCTCTCTTAGAACAGGAGGCGATGGAGTTGGATGTTTGTTGAGATGATATTTTGATATTAAGACGTGAAACTAGCAGTTAATGAATATAAGAAGTGGTTTTTGCTGCTCACAGGTATGGAGGAAGTCGTTGTGGCTCTCTTAGAACAGGAGGCGATGGAGTTGGATGTTTTTTGAGATGACATTTTGATATTAAGACATGAAACTAGCAGTTAATGAATATAAGAAGTGGTTTTTGCTGCTCACAGGTATGGAGGAAGTCGTTGTGGCTCTCTTAGAACAGGAGGCGATGGAGTTGGATGTTTGTTGAGATGATATTTTGATATTAAGACATGAAACTAGCAGTTAATGAATATAAGAAGTGGTTAAGTTTGCTGCTCACAGGTATGGAGGAAGTCGTTGTGGCTCTCTTAGAACAGGAGGCGATGGAGTTGGATGTATGTTGAGATGATATTTTGATATTAAGACATGAAACTAGCAGTTAATGAATATAAGAAGTGGTTTTTGCTGCTCACAGGTATGGAGGATGTCGTTGTGGCTCTCTTAGAACAGGAGGCGATGGAGTTGGATGTATGTTGAGATGATATTTTGATATTAAGACATGAAACTAGCAGTTAATGAATATAAGAAGTGGTTTTTGCTGCTCACAGGTATGGAGGAAGTCGTTGTGGCTCTCTTAGAACAGGAGGCGATGGAGTTGGATGTTTGTTGAGATGACATTTTGATATTAAGACATGAAACTAGCAGTTAATGAATATAAGAAGTGGTTAAGCTTCCTGCCCACCAGATGGGGGAAGGGGCGGATGAAACTGTTTGGCGCCCTAGGCTAATTCACATAAGGCGTCCCCCTCCCTCCCCCCACCAAATAAAAGGAAACAATTGCACTGTGTCTACTTTTGTTCTCTTTTCTCTAAAAAAATCATTGAACGACGTTGAAGTCACAGAAACTTCCTAAAATCGGATGTCTCACCCGCGAGAACGAAGGAGCCCCGCAGGGCTTTTTTATGATTTATACGCTTTTTGAGTGAATCTTGTGCGAGGAAATAGCTTATTTTTCTATCTAAATCATTTTAGGTAATATACTACCTCTTTAAGAAGCCTACACGTGGGAGGGACAGCTTCATACCTGTCCATTCTATTAAAAATACTACAGTAATTAGTATTGACTCATTAAGTTTATATCACATTTTCATAAAAGCTCATGTTGATAGTTTTTTTATGATTCTATTTATTTATTATAGTTTATCATTTTATTTGAAGCCGCGGCGCCCCCTGGAAGATGGCGCCCCTGGGCTTAGCTTAAGACGGCTGGGTAGTGAGTTTGACCTTGAAGAGTTTTTAATCGATTTTTATCAATATCTTTTTCCATTGTAATTGTTAACAAAATAGGGCTATAAACGTGAATTCAAAACAGTTCAGTGAAAATAATTTCATAGCTTGGAATAAGTTATTAGTTTTATTTTGTCCAGCAGGCGTTTAGAACCCGAAAATTTTCGGGTTCTTTTCGGGATTTTCGGGTTCTAAACGCCTGCTGAACAAAATAAAACTAATAACTTATTCCAAGCTATGAAATTATTTTCATTGAACTGTTTTGAATTCATGTCCATAGCCCATATTACCATAGAATAATAAATGGTGTGATACGCATTGTACATTGTCATTAAATGTATTCAATATAGTATGTAAAGCCTGATGCACAATTGAATTAAGGTTTATGGTTTAGTGTTTAGTGTTTAGTGTTTAGTGTTTAAGAGAAATGAAAGGTGCTGTTATAACGTTACCATGCACAACTGTCATAAGCGTTATAAGGTTTAGTGTTTAAGGTTTAAGCTGAAATAAGAAATCAACAAAATCCATTTCTTATTGCAAAACACTATTTCACCTTATGACGAACCAATCAGAAGAGAGCAGAGTAAATGTCAATGTCAAATTCGTACGGGAAAATGAAAAGTCGTCTGAATTAATGTCATTGGAAGCATTTTAATTTGATATTTGTGCCTAGTCTTGCTCATATATTTGTTTCCATATCATTTTTCGATCAATTATTTAATTTTATCAGGTGGTGAAATAACCTCGTGAAATAAGCAATTGTGCACTGGACTCTGTTATAACATCTTAAACACTAATCACTAAACATTAAACCATAAACCTTAATTCAATTGTGCATCAGACTTAACCAAATGGCTAATAAAATAAATATATAAATAACTAAATAAACAAGCATGCGTTGATCTGCGTCCGATTTGATATGCTTTTGCAGCTCTAGGCCTTGGAACTGAAGCGTCAAAAGAGCCGTGATAAAATAATTGAATATGGACAACATTGAAAATTATCTACCAACAATAAAATAAGAATGTGGTGGTATTTACAACTTTTTTTTTTAAATTAGGTACCTATTACTATTCCCATGGTAACACTAACACATTGTTGTGGACCTAGAAATTGTCAATCACCAGACAGTCGCACTCGTCACACATTGTTTTTCTCGCCAAAATGTCACACGAAATTTAAATTTGATATTCATGTTGATGAATAACTTGTTAAATTGACAATAACAAAATTTAGTTAAGAGGACTTCCCTATTGTTTCATCAAATACCCACACCTAATGCATCTACTTACAAGTATAGACTTTTCCATGAGATTTTGATTCTTCAACTCTGGCAACATCACACCAGTAAGACGATTTTCGTTCTTCTCTAAATGTGTACTTTCAACTTGTTTTAACCATAGGGACTTCAAATCCACGATTGAAATATTCTTCAGTTCTTGCAATTTGTTAATGGATATATCAGATATTTCTGATTTTAATTTATTGATTTCTGTTTTAACTGAAAATGAAATATTGATAGCAGCATCAAATAAAATGAATTCCGTGACTGTGCTATCTTATGGTGGACTCACAATCATCTTCTTATACGATAAGGGCTAAGGCAAAAGTGTCACAAGTAGGTACAAAATGTGAGAATTAAATGTTTCCTTTGGAAGTCGAATAGGAAATTTTCCGCTCTTTCATTAAAACATCCTACCTACGTACAATTTTCTTTGCATTTTGGAGAGCCCTCTATTCAAGGTAATACCACATTTTGCACATTATGATCTCAGCCGATATGAATTTATCTTTGGTAACGAGTTCAAAAAGAGAATAGATTCTATATGTAGGTACTATACCCTAGGGCACAAATTTGCTGTCCGATATTTTGAGGATCTAGAGCGGAATTTTCCTATCAGCTAATGGAAAAATTCTTATAGGTATCTATCTTTTGTCATGGATTCCACAACCATGTAGTATAGGTAAGTAGTTGATCAATACGTGATACGTTGAATTACTGCAAAATGTATCTAGGTAGGTACCTACCTCTTTGGATAGAGAACATCACTTAGCAATTTTTTTTATTAATTGGATGGCTATAGCCATCCAATCCAAAGCCTACCTAGCGGTTCTGGAGTTTGACTTTGTTGAAGGAGTTCTACTTCTATAGATAGTCAGTTACTTACCAAAATGCAACTCCTTTCTTTGATTTTTAGCCTTTAGTTCAGAGTTTTTTTGTTTCTGAATCAAATCAGTCAAAGATTCATTCATTTTAAGAAATGCTAACGAAGAGATTCAACCTACATTCAACCAACTCAAACTAGACCAAATATCCGTGAGGTGATGAGATACCGGCTTAATTCAAATCATCACAGCCCTCTCAATTGTACACAGTACCACCAACTTGAAAACTTCCACTCCCAATTGAGAAGGCAGTGGCAAAAATTCGGTCGGCGACTTCTGCTGCTGTCAATGTGTTGGCAAACAGTAGCATTCAATTCTTCACAATATGATTGACCGTTTATTATGATTTTAAGATATTTAGATAATAACTTGTGTTTTATTAAGAACTGTCACACGATCATAAAATGTAAGTATTGAATTAGCTTTTTTAGAAACTTGTGTCATGTCGGGTTTAACCTGCACTTTTCTATCTTTATGTTTATGTCCTTTTTTGTTTGGTTTTTCTCAGGCTTGTCTTGAATCTACTGTGTGTAGCTGCATTTCTCTCAATCGGAAGTAATGCTAGCGAAGACTATTACGAATTGTTTGGTATCGCTCGAGATGCAACAAACAGAGACATTCGCAAGGCTTTCAAGAAGCTGGCCGTGTTAATGCATCCTGACAAAAATCCTGATGATCCAGAAGCAGATTCTAAGTTTATCAAAGTAAGAGACCATTTGGTAAATTTACTATAAGCGTTTTCACTTTGACCTTCATCATGTTAAATGAAGGAGAAATTCTAGAGTGAAGACGCTTGGTAAAATTACCAACCGTTTTACAATGGGAAAAAATCACATGATTAACTGAGAGTTGAAGATTTTTCCTTCATTTAACCATCATTTTGTCTGTCTTTTGACTTTTATCTAGATGTTGTTTTATGCCTCTTGAATGTGTTGGTCATTTTAGATTACTCGTGCGTACGAAGTACTGAAAGACACCGAGTCTAGGAAACGCTACGATCTGTACGGTGATGAGGAACCCACATCTGGAGGCAACCGCCAGAACTATCAGTCGTGGAGTTATTATCACGATCAGTTCGGTATCTATGATGACGATCCGGAGATTATCACGCTCAACCATGCAGATTTCGGTGAGTACCTACCACAACGCATACCTACCTACTCTAGAGGTACCTAGTTCTTATCATAGACAATGTTCTTTCAAGTTCGGCGCTGTAAACGTACCTTTAGGTGTATGTGCCGTGCCACTATTTGTCAGGATGTACAAGACAATGAATGAAGTAGGTAGTAACCATTAGGAACTGTAGTGTCTATAGCCTGATGTATGTTGTGCGCGCAGTGTGGTGCGCATAGGGAGTTCATATAGAAACATGGCTGAGGCTGGATATGTTCATTTGTGTCTCTTAGTTGTATTCTGATAATAAAGTATATGAATACTACATTTTGGCGACGAGGATTAAACCAAAGTGAAGATTAAATTCGGTACATTTTGCGATTAAATTCGGGTGGTAAATTGATTAAATTCGGGTGCTAAAAGTGAAGATTAAATTCGGACGCACAACAATGGAAAAACGAAGTGGTTTGCCGGTTTTCAACGCCCAAGGAGATGATGCAACAGTAGCAGAACGATGGACAAGATGGATTAGGAGTTTTGAGATATTCATAGGGGCGAAAGGGGTTTCAGATGCAATTACTAAGAAGTATAAGTTGTTACATGAAGCGGGACAAGAGGTACAGGACATATGGCATACTTTACCTGAATCTGGAATCGTTTACGCGAGTGGAACAGCTGCTGCAGCTGCCGTTCCAGGAATTGTGCCGCCTCCCCCCTGTCCCTATCGTGACTGTTTAGACGCATTAAACCGACATTTTGCGGGGAAAGCCAGCTATATTTATACAAGATTCAATTTCCGGAACATGGAAATGAAAGATGGGGAAACTGTTCATCAATTTGTGACTCGACTACAGGGTGAAAGTACAAACTGTGGATTCCAAAATTACAATGAAGAGAAGGCGCTATTAGATCAACTCGTCTTGAAGTGTCGTTCCAGTGAGTTGCGAGCCAAGTTACTTGAGCGGGGGGACGGGTTGACTCTTACAACAGCCAAAGAAATTGCGCGATGTTTGGAAACGTCACAGAAACAAACAGCCCTGATCGAGGGAAAGGTTGAGAACGTGAACAAACTGAATTTTGTGCAACGTAAGGACGAAAATAGCCGAAAGTGTTTCAGATGTGGGTTCACTGGACATATGTACAAGGACAAATCGTGCCCTGCTAGAGGGAAAATTTGCAGTAAATGTAAATATGTGGGACATTTTTCGTCGTGTTGTAAAGAGACCAAGGGCGACAGAGAACGTCGAGGTGACGATCGCAGGGGTGATCAAGAATGTGACCGTCGAGGTGACGATCGCAGGAGTGATGAACATAGCAAGAGAACTTCGGAGAAGAAGAAAACAAAAGCTAAGGTTCGACAAGTGAATGCAGACGATGTGAGCGAGAGTGACAGCGACTCAAGTCATCGTTCCTACAGCTTGAATGTGGTTCGGTTTGGTGTCAATTTTCTTGACAAGCATGAAGACGCGCTCATCAAGGTTAAGATAGGAGGCGTCAAGGTTAAATTGATGATAGATTCTGGGGCCTCGTGCAACATTCTGGATAAGTCGACTTGGGAGAAGTGCGAAGGCCAGATTGGGGGTTCTTTCAAGGAAACGAGGAAGAAGATATTCGCTTATGGGTGTGAAACGAAAGATCAGGACCAAGCTTCCGGAGATAGGGGACACTTTAAATGACGAAGAAGTCCGGGATCATGACCGCGAGAGGAAGGCACGGGGGAAAAGTTACTCTGATGCGAAAAGAGGAGCGCGAGAATCGGACATTCAAGTAGGTGACTCAGTATTGCTACAGCAGAAACCAGTTCACAAGCTATCAACTCGTTTCAACCTTATCAAGTAATGGACAAGGTTGGAAACAGTGTAGTAATTCAATCGGCGGCTGGAGTCAACTACCGTAGGAACTCCTCTCACCTGAAGAGACTCCAGACAGCAACTCAATCAGCTGGTCAGGAGACTGACTCTCTTACCATTCAAGATGACTCAGTACCAAGAGAGATGGCATCAACTTCTGTCGATGCGACACCGCAACCTCGAAGATCCGAGCGTGGAAGGAAACCGCCCGAGAGATTGATTGAAGTTGTGTGAATCCTGAACTTGAGATTATTTTGATTGTAGACTTGTGTGCTGATATTTCATTATTTGTTTGTTTTATGCTGATTGTATGTTGGGATTATGATATTACCGTTTTACCCTATGTATTGAAATACTATTGTTTGGGGAGGGAGATGTGTAGTGTCTATAGCCTGATGTATGTTGTGCGCGCAGTGTGGTGCGCATAGGGAGTTCATATAGAAACATGGCTGAGGCTGGATATGTTCATTTGTGTCTCTTAGTTGTATTCTGATAATAAAGTATATGAATACTACAGGAACCTAACATAAAAATAATCTAAAGACAGGTTGCATGGAAGATCAGGATGGGCTCCTAGAGTCGAACACTGAATGTCGCCCTTTTGTGTATATATTATACAAATAAAGAAACTAAAACTAAAACTAAAAAAAAACTAAAACAAATTATTAAATAAGGAGATTATGTAGGTACCTCTGGGTACAGGCTGTTCGATTTACGCTTACAACGCCGTTAGGGTGTAAATAAGCAGCACCATCCAGACCTTCCACCTGAATTCACACTTTGCCAACCTAAACTCTCCAAAGTGAATCAGCTAACTTGAATGTGCCACCTAGTTCTAGCTGATTTTCATTTTGTTGTGTTGGTTCTAGCGTAGTACCTACATCATTTTCGTTGCCATCTTCACCACCATAATCATTGTACAGAAGATTTGAACAAACTGTATTGATCTTTAAAAAAAAACAGCTCTTAATTGCCAACAAGATTTTCATCCCAAGATACAAGACTGACACCGGCCGTCATTCGTTTCTTGAAAGAACCATCAGGCTGTGGATCAAACTTCCCCAACAGTCTATGCAGCAATTTCCTGATGACATTAAGTCGTTGAGCAAAATTCTCATTGATTCTCTTAAATTATAGCTTTGTTAACTCATTGCACCAGCCACTGGAACATGTATGTGAGGTATTCTTATTTCTGTATTACTCTGTACTTCTAAGGCCGGGTAGGACCAACTATGGATTAAGTTAACTATCGATGGTTAACCAATGAATCAGGTTGGCGCGAATTCCACAGCCAATAAGATTCACTTATTTCCACTAACCATCAATAATTAACTTAATCCAAAGTTGGTCCTACCCGGCCTAAGCTGTGAAATAAATAGGTACCTACCTAAATAAAAGAATAATAACATTTAAATTATTTTTTGGTCAAAACTAAATCTTGCAATCTTGCTAGAAACGTGCTGAATAGTGCCAAATCGTAATGAATTATGTAAAAAATTATCCTGATTCGTTACTACTTTGTTTGACCTGTAGAAACCTGTAAAAACAGATTGGAGCCATGAGATTGGAATGAATCTCGAATGTTTGTTGCAGACAACAGTGTGGTACGATCTCGTTCGCTGTGGTTCGTGAACTACTATTCGTCGCAATGCTCGCACTGTCACCACCTCGCTCCCACGTGGCGACGCCTGGCACGCTCGCTCAAGGGAGTCATACGCATCGCTGCGGTCAACTGCGACGAGGACTGGAGTCTCTGTCGCCAGCAGAACGTCCGCTCGTATCCCTCACTCATCCTCTATCCCTCGGTGAGTGGTAGATGATTAACAGACAGCGGTCATTCTGTCCTCGAACAAGTGATTGGAAGATGAATAAAGATGAAGGATGGAAGGTGGGGAGAGGTGATTATTTTGTTAATAGATTTTCATATAATTTTGATTTTGCTATGTAGGTACGATGAGAGGAGGGGAATAATTAAAATCTACATACATTATTTTTTTGCTTCTGAGTAGACTTTTTACAGCAATCTATTATTGAATAAATGAATAGGTAGTGGCTTCAATAAATGAAACCTAATTTATGTAGATTATATTACCCTTATTTAGTGGTAGGTATACCTACTACAGTGGCTGAAATAAGATCGGTGAATATTTCAATCAATATTATTGCAATTCACCATAAGGTTGAAAATCGCAATTTAAAGTTACTGGAAATTCACCCTTAGAGCAGCGTACCGAACTTCTTTCCACGGGTGTACAGTGAGATTCAGAAGAAAGTGGTTGGAGTGCCCTGTGCACACTGCCTGGCACAGGGGCACTACGACCGCTTTCTTCTGAATCTCACTGTACATATACAATATTTGAACGTATATCCATTAGTCATTTTAAATGTAGTTGGCAAAGCCACTTTTCAAGCCTGCTAAATTCTGGTAGTTTAAGGTACACTTGGCCAAACTAAAAACATCATTCGAAAGAAGTGGATTGGCTGAAGAAGATTTGATGGACTCTATGCCAACTCGTTATCTATATCTATGAGATCAGCTCTGATTTAATTGATAATTCTAATAAGGATTGATGGTAAAGGAAACTGACCAGCAGCCAAACCGTTTCATTCGAGTACCTACTATTTTTAGTAGTGCCAAGTGTACACATTGGGAGCCATTATTTTGAATAGATTTTAGTTCCTTTACTTTTCCACTCACTACAGAAAGTATGCCTCATATTTGACTTTCATCCTGTTTAGAGATGTGAGCCGAGAATATTCTCATGAGAATATTCTCCGAGAATATTTGAGAATATTCTTACCAGAGGTTTGAAAATTATTATTATATAATATAAAAAGTACAAGTTTGAATGTTTTTGCACCATTTTATGGCCTTGGAAGGCTGTGCAATACATAGGCATGGATAGCGAGCATGAGCGAGCACGGATACGCGCAACTCCTCAAATTGAAATTCTGTCTATCGAAAATGTCCTTAAAAGCCAATAATTCTTGAATTTCGTCGCAGACTGGTATGAAAATCTCAAAAAATTCCTAAAATATTGGTCCCAATATCCATGTTTTCAGTTGAAGTTTTAACGATCAAACGGTTCCTTGTTAATTTTCAAAAATCACAGATTTTTAGAACGAGATCACAGGATCTCGTTCTAAAAATATACTTGAGACCACTCATTTGATATGTGTGTGTACACAATATCAGATTGATCTGTTGAACATCAGTTTCATATGTATTTGAAAGTGAGGCTCGACGTTACCGTGATCAAACATTTTCGAGAATTTTACAGCAACACACAAAATGTTGGTAAAATGTCAATAACTTTTGGATTTAAGCACAGATTAGTCTGAAAATTGTCAAAAATACAGATAATGTTGGTCCCAATGTCCACGCAAAGTTTTAAGTTGATCGGTCAAACGGTTCTAGTTTAAATTTAAAAAAATCAAAGGAAAGATGGTTTCAAATTTTAACCAATGGGATGATTTGGCTGAAACTTTGTAAGATTGGAAATAATGTTGGTCGTAATGACTTGTCAAAATTTCAAATTGATCGAACCAACCAATCGAAAGATTTTTTTTAAAAAATTTAAACCAATCGAGGATTTCAAAAAATTTGGGTCTGCAACGCCCAGAAATGTTCCCTATATGTGTGCAAAATTTCAGCTCGATCGAAGAAAACTCTGACCTGTATAGCCTCAGTAACGATTCCCGACTGGTTCTCCATAAAAATACTATGTATGCAAGATCCATAAAAGTACATACTTTTTGGAATTGAGCTAAAAGTTCGAGTTTCTATAAGCTTAGATGCATTTTTAAGAATATGCTCGAGAAAATGCTCGTGCTCGAGAATATTCTCGAGAATATTCTCAAAAAGAATATGCTCGAGCATTTTACATCACTAATCCTGTTAAGACAGAAATGTGATCATTTGTAAACGTAAGGGATGTTTTGTTAGCGTGAGAGGTACCAAGGCGACCGCAACGAGGACGACCTGACGGACTTCGTGCTGGCGAGCCTGGACGTGTCCGTGAGCCGCCCGACGTGGACCGACTGGGATCGTCGTTCCGCCTGGGTTCTGTTCCTGTGCGAGACGAGATGTCTGGAGGACGACACTCGGATGCTGGTCGCTGCGCTGCTGGTGAGGTTAAGAGTCATTTGGGGAATTAAATTCTTTTAACAGGAAATGTATTGTACACCCAGATTTTGGGTAGGACACATTGGACATTTCAGTAAAATCACCCTGTTTGAGGGGTCACTATATCTAAACTGATATATGGAAAGAGTTCTGAAATTTTTACAGATTTTAGAAAACGTACTAAAATTTTATGTGAATGTTTCAAACATATTTGTGGAATAGGAAATAGTTACAAATGATTAAAGTTACAGTTGATAGAACAGATTAAACCAGAAGAAATTGTCTTGTTTGAAGTATTGATTTAGATTTTTTGTAGGAATTAGGTGATTTTATGTTTATTTTTTATAAATAAACACAAATGTATGTTTATTGTTTATTAATTCTAGTGAATCTATCTTGAATTTATTTGAAGTGAGCATTTATGTGATTTTAAGTAACATTCGTATAAAGACATGAGCGGAGTGAAATTTCCAATTCATTGTGGGAAATTCAGCCACAATTCTCTTCCCCCCTTCCAATTCTCTTCTCGAAACCACGTCTCAATAAGATACAGGGGTGCGATCACATAAAATGAGAACTATCTTGTCATGGTGATAACCTTCTCATCTCAATGTTATTCACGGCCTTCTAGGGTCTTGTCACTGTGACAAGAGAGTTATCATTTTATGTAATCCCACCCCAGGGGAGTTATTCTAAATTCCCTTGCCGTCTCGTTTTACGTGATACGGGCTCACTGCACACTGGAGTGCTATCTATTTAACATGGTATTGATGCCATATCCGGTATCAATTGATGCGAGACGACAAGGAAATTTAGAATAACCTACCAGGAGCGCTTTACTAAATGAAATGTTTTTCTGTTAAATTATGATGACATCAACGCGACTTACTTATGTGGAAAACAGCTGACTCTTTAACAAACTTCTTTTAAATTCAAACGGGTGCTATTTGAACGCTGTTTGAACTGTTTTTCAACATCCTAATTCCAATATCTGTGTAACTCATCTAGGGGGAGGAAATGTACATTGGTCGATTTAAATCGATTTATTTTTTCGCCAGGCGTGGCCAGCCGGTTTCCAGGAGTCCTGCGGCCCAAGTGTTGGTGGGAATACCCACCCCCTGACCCATTAAATTAGATTATAGGGATGGATTATTTTTTTTTTTTCAATTTTATTTTATTAAAAAAAGCAAACAAATCACATCACTACCCTGCTGAATGGTGTAACCATGGTGCTAACGGATCTGTGTGATTGAGTGCAGCGCGGACTGGTGTCGGTGGGTGAAGTGAGCTGCGAGGACCAGCCCGTGCTCTGCGACGAGCTGCTGCCCGGCACCACTGCAGGCGGAGTGGTCTACTACCAACCCGATGTCAGTGAAAACACACTGCTGGAGCCGGGCGAGGCCGGGGACATTGCCGACCAGGTGTTGGCAGTACTGCCGGAGCCGGTGGCCCTCAATAGGGACACATATGAGGTACTAGGGATGTGAGCCGGAAATATTTCCGGAAATAGAAATATTTCCGGAAAATTTCCGAACTTTATTTTTCTAATTTGTTCGGAAAAAATGCTCGGAAAATGCTTTCGAAAATAAATGCTTACTTTGAAAGTACCCAAAACAATTTTCGAATCTTATGTGGCAGGGTGGGAAGGGTCTCGTTCGGCTAGCTCATGATTAAGGTGTGGAATATATACCTAATGCAAAAACCTGGTACTATTTTTCAGGGTTGGGTCAGTAGAATATTCCGCGTAGAAAATGGGTATTCTACGCGTATATTCTACCGTAGAATATGTAATGTAGAATATTGATGTAGATGACATATTCTACACGTAGAATATTATTTTTAAGAAAAACATTGATTTGGATTATAATGATCATTCTATTGATTTGTTTTCAATATAACAGCATTTTACTTTACTATGAGTACCTAGAACATAACAACTCGACCAAATTGTTGATACGAAAGGACCAACTACAATTTCTTTCTTCTAAATTTAATATTAACATAAAAACGCAAAGTGATACTCAATCATCTCATTCGGACTTTGGTAGTTGCTTGCTGTAATGCTGGATGCTGTAATCTAGATTCAATTATCCAAACATGAAGAATATAAGTATGCACACAAGTAGAAATTACATTCGATTCTACATGGTTTTCTTCAATTAGAAATTATTTTGAAATGTTTTTTTAATTTCAATTTTTTACAATCTTGCTAATGGCTTTTCCTGCAATATATTCAAATCATCGTGTGTTCCCTATTGTAGATATAGGGGAAGTGTGCTATGAATGGGCTTATTAAAATTACGAGGTAGGATTGCTCTCTAATTTGCCAAAATTAAGGTTGTGGCCGTCTCATACAAGATAGAATATGAGTAGAATAAATAGAAAAGATTTGAACTCGACCGCTCTAAAGATAAGTTGAAAATAGGGCAACTAATAAAGTAAAATAATATATTTTGGTTTATGCTAACTTTTCCAAATTTTACCACTGTCAATCCACTGGCACTTAAAAAAAATATTCTACAATAATATTCTACATATTCTACATATTCTACGTGTTACTCTACGTGTATGTAGAAAATTAATATTCTACGCGTAATGACCCAACCCTGCTATTTTTACATTATACCGCATAACTTCCATACCGTAAAAGTTAACACTCTACAACTTTGCAAGGATGTTAAATATACAATTAAATTTTTTTTTACAAAATATCAAAAATAATTTTTTAGAGGGGGTCGTTTTAAGGACAAGTTTTGCCCCCCCACCTTACTTTATTTTTGGGCCCATTAAAAATTATAATCAAATTATTTTAATTCATTTCTTAAAAAGAATGAAATCTCTATCATTAACGGTAATAGAAATAAAATTGTTTTAAGAGAGCAAGGCTCACCAGAAAATGACTTTTTAAGAGGCTCGTTTCTCAGACCCCGTTCAAAATATGGAAAAACGCTGAAAGAGACATGTGTTTATTTCGGTTTCCTCCTAACATGTCATTTATGAACAAAATCAGAGTCGTACCCGGTACCCTACATAAGTATTTCAAAAAAAAAATTTATGCTTTGGCGTGGAGTGGAATTGCCCTAGAATTACTTGAGCGTTTGCAATCGAGGAGTGTACCGTGAGGTTTGTTCCGTATCATCGTTTTTAAATCTTGTTACTGCCATGATATCAGAATTGGTATATAATTTTTGAAAAATACAGTGAATTTTTTAGTGCCTTCCATAACATTTAGTAAACCGTGAGGTTTCAATGCTTTTAAATGGGTTTCTCACTCCAAAAACAATAATTAATTGCTAAATTGTAGCATTGGTTTTAAAGAAAAATTTCCTTGAAACTTTGCACATCTCCTCTTGCATACAAACTCTCAAATGTGTTGGCTAGTGAACATAACACCTGTTATTGCTTATAGAAATATTTCCGGAAATTTTCAAAAAAAAAAAATCCGGAAATTTTACATCCGTACGCCAGCTTGTCTTACTTACACCGGAAGAATCATATTCTGAAAGTATTTTTCTTCCTTCGTTCCAAAAGACAAAAATAATCAAAGTTTAATTATAATTCCTTGCCTTTCGTTTTGAAATTTGAAATTTATTACCTACTGAAATTGTGACCATTTCCTAGGGAATTAATCATGATTAATTTAATTCATGAAAGTATGAAAGTTGAGATATGCCTGACCTCAGAAATGGTGTTTATTTTGTTGGTAGAAGTACAAGATAAGTACCTAGTTTCAAGGAATCGATTTACAAAATCGATTGAATTCTTTAAATTTTAAGACAGTAAATAAGTAATTTAATTGATTTTCTCCTATATTGCCTCAGTAATAATTTAGCCGTGGTAACACATTGTTTGGTACTACTTACAAATGACTCTAAAATATGTCAAATTATGTGACACACCATTTTTCCCTCCTAAAGTTTCATTAATTAGGGGTGTGCGAATATTCGAATTGGGCGAAGTATTCGGCTGAATTCGAAGTCGAATATTGATTTATTACATGTTGAACACTTCGAAATGTCGAAGTATTCGTTCAAATTCGAATAGTGCGCGCGCGTCGGTAAAGAAGTTTCCATTTGACCAATCAGCGTACATCTCGCCCACGGACACGTGCACAATACACACTCCCCCTCCAAGTTCCAACGCCAAAACTCGTCTTTGTCAACAGCAGACAGCTGAATTTGTTGCATTCGTCGTGCCAAGCAAATTCATGTGTTTTGTGTTGTGTTTTTCATTTTGCGAAATATTTCCGACACGAAGTCGAACTATGGAATCTGCTAACGCAAATTTAGAGCAAGGAAAAGCGGCTTGGGAACTATTTTTCCCCTGGCAAGGGCGAAGTGCAACACGGGTCAAAGCATTTTGAAGACGCCTTGTCTACAACTTACGTACAAGCTTATTGAGCAGGAAGTAATTTCCTTTCGTTAATAGCTGAGATAACATACAATATTTCAATATTGTTTCAATTTAAGGTGCCTAGGTATTATTTTTTATTGTTCAATACCACATTGTAAAAAGTATGTTGTTATTTGAAGGCACAATACCATGCTACCTATCTATGTATGATACTGTTACATTAATTAAAAAATTATTATAAAATATAAATAAAAATTTCTTGAATTATATTTTAAATTTGTTGGTAGAGTGCAAATGAAAATAGCATTATTTACAAAAAATATTCGACTTCGAGAAACTATTCGAGAAACTTCGATATTCGAATTCGACTTCGACTTCGATAAAGTCATGGGCAACTATTCGACTTTGACATCAAAATTCACTATTCGCACACCTTTATCATTAATTTGAAAAGCTGTAGGTATTTTAATGAATTTAAAGTTTATGTACTAGGAGGTACTATTTCTTCACTTGATCTGTGTTAAAGGTATTAATTATTTTACTTTGATGTTGACACATCTACTGGAATAATATTACATTGTCCTTGCCACGCCAGGACATGATGTCTCGGCTGGCGGTGGGCGCCACCGGCGCGTGGCTTCTGCACTTCGACATCGGCGGCGCTGACTTGCGCGAGGACCTGGAGTGGCGCAAGCTGCCGGCGCTCTTGCCCGCCATGAGTGTGGCGCGGCTGCACTGCGCCAGATACGTAGACATCTGCACCAGGTAGGCTGGCAGTGGGAGGGTGTTAGTTAGGACATTGATTTAGGTAATGCAGGCAAACACCAGGGGGTAAAGTTTCCCAACTAATTTGACCATCAGTACACAATAGAACATGCTAGTAAAAGTAAGCATCATACCCAAAATATTTTTGATGCCTCATTTAAAAGTCTGTGAACAAAACAAATGCTCTGTCACACATTCTGCTTTTAGTAATAGACATCTAGTATTCACAAGAAAATGAATGAATATGCTGTAATACTAGGAAAACGCTCTGAGTAACGCGTTGATGAGCGAGCACGGATACAGGCAACACCTCGATCCGAAATTATGTCTTTCGAAAATGTCATTAAAAGCCAATAATTCTTGAATTTCGTCACAGACTTGTATAAATATCTCCAAAATCTCCAAAAATATTGGTCCCAATAACCTTGCTAAGTTTTAAGTTGATCGATTAAACCTTTGATTGAACGGTTCCTTGTTGAGTTTCAAAAATCACAGGATATCTTTCAAACAATATACCTGGGACCACTCATATGATATGATATTACTGTGTTTCGTACTGTGTTTTGTTTCGTAAGTTTTATTACACCTGATAATGTCAAAAAGTGAAATTAGTACATTCTGCCTTTTAGCTAAATTTCTTCAATTAGGGGTGGTTTGGAGGAGGGGGTGAGTAGCCTGAAATGAGGGCAGGTTGACGAAGTACACGTGTGCAAAATTTTATTGAGGTCGGTCAATGGTGTAGGAGCATGGCCGAAAGTGTCAATTTAATTTTTTCAAATGGGGTGGTTTTTTCAATTAGGGGGGGTTTGGGAGAGGGGTAAGTACCCTACCATGTGCGCAGGCTCAGTCAGAATCACCATGACCAAATTTGGTTGAGATCCGTCAAAGGGTGTAGATATGTATGAAGAACATAGGTACATTTACAGACATACAGACATTCAGATACCTACTTTATAGGTATCTTACTTATAGTTACCCAGTTCTGTCTGTCTGTCTGTCTGTCTGTGTGTGTGTCAGGAACGGTGCGCGCGTCGATTTGACATCGGTATTTATTGAAAACTTTAAGAAAGATGGAGGTGTTTCATTGCCATCATGTCTTAAATTACATCTTCTGCCTTTTGTGAATAAATTAATAACCGAAACTCACCTAAGACGAGCCCCTTATCCTTTTGTAATTATAATAAATTCATTATAAGATACTAATATGGTCCAAACCAGCACATTACATTAATAACGTCATCTCGGCAAGAAACTTCAAATGTTGTTTTTCTTATTTTCTCTTGCTCTGAATTTCGTAGGCCGTGAACATGATCAAACCAAAGCCGATGGAGTTGTTATATTATATATTTTCTTGGATAATAATTTTCCTTCGTTTCTTATTTACTAAGAGTGGTGTGTATTGAGTCATGTAAACGACGTCAAGTTACTGTTGATAATGTTTTAAACATCAATGCTTAAATTTTTACATTGCTTACTGATAGGTACCTTAGAGGCAGATGGGCGGTAGTCAATTTCAATGACTCTTCTTAAAGTGATCTCAAAAACCAGTAATTCTGAGCTAATTCTGATAATTTCTTCTGCAGTTTATTGCACAGGTCACCATTATTACATCACCAAAATACCGAAACACAGGTTGACAGCCGTTCTGACACGTTTGACGTTACACCAATATCGCCTCTCAACAATGAGATGATGTCACGTGCAAACTATGAATTGGTATCACAAATAAAGAATGTGTCGTGTGTATCGGGTCACGATATCAACTTCACCTATATTTTAACGGCGCATTATGACACTATACATTTTCTTAATTTTTCTTACTAATACTCATGGTCATGGTTTACATTTGAAGACTTATGTAATTGATTTACCATAATAGGTATGATTAAATTGCCTTCCTTCGTACCTCATTTACGTATTTTGTTGGGCATTTGGTCTGTTAATTACGTAACTTGTGTATTAACGACGCACAATCTGCTGACAAATATGTCTGTCTATTTATATTTATGCATACCTCACTGGTGCGCATTGGTCATGTTATACATGACGGGACCCTCTAGTAGATAGATAGATAGACAGATTGTGGACAGATACTGAGGTACGCATCAATTTCTGTTATTTCGTGATTGATTGGTAATAACTTGAACTGAACTCGCTATCATTTCCATGAATGATGAAAGTGGTGTGCCCATGATTCATGAATCTATCTGTTTGCATGAAGATTTACATTTTAAACGCTTGACGGCTGACTGTAACTTTAAGTGTCGAATCAGCTACGACCACCTCCTTCCCACCATCCAACCAACCTTCATCATCATCTTCCTATCATTAACATTCATAAATTGTAGGGGTGTGCGAATAGTGATTTTTGACTTCGAATACGGATATCGAATAATTGACAAAAATATTTCGAATATCGAATAATTGGAACCTAAATTAAAATACATAATATCAATTAAAAAAAATAATTGGGCACCAAACTGTTTTCATATGACCAGAATGAAAGATGGCCATAGTGAGAATGTACTATGATTATGATGTAATATGCAAGGATAATATTGTTGTCTTGTCACTAATCATCACAAAAGATGAAATTAACAGGAACAAAAGGAGTATGAGGAAGGTCTACCTGGAGGAACAATAACCTACAAATAATATTCCCTCGAAATCAAAATGGCGGCCACGACTATTTCCGGTTGGAGTTTTAGACTTTGCAGCAGTTGGCAGCATTAAAAAACACTCTTATTTGAGAAATGGCGGGATAATTTTAAATTAAAAGACATGAACTATTCAAAAATTTTCGAATATTCGAATTTTCGAAGTATTCGAAATTTTGAATACTTTATTTTCGAATACTAAATCGAATATTGGAACCAAATATTTTCGAAGTATTCGAAATTTTCGAATATTCGCACACCCCTAATAAATTGCCACTAGCTTAGTTGCTGAACAGTGTGGTGCTTGAACGTAACTACTTATCTCGACAGGCGCAGGGGACCTATTATCGAGATCGTTCGAGCGCTCGCATAATCGAGTGTGATGTCAAAGTGACGTCCGTCCCAAGGAAATAGTATGCAATAAGCCAAATCAGTTTATTGTATTGTTTTGTCTAACGTCAGACGGCCGTGAATCCGTATGATAGTTGACTCGAACCATCTCGAAAATAGGTCCCCAGGGGGGGGGGGGGGGGGGGGAATGGGGAGGATTAACCCTCCCCATCCCCCCACATCCCCATCCCCCCATTTTTTTCACCATAAAAAATTTAGTTTACTTAGTGTCCAAGACATTTAAATTTTTTTTTAAATTCTAAGAAAAACGTCCTGCAGGCCAAAAATAGGTTGTATATATTATATTTGTTGTAATTTGAGCAGTTTAGCATCCCAGAATCGATCTTAAAATGTTTTTATTCGAATAAATGCCCGTTAGGGCAACAATTGGACGATTCTTTGCTTCAGTTTGTGCATTTTAAACCCCCATAATTACTTTTAACTGGTTTACATTCTAAAGCTGGGAGGCCTTGCCCCCTAGACCCCCTTTCCGGGTGTCGCATTCCCCCCCATGATGAAAGTATGTAGTTCCAACGCGCCTGTATCTCGAGTACCTACTTTGCCTGCAGACTGCACGTGCGCAAGTACCCCACGTTCATGGTGCTGAAGCCGGGCGGCGGCTACGAGATCCACCACGGCCGCACGACCGTGCACGATGTAGCGGACTTTGCAGCGGACAGCGCAGCGGCCAGCAACACCGTCACGCTCACTGCCGAGGACTTCAGCGACAGACTGCGGGGTGGGTGCATAGCTTGCTGGGCACTGCGGGTGATGTCCGTTGTTTCAAGATGATAAGAGGGATGAATGTCATCCAGGACTTCTCGCTTGCTAGGCGAGAGCTACCTACCTGCACATCGCTTCCAAACATCCTGACTCCGCTGATTCTCTCCATGAAACCCAGTTCAAAGACAACATTTTGACATTAAAATCAAATGAAATATTGTTCTATTACCCTTGTCTCATTGTACAGATCCTTACAATGGATCACATGGATCACCATGGATCACCTTACAATGGATCACATGCTTTGAAAATATCATTGTACCTACTTGTGCACAACTATAAAGTTTCATCTTTTTATGTGTAGAAACTAGAAATTCCTTTCAGATTAAAAGGACTCTCAAATTTCAGTTGAATAATTTTCGACTAGCATTGTAGAAAATATATTTGTTTTTTACTGAATAGTTGACATTAGTGATGCCACCGGGTAGGAATTTTTGTACCCGGGTACCCGCCAGCCAGTGGCGGTCTGGCCCGGGATGCCGGGATGTGATCGCATCCCGGGCCCCTGTCTTTTAAAGGCCCTTTTTCCCATATTACGGGCCCCTAAATACATTTTACTGTCGTTTTTCATATTTAACTAGCATTTTTGAGCGAGCGAAGCGAGTGTCTCCTTTTAGCTCTTTTGGCACAGACCTCTGTTTTTTTTTTTTTTTTTTTTTTTTTTTTTGGCTGCTACCTGGAGCAATGGTAGTTGCACCGTTTCACCGATCGATCTGAAATTTTGCACACATGTAGAGACAACCTTTTCTGTTTGCTGACCCTAATTTTTTTGAAATCCATTGATTGGTTAAAATTTAAATAAATATCTCCTGAGAGGTTGAAAAATGAAAATGGTCTTCGATACATTTGACCTAACTCATATTTTGCATGGTCATTAAGACCAACATTGTCTGTTATTTTACAAATTTTCAGCCAAATTCTCCCATTGGTTAAAATTTAAAAAAATATTTCATGTGCTTTTTGAAATTTAAACCAGAACCGTTTGACCGATCAACTTAAAACTATGCATGGTCATTGGGTCCAACATTATCTGTATTTTTGAACATTTTCATACTAATCTGTGTTTACATTCAAAAGTTATTGACAGTTTACGGACATTTTGCGTGTTGGCTCTCATATTTCTCGAATTTCACATTTCACGGCATCTTCGAATCTTCAGTTCAAGATTGTTAGAAGAGCAGAAACTTTCAAATGTATATGAAACTGATATGACCGTTTAATTAACAGATCGATCTCAAATTGTCTTCTGCTCACACATATATATCATATGAGTGGTCTCAGGTATATTTTTGAACAAGATCCTATGATTTTTTGGAAATTAACAAGGAATCGTACAATCATAAAGGTTCAATCGATCAACTTAAAACTTTGCATGGTTATTCGGACCAATATTTTAGGAATTGTTGAAGATTTTAAGGACATTTTCGATAGACAGAATTTCGGTTCGAGATGTTGCGCGTATCCGTGCTCGCTCATCAACGCGTTACTCAGAGCGTTTTCCTAGTTACTCATTTTACATACGTTTTTTCTATCTTTACTTTGTTTTATGGGCCCTATCACATGTTTATCCGGGCCCTTTGCCTCATCGCATCCCGGTGCTTTTCATTCCAGACCGCCCCTGCCGCCAGCAGTACCCGGGCAAGAGCCAAGTACCCGCTTTCTAAAAAAAAAAAAAAAACATTTTTAATTTAAATTTTTACGGATTTTGAAGATGATGGAAGAATAAACAGTATAACTATACTGTATAGTATAGTATAGTATAACAGTATAACTAATGTTTATATAGGTATTGTTGCTCAATTTAAATTGCACAATTGAAAATAGCACTGCGGCTAGTGGTGCCGCAGTGTCTGAGTGGTGACCAGAGGGGTGTTGGAGGGGTAAATTAGTGTGATGATTCCCGTTGGAGAGAGGAATGGCTTGATTGTATGCTCCCCTGCTTGATTAGCGCGGCTAAACAGCAGAATTTAAACGTTAATTTTTTTATTATTATTATTTTTTTTTTAATGAGTAAGCGAAAGAATAAGCGAAGAGAAGAGTGAAGTAATGACAATGGAAAGAAAGAAGCTTAAACACGGTCATGCTAGGATCAAGCTTGGAGAGGGATGGTTGAAGGAGGTGGAAGAGTTTAAGTATCTGGGTAGCCTGCTCACCAACAAGGCTAAAGTAGACAGAGAAATACAAGAAAGAAGAAAGAAAGCAGAGGCATTTTATCAAGCAGTGAGGAAGTTGCTGTGGAATGAGAAGTTTCCACAAGTCTGCAAGATCATTATGTACAAGATGTATTTCCTGCCAATTCTAACATATGGGGCAGTGACGTGGTCAGCAGGTGGAAAGGAAATGAATCAGCTACAGGCAGCTGAGATGAAGTTTTTGAGGAGTGTGAAGGGGGTGACAAGAATGGATAGGATCCAAAGTAGGAAGATAAGAAAAGAGCTTGGGGTTGAAAGATTGGTGTTCAAGCTGGGAAGAGAGAGGCTTAGGTGGTTCGGCCACATGAAGAGGATGGGAACCGATAGAGTGCCAAGGCGGGTGTTTGAAGCGGCTACAGGGGGAACTCGGAGAGTGGGGCGACCAAGAGACAGGTGGATTGGACTGATCAAGGAGGATGTGTTGGAGAGAGGAGGAAGGTGGAGTGAGTTGGAGGCTGAGAGACAGTGGGAGGACAGAACATGGTGGAAGGAATTTGTGGAACAATTAGAAGTGGAAGAAGAAGAAGAGGAGGAAGAAGAGGAGGAAACGCCAGGCGTGGCCAGCCGGTTTCCAGGAGTCCTGCGGCCCTAGTGTTGGTGGGAATACCCACCCCCTGACCCATTAAATTGGAACCAGGGATGGATTATTATTATTACAACTTGCGTGTAGTGAATTTAACCCGGGTCTCCCATTACCCGGTTCTGACCCGGTACCCGATGGCATCACTAGTTGACATAGGGTACAGTGGAACCTCTTTAGTACGTTTTTCAAGGGACTGAAGAAAAAAAACGTACTAAAGTGAAAAACGTAATAAAGAAACAATTTAACATGTGTTCTTATGGGGAATGGACCTTTTTAAAAAACATGCTAAGGAGAAAAATGTATTCAGGAGAAACGTTCTAAAGAAGTTCAACTGTAATTCCAAAAGAAATCAAGAATCCATTTTCAGCGACCATCTTCGATTTTAAATTTTTAATGAAATTTGGTGTATTCATTCATACCATGCTGGAGAGTAATTCAGAATTTTTTCAGAATTTTCAGCGCTAATTCTCGACAGTATGGCGTCAGCAAAACTCGCCCCTTTTACCCGGTAAACAGGTGTAATTTTACGTTTTATTGAATAACTTCGCCCCTGATTGAGAATCAGAGCTGCAATTGGTTTTAAAATACTCATACTGAATCAACCTTCATTATTATGCTAGACACAAAAATTAAAAAATTGAGAAAGCATAAATTACTACGGTCAAAAGTTGAAAAGGTCAAAGGTTATTTGCCAAAAAGCAAAAATTTTCAAAATTTTATGGGATGATCTACAGATATGTAGGAAGGTTAGTGGAAAATTTCAGAGTGGACTATTTATAGACTTCAGAGAAATTAATTATTTCGCTCGGCGATACGCGAAATGACAAGTTTTTCGCGCCTCACTCTGCTAGTACAGGTGAACGTTGTCGAGTTCAAATGTCAAAAACACAAATACATCATCATCGATTTCATTCAAATTATTTGTACATGAACTACACAATCATGTAATTTTTTTTTAATTTATTTATTTAACAACTTTGAATTACAATACATTCCGTGGTTGCACATCATAAGTATAGGTAGCACTAGCATACATTAGTTACAGTTTAAAATATCATTAAAATATTGAATGTTCTTTGGGAAATCTGCCATTTGGTCTTGAGGTAACTTATTCCATAGTCTTATTGTCTGCCCTAAGAAAGAGCGTCGTCCTATGTCCGTATTGTAACGGGGAACAAAGATTTTTTGCATATGGTCATGCCAACCGATGAACTTGGCAGGGGCAATGAGCCGTAGTATGATTTGTAGAAAATTTCAAGCTGGGTTATCCATAGATTGCTCCATAGATGCTTTGTTCTGTTCATTGGGTTCTTCTGAAAATTCTGAAAAAATTCTGATTTACTCTTTAGTATGATATGAATGAATATACCAAATTTCATTAAAATCGGAGATGGTCGCTGAAAAAAATCTGTAAAAATTTTCGATTTCTTTTGGAATTACCCCATAGTATTTGAAAAACTTGCACAAAGTGCTCAAGTGTCTTGCCATAGGTAAGTTTCTTTCACATGATGTCCCAATCTAATACGAGGGCAAGTGTTTCCAGGCTGAAAATAATAAGATAAATAATGCATAATAATAATATCATCTCGTAGGTACTCCTTTCTTTCATAAGTAATCATTGTAAATATGAGGTACATGGGCTGCTGTCAAACTTGTGTATCCTCCAATACCTTTCTATGGGTTGAGGGCTACAATTTGTATAGCATTGATTTGAATTGGCAATGTTCCTGTAGAGGGTGTGTGGGTGGTGGATTTCTTTGCGCCGTGGTGCCCACCCTGCCTGCGTCTGCTGCCCGAGCTGCGCGCCGCCAGCCGTGACGCGCGCCTGGAGCGCCACGACGTGCAGGTGGGCACGGTGGACTGCACCGCGCACGAGGCCCTGTGCGCCAGGCACAAGGTCAACTCGTATCCGACCACGGCGGTGTTCAACGGCAGCGTTGTGGCGGCGAGGTATCATGGCGCAGCCAAGGCAGCGGACATTGCGGACTTCGTCATGGACATACTGCATCCAATAGGTGAGCCACGGTTGTTCAACGTATTAGTACACTGATAGGGTTGCCAAACGTCATGCTTTTGGCGGGACAGTCCCTACTTTCAGACAAAAATCATGCGTCACACCTTGACATCAGGCGTGACAGAAAAAGTCCATGTGGTTACTGCTCTGTTGAATGTAAAGTTCGTTCACGTTAAGAATATTTCTGTCGTTTCGTCGATCACGTCATTTATTGGTCGTTCACTTGAACACTGCCCTGTCAATGGCAAGACTTTCTTCTTTCTATTATTGAAATTGTATAAATTATGTCAAATATATAAAAAAATTTAATAGTAGTAAACTAAATATTATAAAAATTCAATAACATTGATTTATTTTATCTACAGTCGTATTATACACATTTTTTGATTATTATATTGATATTTACATGTTTAGCTATACGTTCGCTTGACTGCGGTAGTACACGGCTGCAATTACGGCTCGATATTCTAAACGTGAACGAACTTTACCAGCTGTTTGATTGCTGTTTGGTTTGACACTACAGTGGGAGTGTTGGATGCGATGTTCCAGTGCTGAAGCTGACGGAGGGCAACTTCTACACCACGCTGGGAGTGAAGCCGGTCGACCAACTCTGGCTGGTTGACTTCATGGCACCGTGGTGCGGCCCATGCCAGCAGCTGGCGCCAGAGTGGCGGCGACTTGCCAAGGTCAGGCCCACTCTCAGTACATGTCATGCCGTACTTCATAGTCTTGTCATGATATGAAATACTTATTGTTAAAAATAAATTTAAGTCAAGGTAGTACCTACATATTTTGGACAAGGCTAATTCTATACAGGTTTAGGTAAGCTGTGTTCCATAGAACAAAAAAGTATCAAAAATGATTTTTCTTCCAATTTTGCTGTATTTTCCTAATTTTTTAGAATGAACAAATGTAGTATACTACTAGTTAGGTATGTCAAAAAGTAGCCCAAAATTAGATATCAAGCAAAGTACTAAAAAGCGCTAAGAAAACTTTATGAATTTATTGTGGTCGTAGATTTTCCATATTTCTTCAGCATTTGTGGATTTTCATTGGAGGTAATGTCCCCCCCCCCCCCACCCAACCTATGGTCGCCAGCGTCTGATATACCGAAGTGGTCATCGAATCAGGGAACCTCATTCCCAATGCAGTGGTCATGCGAGAATTTTCCACAGAGTCATGGATTAAACGCACTACAAGTTTGGATTGCCAACATAGCTCAGTTGTTGAGTGTTGGACATGAAATCCAGGGTACTGGGTTCAAATCCCACCTTGTGCACTCAACACTACAAAAATTGATCAGTGAACAAATCTGAATGACTGCTGGTCATGTTCCGTATCAATCAATGCTTGTTATTATCTTTGAAATGTGAAGTCACCTACTAGAATGGGACAAGGAGATCGCTTGGACTCACTTCTGATGATGCGATCTAACATTTTTCAGCCATTCAGTTATATTGAGCGATCAATTTTAGCTGTGCCAAAGTGCCAGCATTTAGTGTCTGTCACCTTCCCTCTGTTCTTCCCTTTCCATCATTTACGTTAGTTTGGGCTCCTCCCCCTAGGCCCGTGTCACAGGAAAAGTTGTTTGAATGTGGTGGGGGTTGAAGAGGAATGATAGAAGGTATGTTCGTTTACACTGCCAAATCTGCCAAAACTGCCAAACGGTGTTCATTTTGGAAATTTGATAACTTGTGGTAGCTCACAGCCTGTTCGATTTGACGTTTGTGGCAGGTTGTTGTAGCCCAAACCTCCCATTTCCTACACATGCTTCTGAGGTGGTGTGAGTTGTCAATGGCGGCATTTATTTATATTGAGCAGTGTCAATGCCATTGATTTCCAACTATGCGTCGATGAAGACATGGCCCAAATCATCTACAACATTGGATCCATTCCATAAAAACTATTTTCAGCTAATTTCTTGTCTTATAATCTCTCATTATGAGAAAAATATTTGAGGTTATGGCAAATCTACCACAAAAGTGTTAGTTTTGTGCAGCAACTTGTTGCAACTCCGCCCACTTTTGGCTCTACCACAGGCTACAACAAGCTGCAGTTTTGGCAGATTTGGCAGTGTAAACGAACACACCTAGAGCAGGGGTCGGCAACCCGCGGCTCCGGAGCCGCATGCGGCTCCTTGATGGTTCTTGAATGGCTCTTGATAATTTAAAAAAATACCTAGAATTGAACATTTTTAAAATTCGTCCAAAAACGCCCTGCGGGGCAACAATTAGAAGGTTATTTGAATGAGTTTGTTCATTTTAGAGTCTTAGAATCACTTTTAAGTTGTTAAAATCATAAAAAAACGCCCTGCTGGGCAACAATTGGAAAGGTTATTTGTTCAGTTTGTTATTTTAGAGTCCCAGAATCACTTTTAATTAAATTCTTGAAATTCTTAAAGACGCCCTGCGGGGCTACAACTGGGGGGCTTCGTCAAAATATCAAAATAAACTGGTAATTAATTTTTTTTATTTTCGGTGTATTATATTTGATTGCCTCTACTGCGGCTCCCATTATTATCTAATTTATGCATTTTCGGGAAATTGGCTCCTTCACCAAAAAAGGTTGCCGACCCCTGACCTAGAGACTATTTGCCGTGGTTGTCTAATCCACCTGAGTTATCCGAAACTGTCATCATTCCTTTCGATGTGTACTACGATGTCAAGGATGTGTCTGATGCGCAGATGATGTCCGGCATGAGCCACGTGAAGTTCGGCGAAGTGAACTGCGAGGAGGAAGCGGAACTCTGCACGCAGCAGGCAGTGAGATCGTATCCGACCGTCAGGCTGTATCCGCTGGGCGGCGAGGGACTCAGAACCACCGCGTAAGTCACTCCGCGTTGTCCCTGAATATCTGTTATCAAAACAGTCTGGAATAAGAGTTCAGGATCGAGTGTCGATAAGGTGGACCAAGTGTTTTTAATGACGCAAGGTTGTTATTACCAGCGTTTAGCGAGGTACATAGTTAAGCACTTTAATTGTGATTAGCTCTAGCAAATATCTCAATTAGACCCTCCTTAACATTTTTGAAAGAGGAGGCACTTGATTCAACCATGCAGGTTCCAGATGGTGGTCTTCCATTGCAATTATATTATAGCATTCAAACCCTCATATCTTGGTAAAATGTCCACGAAGGTATACATTTAAAAATGTTATAATAAAATATTGCATCTGATACACGCTATAGTCTATACGTGGGAAAGCAGCCAAATACGATTTTAAAAATATCAGCGTGACTTTTTCCGTATGATCGCAATGTTAAACTGAGAATAACTGTAACTTTGAAGCGATATATCTCGAAAATTAGTTCATGTTGACCACTTTTAGGCCCGGTTGTACAATGTCCCGATAACTTGAGATAAAGTTCACTTTAGCCTAAAGTCTGGATAAACCTAATGTAAACATGGTGCAACCGGGCCTTAATCGCCATATTATGATTCAGAACATAAAAATCTATTTATAAGCAAAATTTTGCTTGTGTTGTTTGTCCTCGAGAAAAGTTTTTAAAATAAAATATGTTGGAAATTTCATTAGCTTTCAATTGATACCTACATTTTGTGTTGTACTGAGTTATAAAGTAAACGGTACCTAGGTGAAATAATGGGCTTTGAACATGCGAAAATTTACTAAATCTTCATTAGGTACTTAGTACTTACAGATGGCATAGCACATGGCATTTCATATATTTTGTAGGGATTTTAATCTCACTCAATTTTTCATAATTTCATCATTTTCATTATTATTTTGTAGATCATTTCAATAGAGAATTTGCATGAATTTATTAAAAACTTTAATTCAAAATAACAATGCACTATTTTCACACTAAAAAGTGTTAGCGCCTATTTTTGAACTTCTCATAACACCCTCATGGTTGCCAACCCCTTTGTCTTTAGTTCCGCCTAGGTCCGCATTTCACACCTTTGCCTCCCTCTCAGTCGCCATCCATCCGTCTTGGAGAGGAGCCAGTATTAATTTCGGATCCTGTTTATTGCGTTAGTGTGCGTTTGCGTTTTATTTAGTTTAGTCTTTATTATGTGTAGTGTCTTTATTCGTGTATTGTGTATTGTCTGTATTGTCTTGATGTATTCATCAACTCATCACTTAATTTAATAAATTAACATTTCGTTTCTTTAAATATCATGAACTGTGTTTACTTTAAAGCCCGTAATCCTGACCACGTTTTTCAAACAAAGTGTTTTTAAGTATTCATCAGCGAAGAAAAAGCAAGGTTTAACAAAAGTGTAAATTTTTATTAATAAATATGAAATTAAAAAATCAGTGTAGATTTTGGCCGTTACATTTATATCAACCAACAATGGTGTTGCCATGGTTACAATATAATATGACATCACACGCTGGGATGGCGTTTTTTCAACAAAATTTACGCTGATTTTTAATTTCATATTCATGAATGAAAATTTAGGTACATTTTTGAGATTGAATCTACTAACTTGTGTTTTACCAACATTATGTTGTTATTTTGAAATATTGTATTTTAACCGCATTAAAAAACTTTTTCATATTCCCTATTGCCTTTATTTAAGATGATACAATACCGAACTACTATTGAAAGTTTTAAACTCTGTAGTAAGAGTCTGCACTGCTCTCCTTAGCCTGCCAACTTTCAAGTTCTACTTCAACTTTGTATTGCGTCGTCCTGCAGAATGTACAGCGGCCACCAGCGAGACGCGATGTCGCTGCGCCGCTGGCTCGTCAACTTCCTCCCGTCGGCCGTGACGGATCTGACACCCGACACTCTGCGGACGCTGGTGGAGGATGGCGGGCCCTGGCTCGTGGTCTTCCAGGCCCCGTGGTGCGGCCATTGCGTGCACTTCGAACCAGAGTTCATCCTCCTGGCAGAGGTACAGACTCACCTTCAAATCTGTACTTTAGAAGCAAAAGACCCAAAGTGCTTTTTCTGAATTTTGCATTGCACATTTTTGGAATCATGTAATCAAGGTCTATTAATTACAAATTGACTGCAATCAACAAAGTAGGTACAGTTATTTTGAAGTATTCTCTTACAAAATGACTGGTGTCATAATTAAAAAATCGGAAAAATTTTTCGCTGTTTGGGGGGGATCCTACAATTTTTTTGGCAAACCATATTTTCACAAATTGCCCCCAGCAGGAATTTTTGCAAAAATTAACTATTTTAGTGATGATTATACGCACTTGGGACCGAGTTTTAAGACTGGTATGCCCGCATTTTGGCATTCATTATGATCATGGAAGAAAATTTTGATTTGCAATTTTATTTTTTTAATCTCAAGAACTTGCGCAATATTTGATAGCCCTATATTCTTATTAATACAAAAATCTGCTTCCGAACTCATCCCAAAAAGGAAATAGAAATTTTACCTCTGACTAGGTAAATAGATTTTAACATTCTCTAATAGTACAACAAAAGTTAATGTGCAATTTATTTGCATTTTTTAAGATTAAAATCTTAAAATGAATTTAATGGATTTTGAAAAAGATCGTCCTGTCAAGCATATTAAAGTCGATATTCAAAAGCTGGTGGACGATTACAAACGTAAAAATAATACCAACGAAGCCGTACTCGTAACGACGATGCAATGTTTAAGCTACTACTTGTATGGTTCTTTGGGCTGGCTTCTCGGAGTTCAAATAAAGCAGTTGAAAGAACAGGTCGAGAAGTTTGTCGAGGCGTGGCGAAGCGTTTCTCAAAACGAAGCCAGCTGCCCTGGCCCCACGGGATTCCTGCTGGGAATGTCCTTATTAATAGGCTTGACCGCCTCCTTCTCACCATCCGTCCATCATTACCTATTCTTCATCACCATCCATGTCACTAGCGTTGCCGCAGTGTGATGGTAAACACTACTAAAATAACTAGTATCCATGTCTTGTTATCTGAAGGGGACTGTTTCTTGCAGCGTCTGGCGTCGCGAGTGAAGTGCGGCAAGCTGGACTGCGAGCGCCACCGAGCCGCCTGCCAGGCGCAAGGCGTGCGCGGCTACCCAACGGTCATGTTCTACTCGGGCGGCCAGGGCAGAGAGATCACCAGCCAGTCGGGCGACGAGATCGTCAGGAAGGTGGAGGCGTGGCTCGACGAGGGCCGGAGAGTTCACGACGAGTTCTAATCGTTTCATTACTCGTTCCAAATTACAAGTATGTTCATCTCGGTTAAAGACACGACCCCCGTTAAAAATTCAGAGTAAACAGTTTTTTAATAAATAAGTAATTTCGTAATCAACCTATGTTTGATATTATCAATGGAAAGTTGATATTAGTGACAATCTGCAAACATAATTTTTGAGACATAATTTTTAATTCATATTTTAAAGTGAATACACTCATAGAATACTCTGATCTCTTTAACATGTACTATCATGTTAAACACGGTATAGGGGGAATTGAATCTACATAAAAATTAGCCATCTCTTGTTAACTTAATAATTATGTAGTCAGTAATTAATCCACTTATACGCAAAAAATAATTCAATCTGGATTTACTGACTCGAAGTGACCTTCCCCAACTTGGAAGCTGTTAAACTGTATGTATGAACTGGAGCCTTTTGTGTGGATTCCGTTCTCCTTCTCGCATGTGTCATGGTTTTTTCAGTTGAAATGAAGTTAAATTATTGGGTATTCCAAGGTGAGAAATTATCACTTTCATTGAGACTCGAAACAACTGTAAATGTGACATTGATCAAAAGTTTCTCCCTAGTACGTAGTATGTACACCCACCTCCAAGTGTTCATACTGTGTTTCTCATAAGATCACACATATAAACCGGTAGGAACACTTGGAGGTGGGTGTACACAAATCATTTGTAGGTACATTAAAAAACAAACTGGACTTGACATTTAAACAAGTTAAGTTTTAATGCATAAAAATTTAGAAGACTGAATTTTCTGAACTAGAATACAAATCTGCACAATGGGGAATTCTCTTAGATATTGTTTGGATTTAAGCATGGAATATTCAAATATATATTCACCTTTCTTATCTAGAGAAACAAAAAAATCCACAAAAAGTTAACGAATCTTGAATTTTACTCGGTAAAATGTGACTTGTCTAACCTAAGTAGACAACAATTAAGTATTAACAAACACTAAACACATTGAAACAGTAGGTATCTTGGTGGAACTTACTGGTTATCTACTGAGTGATAACATTTGGGTTTTTAATGGAATATCAGAACATAAATCACTGAGAATTCCCTGTTTGAGAAGAGTGAACTGATAGTCCAGTTTGCGAATGAAGACGTACCTATTCAATTTGTTGAAAATAGTCGAGTCAAAGATCAAAATCTCTAAAAGAGATGGCAGATCTGATTTTTTTCCATTAATACTGGAACATTATTTAAGTGTTTGGTTTATTTTACACTTGGCAGTGTTTCGTCTGGGGGATATTGGAAAGTATCGTGCTCAATGGTGGACCATTTCCACTGTGTTCCGTGTATCAGTGGGCTTCCTTAGGCTTTACTTAAGAAACATTATCTCAGTCATA
Source organism: Leuctra nigra (assembly GCA_934045905.1). Lineage (NCBI taxonomy): Eukaryota > Metazoa > Arthropoda > Insecta > Plecoptera > Leuctridae > Leuctra > Leuctra nigra. The sequence goes on from OW203770.1 coordinate 11,040,249, forward strand.
ATATAATTCTGATTGATTAATGTGTAGAGCCAAGATTATATGGTGATTGAAAATAAAACGAAATTTTAAATAAACAGGTTTTAGTGTGAAATGTGCATGGTTCATGGAATTTAAACCCCAAAACTGTCATTTTCCAATCGCGAAATAAAACGAAATACACTCTAATTCGCGAAATTTACCTAAATCGCGAAATTACCACAAAATCAGTAATTTTATTATTTTTCACTAAATTTTTTTTTTTTTTTTTTTTTTTTTTACTTTTAGGTAATATAAAATTTGCATTTAATCCAGCACTTGATGCGTCTAAGAATGGTGATAATCCATCCTTTGATTAGCTGGAAAACAAGGTTGCAAACATACCTGCTAAATTTTACCCCCCCCCCCCCAATCACAAAACCACCCGAACATAACCAGTCAGTGACTGCTTTAAGACGATGCTTCTGGCTGATGGTGGAAACATGGCAACCTTGCACTTTGGCCAACTACCTACCCCTTTTTACCCCTAGAGAGCCTATATATTTAGGCTCTCTATTTACCCCTCCTTTGCACGCCCATGAAGGGCCCACCCACACCACACCCCCAGTTAGACAGCTGACTGTTCTATTGATGGCTCACGCCAATTCACTTGCCTGTCTCTTATGATGCAACTTTATTTTATCATTTTAAATTGATTATTTACATTATTCATTACCTAGTGTGAGCAAAACATATTGGTAGTAAAGATGAAATTCATTTTCGTTTTAAAGTTCAATTTTGTGTGTTTTAATGGCCCCACAAATCGCGAAATCTTCAATTCATAAAACCACAAAAAACGAAATTTGTGTTTTTAAAAACGAAATCACTGCAAAAATAAAACCATATAATCTTGGCTCTATTAATGTGCCAAGACATGATAGGTATGTCATTCGCTACTCATAGCTCAAATAATGTTACATGTACTACACAAAAGTAATTAATGTGTATTGTGTAACACTACTTTCGTTCGAATGCAGTGGTGAACCAAAATAAACCTGAATGTGTATTGAAATGCAATTTTTGACATTATCGGTCAAAGATAATGTGACTCATATATGTTACACTTTGAAGTCGCATGTCTTAAAGTTGATGATTATCATTATTTGACATGCAAATAGCCAATAATTTTGATATTATTTGAAATATGTTCACCTGTATACTGAAGATTCCTGGTAAAGTCTGCTCCTTTTAGAAATTGTGCTCAATAAAGCAAAGAGTTAAAAGCATTCAATTCCCTCATTTAAAGTTGTGTCTTCCCTGGCTTACGTCTAATCCAGTGAAAAGTGGTTGCTATTGTTTTAGGTCACTGATTTCCATACTAACATGGCCCAGGGCCCTGATTCTACAACTCCATTGCGGTCGCCTAGCAATTATTTCAATGTTAATCCTTATGGAAGAAAGGATAAGGATTAACATTGAAATAATTGCTAGGCGACCGCAATGGAGTTGTAGAATCAGGGCCCAGGGCCCTATACTAGAACTTTTAAAATCCCGATTCTGATGGAATTCGATTCCATATTATGTTAATCCTTATGGGCCGGATTCGATCAGAACGGAATTGGGGAAAACGTTCTAGAACAGACCTCCAGGAATGGAGTTAGCTTCAGAAACATGATATTGGGTGAGGGTGCAGCATGATACGATTTTTTATTTAGGTACCTACATATTATTATTTACTATTTAGGTACCTAGGTATACTTTCAAACTTGTCAATAAGATTGTTTTATGTTTTTTGAATTCTAAGTATATGAACTGTATTTTTGTTATTGTGACAGATTTGTAATCCACAAGTTATTTTATCCACAACTGTTTATTTCGAATTAAACCATTCATTTTTCATGCCTACACGTTACATGCCATTTTACATGTAATTTTGTAACTGAGTCCACTTTTCTGGTGTGAACAAGGTATTATGGTTTACAAAATATAATCGGAGTAGTTGCTTCCAATACAGTATAAACCCACCCTGGCACAAATATGCAATGATATTTATTTTTAGCATGTTGTTACTCATGACCATTCTTGCCTAGATTGTTTATAATGTAGGTAAACTATTTTTACACATCCTTGTAAGTAGCTTGATTAATTACTCTACTATAGAATCTCTAATATTTACTTTATTTTTATTTGCCACTATCCTAATGAACTACCAAATACTATACCTACACTTAACTACCTATTCACTGAATTGCCAACACTACTTCTTAACTATTCCCTGAACTATAGTAACCGAACATAGGTACCAATTCTTGCTTTATTTATTTGCTTCGTTTTAATTGTTTAGTATTAGAATTAAGCTGAACTAAGAATGAGTGTATTTAATTATAATCAATTTAATAAGTGCTATTAGTTGAGTATTGATTTTAGATAAACACTGTGATAACGTACTGTATTGATTTAGTGTGTAATAAATAGTGATCTGCAATGTATTAGTGTGTTATTTCAAAACAACATTTGAAAAGAGAAGGTATTCCTTTAAGGTCGTACTCCTCTGCAACTAGTCTATGGTCGGTGATAGGCAAAGATAAACCCGCGCTAGCATGGGCCGCCCTATACCTGGCAATGCTAAAGTGGGTTCAAATATGAAGATTGAGGGCCGGTATTACCTTAGAGAGGAATTAGTGGTGCCCAGCAGTTTAAGCTACAGTTAGCTTAAACTCCACTTCAGATAACTCAGTGTATTACCTATGTATGTAGCCTTTCCTTTCATGAGACAAACAGTACGTATTGTTACAACCCGAGTGATGACCTGCCACCCCTTCCACCTACACTGTTGCCATTTTAAACAACTTCCCCTGGATTTTAAAAGCCACCTGCATTGAAAGATATTTGACACCACAACAAAACAACACTTTTCCGGACATCTGCGAGATATTTACAACCGGACACACGTCAAAACACTCAGGATTACAAGCTGGCCCTATTGTTGATTTTTTCACAGCATTTGCTGAATTAGCATTTGCGAGCATTTGCTCGCTGGGTCCACTATAATATGGCCCAATAGGTAAGGATGGCCGGTGGGAAGGATGCGTTGTGGCCTATTATTAGGGAACCTTCCCACCATTTATCTCCTGGCTGAGGGAAACTTGGAAAAGTCCTCAGTCAGAATTGACAGACGCAGGAATCAAACACAACAATTTTGTGTGTAAATTCCTTGGTATTTAAGACGCTTTATTATTATAATCTTTTTGTGTCATCTGTCTGAACCTCTTGAATTTAACGAGGACCAATCTAGATCAATTAAGGTTTATTTAAAATGTTCAAAACAAGGCTATAACTTACTAAGCGGCTGCTGACTTAATTGTTGACATAACTAAAAGTGTTTTTAGTATATATTTTGTGTTCCGCGAGATAATGTGCATGGATTCTACATAAATGGGCTCCATTTCTGGGGCTAGGTCGTTAGGAATGTTTGCGTTTTAACAGAAAATATAATAATTTTATCTCAATCTAAATAATATTATATTTTATTTATGAAAATATTGAATCCACTTTAAAACCCTAATAGCAATTAAAAGTGAATGTTGGAGTTCTGACATTACCTATACTCTTGCAAATCATGCTGCAAAGAATATTAAATGAAACATACTGAAAGGAAATTTCAGTTAAAACAGATAGGCTGGGTTAATTAACAGCCCAGCTAATAATATCCGCGTCTTTATCAACATGTCAATTTTGTATGTTTTTGTTTTATATTAGGTACATTAATATTCCCCAATGCTTAGCTTTAAATTGAAACCATTGACATTTGATGAGATGGGTAGTATGTACACTCGGCCAAACAAAACTTGAACGTTGACCAAATTTGAATGACTGCTGGTCATGTCCCATAACCCATCAAAGCTTGCTATTATCATTGAAATGTGAGGTCACCTACTAGAGTGAGACAATGAGATCGCTTAGACTGACTTCTGATGGTGCGATCTTACATTTACCAGCCTATCAGATTTATTGAACGTTCAAGTTTTGTTTGAACTATAAAATAAAGAAATGCTAAATGCTGACAGAGAATAAATGCTGACACAGGCCCTAGGGGGATGCATCTATGCCGATATGATGTATCTCGATAAATCCTAGGAAATGCCGCCTGGTTTCGTCATTAGACGTAGTTGCTTTTAGCAATCAGCTCTGTCAGTAAATCCTACTTCAGGCGTCCTCGGCGCGTTCTCTGGGCAATGTGCAGCAGCCAAGGGGTGGTTGCTGCATAGCAGACTGAAGAGGGTGCAAGGCGAATCTCCGGCGCCTTTATAATAATAAGCTTTATTTCCACAAATGTAGTATTACATAATACATAAAGACCCTCCAATGGGGGTGTATGGAAAGTGTAAACGTTTTAAGTCTATGGCAAACACAAAATGTCATTGTCACACCACAAATGTACAATTAAGAGAGAATAATACAAGATACAATATAAAATATAAATTATAAATAAATAAATTATAAATACCAGAAATTAAAAGTACATCTTATGATAACACAAAGTCGTGGTTATAATTATAAAATACAGAGTGCAAATACAGAGTGCAATTCAGGAAAATCTAAAATCTAAAAATCTGAAAATACCACTAATGATATTCCAATATGTTTTTTCAAATGTTATTCCAATGCAGAATCCTCGAGAAAATCTTTGATTGAATAATAGGCCTTAGCAATTAAATATTTCTTTAATTCTCTTCTAAATATCATCATATCATTTATATCCGTTAGTTTGCGTGACAATTTATTATAGAATTTAATGTTGATATGCATCGAGTTGAATTGAGTGAGTTTAAGATAGTGATGTTGCATGTGTATGTTATTATTATGACGAGTGAAGTGGGAGTGTACATTATTATTTAGAACTTGGGAATTGATACTTCTTTTAATTATGGTAACTGATTCAAGAATGTAGAGGCCGAAAAGTGTTAGTATGTTTTCTTTTCTGAAATATTCCTGGCAATGTGGCTGAATAAAAGTATTAGATTTTAGGCCACAAAGATATCTAATTGCTCGTTTCTGTATTCGAAATAGTTTTTCCGCCCCTGGGCAATGACCCCAGAACTCTATTCCGTATCGTAGATGTGATTCAAAATTTGAAAAATACACAAGTTTGGCCGTTTGGATATTTGTTACAGCTTTGATTGTCCTTATTGCAAAACATGCAGAATTTAACTTGCTCATAAGAGAAGAACAATGCATGGACCAGTTAAGATTTTCGTCTACAATTAACCCCAAAAATCTCAAGTGATTTACTGGCAAAAGGCAGCTGTCTTCGGTTACACTTTTGATACAATTAATTTTGTCCAACGTTTTATTACTTTGCGTGGTATGAAATTGAACAAAATTAGATTTTCCTGAATTTAGTATAAGCTTATTGTGTCTGAACCATTCATTTAAATTCATTATACACGTCTCTGCTTTATCCGATAGCTTAACCAATGATGAATCCTTGATAATTAGGCTAGTATCATCAGCAAATAGTTCAGTATCCTCGATTAAATATGATAAGTCATTGATATAAATTAAAAAAAGCAGCGGGCCAAGTATTGAGCCTTGAGGAACACCGCATGTGATTTCTTCTGGGGAAGATAGGTAAGCTATCTCCGAATTATTGCTTATACTAGATATTTCTGTCATTTGAACACGTTTCGAAATATATGATTTCATTAGTTGTAATGAGACTCCACGCATTCCGTAGAATTCAAGTTTCGTTAATAAAATATTATGGTCAACGCAGTCGAATGCTTTGGACAAGTCACAAAACACTCCCAGTATATATTCTTTGTTATCTAATGCATCTGCGATTTTTTTTATGAAGTTCGAAATAGTATGACTGGTGGATCGCCCCTTACGGAAACCATTTTGGTTATTAGACAGTATGTGATGTTTTTCTAAAAACTGAGAAATATTGCGGTACATAATTTTTTCAAGTATTTTAGAGATAGCTGGCAATAGAGATATCGGACGGTAATTTCCCAAGATTTTCCTATTGTCTTTCTTAAACAAAGGAATTATTTTTGAAATTTTGAGTCTATCAGGAAAAATCCCTTCAGATAAACAAGTATTAAATATGTCAGAGATAGGTTCAGCTAAGTTCTTAATACATTGCTTCAGCAATGAGACAGGAATTTCATCAATCCCGCTTGAAGTTTTGTTTTTAAGAGATTTAACAATATTGATTATATCAAGTGGAGATGTTGGGAAAAAGTACATTGAATCCAAGATGTTTATGTTCGTTTTTTGTAGGTTATTTAGGATTAAGTTTGTATCGATGGCAATATTTTTCGTAAGGATGGATGCAACATTTAAAAAATATTGATTAAACTCATCTGCTATTTGCTGCTGGTTGTTAGTGACTGTTCCATCGTTCAATGTTATTGTCATCGGTTTTTTGTTACTCTGTGATTTCCTCTTATTTGTTTGCTCATTAATAATATTCCATGTGGTTTTTGCTTTATTATCACTATGTTTAATCGCATGCTCTAGGTTAGATTTCTTCGCCAATTTTATACATTTATCATAAATATTTTTGTAAATTTTATAATATTTTTCCAGAAAAGATGATTTAAAATGATATTTTAACATAAACAATACCTTTAGGTTGGCCCTCGATATCTTAATTCCGGGTGTGATCCAGGTCGGGGCTTTATAGGAACAGTTAATTTTAATTTGCTTTTTTGGAAAACATTCCTCAAAATAAGATGATAATATATTGTGAAATTTATTGAACTTATCATTAGGATTGCTCTCCTCATATACCTCACTCCAATTGGCCTCGTTCAGTCTTGAATTAAATTTTTTGACCTGATCATGTTTGAATCGTCTTCTTAATATAGGTATTTCAGCATATATATATGTATACAGCATGTAGCATGTATGTATATATGTATATACCTCACTATAGGTATTGCTGAAGGTATTTCAGCACATGAACGCATAAATGTAACAGAACCAGAGCCAATAATCACCATAATGCATCAAAACATTCAAAGCTTAATTAACAAGAAAAATAATCTTGAAATTTACCTTGCAGAGCAACAAATCTCAAATGAACAAATTGACATATTGTGCATAACGGAGCATTGGCTAAATTCTTATGAAATTTCTCAAACTAATATTTATAATTACCGAATGATAAATTCTTATTGTAGAACAAATAAACATGGTGGAGTTGCAATATTTGTAAGCAAACAATTGCATCTAAAGGTTACAAAAATAATGGACATAAACAACTTTAGTGTTCAAGGCATTATAGAGGTCACTGGCGCTGACCTGATTATCAACGAAAAGTGTTTGTCTGGTCTGAAAAAGATAACTATAATTACTTTATATCGACCACCTGCAGGCGACATCAATGTATTTTTTAATGTGTTACAATCTATGCTGGAAACAGCAACTCGGAGATGTAAAAACACTCTAGTTCTCGGGGACTTTAATATAGACGTTAGCAAAGATACTCAGAGTAAAATGAAACTAACAAACATTTTGGAATCCTTTGGTATAAGACTTACTATTTCTGACCCTACGAGAGTAGATCCTCATCATATGTCGGCATCAACAATTGATAACGTTGCCACAAATCTAAAAGATAACTTTACATCGAGAGTGGTGGATGCGCATCTATCGGATCATTTTTCCCAAATTTGCACGGTACAAATTCCAATAGTAAAATTGCCCACAAAAGTGATATTAAGAAGACGATTCAAACATGATCAGGTCAAAAAATTTAATTCAAGACTGAACGAGGCCAATTGGAGTGAGGTATATGAGGAGAGCAATCCTAATGATAAGTTCAATAAATTTCACAATATATTATCATCTTATTTTGAGGAATGTTTTCCAAAAAAGCAAATTAAAATTAACTGTTCCTATAAAGCCCCGACCTGGATCACACCCGGAATTAAGATATCGAGGGCCAACCTAAAGGTATTGTATACATGTATATATGTATGTATGTTCAAACCGGAACCCCTCGGCTAAGGGAGTAAACCCTAACAGAAAATCCTGGTCCTCCATTGATGGGGGTTGAGGCGATGGGCCTGCTCCTCATCACTCGTGAAAATCCTTATTGCAACAAATATCCCAAACTTGCCTCGGAAACCGGACGGAAGAAACATACGACGAACCAAGCAACGGAAACGGAATATGAATTTTGGCTGTTGGAATGTACAAGGCATTAATACCAAATGTAAGGAGGTGTTTGACGAGCTTTACAACTTCAGAATGGATATTACTGTCTTGACAGAGACTAAGAAAAAAGGGAATGGAAATGAAGTGCAAGGAGAGTTCATTCATTTTTATAGTGGTGTAGAAAAGTCCCGACGAGCTAAAGCTGGAGTATCCATAGCTATTCGCAAGGAGTTAAGATCTCGAATAAAGAACTGGTCTGCAATAGACGAAAGGATTATATCATTGGAACTTGTGTTATCTGGCCAAGACGTAGTTGTAATAGGGGTGTACTCACCGACTGATGACGCTTCCTTACAGGAGAAAGATGATTTTATTGATAAGTTAACGCAGGTCATAGATAACATAGGAAATGGTAAGGAGGTTGTAATGATGGGTGACCTCAATGGCAGAGTTGGTTGTCGGCATGATCACGATGTAGTTGGACAGTATGGGGAAGACGTGTTGAACGATAATGGCAGCAGGTTAATTGAACTGTGTGAACAGTTCTCTTTCAAGATTTTAAATGGTTATTTCCAGCACAAGCGTATACATAGGTACACATGGACCCAGCCTACTAAGGGGCAGAAATCAATAATTGATTATGTTATTACGAGACAAACATCCCGCGCTCAGGTGACCGATGTGAGAGTTCATCGGGGAGCAACTTGTGGCTCGGACCATTTCTTACTATTATGCAGTTCACGTTTTACCATCGTCATAGCAGGAGTAACAGTACCAGTCAACAACAAGTTAACAACATACAGTGTCCAAAATATAATTTGAACGGCTTTCTGAATGATTCCACCGTATTTCTGTACAAGTTGAGATTAGCAGAATTGATGAGAAATGTGCAGGATGGAAACGCAGAAGAGTGTTACAATTTCCTAAAAGATTGCATTCATCAAGCAGCGTTTGAATCATTGGGAGAGATACCTAAGACCAAACCAAGAGCCTCCAGCCACTATTGGTGGAACGAAGAGCTAGAAGAGATAGTGTCTGAGAAGAGGGCATTGTATCAAAAGTGGTTGGCTACAGGGGATAGGGAAGATCGACGTGTATATGCCAGATGCAACTATTTAGTGAAAAAAATGGTGAAGAAAGAAAAGAACTCATTCTGGGAAAAGAAGTGTAGTGAGGTAGACCAGCAGCTTGGAAGCTCAAGATCCAGGGCGGCTTGGAAAACGTTGAAGGCTCTGAGGACAAACACAAGAGAAAAGAGAGTAATTGATCCGATAGGAATGGAAGAATGGAGGAGTTATTATGAAGATTTACTTACTGAAGATCGAGGACCCTACAACAATGTGAGTTACGCAATAGCGTACGTTTCGAATAGCCTGGTCGTGACGTCACAGCTCTGGGTGCGCGCGCATCCAGTCAAAAGTACGGACATTCTTGTCACATGCCCATTTGATTAACTGTATAAAACGAAGTTAATTCTGACATTGTGGTCATTAAACTTGGCCCTAAAGAAGTGCTATTTTGCATTAACTCATTATACTTGACCTTAGAGCAGTACTAGAGACAATTCCTGGCATGATTTGATATTGTAGTATGGCAGAAAAAATACAAGTGACAGCTGGGAATCGGCATAGGTAAAATGGAATAAATCGTGATTAATGGATGTTTATCAATGTAATTGTGTAATAAATAATGTTTAATATCATCATTCAGTATATCTTTGAGTTTTATTGTATGTTATTATTACAAAAAAGTACGCAATTCAAAATACGCCCACTGACGTTTACGTGACAAATCGGCCTGTCATTTTTAACATGATTTCGGTAAATCCTCGGTTCACACACGACCTAACTCACTTTCCTCACTTTAAAATATGTTTCTTTGGGTTAAATACAACATTTGCATACATGATTTCTAAAATAATAACGAGAAATTCACTGTTGCAAGTGCCGGTAGCACAGCACTTGTTGCACAAATAGGCGCAGTTTTCTTTAACTGATTCAGTTAAATCCATGGCTCCTAAACGGCCTAACACAACGTTTCTCACTTCACAATATGTTTATATAGGCTCGGGAATCTCGAACTTATCAAACCCAACGCACATTTGCCTAAATAATGACGAAAATCACTGCGGCAATGGCCATAAGAACACAACGTGGCGGCCATTATTTTCAGAACTCTTGTCCACAATTTCGCGGTTCACCCAGTGGCCGCTAGGAGAGTGGCGAGCGCCATTTCTAAATTTAGATTCGCAACGTACGCTATTGAGCCTCTGGAGTCCCAGCATCAAGACATAACCACGGAGGATGTGTGTAAAGCCATAAGATCTGCGAAAAACAACAAGTCAGCAGGCCCAGGAGGTGTATCTATAGAACTAATTAAGAACGCTCCAATAGCAGTCATTGAAGCCCTTACATCAATATTCAACAAATGTCTTAGAGGAGATGAAGTACCATCCGAGTGGAAGCTGGCATTCATCAGTTCCATATTCAAAAAAGGAGATAAGACAGTTTGTAGCAATTACAGGGGTATTAGCGTGACAGCGTCTATAGGTAGACTGTATGGGCGCATTCTCAAAGAGAAGATTGAAGATCAAATGACGGAGATAGAAGAACAAAGTGGATTTAGGTCTGGACGATCATGCATCGATAATGTGTTTTGTCTGAAGCAATTGACAGAGAAATTAATTGCCTGCGGAAGTGAAGTACACATGGTTTTCATTGACCTAAAGAAAGCATATGACAGTGTTCCTGTGAATAGACTCTGGGAGGCAATGGAACGGAACGGAGTGGATCAACATCACATAAATTTAGTAAAGAAACTTTATGAAAATACTAAAAGCTGTGTCAAGACATCACTAGGATACTCCGACAGTTTTGTCGTCAATAAGGGTCTTAGACAAGGGTGCTGCTTGTCGCCAACATTGTTTAAGATATATATGAATGTAGTGCTTTCTAATTGGTCGAGGAAGTGTAGTATGATGGGGATCAAATTAGAGGATGAACATTTGTATACCTTGTTGTTTGCTGACGATCAGGTGGTGCTTGCAGAGGATGAGGAAGATGCAAGGTACATGGTCCGTAAGTTGATTGAAGAATACGACGAATGGGGTTTGGAAATAAATCTTCAGAAGACTCAATATATGGTTGTTGGTGGTCAAGGAAACGACATTGAGACTCCAGTTGGTACCATCAAGGTAACTAAAGAGTACAAATATTTAGGAGTTACGTTGACCGATGACGGTCTTGACGAAAAGGACATATTGAGCAAGATGGGACAAGGAAGAGGAATAACGAGGCAACTGCATTCGGTACTGTGGAGTAAGGCGGTAAGAAATGAGACGAAAGTCCATATGTTTAAGTCTCTTGTTGAAAGCTGCATTACCTACGGATCCGAGGTCTGGACAATAAACCGAAGGTTACAACATAGAGTGAATGCAGTTGAAATGGCGTTCTGGAGAAGGTCTTGCGGCGTTACTCTTTTTGACCACATTAGAAATGAGGAGGTAAGAGACAGAATGGGGGTCGAAGCATCACTTACAGAAAGCATAGAAGCAAAACAGCTACTCTGGTATGGCCATATGAGGAGGATGCCAGAAAAACGATTGCCTGCCAAAATATGGAAGTTTAAACCTAGAAGAAGAAGAAAGAGAGGTCGTCCAAGAAGAATGTGGCTTGATGGCATTGGGGAAGCCTTGGAGAAAAGAAATCTTCTCGAACAAGATTGCCATAACCGGGAGGTGTGGCGTGCGGGATGCGGAAAACGGCCCGAGCTGTAGAGAATCCGCTAAATATATATATAAGTTTTGTTTGGCCAAGTGTACCTTGAGTATGGGTTCTTTACTCAAGGGTATGTATGTGCACAAGTTTCAAAATAAAATCTAATATCATGTAAAATGTTGTGCTTATAACACACAGATGTACAAGCGTGGAAATAAGTTGTTTGTGTACTCTATCTCTCTCTGCTCCATATAAAACCATGTTTATGATATGGGTCAGAGAGAGTCAGAGTGCGGCGAACGCAATAAGTTTTGATAAAACTTACCCCCTATCGCGACTACCAGTCGTACACAGAAGTAGTTAAGTTGCCTAAAATACAAATATTAAATTGTATATTGAGGGGCGATTTGCAAGACCGGTTTTATCATTGGCTTTTATCACGACTTAATGCGTTGGCTGTACTTGCTATCTTTGCAGGCATAGGCGTGCGCAGGAGAAATCATTAGGGGGGGCCAAGATGGGCGCCGGCAGGATTAATGCCAAGGGGGGAAAGGCCTGGGGAAAGAATTTCCACGCGTTAAGGGGGGTGTGGGGGGCGTGCCCCCCACCTTGCCCCGCAGGGCGTTTTTCGGTTTTCTGGCACTTCAAAATCAATTTTGAGACGTTTGGGAGCCAAATCTCTTACTTATGACAAAGGGTAGTTTGGTAAGAGCCCCCAGAATGTGAGTCCGGGGCTATAAGCCCCGGAGAAAAATTGTGATCCTTTAGTGGATTTGATGGAATTTTAAGAGTTTTGAACATAGCATGGCCCTTTGAATTTCCAAATAATATTTTGGTAGAAAGTTAAAAAGTGCTTGCTGTAAGCAAAATAAATTTTTAGGGCAAAAACAAAGCGTTTCATGAGAAAACCATGTTTCTGGAAGGTACTTAGGCATTGTTTTCGTGGTATTTTCTTAAAAATACTATTGTGTTTTGGATTAACCTAGTACTTCATTCCAGTGATTTGAGCAACTCCAGTCTGCCCCGCAGGGAGATTTTTTTGTTTTAACCCTTTTAAAACAAAAATTTGACACTATGAGGACCATATTTTATAATTTTTTAGTTGAGACTGATCCATTAGGGGGGGCCAAGGCCCCCCCGGCCCCCCCCCGTGCGCACGCCTATGTCATAGGCGTGCGCAGGAGAAATCATTAGGGGGGGCCAACATGGGCGCCGCCAGGATTATTACCAAGAGGGGGAAAGTCCAGGGGAAACATCTCCCACGCGATAAGGGGGGTGTGGGGGGCACGCCCCCCACCTTGCCCCGCAGGGAGTTTAATTGTTTTTTGGCACTTCAAAATCAATTTTGAGACGTTTGGGGGCCTAATCTCTTACTTATGACAAAGCTGGGTTAAGAGCCGAGAAAAAATTCTCTGAAGGTCATAGAGAAATTTTGTTGAGGCATATTAAAAAGGAATTTTTCGGGGAAAAAACTATTATTTCATGAGAAAATCATGTTTTTGGAAGGTACTATAGGCATTGATTTAGTGGTATTCTCTTAAAATATTGTGATTTTCATCAGCCTATATTCTTTTATTCCAGTGATTTGAGCAACTCCAGTCTGCCCCGCAGGGGATTTTTTTAGTTTTAACCCTTTTAAAACAAAATTTGACGCTCTGAGGGCCACATTTTATAATTTTTTAGTTGAGGCTGACCCATTAGGGGGGGCCAAGGCCCCCCCGGCCCCCCCCCCGTGCGCACGCCTATGGAAATAGTTACAGCTGCTCTAATTTGGTTGTTAAAAAGTTGATTATACGGAGCTCTAACAGCGCCTCAGACGTCGCCTTCAGAGACGTCAATTGGCCATGAAAAAATACTAACGATGTCAAGGTGAAAATTTTAAAGTTTATTCAAAAAATATTGCGATCAATTTTGTAAAAATTTCAATATATTTGGAACAATGGAACGAAAGTTATGTTATCTTCAAGTTCAGCTTAAAAGTAGAAAATCCAAGAGAAAAATTTAATTTTCAAATTATCGTGTTTGAAAATTAAAATTATCTCTTGGATTTTTATCTCCCGTTTGCTTTTACGCTCAACTTCAAGATCCCACAACTTTTGCTCCAAAATATTTTGAATAATATTTGAAATTTTCTTCTTGTTATCGTTAGTAGTTTTGAAGAAACAGCGTCCCGGCCAATTGGCCATTTTCTGAACGCGGCTCCGTATAATCGATTTTCCGACAACCAAATTCAAGCAGCTTTTACTTTTTCCTATACAAGCGTAGTGTTTTTGAAACTTTAACACATCAAACCTTTTTGTAAATATTATATGATGTAAAATTTTCAGCCTTTTTTGTGTAGTAGCTTCGTCAGAGCAATGTCTCGCCCATTGTGCGTTTATGGGAGGGCTACCTACCCGGTGCCCTGAATGGTCTGATTGGATAGGTGGGCTTGGCTTTGTTCCCCACACAGGGGGAACAAGCACCACTGGTATCCTTTTTTTTAACTTCATATTTCAGATGATTACTCTATTTGTTTTTAATGAAATCAATACAACTTGAGGGTCTGTCCATCGTAAAGCCCGTCTTCCATGGTCGCGGATTTTTGCCGCAACGCGATTCCGCGCCGCAATCTTGGCCTCTCAGCCAATCAGTGCTCGAATCGCAGCGCCGCGTGACGTCACGCGAACCGCAGCTGATTGTTGAGCCAACTTCAATACTTGCGATTCCGCGACGCGGCGGCGGTTTCGCCGCATGCGCTGTAAACGACTACCGATAGGAGCGCTCTGGCGCTGTTCGTAATTGCTTAAAATTCCGCTAGGTTCGTCTCAAAATATCGCCCCGCAACGGCAAATCATGGAAGACGATGGGTGCGAAATCGTCCCGCAAAATCGCATCGCGGCGAAAAAACCGTGACCATCGAAGAAGCACTTTAGTGGTGTGATATTTGCACACTGTTTTTCTCAATATTTCATGCTCCACTGTCTATCTACTTCTCCATCTTTGTTTATAGTCTAGGTACCTATTACTTAATTACTGACCATCAGATAGGTCGAGCTAGCTCTATCCTTGACTGGTCCAGTGCTCACAAAAATTACCAGTTCGCGAATTATGGTGGTCTAGATATTATGCAATTTAATGTATAGTATTAGTAGAGTATGCTTATTAGAGTAATTTAAAATCGCTACCTTTTTATTAGACGGTCAGTGATGTTATTTAAAATACATTAGGTATGATTATGTTAAATGTACTATACGAGTATGTTCATGCAATTGCAATGTATGGTTGTGTCAATTTTAAAATACTAGGAAAGCGCTTAGTAAAACGCGTTGATAAGCGAGCATTCGTATTTCATGCGAATTGAATCACTCATTCAAGAAAGGGTCCATTGTGGTGATTCCAGAAAAAAATGAAAAACTGCCTCGAGTTCAGACATTTTTTAAATCATATAAGTAGAATGTCTGTCTGTCTGTCTGTATGTATGTATGTATGTATGTATGTATGTATGTATGTATGTATGTATGTATGTATGTATGTATGTATGTAAATATGTATGTATGTATGTATGAATGTATGTGTGTATGTACTTCATACATTTCTACACCCTTTGACCGATCTCCACCAAACTTGGCATAAAGTTTCTATGGGGTCCTGCGCACATCATAGGTACTTACACCCATCGCAAAACCACCCCTAATTGAAAACAACACCCCAATTGAAAAAATACATTGACACTTTCGGCCATATACTCCTACACCATTGACCGATCTCAATAAAATTTTGCACACATGTAATTCGTTAACCTGTCCACATATCAGGCTACTCACTCCCTCCCCCAAACCACCCATAATTGAAGAAATTCAACTGAAAGGCAGAATGAATGTACCAGAGATAATTTCACTTTTTTACAATATCAGGTGTAATAAAACTTACGAAACAATCTTCTGAATTTTCTACACTCATGACCCCCCCCCCCCTCCGGCACGAGCAACGCCGGGCAGGTCAGCTAGTTTTATATATTATAGTTATTAACAAAATGGTAATTTTTAATTAAACAAAATATGATTAATTATAAAACCATAAAGCCAATAGTTTTCATTTTTATATCACTCGGCAGACGCCCTTTCGTGAACTAATGTGATTTTGAATATAATTTTCATATCATCTTAATTTAAAGTGCATGAATGCAATTACCTACCTAATGAAACACGCAAAACGGCTAGTATGGATGTTTTTATAATTTATTATTTAGAACTGATTTTTTTTTAAATTATAAGTTAGCATCTAACATCTACAAACTATTTTCAAGAACCTCAAAATGTGAACTGTTACTTTCAATTGCAAGGCGGTCCAGTTGTTCTTCCTGGTCTTTGAACAACACTGTTTTAGTTTGGGTGAGGATCACCACCTTCACTCTCTTCAAAACCTGCAATCTACAATATATCATGTGAATACTGATTTTCGTTGCAACTGTCAATCTATAAACTCTGAAACAACTGAATAAAGAGAACAATACGTACACTCAACAAATCATAAAACGGTATTTTAGCGTAACGGATTGGCTGCTCGTCAGGTTCCTTGATAATCAATCCTTATTATTGTCCATGAAATCAGAGCTCACCTACTAGAGTTAGATGAGGAGTTAGCATTAGACTTCATCGGATGATGCCATCAAATCTTTTTAGCTAATCCGTTTTTTCGAATACTATTTTATATTATTTTTCCTGGGGGGTACCATGAATTTGGTAATTTTCGATCAAACTCTTCTGGCCGCGATTTTAAACCTATAAAATGACAATTAAGTATGGTCTGTAATTCCCTACGTTACTTAATGGCATTGGGCTTAAAATGTATAATTTTTTTAGATAATGTTGTTCTTGATCACCATGAAAAATTTAAAATGAATCGGAACATTTTGGTTTTCAACCAATCAGAAAATATAATTTTAACGTAAATTTGGCTGAAACTTTGTAAGATTTGAGACAATGTTTGAGCATGCACAATAACTTGGCAAAATTTCATATTGATCGACGAACCAATCGGAAGATAGTAAATTTAAAAATTTGAACCAATCAATAGATACCAAAACAGACATTCCTGCGCATGCGTGAAGTTGAAGTTGAATTTTACACCTTGAGCCGTGTGAAATCTCTAAATCACTGCATTCTTAATACGAAAATGATACTGCATTAAGAAGGCTGTTATCTATTATTTTCGATTGTTGCTCTTTTGTTTTTTTAAATTTGTTTTTGTCTGTTTTAAATTTATTTTAACAAAGTACATTTTATTATATCATGTATTGATATCAAGAATACTACTATTTAATTACAAATAGCTGAACTTTGAATTCCGTTTATTTATAAGTGTGAATTGAAACTAAATTGATATTTCTTGTCACCACCGGAACACACGGAATGGTTCGTAGTTCCAAACCGGATATAGATGACATTAGATTTCAAAAAAATTGGTGTCTGCAACGCCCAGAGATAGTCGACCGTACCAGTGCGGTGACGTAGATAATATATAGATAATGATATAGATGTGATATAGATAATATTTTGTTATCTATTATCTTATCTAGTCAAAGTTTTCAGTGATTATCTATATTAACTTATCTAGATAAACTATAGGAAAACGCTCGGTGTAACGCGTTGATAAGCGAGCACCGGTACGTGCAATACTTCGAATCAAAATGATCTAAAACACTCCAATAATCCAGTCAAATAATAATAAAATTACTGCAGCACCTTCATTGAGCTGTCTGTATTGAGCGTAATTACCTCAAACTTTTTATGAACTAAGAAACTTAGCGATTTAAAATCAAATTTCGTAAACATAATTTCTATGAAACAACCTATCTATTTCTGCAATAAATCATAACTTGCAAGGAATGAAAAAGAAATAATATGACAACTCCAATTAACAATAACTACAAACCGCTCTTCTTTTAATACGTGTAGGCAGCTGCATGCCGCCTCGATCACCGAGTGATCGATCATATTGCAATACATAATGTTTGTTTGCAATATGTAATGTATGTAATGCAATGCAATACATAGGTATTAGGTAGGTATCTAAAATACTTTATTTCTGGATATGGATCATGTTTTACAGTTATATTAAAACAACGTTTCGACTAGATACATATCATATTTTACACATTTCCAGCCCAATCGGTCAAGAATTTACAAACTTATTGCTATTTTAAGTGTTTTGAATATCTGTCCAAAGAGATTGATGGAAAAGTATCAAATTTATGGTATAGGTAGGTCTGTTTCATTGTTCCAGAGTGTTTATGGAAAGTTGTAAGGAAATTTGGTAATAATGAAGTACGTTTTCTTTGATTAAATGTATCGGGCACGATTGGCGATGTCGTGCGAATCGGTGCTCGCTCATCAACGCGTTACACGGAGCGTTTTCCTAGTTATGAGAGTTTATGTAATGTTTGGCCACAAAGGGGTCACCCCTGACACCCAGGGCAAAATATCGAATGTTATTCAAATATTATTTCCTAAGGGACATCTCTACCAAAATGCATACTTTTATCACAAAATGAACAGTGGAACAGTCTTTGCCGTGTCCTTGGCAAATCATCCCATATAATCATAATATATTATAATTTCCATAACAATGCTTTGTAATCAGTGACATATTCTTACAGCATATTAGCTGTACTGTCCGTATAATAATACAGCTATCGATTTGTAATTACATTGAATTACCAACTATAATAATACTTTACATTAAATTACACGTCTTTCACTGAAATTCTCGAAGTTGTTGTTTGACATGGAACTGGATCAGTCAAGGATTGTGTTTCGACCTATTTGGTGGTCGCAGTTACAGTTCGTTGCCATGATTCCGGCTGCTATACACGTAGTTGTCTGGTTGGCAATATTATTGGTGCTAGTGCAAGGCAATCTTGAGCACAGTGCGCTTATTATTAATAATGAAATGGTCATAGTGGCGCCGACTTCTGTAATAGACTGGGGATACCCAACTTGGGATGCCTTGGGATTAACTTGGGATGCCCAAGTTAACAACGCGCCATTTTTGTGTAGATACAACTGTTTTTTATTTGAATTTTTTACTTTTTTGTTCTGATTTTTTATTTATTTATTGATTATTAAATATTTTGTATTATATTTTAGTTTAGTTTTTGTGTGTATCGCTTTATTTTTACGTGATTTTTTATTAGATTTTTTCATAACATTTAAAAAAAATGTTAATTTGATTTTTAAAATTTTTCTTTGATTACGAGATTATTTTTTATTTTTTTATTGTCACGTGATATATATTTTTTAAATTATGTGACTTTTTTTTGTATATTTTTTAAATTGTACATTGATTTTTTTAGTTGTTCACCCCTCGCCCGTATGTGGTCCCCCAGCCATAGCAGTCCAGACCCCATTGGCCCGGAAGAACTGTGGACTTTTAGACATGATTTCAAATCATTTCAATGTGCTTTGGACTAAATATGAACTAATAACTACTTTCACTTTAATGTAGATGATCACCACAAGGAATATTTATTAAGCGGGTCGCGGTATCGATTGGGTAATTTTGACGAATGTGTCATCGAGCAACAATCGAAATACTGCTACACAGAACTTCAAATATGGCCGATAGCAAATTCTTCAGAATACTGGCAGAATATCCAGGTAAACGACAACATGATACCGGGTGGCACAAAATATCCTATTCGAGATTGTCTCTCCGACAGCAATAGAAAAAGAGTTGACACTTTCACAAATTATAGAAAACGTATGAATATTGTGTGCAATTTTCAGAAATGTGTGATTAACGAGAAATAAGTTACAGACATTTGAATTATGATGTTGAAAAACAGTTTACCAGCGTTATAAACTTAAATAAGATTTATAAGATTTTTATCGAAATGTTTTTTTAATGTTTTGTTTTGCTAACTTTCATTGATCAAAGGCAGTGATACATATTGCATGTTTGATAGGTACATTTTTACATATAATTCAAATAAAGCATAAAAATGTCTGTAAAATGTCTATTACTCTTAAAGTTCATTACAAATAGTCAAAAAAACACTTATAATGCTGGTACTAATGACCATGCAAAATTTGGTGGTGATGGGTCAAACGATTCCAGTTTTATTGGAACACAGAGTTAAGTTCCTTTCATTATGACAAGCTAAGCACAAACTTCAAATCAAGTTTCAGATAAAATTAATGAAAACATTTTGCTGGAAATCATTAGCACACTGCTTTGGATAGAAATGACTAATGATTAATTAATCTTTTTAAAAAATTGGCCAGATTCGTTACTTCGTTTAAAATGTAATGCGAAAAACACATAGGTACAGTTTATTCAAATCTTCTGTACAATGATTATGGTGGTGAAGATGGCAACGAAAATGATGTACTACGCTAGCACCAACACAACAAAATGAAAATCAGCTAGAACTAGGTGGCACATTCAAGTTAGCGGATTTTATTTGGAGAGTTTAGGTTGGCAAAGTGTGAATTCAGATGGAAGGTCTGGATGGTGCTGCTTAGTTACACCCTAACGGCGTTGTAAGCGTAAATTGAACAGCCTATATGTACCTAAAAAAAGGGAATCGAGTCATAAGATCCAAGTGGAGACGCTCGCTCCGCTTACTTGATAATGAATCTCACAGATGAGTTTTGTTTTCCTGGATGCAGAAGAAGAACGCTGTGAAGACGAACTTCCGGCGCGACTTGCTGAACCGCGGTGTGTGTGTATCCAGGAACATGAGTGCGAGAGAGACACAAACACTGTTGCTGGATCTAGTCACATCGTCTGCTAACAGTCTGGGAGTCCAGGTTCGAGTCCAGACACCGCATTGCACCACTTCTGACAGCCGACCCTGGACTTGGCCGGACCTGCTCATGGGGTAAGAGTTGAATCCAGGGTCTTCAGCGAGCGTCACCATATTGGTACTCCCCCCGACGGCTGTCACCTTATCGTGGTGGTGGGGTTTGTGTTGGCCAATGATCCATTGCAGCTACGCCGGCGAGCATATGCTCATGTGTAAGGGTTACCCATGCCGGACAGATCAGTGGTGAGGCCCAGACCAAGAGCAGCCAGGGTCGGCCTAACCATGCCCATCCTTGAATTTGTGGTCCCCTCGGGCCGGCCTCCCCCCTCGAGATGGTGATCCCCCTGAAATCGGGTTCAGCCGGCCCGAATCCTCACACCCCCCGGTCCGTCCCCATTCCGGCCTGGCCCTCCCACCAGTGCTGGACTCCCCCGGATCGGGCCCGTTAGGTCGACCCCCTCCGCTTGCCCTCCAATTATGATCAACAAAGTTAAATATAACAATTAATGTGCGCAATATAACCTCGTCGTTAACGCGCCATTAAACCACACTAATCTAATCTAATCATATTGGTACTCTCATGGTACTTTCTCTCTGGGCTCTCTATCTCTCTCTCATACTCTCTGGGTAGTCGAGGGTATACGCTGGTATGCGCCGTATAGGTACCTAAAAATTGTGCGTATACCCATAAATAATTGTTGGGGTATACGCTGTATACGGGAATATACTATCTTTATTATAATCATGCCTGTTTTAAAAAAAATCAAGTTGAGGTGTCATAAAGATGTAATTTGATACAGGATACCAAATATTCTATTGATTTGCTAAAGAAAACTTCAAATTTAAAGATTTTGAGTTGTATTTGAAGCATGAAATAACTAATATTACAGAAAATAGCAAGACATTTCTTGAAAAGTAAAGAAATAGAGAAAAACCAAGGTTTTTATTACAGCAAAAAGTGTTTTAAGAATTCGTTCCAAATGCACCAAAACGAATGACCTCGAGGAAAATTTTCTTGGGGACTTCGCCCCCACACCCCATTATTTTCCTTCGCGTGTCACTTTTTTTTCGTATGACCATACATTTTTTGAGCGAGCGTAGCGAGCGTCACCACGGTACTCTTATGGCACTTTCTCTGTGTGTTTTTTTGTGTTCACTGCCCAGGTCAAACCGCACAACCAATCGATCTGAAATTTTGCACACACACTAACATAATCTATGTGGTCTCTGGAATCGTTTTTGTACGGAATTATGTGATTGGTTCAAATTTTAGAAAAATTATCTTTCGATTGGTTCGTGTTCGATCAATTTGAAATTTAGCAAAGTCATTGCAACCAACATTGTACCCAATCATAAAAAGTTTCAGCCAAATCCTCCCACTGGTTAAAATTTGAAACAATTTTTCATGTGATTTTTGAAATTTAAACTAGAACCGATTGACTGATCAGCTTAAAACTTCGCATGGTCATTGCTATTAACATTTAAGGTATTTTTGCCAATTTTCAGTCTAATCTGTCGTTATTTTCAAAAGGTTTTGTCATTTTAGGGACATTTTATTCCATAATCTTGATATATTGAAAAATGTATACTACATTTTCATCCCTGCCTTCTTTAAGCTTCTGCTCCAAGGCCTGTAGAGCAGCCAAGTAGTCCACAATTAACAATAAAACTAGCGCATATCAAATCGGATGCAGTACGAAGGCCAAATTCTCCAATTGGTAGTTTAAATAATATCTTCTGATTGGTCGACAATCAAAACGTTCCGATTAAGTTCAAATTTTCATGGTGATCAAGACCAACTTAATCTTAAATTGTACAAAAATAAACTACGAGGATGCGAGGATCGAACCCGTCAACGCCGTGTTCGAAGTCACTTGCCTCATGTGACTGAGCCAATACGCCACACAGAAATCATAGCAGTTGCTTAGTATATCAAAGAAAAAGGGCGGAACGTAAAAATTGTTAATTTCTCCACTTCCGGTTTGATTTTTTTTTTTATTATTTTATTGAAGTGGAGTGTCTAGCAGTACATTGTCTTTAATGTTGCCAAATTTCAAAACTCTCGGTGGACCCGTTTGACTTTTAAAACTATAAAATTTAAAATTGTGTTAACTTCACTTCCGCAAAATATTTTGATCGATTTTTGCAAAAGGGAGTATCCGGAAATAGGTTCTATGATTCTGCCAAATTTCAACTCGCTAGAGCGAACGATGCGATCTGCAGAGAGGGGCAATCATACCGTGGGCGGTAGCTATAGTAGCCAGCCAGTAGTAGCTGAAAAGAAATCACGCATGATTCAGGCCCAATTTTCAACCTGAAGGGATGATCGCAGCTATTTGAAATTTGGTATTTGTAGTCACGTGGCTACATATACTCGATAAAGCCCGTCTTCCATCATTGCGTTTTTTCATCGCAATGCGAATTCGCAGCCGCACCGTGGCTTCTCAGCCAATCAGCGCTCGAATCGCAGCATCGCATGACGTCACGCGAATCGCTGCGGATCGTCGCTGAAAGTAGAGCCAACTTCAATAATCAACGCAGCGAATTTCTATCGCAGCGTTGAGCGCATGCGCGGTTACCGCTGAACCACCTCTGGACAAATGGGGGAGTCGGAAATACATGACGCGACGGCGAAATCATCGCAACCGTGACTGAAAAATCGTGCCGCAAATCTACATCGCGGCGAAAACATCGCAATGATGGAAGACGGGCTTAACCATGGTTTTTAACTTCCATTTCAAACTGCATGAATGCGAGCTGACACCTCGAAAACGGGCGTGAAGCGCTTGTAGTAAACAGTCGCTGGTAGTAAGCTCGTCGCTTTTAAAAGTAGACCTTGTATTGACACGGTGCTTGGCAGCGTCGAGCTAACGCCCGACTAGATTTCAACCAAATGTTTCAAGAATAGAAGTGCAGTATGGTCGGTGACAGGCAAAGATGAACCCGCTATAGCATGGGCCGATACCTGGCAATGATGAAGTGGTTCATCTTTGCCTGTCCCCGACTTTAGGTAAAAGAAATGGTCGCTTACCAACCCTCCTTGTGATATTAGAAATAATTGTAATTGACAAAATTTGTACACACTGTATAGTCTAGGACTATTGTTTCAGTTTCAGTATCAGTTTCAGTTGTATTTTCCTTTACACAAGGTAAGATCATGGATGCTAACTGAATTTGAACTATTATTGCAGGTTGACTTTTCTCTTCCTGTTTCTGATGCTGACGGCAGCGACCGGTTACCAGCAATACTATCTGACTTCGGAGAGCGTCGAGCCTGCCAATTTAAGTAAAGTACATAATTTGCTAGACAATAGCATAAAAAGGGAAATCCCCATAAAAAACACTCCGTGTAAAAAAACAGCCAAGTCTCTTCAACTAAAAAAAAAAATTATGAAATCTAAAAATTCTGCACTTAAACATAGTGATATCAAAAAATGAGCCAAGTCAAAACTTTATTTGAAAATTAAAAAATACTTGGCGCATCGTGTATATAAATAGCTTAGAAGTATAGGCTAGATATAAATACATATACTTATAGTACCTATACCTACAATGCCCTAAAAAACGATGCGCCAAGTATTTTTTAATTTTCAAATAAAGTTTTGACTTGGCTCATTTTTTGATATCACTACGTTTCAGTGCAGAATTTTTAGATTTCATAATTTTTTTTTTTTAGTTGAAGAGACTTGGCTGTTTTTTTACACGGAGTGTTTTTTATGGGGATATCACTTATTTTTTTAGTTTATTTACACAACTTGTAAAACTTATTAGGGCAACAATGGCTAATTCCTTTAAAAAAATATGACATTTCCGAATTAGTTACTAAAAAAATATTGTTTGGAGCTAAATTTAAACTTGAAGTGATATGCCATGAAGAATTGCGAAAGCATCGTTCCAATAGGTCCAGCCGTTTTCGAGATATGGCATCACTTCCGGTTTTCAAAATGGCGGCTGAAAGCTCTTACACATTGTAGGTATTAATATGTATATAAATACTAATATTTCATTATAAGCCTTCTGAATATATAGTTGGTTTTTATATAAAGGGAAGTGAATTTAAGCAGATTTCGCTAAACTATGACGTCATTTCCGGTTTCAATAATTAGAAAACTTTAATTTAACTATTGTTATTTCATAAAGAGGACCGTCTGAATCGATTAGCGCAAATTTCGTTCCGATCGGTTAAGCCGTTTTTGAGATATGACTTCACTTCCGGTTTCAAAATGGCGACTACCGGTTTGATTTATAAAAAGGCACCTCAGACGCCAAAAGTGCACATGTGGTAAAAATTTCAGATCGATCGGCTAAGCCGTTTAGGCTGTGGCGGTGATAGCGGTGTTTCCTGATATCATCATCATCAGATAGGTTTTAAAAGGGGTGTAATTTCACTGTTTTCACGGCCCTCTAATGGCATAACCTATTGTTCCCAAATTTAGTATATGGAGTGGGGTGGGCCATAGCTCGAAATTAAGATATTTCACAACAATGTAAGTTTTTCCAATTTTATGATCCAGTAGGCCGAAAATGCCATGTTGTTGCTTACAGTAAAAGTGGTTGGTCTGCTCCTCAGTTATTAGGCATTTACGGTATGTTGAGTGCGTGTGAGTGTACGGTACGACTTGGCTGGGTGGAGCGACCGCTCCACTAGATATAAAAATAAATCTTGGCGTAAACAAAACTCATATTTTGAAGAAATGTCCTGCAATACCTGCAGGAGAGAATCCAAGTTTGTGGTGAAACTACTAAAACACATTGATCATATGATAACAACTCAACAACACCTCTTAACTCGATGTTTAGCTTCGGTTGACTTGCTACGTTTTGAGATAAAGCTTCATCAATTGAAGCTGCTGAATATTGCTCTTATTTCAACGTTTTTAAGATTTATTTTGTTCCAGTGTTACGATATCTCCACTGTTTCTCATTGATTAAGTCTTGGCGGAGTTTTATGGACACTTCACGTGACGACATGGAGTTGCGAGTTCTCCATGGGTTCAAAGTGGTATCAATATTGGGCTCCATGTACGTCCACTACTGGTTCTTCGTTATACGAGGTCCGGTGGCTTACGAAGAAGACGTTGAAAATGTAAGCCCATTTTTCGAGCATTTAAATATGGTTTCTGCAGTGCGATTGTATAACTTCTTAGCCGAGATAATGGATCGTTATCTACACCAATTTGCCACGCCGGCGTCGTCGCCTCGGGCAGAAATAACCAGTGCCGGGCTAGCAACAGCTGGAGATGGGTGTGGGCGGGTGATCTCGTGGTAGTTGACAAAGAGAGAGACACGACATGAGCGAGAGCAATAGGATCAGAACTAGGTGCTAGACTATCAAGACATAAGGCTGTGATGTCCAGTTGACATTAATTATGGTTTTATTACATAACCTCAAGTGAGGAATAAATGAACAGTCAAATAAACACAACATACAAATGATCAGAATGAGATAACAGATTACCGGGGGTTTGACCTCCTCGCGTAAATGGACTCTGTGTACAACACAGGTCGTAACCTCATCAGCTGTGTGCCTGGAGGCAACACAACACATGCAATTGAATGAATAGCAAATAAGACTGATACAATACAATGATAAATATAATAAACTCTTTACGTACACTCCTCCGTGATAAGATGCTCGCCGAATTACTTCGGACATTTACTTAAATAGAACTCGTACAGACGACGTTCTAAGATTACTGGACTTACTTAATACAATGTTGAATTTAGATAGGTTTGATGATCCGAAAAGGGTGCCCTTTCCCTGACTGCCTGACTCTCCGCGGAGACAATCCAAGTGTGGCCACACTTGATTGCAATACAAAAACTACGCAACGACAAAATACATTAACTACTCTATTTCAAGTAGGCCACAGGGGCACAATAATGATTCTGTTAACAAAGCTCAAGATTGAACCTGCAAGTAGGGGCTGGACGACCAGTCGCACTACGTTATATCCGCTACAACTTAGCGTGGTTACAATCTACATTTAAACACTACTCACGCGGCGATGTGAAGTCGACGACGGTCAGCCAGAGAAAGAGAATCAGCTCAGGTCGCCGATCCGCGAACTCGACTATCATTGACCATTGCGCATGACATCTTTTCTGCTCTAGGCGACCCTCCAAATATGGGTACAAATGCCGGCTAATGGTAACGACTTGACGTTGGCGCCAGCGCCGAATTCAAACCGTTACAAATTGATGAAAGTAATTTAGCCTATCAGACGGTAAAGCAATTCAAAGTGCTTAAAGTCGACTTCCTGAGATAAATAATGTGATTATATTTCATATTCTCGTAAGCTTTTGCGCAATTCAAATGGTGAACAATGATATTAATAGTTTACTTTCATCAATTGGTATAGATAACGATCCATTATCTCGGCTAAGAAAGTTATACAATCGCCCTGCTGATAGGTACAAGGGCTGTGCCGAAAGTAATGCAACTTTGGGCATAATTTATATATATATATTAAATGTGAATAATTCTTCTGGGTTATGCATCGTGTTTTAATTATTTTATTTGAAACAACGTTTCAAATACGTTTCTCTACCACGTACCACGTACCACGTAGAGAAACAACGTTTCATTACCAACTGAGCTACGGAGAATCCTTCAAATTTGCAGATTTTATAATCCATATGACTTGTAGCTCAGGAAATTGATGTTTGCCAGAAGACCGTGGATATCCATCCACGCTTGACAGCTGACAAACATCGACCTGATATGGACCTTCTCATGATGCAATGAGCCTCTGTTATGTTGAAATACTGAGCTTGTACAAGTCATATGGATTATAAAATCTGCAAATTTGAAGGATTCTCCATAGCTCAGTTGGTAGAGCTCTAGACTGGCAATCTAAAGGTCGTGGGCTCAAATCCCACCGGAGGTCAAATCTTTTAAATTTGCAGTTCATATACACATATATATATATATATATAATAATCAATATTTTTCGGTAATGCTTCGTTTATTCCACAGTTAAATATACAACGTTTCGCCAGGCTCCTGCCTGGCTTCTTCAGGTATATTACAAATTAATAAACTAAAAAACACAGCAATAGATCATATAAAATGATGAAATTCAGGATGAAAAGTCAGGAAAAGTGACATTTGAAACAAAATTAACTTGAAACCAAACGGCCACAGCCCTTTGGATACAAGAAACACTGACCTCTGAAAATCAACAGGTATAAATCAAGGTGTAAAATGCTGTTATGAAATTGAAGTTTAAAAAAGAAAAAACTATTTAGTTATTTGAGTTCATTTCCTGCAGCCCGCGTTCTGCTGCGTGTCACTCGTTGGTTTTGATCGTCACTTGCAGAGATTGTAGTATCTGGAGGCCAAGTCTTGAAACTTACGCCTTCAGGACGCAAACGCTCTCGGACGTCATAAAGTCCCATTTACTGTAAGAATGATGACCTTGACATCTACCTTTAACTGTTTAGCTTAATTTTTAATAAGGTTTTATGACTGTATAATATTTGTAATAATAATTATAATGTTAATAAATTGTTTCCAATAGATTGCTGGATGACAATCAAATAAGTGGCTTGACTTTATGTTTCAAAGTCGATCACTCTTACAGTAAATGGGACTTTATGACGTCCGAGAGCGTTTGCGTCCTGAAAGCGTAAGTTTCAAGACTTGGCCTCCTGGAAACTTCTTGCGTGTCACTCGTTGGTTAGAAGCTGTCACTGGAGGTGCTGGGTTCAGATCTGGAGCCTTCTTTCTTTTGTCAATCCAAGCTGGTTGGTTTCTAGCTTGTTTTGAAACTTCTGCAGTAGGCATAATAGGTGGTACACGAATTTGTTCCACGAGAGGCTTCCATGCGGCTGGAAGACGTTGCCCATCATCTCTCTTGTCTTGTCTTGTCTTGTCTCTTGTCTTGTCATCATATCTTTTGCGCCACCCGATATATATATATATATATAATATATATATACCGGGTGGCGCAAAAAAAAATCCCCCTGATTGAGAGGTCACTATATCGAAACTATTATAGATAGGGTTCTGAAATTTGTACACATATTAGAAAACATACCAATATTAAATATGTGCAAGTTTCAAAAACATTACTAAAAAATTGATTAAACGGAGCTCATTAGCGCGCGTCGAGAAAACTTCCAATGACCGGGACGCTGTTTCTTAAAAACTACGTACGATATCAAGTTGAAAATTTCAAATTATATTCAAAATAGATTAAGATCGATTGTGTAAAAATTTCAATCAATTTGAATGAATGGAACAAAAATTATGGAACCTTGAAGTTGAGCTTGGAAACCGAATAGTGGGAAAATAATCACTTTTATAACGTGTGTAATAAAAGTTTAGAAATAATCTTCATTTTCTGATTTTACGCTTAACTTCAAGATTCCATAATTTTCGTTACATTCATTCAAATTGACTGAAATTTTTACACAAATGACCTTAATATATTTTCAATATAATTTGAAATTTTCAGCTTGATATCGTACGTAGTTTTGAAGAAACAGCGTTCCGGCCATTGGAAATTTTCACGGCGCGCGCTATTTGACCTCCGTATAATCAATTTTTTGACAACCAAATTTGAACAGCTGTAACTTTTTTCCTTCAATAGTAAAGTTTTTGAAACTTGCACATATTAAATTTTGGTATGTTTTCTATTATGTGTACAAATTTCAGAATCCTATCTATAATTGTTTCGATATAGTGACCTCTCAATCAGGAGGATTTTTTTTGCGCCACCCGGTATATATATATATATATATATATATATATATATATATATATATATATATATATATTGAATATATTGAATATATTCAATATTGAATATATATATATATATATATTCAATATTCAATATTCATATTGATATTCAATATGAATATTTGATATTCAATATTCATAAATATTCATATTTATATTCAATATTGAAACTTTCAATATTCGTTTGTTATTGTTTGTATAATTGAATACCTCGGTTCTCGTCAGATCACGAGGTTAATTCAGAACAGTTCAATGAAAATAATTTCATAGTTTGGAATAAGTTATTAGTTTTATTTTGTCCAACAGGTGTTTAGAACACCTGGTTTAGTAATTTTTATTTTCATTGAACTGTTCTGAATTCACGTCCATAGCCCTATTTTGTTAACAATTACACTGGAAAAAGATATTGATAAAAATCGATTAAAAAACTCGTCAAGGCCACGCTCACTAACATTAAGCGCGTATGTTACGTAACATTGAGCGCGGTCAGCAGTTGGATGGGTGACCATTCAACTCTGTCCTGCCAGTGTTCAGCAACCAGCCGGTCCTTAGTGGTTCTTGATTGGCTCTTATTCGACTATGTGAAAAAAAGACCTGCGGGGAAACAATTGGAACTGGAAGGTGGTTTGATTCAGTGTGTTCATTTTAGAGACCCTAAATCACTTTTATATTTTTGAAATTCTGCCATGCGGGGCAACAGCTGGGGGGTCAAAAAATCAAAGTAAACAAAATATCAAAATAAGCTAGTCATGTAATGTAATTTTCAGTGTTTTATATTTTATTACCTCTACTGCGGCTCCCATTATTATTTTATTAACATAAAACAAATCTTGAAATGCTGCACTGAAAAGTAGAGATACCGAAAAAAGCCCAAGTCAAAACGTTATTAAAAAAAAAAAATCTACTTAGCACATGCCATTAGTGAATTCTTTTTATTTCAAAAGTAAAGTTTTCACTACATTTCAGTGCAGAATTTTTAGATTTTTAGAATTGTATGTATTTTATTTTCTCATTGGTATTTCGTATTTGATAGTATTAATTTTACAAAAATATAGTGATCTGATAATTTCTTATTTCTAGTTATATTCCAATATCATCGCCATGATGTTTATGAACGGAACAGTGAACCTGTCTAACATGTTCACAATGTCCGGGTTCTTGGCCTGCCACAACTTCCTCAAGGACATCGACAAGAAGAAGGGATTCAAGATGAAGATGCTGTTCGACTCTTACACCAGTAGATACATGAGGTAAGTACCTGTTGAACACAAGCATGGTGAAGCTTGAGGATGAGTTTGAAACTTTCCTTGTTTAGGATGGGCCCTTAGATTTGATTAGGGGTTTGTGCAGGGGTGCAGTCCTAGTAAAATAAGTGGCAGGGCACCGAAAACGAACATAAGTCGTCCGCATTCACGATACGCGGGGGGTTTGGGGGATAAGACACCCCATTTTGACCCCGGCGGGAATATTTTGGAAAATAAAATTAACTATTTTAGTGATGATTTTACGAACTTGGGACCAAATTTTAGAATAGATTTCAAACTGATCTAGTGTAACAAAGTTAAGGTGCAATTTATTTGCATTTTTTAATAATACAATCGTAAACCATGATGAATGTAATGGATTTTGATAAAGATGGCAGGGCGCGCCCTGTCCGTTTACCAAATAGAAGCCATAGCGCCACCCGTCAAAGAAAGCTCCAGGGCGCCGCTCTAGCCCGCCCTGGCCTGGCCCCACTGAATCCCTGATTCTGTGTTGTGGTAATCCTGAAAAGGACCTTACATACAACGATGTGTCTGAGTATCTATCAACAACATCCTCCTGAATTGAGACTATGTTTCTCTCCTGCAGACTTACACCTTGCCTCGCGTTCCTCATCTTGTTCGTCGTGAGTTTCCTGCCACGGATATCAACAGGTCCCACGTGGTTCGCCACTGTGGAGTCCGCTCAATTCAACTGTCTCAAATACTGGTGGACCAATCTTCTCTACGTCAACAACTGGGTCGGCGTCGACGAAACTGTACGTTCAAGTTGGTGTGTCTGGAACTAATAGATTCGATATTGAGACGAACTATTTTTATTTTATTGAGATTTTGAAATTACCATCATGAATTACTTTTTCCAACATTTCAACTATATTTAAGTATAAAAGAATCATGAAATGTTATTTAACTTGCAACTCCTGTCTTACAGCGATTTTTCAAATTGTTGCCTTCCGAGAATGAACAAAACTTTAACACAGGTAATAGGGAAATCAGTGCGTTTTTGGTTTCTAACTTCTAAAATATAGCATAAGTTGGTATTGTTTTAAATTTTTTTTCTAATAGGATATCCTTATCTACAAGAAATTAAGTTTCTTGTTCAAAGTTGGGACAACATAAAAATTAGATCTTCATTATTAGCCTAAATGTGACACGATTTTACTTGTCTGCCATAAGACTATAGGAAAACGCTCAGTGTAACGCGTTGATGAGCGAGCACAGAACATGCAACATCCCCAGTCACGATACACGAAACGGCACAAGACGATTTTCTTTACAACTTTACAATCTCCATATTATAAATACTTTGGATGAATGTCAGATCCATTGTGTCGTGACTTTCCTACATACTTTTTCCAGCTTTTGACAACCCATACTCAATTCGTAAAACGACAATTAATATTTGACTGATTGGTCTTACAAAGTGTAAAATTATAGATAATGTTGGTCTTGATCACCATGCAAAATTTGAACTAAATCGGAACATATTGACTGGCGACCAATCAGAAGATATTAATAACCTTCGTACTGCATCCGATTTGATATGCGCTAGCTCAAAAATGCTTTCCTTGTACTGTAATTCTGCTTGGCTGCTCTACAGGCCTTGGAGCAGAAGCTTAAAGGAGGCAGGAATGCAAATTTAGTAATACATTTTTCAAAATATTTCAAGATTATGGAATAAAATGTCCTTAAAATGACAAAAACTTTTGAAAATAGCGACAGATTATAGTCCGAAAATTGACAAAATTACCTCAAATGCTGGTACCAATGGTGATGCGAAGTTTTAAGTTGATCTGTCAATCAGTTCTATAGTTTAAATTTCAAAAAATCACAGGAAAGATGGATTAAAATTTTAACCAATGGGAGGACTTGGCTGAAACTTTGTATGATTGGGTACAATGTTGGGGGTAATGACTTGACAAAATGTCAAATTGATCGGACCAACCAAGCGGCAGATAATTTTGTTAAAATTTGAACCAATCAGTGAATTTCAAAAACATTAGGGTCTGCCTGCAACGCCCAGAGAATGTCCGAACATGTGTGCAAAATTTCAGCTCGATCGAAGATAACTGTGGTCTGTATACCGGCAGTAACAGAAAAAAACAGAGGTCCGTGCCAAAAAAGCCAAAAGGAGTCGCTCGCTCAATAACATGGGGAAGAAAACTCAATTCATCTCAGAAACTAGACACGAGAAGTGTTTAATTTTTTCAGAGATTGAGTATGTCATGATAATCAATACGAAGACAAAAAATTATGAAAATCTGAGACCCAGCCTGATTGGTTTCAGTGTCTCATGCATGGGTGGTTCCTGGCCGTCGACTTCCAGCTCTACTGCTTATGTCTGGCGCTGGTTGGGATTTGCAGCGCGTATCCAAGAAGCGCCAAGTACGTGCTGGCAACTGGGATGTCACTGGGGATTGGGATCATATTCGTGCAGACCTACCTCACGGATTCCATCGAACCAGCGTTCCTGTTCACTCCTCGGTAAGTTGGCGACCCCGTGAAGACTGGTGGAGGTGGGGAGGACCCCCCCCCCCCCCCACACACACACACCTGATCAGCATGGTACAGGCAGTTAGGTCCATTTTAGGTCACCATTAAAGGTTTGATGATAAACCTGTGAAAATGTCACTATTAGTATTTAAGAAAAAGTTTATAAATACAGGCTACGGTGCATATCAAATTTGTACATGTGGTAGGAGGGGGGGGGGGGGGGCGAGGAGTGTGTTAAATTTTGATTTTCAATGTTAGAATACAAATTGCGGAGTTGGTTATAGAAACATAATATACATTTCACAAACTACTCTTTATACACTTGATGAACTCTTCTTATAATGATGGGCCTTTGTGCATGAATTATTTTTCAACATCTTTTTGGGGGGAGGGGTGAGGTTTGGAAAAAAATCATGCACAAAGAAAGTCCCATTATTATACTATGAGTTTCAATTAACGAGTATTTTGTGAAATTTTTATATTTTTAAAAGAGAACGGTACGGGCTTCAGAAATTCCTGAGTGTCAGAGAATTTACGAAAAGTAAACCGCAATTTTTATTCTTATAATGAAAATCAACATTTTACACCCCTGCCCTCCCCCCCCCCCCTTCCCTAATATGTACAAATTTGATATGGACCATAGCCTATGTTGATAAGCTATTTTTCTAAGTACTCTCCCCCAAATAATAAACGGTACTCGAAAGAAAATAAATTGACTGATTAAGGTTTGATGGCATCATCCCATGAAGTCAGTGCTAACGCATTATCTAACTCTTTTAGGTGAGCTCTGATTTCATTGGTAATAACAAGGATTGATTGTCAAGGAACTGGCCCAGCAGCCAATACGTTTTGTACCAAGTACCGTTTATTATTTGGGGGAGTGTACCTACATGGTGAAATTTTCACATGTTTGTCAAAACTCCTAATTTCTAACCTAACAGACTGTAGTCTGTTCTGGACTGGACTGTCATTTCTAGATTTGAAATAAATAATTCTGGTCATAGATTTTTTTTTAAATACCTTTGGCAGTACTTTCATCCCCATTAAAAACTCTAAAATTTAAAATCTACACGTGATGGTAGGTATTTATTAAAAAAATTTAAGTATGTATACCACATTATACCACATTAATAGCACATTGAAATGATAAAAAAATAGCAAGTGATTATTAAAGGCTTTCATTTACTGGAATCTCTCTCATCCCCCCCCCCCCCCCCCCCCCAATTTTAGGATATGACGTCATCACCGTGTACTCAATGTCTGATTAAATCATATTTTGAAAACATTTGATTACTTTCAGAGCGATGCGTGAAATACCGAAAGGCTCGACGTACCAATTGTCTCAAATAATGCCGCAGCATTTCCTGGGATCCTACATGATCGGAATTATTGTGGGATATATTTACAAATATGCGAAGAACAATCAAAGAAAATTGTCCAAGGTAGAGTCTTGTGAATCGATACTTTTATACTTGGTGCAAAAAGTATTGGTCAGCTCATCAGAGTTTTTATACATTATACAGTTAGGCATTTTAATGGTATGTTGTGTGGGAGTGTGCGCACAGTAGACTTGGCTGACTGGAGCGACCGCTCCACTAGCTCACAAAAACAATTTTGTTGAATCAATAAAATTTGATTGGTATTAAAATCGTATGTGAAATATGCCATTTCCATTAAGACTGTTCGTACTGCTCAGATCGATTTCTTGTGATTATCTCGGAATGTACTTGTTACGTTTTGAATCTAAGCTCTTCAAATTATCATGGCTCTAATATCAAAAATATTAAATTTCCAATTTTCATACTTTTTGTATTTTTGCATAATAAACGACATGTGATTATCTAAAATAAAAATCCAATATCGTAACACATTGGTAATCTTACTTACCTACTTCCTTTCTTTCTTTCTTTCTTCTTTCTTTCATTCTTTCTTTCTTTCTTTCTTTCTTCATCTCCTTCATCATCTTCTTCTTATGTTGCCCTCTTCTGACACAATGCGTTAATTGATTTTTTTATATTTTTTAAGTTGGTTTTATAAATAGTTTTGTTGATACATTTAAATTTGAATTCATTTAAATTCGTTGTTTTAAATTATTAAAATTTATTAAAGCTTACTTTGAGTGTATACTAAGCGCACGAAACAGAGTTAAGAAAATCCCAATACACCATCTTTTACTTCATTATTTCATTTATTATTATGTCAAAACATATCTTTAAATATATAATGTATTTAATCTGTTTAAGTTATTAAACAGCTACAAAGTGTGACATTCATATTATAGCCATTGTAATTGCAAGATACCATAAAACGAGATGTTTAGCTGTTGAAATGCAGACTTACAGTTCATTGAATTTACATCTTGCACCGATTTGCATTTTCGTGACGTCAAACCCAGTGTAGTGAACAGTATAAATTTGGTATGCCACGTATATCTATATATTTGAAGAGATGTGTTGACATAATATTATAAATAAAATATTGAAGTTAATGGTGGTGTATTGGGATTTTCTTAACTCTGTTTCGATTATAAATGACAGCAATCAAAGTAAGTCCCATGTTATTTTCCATAGAATTAAGACGTTAAGCCTCAGACAAAAAAAAAAAAAAAAAAAAGTATAAAGCGGCCTATTTACACGGTGCAATTTCTTGAACAACTACTGTGTCACATTCCCATTTTTCATACAATTTAGTATTTACACGACGCAACTTTCTGCCACAGAACCTAAAACATGTTCTATTTTCCATTCAAGAAGTGTGACAAAAGAAGTGTGGTACAGAAGTTGTACAAGAAATTGCACCGTGTAAAAACTGAAACTAAATTGCACCGGAAGTCGCTTACTCTAACTTAAAGTTCGTTCACTGTTAGAATATTTATGTCGATTTCGTTATTCACGTCGTTCACGTGAACACTGCCCTGTCAATGGCAAGACTTTCTTCTTTGTATTATTGAAATTGTATACATTATGTCGAATACGTCTTTCGTGAATCCAGCCCCAGTAGTATCTGCACGCACGGCCGCCATTGCGGGTCATTATATTCTTACAGTGAACGAACTTGACTCTATTTGGTGCCACTCCCAGGACATTGGGTTTATGTACTTGACGGTAGCTGGGCGAATTTTCAGTGTGCAAATGTTTTAACAACACTATTGAGTTATCTAGGTTTCTGTTGCGATCATCCAGTCCACTGCACTTCTCGTCTCGGTGGCTACTGTCCTGGACATCTACATCTACTATCAAACTGGCTATGAATACACGCGCTTAGAAGCCGCGTTGTACAACAGTCTGAACCATCTTCTGACGCCGATCGTAGTGTTGGTGCCAACTGTATTGGTGCTCCATGGACAGGGAGGTGAGCTGGCACATCGTGACTCTTTTGAAAAATAAAATTGGTACCTTTTTGTGTTGAACGTCGCACTGTTCTGCAGCGAGGCTAATGGCGACGTATGAATGATGATGACGATGATTGGGAGATGATGGTGAAGAGTAGGTAAGGATAGAAGGAAAGTGTGAAGGAGGCAATCGTGGCCTATTAGTAGGGTCCCAGAATTTGCCAGTCGACTGAGGGAAAACCGCGAAAAACCCCAGTCAGGAAGAACGGCCGCGAAAATCGAAACCTGGACCTCCGGAATACAAGTTCAGAGCGTTACCTCTGAGCCAAACCTGTTCGGTATTGTTTTAGCATAGGGTAAAGTGTGTTAGGGGCCAAAATTTTCAAAGAATTTATGTAACTTTCAAATTATCAGTCCGATTTGATTCACTATTTTAATTCGTGTTTAATAGGTACCACTTTATTTATCTAAATACTCGTTTTTTCAAACAAAAATTATAAGGGAGAATAAAAATATTTTCTAAACGTTTACTGTGTGTAGGATAGGATGGCTTGTGATGGCTTTAAATGTGGGAATTTTGCATCCAAAAGCAATATTTTGTATAAGTGTTCACATTTTACAGAGTTGCAACTCAGACTTCATTCTTCTACTCGAATAAATTTAGAGAAATATAAGTTAAGAACAAGTCATCTAAGCACATGTACACGGTAGCAAGACATATTCACACCCAGTGTTGGGGCAGTTCCTTTTTAAAACGATCTTTTTAAAAGTTCAGTTCACGTCCAAATATATGAACTTTTTAAAAGTTCAAGTTCTTTATTTTAAGCATTGGTAGTAAAAGTTCACGTTCCTTAAAAAAACGAATATAAGTTCTTTTAAAAGTTCTTTTAAAAAAAATAAATAACTATATAATTAACTACGCGTGAAACTTAAATGGAACTGGGAAGAATCTAAGAGAGGCCCCTATTTCCCCTTCCACACCTGCCTCAAACTACCCTCGCCATAGTAACCAATCCACGCTCAGAGTTAAAGAAACTTCGGAAATCTTCGGATCGGCTCGGACTTTATTCCTATTCGACTGCTTAGTGCTCAGTAGGAAAGAGCGAACTTGATCGAAACGTTCGTGGTTAAAACGAACGTTTGACGTTCACGTTCTTTGTATACAAAAAAGAACGCGTTCGCTCAAAAGTTCGCAAAAAAAGTAACGCGTTCCTAGGAACGCGTTCTTTTTAAAAGTTCCCTCCCCAACACTGTTCACACCCCAAAAATTCAATCAATTATCTTAAATTTGCTTTTGACAGCTCAATTTTTGTCCTATCACTTCGAAATTGGTGTCAATGGTCTCGCATCGTCTAGCTGGGCTCTGTAATTATTTGGCAACTATCTCAATTAGCATATACACTACACTCATCTCACGTCCACAATCCAAATCACTTTGACACTTTGACCCACCGGCCACCACTAATTGCAACGGAATGATTTTTCAATGTGAATCGATACATACAAATGCTCTCTAACATGTCAAAAGATCACCAAAAGTGTATTACCTATTGGGTGGGTCAAATTGCCAAATGTGTCAAAAGACCACGGAATCTGATCAAAGCTTGACAACAGCTCGCTGAATTTTCTCGTTTTATACGATACGTTTTTTTAACGAAGTGCTTCATTTTTTTAATAACATGATTATGAAATTGAATTTAATTGAATCGAGTTTACCGATTTTCCGTTGCGTTGTAATGATGAAATCACGAAACATCAATCTCCGATTCATTGTGATTTTCTCTCCACCAGGCCTCGTCGAGCGGATGTTTTCTTGCAAGCCCACCATCTTGGTCTCCCGTCTCTCTTACTGCCTGTACCTCACGCACTTCATACTGCAGACTGCAGGTGCCGGCATGACGAGGACACCTGTGCAGGTGGACTATTACGTCATCCACTGCATGATCTTAGCGTCTGTAGTCGCCAGCTTCGTCGCGGCAATGGCGCTGCATCTTGCAGTGGAGTTGCCGTTCTCAGCTCTGCGCAAACTCATATGGGAAGGTCAGTTCATTCTAGATTTTTTTAGGGTGATACAAGCGCTTGGCCGTTTTATAAAATTGAGAGAGAAAAATTTTATCATAATTAAAATTTTAAATCATTTCGTCAACCCATTTTGTCTCCAATCGTATCCCAAAATATGTTAGCAATAAGCAGCAAAATCGCTCACGCAAAGTGAGTTTGTCATTGAATACTTTGTAAGACAATATTTATCAAATATGTTACAAATTTAATTGTTCTTGAAATTGGGGTAGGTATAATTACGCATGTTCGTACGTTAAGTTTAAATAGGCTAAAAATTGGAACAGTTTTATGACGATTCATTCGTCTTACAGATGTTTATTAGTGCGTATTATTTGGTAAAAAATGGAGAACAAATTATAACTATTAAAGTCAATCCATTCTATGAAATAGACTGTTAAATAGTATGTTGGTGATATGGGTCAAAATCAAACTCTCGGTTCATGACCTGAAAGATATTTGTTTATTTACTAGGAAAACGCTCTGTGTAACGCGTTGATGAGCGAGCACGGACACGCGCAACACCTCGGACCGAAATTATGTCTATCGAAAATATCATTAAAAGCCAATAATTCTTGAAATTCGTCAGACTTGTAGCTATTAAAATCTCCAAATATTCCTGATGTATGAGTCCCAATAACCATGCAAAGGTTTAAGTTGATCGATTGAACCTTTATGATTAAAATGTTCCTTGTTAATATTCAAAAATCATAGGATCTATATAAAAAAATATACCTGGGACCACTCATATGATGTGTACTTACACAATATTAGACGATCTGTTGAACGGTCATATCAGTTTCATACGTTTGATAGTTGCTCTAACTACCTTGGAACTATGAAGAGTCGAAGTAGCCGTGATCAACATTTTTGAGTAATTTGACAGCCAACACGCAAAATGTCCGTAAAATATCAATAACTTTTGGATTTCAACACAGATAAGTCTGAAAATTTTTAAAAATACAGATAATGTAGGTCCCAATGACCATGCAAAGTTTTAAGTTAATCGGTCATACGATTCTAGTTTAAATTTCAAAAATCATATGAAAGATTTTTTTAAATTTTAACCAATGGGACGATTTGGTTGAAACTTTGTATGATTGGGTACAATGTTGGTTGCAATTACTTTGCCAAATTTCAAATTGATCGGAGCAACCAATCGAAAGATAAATTTTTTAAAACTTGAACCAATCACAGGAGCCCGTTTAAAAACGATCCCAGGGACCGCATAGGTTACGTTAGCATATCTGAAAAGTTTCAGATCGATTGAATGTGCGGTTTAACCTGGGCTGTGCGGACAAAAAAAACAAACAAACAAAACAAAAAAAACACACAGAGAAAGTGCCATAAGAGTACCGTGGTGACGCTCGCTACGCTCGCTCAATTAAGGAGGGATGAGTGATATAATCACGGTCTTCTGGAAATTTCTTCAAATTTGCAAAGAATTTCTAATTTCTAGAAGGCCGTGTTACCATGGCAACACAATTTTACATGTAAAACTGCACTTTTCAGATGGAAAGAAGTAAAAATAAAGCAGTTAAACCCTCATAGCTCGGTAAAACGTCCACGAAGGTATACATTTAAAAATGTTATAATAAAATATTGCATCTGATACACGCTATAGTAGTTTTTCAAAAAAATCTATAGGTGGGAAAGCAGCCAAATACGCTTTTAAAAATATCAGCATGACTTTATCCGTATGGTCGCGATGCTAAACTGAGAAAAAAAACTGTAACTTTGAAGCGGTATATCTCGAAAATTAGTTCACGTTGACCACTTTTTCTCGCCATATTATGATGCAGAACATAAAAATCTAATTATATGCGAAATTTGAACGATTTCTATACATAAGTGAAATTCGGAGATCCCTCCTTAAGCGAGCGTCTCCTCTTGACTCTTGCGGCACTTTCTCTGTGTGATGTGTTTGTTTTTTGCTTTTTGTCACGTCAACCCAGGTCGCACCGGGCAACGGATCGACCTGAAATTTGGCACATGCCTTCATCTCATACTAACTTGGACCTGTATAGTTTTTGAAAAAAATCGTCAATAAATAATAAAATTACATGTATTTTCATATAATATGCGTTGTAGGTTTAAGGAGTCCGTTGCGGCCGCTCTGTGCTCCCCAATTCAAACGAAACACGGAGGCGGCAGCTGCCTATACTTATCAACGTATTATTGTTAGAAAACGTAACAATTATTATTACATTACTGTTAGTTTTAGTTAGTTAACATGTGTGGGTGTACCTACCGATATAGTTTTCATTTTATTTGTTTGAAGAAGAGTGTAGTTATTGAAGATTACATAAGATATTTTTTATTTTCAGGGCCTCCGATGACGAAGCACAATTCAGTGGGATGTGAGCCAAGCGCTAGCTCAGAGTGTACGACATGATTCAATGGACGATTGAATCAACTAAATCACTGCCCCAGTGCAATGGTCAATTACATAAAATTTTGTTCAAAAGCCCTTTCTGTCAATGATATCTATAAAAATACTAGAAATACGCTCGGTGTGCCGTGTTCGTTAGCACCGATTCGTGCAAAAATCTCAAACTCGAATTTAGTATCGCACAGAAAACATTATATATCTACGATTGAATTAAAATGTGATCCACTCAATCAACTAAAAGTAAGGTATGATTTTCATTGAAACGTATAACATCCATGCGGGGTACATAAAGCAAATCATGTCAAGTTGCAGCAGTGAATTCCTATTTAGATACCTAACATAATTTTCTGGCAGCTATTTCAAAAAGTTAAAAATGTCGGTATAAGTATGAATAAGTTTTCTACTGTTTAAATTTACTGTATATACCTACTGTCTACTGAATAAGTTTTCAGCCCAATCGGTCCAGTATTTATAGTGGTAGCTGTGCCAAAATGATACATTTTCCGTTGGAAGGGTTCCCTCATCAGATAAGTTAGGACACATCTGTTGGAACTAATCTACGCAGAAAAGAACTGCCAAAATAACTTTGAAGATGATTTTACTTCCTTGCAAACTAAATATTCTCAAATAAAGACCTGAAGTTGAAGAAAATCCTATACGAGCAGCCAGGAACAGCAAACTTTACTCTAATAAAAGGGCACATAAGCAGCACAAACCTGACACAATGTTGTTAACAAAACATGCACTCTTTATTCGTCATTCCAACGAAATGTTGAGATATTAATTATATCCACTTTGAATGTAATATTTACCATAAAAGCACTGGGTTTTGTCAGTTTTCACATGCGTATTTATTGTTTTTGTTTTATAATTATTTATTTAGCTTTCGCTATTTTAGTATTACATGTTATGTTACATACACTTAACAATATTTATTTTATATGTTACACTCTTCCTTTTTCAAGTATGCAATCATTTTCATTTTAAATTGACCCACAGTTTTACATTCAGTTAATTTATGATCTAATCTATTATATTCACTCACTCCATCCGACAAAACAGTTTTAAATCTAGACATTTGAACAAACAAGTTTGACTGACCTCTTGTGCCATGTTCATGAATACAACTAACAATGTTTATTCTATCCTTTAAATACTCAGGTGCTAATCCTAACTTAATTTTATGAATAAAAAGAAACACATTTAACCTAACAGTTTGCCGTATCGAAAGCATGTCTAATTCACTTCTCATTTCAATTATATGCGTAGTTCTCGGTGCCTTTAAAATTATCCTCGTGGCTCTATTCTGTAAGGCTTGTAGTCGTTGCATATCGGTCTGCGTGATATTGTAGAAGGTTGTGTTGCAGTAGGTGAAATGAGGTTCTACTATAGTTTTATATACAAGTTTTCTCGACCACACTGTCAGACATTTCCCAACCCTTGACAAATACCCTAGTACCCCAATACCCTACATACTTAGTCAACATATTACTCTTAAAGTTAAGTTTGTCATCTATAATAATGCCCAAGTATTTAATTTCTCTTACAGTTTCCAATGGCACACCATCAATAGTTACACAGTTTGTGCATTTATTACTTACTACACTGTCTCGTACTCCAGGGTTGATTATCATGCATTTT
This sequence comes from Leuctra nigra, assembly GCA_934045905.1. NCBI lineage: Eukaryota > Metazoa > Arthropoda > Insecta > Plecoptera > Leuctridae > Leuctra > Leuctra nigra. The sequence goes on from OW203770.1 coordinate 11,082,806, forward strand.
GATTTATTCACATTCAATTTTAAGCCATTTCCATCCAACCATTTACAAATGAATTCTTTAACTCTTGATTAATTATATTTATACAATCATTAACATTTTCACTTTCACATGAAATTAACATATCATCTGCAAAAAGATAGATTTCACAACTTTTGACTATATTACCACATCATTTATAAATAGAACAAATAACAACGGCCCGAGAACAGAACCTTGTGGTACACCATACTCTGTTTCAATGCTCTGTGATACACTTATACCAAATCTGGTTACTTGAAATCTTGCAAACAAATTTGACTGAAACCATTGTAGCACCTCATCTCGAAATCCATACAATTCCAGTTTTTTTAATAATATATTTCTATTTACAGTCTCAAATGCACGTTTCATATCTAAAAACACTGCAACCGTGGTCTTATTGTTGCCTCTGCTCTCTTGCCATTTCTCCAAAACAATTTGAACCGCCGTTTCACAAGAGTGGTTAGATCTGAAACCCGATTGATTTACATGCAAGATTTTGTTAACATCAATATATTCCATAATTTGTTTATATACCACTATCTCCAAAACTTTCTCAAACAAAGGTAACATGTTTATGGGTCTATGCTCATCTGCTCTCTTTGTTTTAGGTAGTTTTGGTATAGGAATGGTGACTGATTTTTTCCAACTGGACGGAAGCACTCCATATTCCATGGATTTATTAAATATAGATGCAAGACATTCTTTAATAACAGGAAAAATATCTTTGATAATGCCTACTGTAATACCTTCTTCTGTTGGGGAAGAATTCCTCATCTTCCATATTATACTTTGTATTTCATGTACATTAAACGATTTGAATTGTCCAAATGTACAACCCTTATCCTCAATTGGTATTCCTCCTTGACAGGTTGCCATTCCATTGCATATGCTACTAATACTGTCTATAAAATAAGTGTTAAATTTGCATGCAATAATATTATCATCAATTTCCTGTACACCTTCGAACTCAATGGCTTGTTGCTTTAGTTGTGTTTCCTTACATGATATTTCTTTTAGTGTTTTCCACATTTTGCGACCATCACCCTTTACGTAATCTATGTTTTTGGCATACCACTTTGACTTTTCCTCTCGTATTATTGATGTAACCCCATTTCTTCTTTTCTTGTAATCCTTCCAGTCTTCTGCCGTCTTATAGGTATAGGTATTTATAGGTAGAGATTTTTGTTTGATAAATTAATAAATCACTGTTATCAACTTTTATTGACTGAAAATATAGATAAGCTCCAGGGGCTGGATTCACAAAGCAGTATTATCTCCTAATACAATACTATCGTTTGTGTTTGTATTATCTTTCATTTGACATGGTGTTTTTGGTATTAAATGAAAAGATAATACGTATTAGCAGTTAACTTATGTGAATCCAGCCCCAGTATGCAGTGAATGTCATTTCATTATAATTCGTCTTGGATAACTCAACATGAATGATGTAAAGAGTGTTCTCACAGGTAACTATTTTTTGATCGGATGTAGTGAATTACAGTAGTAATTGAGCGAGCGAAGCGAGCGTCTCCTTTTGCTCTGTTGGCACGGACCTCTGTTTTTTGTGTGTGTTTATTTTTATTTTTTTCTGTTACTGAGGCTATACATGTCACAGTTTTTCTTCGATCGAGCTGAAATTTTGCACACATGTGCGGATATTCTCTGGGCGTTGCTGTCCCTAATTTTAATTGAAAGCCATTCATTGGTTAAAATTTAAATAAACATCTCCTGATGGTAGGTTGAAAAATGACAATGGTCTTCGATAAATCTGATCAAACTCATATTTTGGCTATACAGGTCGGAGTTTTTCTTCAATCGAGCTGAAATTTTGCACACATGTAGAGACAATATTTTCTTTTTGCAGACCCTATTTTTGTTTGAAATTCATTCATTGGTTAAAATTTAAATAAACATCTCATCGATAGGTTGAAAAATGAAAATGGTTTTCGATAAACTTGATCAAACTCATATTTTGCATGGTCGGTAAGACCAACATTGTCTCTTATTTTACAATTTTTCATCCTAATCAGTTAAGAACTTATGAACTTATCGACATTTTTAAAATCTGTCAGATATGAAGTATCGAAATGAATGTTTTCCAGTGCCAATTGAATTGAACCTGATTTGCTATATATGTTCAGGGTGCTTATAGATGCCATTTTCAAGTTTCGATGAAAAGCATATTATACTCTTATGTTGATGAGTGATCATATTTCAATTCAATATGGATCTTTATGTTTTCTGTGCGTTGTGTATACGCATTACCGGTTCGAGAATTTGCACGTATCCGTGCTCGCTCATCAACGCGTTACACTGAGCGCTTTCCTAGTTAATAGTAATTACTACTCTACTATTCCTACTCTTAAATTACTACTTTCGATTTTAAAAGAGTTCACGTGGTTTACGCACTTGTTCCAGAGTGTATGAAAATTGGAAAGTTGCAAGGAAATCAGAAATAATGTAGTATAGTGTAGTCGTCCCAATTTAGGGGTCTATTGTGCAAATTGTGATACAAGCATGCAAATTTGTGTACTTTCTAATTCGACTATGCGATTTCCAAAAATGTATGGTCCTAAGATGAATTCCTGCAACTTTCGGAGTAATTAAGAAGTAATATTTTTTAGTAAAATGTCAAATTGTTAAATCGTCAATTCATTAAACACAGAATATAAGTACCTTGATTTAATCAGAGCTTTCTGGATTTTAAAGTCCAAATTAAGGATTAAATTAAGGATTTGAAGATTGACTTAAATTTCTTAAGGTGGCTGGAGCGATCGACAATTTTTTTCAGATAGTACCTATTCAATTTTGCTGTACTCATTGCAAAATACTCCTTGCATTTTGACCTCTAGGGGTCACCACTGACCCCAGGGGCGAAATCTAATATGATATCACAGCCAAATCGTTTTTATATGTCCTAAGGCACGTCTCCACCAAATTTCATGCTTGTATCACAAAATGAATAATTCCCAAAGTATATGCTCTTAGCCGCTGCACATTTCCTTGTCTCACTCTAGTAGGTGATCTCATTTCAATTTTCAACAAGCATTGATTGTTATGGAACATGACCAGCAGTCATTCAAAAGTGTTCATCGTTCAAATTTTGTTGTGTCGAGACTCGAGTGTACAGAGTAGAAATCACATAGGTAATTACTAATTATCTTGCACTTTGTCCGCCTCCTTCCCACCATCCATCCATACCTATTCAACTACCTACAGTAGTTCAACATTGTTTAGTATAGTAGTTATAGTAGTTCTATAGAGATTTCATCTAGGTACCTAGAGTATTTAAGTTCAGTTTATCAATTATCTGCTACAATTATCTGCTACACCTTATCATTATAGGAATGCCATTGGTTATTGCCATGACATTATAGTCCTATACAACCGTTTAAAAGTTAGCAGAGTATTAAAAGACTTTAACCATTAGTATACTAATTAGTAATAAGTGAAGCTTGTACGATCGATCAAACAATATTATAATCACTTTCAAAGCTTCTATAGTTCAAATTTTCTTATCTATCAGCTTGTCTGAATCTATTCTGATCTGAATTTACTGATCAACATAATTAAATGGAGTCCTTTGATATAGATAAATGACAGGATTCATTAGGATTTATAATCAAGAATATAATGTTAATGTACAATATAATCATCTTCTATCTGGAAGAAGCATTGGAGAAGTTAAGACATGTACAACGTTATGCACATTTGATATGAGCTTGAAGCTGGTGGTGGACTGAGCAGCAGCAGTTCGGAGATTTCCAAGCCAACAGGTTAAGCTGGGTATCAGGGCCGCATCAGTGCGAGGAGATCATTTGTCGCGGGGGTTACAGCGGGTGAGGGCAGGCCAGACGCGGGAGAAATCGAAGAGGAGTAATAGCGCGGTAAAATTCAAATGAAACGTAGTTGTGATGGAAGTTGTGAAGATTTAATGGAATGAATCGATGAAACAACTTTATTGAGCGAGCGCAATAGAGTCCCATTTTCGCTCTTTTGCACGGGTGTCTGTTTGTCTGTAACTTCCGATATTCATCATTCATGCCACATTTTATCTTCGATCGATCTGAAATATTGCATATGATGAAGGGGCTCAAGTCACATTCGGATGAAACTGAGATAAACGAAGTTTTATGTTGAAACTTGTAACTAACTTCCATACAAATCGATATTTCATTCAATTGCGTTTTTCTAGACTTTGTGGCAATATTTTTAAAAAACCGAGGGTATATTCTGAAAGCTCATAAAAATCACTGCATGATTTCATTTTTTATTAATGATAGCGTTATTTCCCTGTACCAATTCATATGTTTATACCAAAACAGAGCATAATGTTTTCAAAATCCTCCGATTGGTTAAAAATTAAAAAAAAAAATCATATGATTGGTTGGTAGAAACTTCAAAATAGTCCGGTCAAGTTGACATTTTGCGAAGTCATAAATGCCAACCATTATGTTAGCCCTATCCTCTGATCGGTTAAAAATTAAACTATAGGAAAATGCTCAGTGTAACACGTTGATAAGCGAGCACGACACCCGCAATATTTCCAATCGAGCACGATCCAAATTCAATCAAAGATAATTTCATTGCAACTTTCCATCAACACTCAACAACATCAACATCAACACTATGAATGTTTGGAAAAGATTCATAATAATCCTATTTTTTAAACGACCTTCTTTGGTTAATCTTTTTTTACACAATCGTTACATTTATATAAATTTGTAAAATGTCATAATGTACTAAATGCACAAATTTCTGAAAATTTTGTGCCAATAGCTCAAATTGCTGTCGTTTTAGAGCCGTTTTGATTTATTTGAGGTTTTTTTCAAATAGGAAATTATCTGCCAAACAACAAACGCAATGGCGAAAATAATTTTTTCTAGATTGTGTATATTTTCAACAATAATTATCACTTAAAATAAATGAACCGAAAATTCCAATATTATTAAAATAAAAATGAATACGTGATTTTCACAATATTGTATGTAAAAACAAAATGGCTTCTGTAAAATGTCTCTAATTTATTTTGATTCATTAATTATATTTAACGGATCAAAATAGTAATTTTTATTTTTATTTTCAATGAGCAATCTCAAATAGAATGTGGAATCAAAATATTTTTCAATGTAAGTCGAAAATGTTGTGGGGAAAATGGTTATAAAAAGCCAATTTCGGTAAACTTTTAATATGTCATAGTGTATCAAATGAGGAATATTTCAGTCCAAGTGCAATAATGATGTCGATAACTATCGACTCGGTTTTAATAAAATTGTTTTTTTTTATTTAATTAAATGGATATAATTGTATAAGAATGAATGCGATCAAGCTAACATTTTTCTTGAGTTGCACAAAACATTTTTTTTTAATATTGAAAGGAAAAATTGTCTTTACATTATCACTTGAAAAATTAAATTGAGATTTTGAAACACACTTGATAAAACAAAATGGCGGCCCAAAATTTGGTAAACTTACGTTTATGATAACATATGTGGGTAGACCTTAATAATATCGTCGAAAACATTTTTAGAATGAATTAGTTAACTAATTCATTCTAAATTAGAATGAATTCAAATGATAAAGTGACAGGAGTATTTATATTGCCATGGCAATTCAATCAATGACAAAAAAAAACTGAAGTCAATGTAGCCTGAGGTTAATATAAACTGCAGAAATAAGCTCTGGATTTCAATTGCAGTAATAATATAATGGTAATACACCGAGTTTTCTGAAGTGGAGCTTAAGCTAACTTTATAGCTCCCTTAGCAGAGTGTTGTAAAACTGACCCTAAGTACTATGAAAAAAAGATTCGACTCACAATAGTAGGTAAATAATACCCCATAAAAAACACTTCGTGTAAAAATAACAGCCAAGTCTCTTCAACTAAAAAAAAATATGAAATATGAAAAATTCTGCACTGAAAAGTATTGATATCAAAAAATGAGCCAAGTCAAAACTTTATTTGAAAATCAAAAAATACTTGGCGCATCAAGTATATAAATAGCTTAGAAGTATAGGCCAATTATAAAATATATATAAAATATACATGTACATAGTATACCTACATGGCCCTAAAAAAACGATGCGCCAAGTATTTTTTGATTTTCAAATAAAGTTTTGACTTGGCTCATTTTTTGATATCAATACTTTTCAGTGCAGAATTTTTCATATTTCATATTTTTTTTAGTTGAAGAGACTTGGCTGTTATTTTTACACGAAGTGTTTTTTATGGGGATATCACTCCTTTTTTTAGTTTATTCTTACAACTTGTGACAATCGAATGAACAATTACTAAATCCTTTAAAAAAATCACCCTTTACAATTTGGTTATTCTCATGAAGAATAGCAAAGGTTTCATTCTAATCGGTCAACCAAGTTCTGAGATATGGCAACATATTGGTTTTCAAAATGGCTGCTGAACTTACTGCACTGCCACATAGAATTTATAACTATAAATGATGTGTATCATTTTAAGCTTTCTGAATATGTATTTATTGTATAGGAGGGGATTATAATAATTTATAAATTTGAATTACGTCATTTTCGGTCTCATAAAAAGGAACATTCTAGTTTGACTGTTCCTATTCGATAGAGACGGCCTTCCGAATCGTTTGGCGCTAGTTTCATACCGAGCTGTCAACCAGTTTTTGAGATATGGCGTTTCTTCCGGTTTCAAAATGGCTGTTGAAATCACTGACCCCTTGAATTATAATTTATACATCATATTATTTTATTATAAGCTGTCTCAAATATATTTATTGCATCAAAATGTAAATTTGTGAGATTTTTAAAAAGTGTGACGTCATTGCCGGTTTTGGTAAGAAAAAATACAAATATTATTGATGATAATACATAAAGTTGACCGTCTTAATTGTTTAGCGCTGGTTTCGTTCAAATATATTTAGCCGTTAATGAGATATGATGTCACTTCCGGTTTCAAAATGGCGGCTTCCGGTTGGTTTTATAACAAGTCAAATGAGATATCAAAAGTACAAACGTAACAAAAATATCAAAATAATCGGATCAAATTTGTTGACGAAATGCCAATCGATGAATTTCAAATTTCATGACGTGATTTCCGGTTTCGTTAACATAAATTTTAGTCTGTTGCTATTGATAATCCATAAAGTTGACCTTACGAATCGTTTGGCGCTATTTTCGTTCCAATCGGTCCAGCCGTTGACGAGATATGACGTCACTTCCGGTTTCAAAATGGCGGCACAAAAAAAGTCAAGGGGGGGAGGGCAAATCAGACGCCAAAAGTGCACACGTGGTGAAAATGTGAGATCAATCGGTTCAGCCGTTTATGCTGTGAAACCGCCCTAAAACACTGTTTTCACAGCCTTCTAGCTCGCAAAGGGCGTAACCTATTGTTCCCAAATTTGGTATATGTTGTAGGGTGGGCCATAGCTCGAAATTAAGATATATCGCAACAATGTGAGATTTCCCAATTTTAAGATCCAGTAGGCCGAAAATGCCACTTTGATGCTTACAGTAAAAGTGGGTTTGCTCCAGCTTTTATATGAGAGTGTGCGCGCGCCGTACGACTTGGCTGGCGTGGAGCGACCGCTCCACTAGATTATGTAAAGTTTAAATATTTTGTAAAATCACAAAATTAGCAATACTTTTTACTGAATGAAAATCACATCAACTCCAGAATAATACTGTACAAACGAAATAATTTTAAAACAAAAGTATTGACTATCATAGATCATATCCTTGGATTGCTTGTTAACTAGACAATATTTGAATGTATTCTCCAGAGCTTACATCCCCGGATGTTGTTGACCCGGAATGGTCAACAGAATGAATGACACTTTTGGCTTCATCGCCAATGGGTCTGATTGCAGCGACTGACGGGCCCCTCAGAGGGCCTGCGTTCTCACCCAGTCCCACCTGAGATGTTCCATGGAGCAATCAAACGGTTTTTCTCACGTCAGTCGTCAACGTGTTTCGAATGAAACTGAATTTTTGCGCCCTCTCTCAGCGAGCTGTACTAAACACAAGATAGGCGTTCGGTCGATAAGGCAGTTGGTCTGCAATGGCGGCACAATTGAAATGCAATATCTCTGAAGTGTGAAACTTTATTACGTATATTATTACGTAATAAGGTATTTAATCCTTATGGCCGTGACCGGATTCCATCAGAATGGAATTGGGAAAACGTTCTAGAATATACCTCTAGGGGCCCTATTCCATAACATGAGAATTCCCGATTTTACTGGAATCCGTTTCCATGCAGTGTTTCCATGGCCATGAATCGGATTCCACCAGAATAAGGACTTGTAAAGTTATAGAATAGAGCCCTTAGCTCTATATAAAAGAAAGTGTGCAATTAACAAAGAATCATAAACAGTGATAAAATAAGCGATCATGAGGGGCCGCGTCGATGAACCGTCCAACTAACCGGTTTGGCTGACTGAGATATTTGATGACAAACTTTCCTATTACAATGCAACCATTGGGCTTTAAGGTGTAATTATACTGCGTATGAGAAACTTATATATCAACTCCGAGTCCAACGTTTCGATTTTATTTTAAAAGTCTTCCTCGTGGAGCAAATACCAGTAAGAAAATGTGAAAAAATCTATTAAAATCAAAGTGACATTTGAAAAAACAATGTAACAATATTTTACAAAACATACAGAACCAGTTGGGTAAAATATGGGCGGCGATCAGCTCGTCCAGCATCTTCCCAACTGCTGTACCATCAGCCTCTGCTCCAGTCTCCACTCGCCGACGTCTGGCATCCCAACAAGTGACACTCCAACCCGACGGCGCCTCTAAAGTCTCCACCAGCTGCTGGTCCAGGTCCGCTGACCAGAGCTAGAAACCAGAGAGTTTCTACACAAAAACACACAAAAACTAAAATAATGCCCTGTGGGGCCATTCGGGATTCTATAACAACCATTTGTCTTAAGTTTTCACAGAGTATTGAATAATACATTTTAATTTTTTTTGAAAAGAATGCTAAAAAAGCTTCAAATTCGATTCTATTGTATCAAAAATTCAAAAAAGGCCCTGCGGGGCGAACTGGGGAGGGAGGGGGGCGACCCCCCCGACCCCCTTGTAACGGCGTACGGCCTTTCCTGACATCCATCGATCCCCAATAATTTTGACCCCCCCCCCCACTCAAAATAAAGTTCCTACGCGCCTGGGGGGCGGGGGGGGGGGGGGGGGGAGGCGATGCGGGGGGATGGAATCACCCCATGGGGAATATATTGACAGTTCCATCACCCCATGGCTAATTTGTCCACTTCACCATCCCCCATGAAAGATTAAAAAACAGCACTGTTTAATTTCTTCAAAATAGTACCTTCCCAGAGAATTTTTCAATTTTAGCCTATAGACGCCCGACAAGGTCCTTATTTAAAATCATATTCATCATTCATTCAATCAGTCAAATCATTCATCTCTCGGCGATAGCCAAGTTGCAAAACAGTGCGCCGTTAAGAGTCCTGGGGACCGCTATGGAAACTGACGGATTGTGTAAAATTTTCCCAAAATACCTATAAGTCTCCCCAAGGCTCATTATTTACTCCACTGTTATGCAACTTTGGGAGGTAGATTTGATACCCATTATCTCGGAATACTATTAAGGCAATTTAAGAAATATTTAAAGAAAAAAGGGGTTTATTTTTCACTTATTCTATGAAAAAATATGAAAATAAAAACTTTTTTTGTTTCAGGTATTTATAGAGCGAGCGAAGCGAGCGTCTCCTTTTGGCTCTTTTGGCACGGACCTCTGTTTTTTTTTGTTTTTTTCTGCTATTAACCGATACACAGGTTGCACCGTTTCAGCGATCGATCTGAAATATTGCACACATGTATAGCCAACCTTCTCTGTTTGCAGACCATAATTTTTTTGAAATCCATTCATTGGTTAAAATTTAAATAAATATCTCCTGATAGGCTGAAAAATGAAAACGGTCTTCGATAATTCTGACCAAACACATATTTTGCATGATCATTAAGACCAACATTGTCTCTTATTTTACAAAATTTCATCCCAATCATAGTTAAGAACGTATGAACTTATTGACATTTTTAATATCTGTCAGTAATGAAGTATCGAAATGAATGTTTTCCAGTGCCAATTGAATTGAATCTGATTTGCTATATTTACCAGGGTGCTTAGATGCTATTTTCAAGTTTCGATGAAAAGCATATACTTTTTTATTGATTGAGTAATCACATTTCAATTAAATATGGATGTATATGTTTTATTTGCGTTGTGTACGCATTTCCGGTTCGAGAATTTGCACGTACCCGTGCTCGCTCATCAACGCGTTACACTGAGCGTTTTCCTAGTTAAAGTTTCTCAATAGTATTCCGAGATAATGGGTATCAAAACTACCTCCCAAAGTTGCATAACAGTGCAGGAGTAAATAATGAACCTTGGGGAGACTTAGGTATTTTGGGAAAATTTTACACAGTCCGTCAGTTTCCGAATAAAATTGAAAAACACATCAATCCACCTTGAAAGAGACAGCAACATCTGCCGACACCTCGCAATCACAAATAAACCCATTTCCCAGTACTTTATCACGCCGCGTAGTAATTGTATTCCTATGCAAATCAACAAGAACATTACACAAACAAACAGCACCTCCCAGGAAGGCAGCCATCGTTTTGTTCACAGAATTGTCACGCCGATTGGAGCATGAAAAACTCGCGAACCCATGACCTAGGTTATACTATATACCAGGTCAATGTTTTCATAACACGTTATACAACACACTTATTGATCAATATAACAACCCTGGTTGTACTACCCTCTCCGCGGACATTGGGTTTGTTTCACATCCCCATTCATTCTATTGGTCGGACTGGAACGTTCTAGATCCGTTACAAAAACATCAGGCGGCTGCCCAGTGGCGTGCCGAACCTATCTTGAGGACCGGTGCTCAATCATTGGTGGTTATACCCACCCACCCCCAATGGTCAAGAACATAAAATTGGCAGCGATCGCAATGGGGTCTGGGGAGAGGACCCCCCAGTAGGTACATGCAAGTCCGGGGTGCGAGCATAGCCTCGGAAAAATTCAATTTCAATACCAACTTTGAAGGTTTTTGGTGCATTTTAGACTTGAAAATAATGTATCATTGTTAATGTTTGATGAAGCACCAATTAAAACTACAGTGAAACAAATAAAGTGAAGTGAATTATTTTAGTTTTAGATCTGAGAAGTAATTAATTTAATTATTAAACGGTTTGCAGTTTGCACCCACACAAATGCCGCGCATCGATTTTTTTTTCTTTTGGTTATAGACGGGTTTACAATAAGTTTACAGGCAGGTATGATATTTTTGAAGGAAAACAGAACAGTCAGTATAATTTATATTAGAAATAAAATCAAACCAAAAATGCCGCGCAGCGAAATTTTGGGATTTTGTCTACATTAGAACGAGTTCAAATGATTTTACAGGTACGACGATTTTGAAAGAAAACAGAAAATTATTCATTCATGTATAAAAATCACACATAAAAAAGCCGCGCAGCAAAAAATAATTTTTTTGGCTTCATTAGAACGGGTTTAAAGTGATTTTACAGGTACCTACTAAGTATAATTTTGAAAGAAAACAAAAAAATAATAATAATGCATACATAAAAATGCCGCGCAGCGAATTTTTTGTATTTTGGCTACCTTAGGTCGGGTTTAAAATGATATTACATTAGCAACAAAATCACACATAAAATAGCCGCGCAGCAAAACTTTTTGTTTTTGGCTACATTAGAACGGGTTTAAATGATTTAAGTGATTTAAATGATTTTGAAATGAATGAACAAAAACGTGATTTATTTATAAAAAGAAAAGCACACATAATAATGCGCTGCAGCGAATTTTTTGGTTTTCGTCTACCTAGGACAGGTTTAAAATGATTTTACATTACTCCGTTTTAAAGGAAAACAGAAAAGTTCTTAATTTATATAGGTAGGTAAGTAATAAAATTATACATAAAATAGCCGCGCAGCGAAACTTTTTGGTTTTGGCTACATTAAAACGGGTTTTAAATGATTTTACAAGGTACTGTATTTTTGATAGAAATCAAAAAAAATTCATTCAAACAAAAAAAATGCGGCGCAGCTATTTTTTGGTTTTCAACTCTACATTAGCACACATTTAAAATGTTTTTTTCAGGTAGGTACAATAATTGTGAATGATTATTTGTATTAGGCTACCCAAGTGCGTACCCAGCATGAAAAATTCTTTGGGGGCCAGACATTACTAATATTTTGAAAAATGACAGTGTAAAACAGGGGTTCGGGGGCGCAGCCCCCGAGAAAATTTTGGATCAAAGTCAATCATTTAGGTGCAATTTTGAATCGCAATGTATAGCTATTTTGGGAAATTATAAATTACAAAATATCAAAAAATTAGACTAGGAGGTTAAAGAAATTTTTTGGAATTTTAACTCAATTCTAAACAATTTGGAACGTTTTTGACATGATCTATCTATTTTTAAGTTTTTTCCCCAAATATTATTTTAAATGTGCTTATTTTCTTAGATGAAATCCTGATTTCGGTGGGGGCCATGGCCCCCTCGGCCCACCCCTGAATACGCCCTTGAGGCTACCCAAGGACGGGTTTAAAATGATTTTGGTGCAATTATTAATTCAATGGATTCAATGGATTCATGTTCGTTAATTTACATCCATCAAAAATTATACACAGACAAAATGTATCTCAGCGATATTTAAATTTCCTATGCTTATTTGCTGATAATAAATTACTATTTTCAATCCAGCATGCAGGAGCATGAAAGAAAATACAGAAGATGATTCTCTAACCGTTATGCTGTTTTTATGATTCATCAAATCCTTTCAATAAGTACTAAAAATGGGTCAATTCAATATTATTTCATAAATATTTTAGTATCCATCCACCCACCGAACCTGGAACCATCAACCAGTTTTTGCAACCATCCACCCACCTATAGTCATACTCAACCCTCAAAATGGATCAAGCATTAGCACAAATATACATGTTCACTGCATACATTTCTTGATAAAAAATCTTTTGTTCCCTTTCCTTTATTGATATTTACCTACAAGGCTACAATCTATACAATGTTACTGCTTGCTGTGCAGCAATACAACGTATACACCCTCATCACCATGTTTGTGTGAATACATTATGTTGTATTAGTGGATAATGTATCACTGTTACATTATAAAATGTGTCGCAAGGTGGGTAGGTCCCCTGGCGGGGACCACCCACCCCCAAAAAATGACTGTGCTTGAGCACCAAATTTAGATAGGTCGGCACGCCACTGCGGCTGCCGTTATGTTAGACGTGTAATGAGTGCGCTAGATGTTTTTGGAACGGTCGCGCCTGCGCATTACGTAACTCAGGGGAGGGATTGCAAAAGGTTTTCTCTTTAATCGAGGTATGTCATTCAGGGTGTACGGATGTGCCTCTGATTCTAAGTATCGTAACAATTCGATTTCGTAACTGTCAGATTTTGTCGAATTATTCGTCGTTCTATTTTCACCTGACAGTAGTGACAGTTGAAATTTGAATTCTTCAAGAATTGACTGTTTTTGCTTTGACGCGTGTAACTTGGTTTGAAATGTCATTTAGGGCATTTGTTCGTCCCAGTTAGAAACGAAGCGGTAAATTTTGAATTATTTGTCAGTTTCTCGGAAGTGCATTCGAGTGAAGAGGTTTTTATTGTGTTTTTTTCAACCAGCAATGCGTGTAATGGATTGGCAAATGTGCGCGCCGCGCTAAAGCGGGGTATCTCGAGACGTCAAGGGGAACGGAGCAAGTTCTGACATTTTGCAGAGTCGCGTGTGTTTGTGTGCAATTGTGTGTTTCACTAGAAGGATCGTGGTTATGGATATTTGCAGATATAACTGCACACAGGTATGTAGAACATACTTATACCTACACATTTCGAATTTAGTACCGAGAGCTCTACACAACTTATTCTTTGGGAGGAGAAAAAGAAAATCAATTTTCTTTTGACATTACGGGGTTGGGACGAGTAATATGACCTCAATGTTGAGACCAAATGCAAACTTATATTTCGCAACGTTCATTTTGTTTCGTTTCATTTCCTATAAGATTTTTCGGAAAAGCAACTGTCATATTCGTTGGTTACTGTTTGGCGAAATTTCGATTTCTTTGTGCAGCGTCTACCCCCGCCGCCCCCGCAGGGTTATCAAACCCATTAGCTAGACAATACGTCGTGGCTTATTCGCCTTGAGGTCATCATATTCAAGATGTGAATGGCGTTCATAATTTCAACATTTTCAAGTAATATAAAAGATCACGCTATGGGATATCATCCTCCACCTTCTCCTTCATTATTTTCTGTAGCACCAGAAGAGAAATTGAATCTACTTTAAAAGGATCCTTGGAAGGTAAGTTAATGCGTTTCTAAATTTTTTAACTTCTCGAAAAAAATGTCAATGTAGGAAACTATTAGCGAGCTATATGCAAAAAGCAGAAAGCAGATTATATCTACGATCTTCTTTCTGGTAATCAGCTCATCACTCTTCCATTACTCATTGGCAAGCCACAGATTCAAAACTATTGAATTTATTATTGAATAAGCAGGGGCCGCATTTATGTTTTTTTTTGTGGTTTTCAATATTTTAATTTGAATAACTTACTACGCAGCAGCACATGCAAATTCAACACACGATTAAATAAATGTCACAAATGTCACTTACAACCCGGCCATTGCTAATGAATTTTCAATGCATTTTTATGAATTGTTATACGTATCTGAATCGCAAATTTCTGCGAGTATTATCTCTCAGTATTATGACTCTTAATTTTTGTAAGTCAATAAAATGGCCCACCAAACCGGAAATCAGGTCTGTACCTTAGTCAGTTTTAAAGAAATTATTTAAAAATTAATTGAAAAAAATTAGAAATTATAGGGTGATTGTGCAATTCTTCCCAAAACTAATTTTCTTCAAAGACACATCTGATTTCCTAGCTACTTGACGGGCCGTTTTTTGACTTAATCATGTTAAAATTTTATATTGTTATCTATATGATAACTTTCAAAATTTCAATTTGATCGGAATATAATTTCATTTTCAACCAATCAGATGAGGATTATGTTTGAAAGTCTAATAAATACGTAATAAGTGGTCTTAGAGCAAAATTTCAGTTCCATCACAGAAAAGGTTTGACCTCACACCATCCAACCGAAAAGAACAGAGCACGAGAGAGACGAAGCTAAGAGCTCGTTTAAAAATGTATAAGCACAGACAACGAAGCTGCTCGGTAGCAGCCAGTGAACTCGCATCGTGCTTTTACTCATGACCTGTCCTTCAATCCATACGTGACCTTGACAGTGACTCAATATCTCGGCTCGACTAACACGTATAAGCGTTGTGCATGCGAATTAATATGCGCGTGAAAGTTGCTGCTCTGGATAATAAATCTCTAACATGAACATCGGTATAATCACGGTCTTCTAGAAATTTCTACAAATGTGCAAAGAATATCGAATTTCTAGAAGGTCTTTTCACCTTGGCAATCCAAACTTACATGTAAAACTGCACTTTTTATATGGAAAAACGTAAAAAAATAAAGCAGTAAATCCCTCATAGCTCGGTAAAACGTCCTCGACTGTATACATTTAAAAATGTTATTATTAATATTATAAATTGCATCAGATACACGCTATAGTAGTTTAAAAAAAAATCTATTACATGCAAACGCAGCCAAATACGCTTTTAAAAATATCAGCATGACTTTTTCCGTATGGTCGCAATGTTAAACTGAGAAAAAAACTGTAATTTTGAAGTGATATATCTCCAAAAATTATTTTACGTTGACCACTTTTTCTTGCCATAATGATGCAGAACATAAAATCTATATGCGAAATTTGAACGATTGCTATTCCCACAAATAAGTGATACGTGATGAGCCACTTCTGGCAAGATGGCTACTATCAGGTCCACATATTAATTTGTTTGTTTTTACATTTCGTGTTTCCATAAAGCAGTAAAAAACAAAAAACAAATGAAATTGATATTAAGCTATAAATTTACTTTTTTGGCCATAACAAACAACTATATCAACTATTTGTATTTATATTTAAGCAATGCGCCCTTGATAGCCGTCATTTACCTAGTACCACAAAATCCACCAGAGGTCAGTTGTGTTCCTTATTTTCTAGAATAGAGAAGTGAAATTCGGAGATCCCTCATCTTTACTTTTCAACCAATCAGAGGATTTTGAATCAATGGTTTTTGGTACACTCCATAGGCATAATGTACACTCATAAGGATCTAGTTAATATAGTTAATAGTAGTGGCTATTAATATTAGCCAAATAATTATAATTATAAATGACTACATCATTAATTTGTAATCTTTAGAACATGTAACCTGATTCTACATGGTTGTTTAGATGATTAATGTTTAATGAATCTATCAATGTTAATGACACTGTTACTGTGCCTACTTTAAACTAAAATTTGAAAATCCTACTACTATTATTCCATGCATAATTCTTTATTCAATATCATTCATTATTATTATTTAATTCATAATAGCAAATTAGTGATAATTAATTACTAATTTGACTACTACTTATGTATTGATCAAGCGAAATGATATATTATTATGTAATATGTAATGTAAAATGTTATATTGTAATTTTCTTGTACCATGTATAATAGCTTGATAGCTAAATAAAACACTACTACTACTACTACAAAAACTATTCAAGAGAATGCTAATAGTTTGTTTGATTGAACAGACCGTGTGACCTGGGTTGGACCTGGGCAGTGCCTACAAACACACACGAAAATGGAGAAGCACCGTAGAAGTGCCCAACGCTCTCGCGTCTATGCTAATAAAGCCAAATGTACTAAATCTGATCAATATGTAATTGAAGGACCTGCAGGAATGACCTATTTCTTTGCATGTGTCGTGCGATCGTGTTCAGACGGCTGTGACCGCACTGCACGATGCGGAATCATCTCATGTACACGCGTCTAGTGTCAGAGTTCGTTGTGTGTTTGAATTGCACGTGTTGAGGGCAAGCACACAACACGGTTATTACTCAGCTAATAGGTGGTAAATCATCATTATGTTTGGGCGTTTGACTTGCTAATTGGCTTGTGATGTGATATTACATCGGAATAAATCGATGCTTATAATCAGTTTCGGCTCCGGAAGCGGTGCGGGTGGGGGGGGGGGGGGGGTAATGAGGGCAGTTGTCCCCCCCCCCCCCCCTCCACCCCCCAGATCTAACAAATAATTGAACAATCAGCATTTTTTATAAGTATCATAATAATAAAGTAGTAAGTACACCACGTTGTCGAAGATATCAGATGTCAACTTTTTCCCTATTCACTAAATTTATATATTTTCAAAGAACAACCCAGAGAGAGGTCAATTTAGTGCTTCAAAATTCGATTTTCAAGCGTAAAATATCTGAAACATTCTCTGGAGTCTGGCCCCTACCTACTGACCCCACAAACAGCGAAGTGGATCGTGAGTCTAAACCACATGACCTTCCAGCAATAATAATCATTTCCTTCTTTCATTAATATTTTTCTTTCTAAACAAAATATTTGTTTGAATTTCAAGGAGAATATTGCAAAAATCTTGCAACTTGTTTCAGCAAGGAATGAAGAACGATTTTTCAGCAGGGCTGACACGACACAATAAAATAGAATTAATAAACTTGAACTAAATGGAGCTCTCAATATAGGTAATTTGTCGAATGGAGAAATGGCTTATTCGACACCCTCCAACGCCACATGCTCGCCATCTGCTTGTACCTATGTGTTGACGTCTGTTCAATCAAGTTTTCAAAAAAGGAATTAGAATTCGCAAGTAATTTAAGAGTCAACGGGTTTTCTGATGTCATTAATTAATAATCCAATTTACAGAAGGAAGGATTTATGCATGTGCCGATTGGCTAATTTGCAGAAATTTCACTACGAAACATATTTTGACGTCCCCACCTAATTGAACGGCAATATAAATTCATAACCCTCTTTGATGTGGTTGGATTTTGCAATCGCGTGGTAGAATTACCATGCATCTGTATACGCAGACCTCGATCAAACCCAGACTTCAATCAAACTCAGACCTCGATCGTACTCAGACCTCGATCAAACTAGACCTCGATCTTACTCAGACCTCGATCAAACTCAGACCTCGATCAAACTCAGACCTCGATCAAACTAGACCTCGATCTTACTCAGACCTCGATCAAACTCAGACCTCGATCAAACTCAGACCTCGATCAAACTAGACCTCGATCAAACTCAGACCTCGATCCAAACTCAGACCTCGATCAAACTCAGACCTCGATCAAACTCAGACCTCGATCAAACTCAGACCTCGTCAAACTCAGACCTCGATCAAACTCAGACCACGTCAAACTCAGACCTCGATCAAACTCAGACCTCGATCAAACTCAGACCTCGATCAAACCCAGACTTCAATCAATCTCAGACCTCGATCGTACTCAGACCTCGATCAAACTAGACCTTGATCTTACTCAGACCTCGATCAAACTCAGACCTCGATCAAACTCAGACCTCGATCAAACTCAGACCTCGATCAAACTCAGACCTCGATCAAACTAGACCTCGATCAAACTCAGACCTCGATCAAACTCAGACCTCGATCCAAACTCAGACCTCGATCAAACTAGACCTCGATCAAACTCAGACCTCGATCAAACTCAGACCTCGATCCAAACTCAGACCTCGATCAAACTCAGACCTCGATCAAACTCAGACCTCGATCAAACTCAGACCTCGATCGAACTCAGACCTCGATCAAACTGTACACAGCCCAGACTCAAAGCGAAATCACAACTCAAGAAGGAATCGTTTCCACGGTTGAACTCGACAAATATTGAAGTTTGTTTTATGCGGCGACCGGCAAGTTGAGTCACCTGGGGTTTAAGTAACCCTGGGAAACTGCTGGCTAAATTTGTGGCCGAATTATTTATTCGACTTTCCTAAGGGGGAAATTGACGGTAATTACGATTTCAAGTTTAATTTGGAATAACAGATCAGAGTCAGAACAGATCATGAAATAATTGATTGTCGAAATGTATCAATTTTTATGTAGGATGATTTGAAGCTTAATTTGAAGCTCTATCAATTGTAATTTCTTTGAAGTCAACAAATATGTCATATTGAAGCATTCTCATTCAAAATGTCTGGTGTCCCATTGCAAATATGATTGGATGAAGACAGAATAACTAGCTTTTGAGCTCATCTCAAAAATCTTTGAAATACACATCTTGCCTTCAACCTTTTATAATATATGCACCTATTTATAGAACTTAATTTAAAAAATCTAATGTATTTTTTATTAAATTAGATTATGTTTCTCAGAAATATTCAGCAAAGGGAATGGATATTTCTCTCTTGCTTCTATTTTGGGAATAAATATTGTATGAACTCTGGAAGGCTCAGACGTATCTACTTAGTACTTAGATCACTTTGTAAATAATTTAAATGTTTCCAACGATGGCGATAATAAGGAAATATCTCTAGATGTAATCTCTTGGGTACAGCCGACCCGTAACTACTAAGAAGTCGAATTGATTTAAATCGTGCAAAAACTATCCACTTCACTGCGCCAAGTACGATTACAGCTCAGCGTTATTCACTCTCAAGTATCCAGTTTAATTAACCTAGAAGCGCATGAAATCACCATTGCATAATTGTCATAAACTCTCTGTGCTGGAACTCCATGGGGGGCCTAACATGCACACATTTCACGACTATTTATTTTTAGCTCACCTATTAAAAATGTAACGTACGAATGAAAGAAATATCCCCAGGTATAGGCTAGAGAAAATGAGAATAAGTAGAAGTAAAGAAGACAACACACATTGAAGGGTATACAGAAGAACGACTGAAGTATTTTTTTAAGAAAAAAATATATAGAAGTCATCTTGTCGTGGAGCAATAACATTGTTACAATTCCAATTAAAATAAACATTTAAACTGGGGCTGTCAATTCATACCTATATATAAGACTTGCACTTTCCGACGTGATCATTTTGACTTGAATGACATTCTTGTTATTATGTAGTAAGAGGAGGGACGACTGTTTGTGACCGTGCAGATTTTTGAAGTTAGACTATTTTTGAAGCGACAAAGTTATAAGGAATTAGTTCTCCTTTTTGCAATATATTTGTGAAAAAGTGGAAATGCTCAAATTAAAAACTTTTAAATTAAATGCAAATGAAGGGCACAGGGGAAGATATATGTTGGTGTGTTAAATATATTAGCAATTTATGTTGCAATATATGAAAGCAATATATGCAATATATGAAAGCAATATATGCAATATATGAAAGCAATATATGCTATATATGATAAAACATAATATATGCTATATATAATATGATATAGCAATACCTATATTAAATTTAGGTATGTTGAAGCTCATACAAACCACTATCAGATGACATAAGTATAATTTTTTAAAATAAATCTTGTGTGATTTACTTGATCAAGGACTTTTGAGGCTAATATAAAACTCTCCCTTATAATCAGGCGCGTAGGAAGGGGGGATGGAGGAATTAGCCCCCCTACTCGAAGGGTTTGACCCCCCATTCACCATACAAAATTAAGTGTATAACGTCCCAGAAACACTTATAAATTGTTTAAAAACCAGAATCACTTTTAAATTCTCTAAATTCTAAAAAAGGACCCCCCCCCCCCCTCCGGGTGTCGCAATCCCCCCCCCCCCCCCATGATGAAAGTAGTTCCTACACGCCTGAATGATCAGCCTTCAGGGAATATCCGATTACCATATCCAATCAATACACTAATCCCAGTCAGATTCCACATCCCATCTCAACCCTTCAAAACTCCTCTAAAACCACGGCTGAATCCCAAGTACGTGGTGCAGACGGTTACCACTAAACTGTTACCTCCATTAAAACTCCAATTCTTCGCGACGCCTTCTGTAGAGAGAGGAACTTTTACGACGTCGACGTCGAATCCTCCGTGCGTCGGGACGCTAGGTAATTGCATGCTTTAGTTCTTGTCATGAAAGATGCAATTAGTGATTCTAATTGCGACGGCAGCTGAGTTTATTACAGATGCAAATGAGATGAGAGTCGAGATGCTGGATCCAGTGTTGACTTTGAGATGGCGGAGTTGGAGGTGACGTGTTGTGAAAATGTGCTGATTGCTGGTGGAAAACATATTACTTAGATTCAATAATTGAGCGAACGTAGCGAGCGTCACCACAGTACTCTTATATGGCACTTTCTCAGTGTGCTTTTTTGTGTTCAATGCCCAGGTCAAACCGTTCAACCGTTCAACCAATCAATCTGAAATTTTGCACACCTACTTATGTACTCTATGAGGTCACTAGGATCGTTTTTGAACAGGATCCTGTGATTGGTTGATAATTGCTGTTGCTCACACCGAATTGACCTATCAAATGACCATTTACCTATTTATTCACTCATAAATTGTCCGTAAATGTCAATAACTTTTGAAGACAAGGACATTAATTATTCTAAAAATTTACCACAATACATAAAATGTCGTTACCGATGACCATGCAAAATTTGAAGTTGATCGGTCGACCTGTTCCATTTTAATTTTGAAAAATTCACTTTATCAATTATCTTAAAAAACGAATCACCTCCACCTGGCACCTGGCAAAATAAAGAGAAAGTGGTGAGCGAGATTTTACCAGAGATGGCGCCAGGAATTTTTGATAGGTTGGGCAGTGAGCGGTGGACAATTATTTAGGGTGGGCACATCATTTTCACTGAAAGTAGTGTTATGTTAAAAGAAAGCCATGCCCCGCAGGGCTTTTTTCCGATATTTAAATGATCACAAACGAATTGGGACGCTCAAAATACTACTTCTGGGGTAAAAATGATGGACATTCACATCAAATAGGGGTAGATTGTAAAGTGACCAAATATAGCCAACAACTTGAATGCGGTGAAATTTCAGAAAATTATTCGATCTACGTGTTATTTGATTACTTATTTCATTAAATTATTACTAACATTTCAAATTAAAAAACAGTTTTAAAAGTCTACTATCTTTGATTATTTTTGGGTGGGCAGAGAGTGGGCAGTAGACAATTTTGCGTGGGCGCGCGCCCACCCGCGCCCTCCCTGGCGTCGTCCCTGGCGTCGTCCCTGGATTTTACACAAACATGACACGATCGTGCCAAGATTTTCATCAGCGAACGAGCCCCAATTTTCTAAAACGTCATGGCTGAGAATTGCGAACCATGCTCGTGTACTCGAGGAATAGTTGTCCGTGGGTGTCGAAGAGCCCCCCCCCCCCCGACGCCTCCGCTGTGACGTGCTATCGATCTCCGCCGCCCCTGCTGTCGACTGTCCCGCCGCGCACGTGGCGGAGAGGGTCGGAGGTCTCGTCACTCGCTGAGCGGGACTCAAGTGGTGGCTCTCGAGCGACTTTCGCATCACAAGTTTGAAATAATAGTCGTCGCAAATCTAGGAGCGACTAAAAGTGGACTGAAGCAGTGACGCTCTGGATTTGGACGCCGAAGATTCGCGTTTAAAATCAAAGGAGTCGACATCTGGAGGCTGCTTCGCCAACTAATCTATCTAGGTGAAAAATCTTTTGTTTTTCATTTGTTTTCATCTGTCAATGGATGTTCAACCGGTGAATTTACCTATTTAAAAGCAAATTAAATCAGCAAATCGATACTGTAGTGTTCCTCAATGTTCAAACAAAGAATCAACAGCTGCAGATGGACTCTCCTTTCATTTATTCCCGAATGACGATGTGCGGGAGAAACAATCATCTGCAATCTGCTTTGAAGATTGGCAAGAGGGTTTCCAAAATGCACGTAAGCTTTATTATTCTATGATGTTTGCGTGTGGGGAACATTTCAAAGCAGATAACTTCTTTTACTCTGGTAAGACTTGTATTATATTGTTTTGATATATCTGAAATAAGTTCATAAATCGTCAATGAAGGCTGCTCTGACCCGAAAACACTACACATTACTTCTATACACCTTGTCTATCCTACACAGGACAAGTGCTGCTACCTAACCAGGTTTTAAACGCCAATAGGGCACTTGCCAAACTTTCCCCCGCTTGCATGGCGCTAGCATCGAGACAGGTCAAAACCAAGGTCCATCAAAACTACAACGCGCGAAACATTTTTGACATGCATAAGAAGATGTACCTGTTTAGATATATCCATTTTTTACTCTAGTATTATAACATGTTTGAAAATAAGCAGATATTTCAATTGCTAAATCAAAATCCATGTAATAACGAGACGACACCCCCTCAGTTGTTTCATTGTTTCCATTTGCTGTGAGCCCTTCAAGAAAGCCTTGGAAAGAAAAACAAAATACTGGCATCTGTCATTACACGATCAAAATATCATTATTACACTTCAATATCTAATAATTATCTACTATTTCGGTAAATAACCAAATATCAACATCAGTTTTTAATTCTTATTCTCAATTCTTATGAAAATATGGTCTGTGTAGGAAGAAATCATTTGATTTAAAATTGACCTCCCTCGACGCTAGCGCCAAAAGTGATCGACCTGACGTCCTATCTTAAAAAATACATTTTCCAAAAAATGATATGTAAATTTGTGTTTTAAATCCACAAATAATATTCTCAAGTTCAACCAAAGTCGGGTATTTTTCTCCCTATGCTAGATTAGGTAGATGTTTTGTATTTAAAGTGAAGGGTGTCCTTATAAATTTAGTATCAGATCAGGGAAATATATTCCGTAAACACTCAAAAACGCTTCTATGGTCATCCAATTTTCAAAAAAATCCCCGCGATGCGATTAAGGTATAACCACCATAACCGATTTACTTGAAATTTTGGGGACTTATTGATAATCATGAAAAACTCATTCCCTGAAAAAATTAAACAATTCGCGTGTCCAGTTTCTGAGATAAATTGATTTGTCTCCACCATGTTATCTTATGGCGGAAAAAGAAAATCGTGTAATTTTTAAGCTATAATGAAGATCTATTTTTTTTCGTCGATAGATTTGAACGATTTTTTTTTTATTATGGTAGATAAATGAACATACTATCAGAAAAAAATTGAAAACAATACCAACCTGAGCTATTTTTAAAGTTATAAACCAAATTCGAAATTATTTTCCTATACCTCTCAGGTTAAAGTTTTGTTCATTCTCAAAAGACATAAAATTGAAAACTTATTGTTGGACTGGAGCTGCAAACTAAAGGACATTAAATAATTATGTTATTCTTAAATATAGTTGAAATGTGGGAAAACGTTTTTTAAACTTGTAATTTCAAGAAAAAATATTTTTGTATATCGATCGATTGCTCTACCTTAAGGGGGACTTGCCCCCACAAACCCCCCATACGAGAAGTGTTTTGGTCCTAATACCGCGCCTGGTGTCCCTCAGTGGAGATGTAAATGTTGTGAAGGCTCTCTAAGAGGGTTGGACGAACCTCATATTTTTTAACCGAACCGAACAAAATGCGAATGAAACACATCTGAGCTGCTTTGATATGCGTTTTAATTATACATGTTTTTACAGTGAAATTGCAGGACAGTGCGACGTTAAACAATAAACTAAAATGAATACAAAATAAACTAATTGAGCGAGCGAAGCGAGCGTCTCCTTTTGACTCTGTTGACACGGACCTCTGTTTTTTTTTTGGCTGTTGACTGGAGCAATAGAAGTCGCACCGTTTCACCGATCGATCTGAAATTTTGCACACATGTAGAGACAACCTTCTCTGTTTGCTGAGCCCAATTTTTGTTGAAATCCATCAATTTGTTAAAATTTAAATAAACATCTCCTGATAGGCTGAAAAATGAAAATGGTCTTCGATAAATGTGATCAAACTCATATTTTGCATGGCCATTAAGACCAACATTGCCTCTTATTTCGCAAATTTTCAGACAAATCCTCCCATTGGTTAAAATTTCAAAAAATATTTAATTTGATTATTGAAATTTAAACTAGAACCGTTTGACCGATCAACTTAAAACTTTGCACGGTAATTGGGACCAACATTATCTGTACTTTTAACAATTTTCAGATTAATCTATGTTTAATTCCAAAAGTTATTGACAGTTTAGGGACATTTTGCGTTTGGCTGTCAAGTTTCTCGAATTTCATATTTCACGGCATCTTCGAATCTTCAGTCCAAGGTAGTCATGGCAGAAACTTTCAAACATATATGAAACTGATATGACCATTCAACAGATCGATCTAATATTGGGTTCACACACTTATATCATATGAGTGGTCTCATATATTTTTTGAACGAGATCCTGTGATTTTTGAAACTTAACAAGGAACCGTTCAATCATGAAGGTTCAATCGATCAACTTAAAACTTTGCATGGTTATTGGGACCAATATTTTAGGAATTGTGGAGATTTTCATACAAGCTGTGACGAAATTCAAGAATTATTGGCTTTAAAAGGACATTTTCGATAGGTAGACAAAATTTCGGTTAGAGGTGTTGCGCGTATCCGTGCTCGCTCATCAACGCGTTACTCAGAGCGTTTTCCTAGTTAATTAATCCGTGCTTCGTGGTCTGACACCAGTGGTTAAACCTAAAACTTTTTCTCTCCATACAATACCCTCCCCCAATACAATCATTTCCAAAATATGTGTCCACTAACTACTAAGTACTATCCGGCTCAAACCAATAAAACAGACTTGACGCCGTCTGTTGTCGAGTGTGAATTGCGGAGTGGGCGGGAACGCGCATTCCGAACATTGTTGCTGAAATCAATTAGAGATGAGTTTCTGTCTGTTTGCTTTTGCGTTTCTGATCGAACTCAGTCTGAGAGACAGGGAAAAGCTTTTCGAGAAAATCGATTCGCTGAGTTGTGTTTAATTGTGCTTCAATTTAGTCGATAGCGAGTGTTTTGTTATTTAAAATGATTGGA
Organism: Leuctra nigra; assembly: GCA_934045905.1. NCBI lineage: Eukaryota > Metazoa > Arthropoda > Insecta > Plecoptera > Leuctridae > Leuctra > Leuctra nigra. The sequence goes on from OW203770.1 coordinate 11,108,708, forward strand.
TTGAATGCGACGTAGAACTTCATATTTATTTTTCCATCAGCTCAGCTAATGGACTTGCTGGAATAAAGTTCAGGATTTTCCTTTCAAGTTGCTGGAACGTCGAATCGAATCTAATTAATTCCGTTTTATTCCGTTTTATTTGGGAAATATAAACTACTTGTACTACCTAGTGATGTAATATTCCCGGAAATTTATTTTTTCGGGAATATTCCCCAAACCGGGAATTTATTGGGAATTTACTACAGGGATGAGTAAACATTAGGAGAAAACATTATTAAAGCATGTTTATGTTTTGAGATGTCATAAGACAGGGGTTGGCAACCTGCGGCTCCTTGGTGGTTCTTAAATGGCTCTTTATAATTTAAATAAAGATCTGGAATATAAATATTTGAAAATTCGAAAAAACGCCCTGCGGGGCAACATCAAGCGGGAGAGGGGGGGGGGGGCTTTGTCAAAATAGCAGAATAAACTAGTAATTCAATTGATTATTTTTGGTGTATTATATTTGATTGCCTGCTGCGGCTCGCATTATTATCTAATTTATAAATTTTTCGGAAATTGGCTCCGTCACCAAAAAAGGTTACCGACCCCTGTCATAAGAAAACAAGAAAATTAATTACAAAATAGAGAATACTAAGAGGTAATGAGATATCACAAAATAATAACATTATACATTTTAATTTATAATGAAAAGTAAATTCCCGATTTGGGGAATATTCCCCAAATTTGCTCGGGAATATTCCCGCTGGGCATCACTAGTACTACCTATGTAATGTAAGATCTGTTTTTCGTGAAGGATTTTGTTGATGCTTTATCCAAGTTTTTAACGTCGCACTGCTGTGCAGCTAGGCTAATGGTGATATGGATGAATTTTTATGATGATGATTAGGAGACGATGATGGAGAAGGATAGAAATGATTTGGAAGGAGGCGGTTGTGGACGCTGAGGGAATGTTTAATTAAGGAACATCTGATATTTCTATGAACAGGATGTGAAAGGCTGTAACATGAAGTCTTTCAGATCTTCTAAACATCTTCTATTGAAGTAGACTGACAGCCGACTCATCTCCTGGAGGTACAGCGATGCAGCTGCATGGAATAGGTGCAAAGTGACAGCGTGTTTAGTTCAGTTTATAACCGATCATGCCGTGCAAAATAAATTGAAAATGTCTCCTTCTCGATATACTTCCAAAGTTAGGGCAGCGTTTAGCCATCGCCAACTGAGATTTATGCTAATGAATAGGGACATGATGCACCAAATTAAAATCTAAATTACTAAATTTCCATCTCGGAAACATTTTGATTAAACATTCTCAATCATATATTCACCAATCAAAGTATCTATAACTACATAATATGTTCATTATAGCAATTAATTTTATATTGAAGTTGAGTGGCTGAATTCTCCACATATGGTAAATATCTCTTAAAGGGACATTATGTCCTCTTTTTTACACTCTAATGGCCAGTTTTTCCAATACTCTCTTAAACTAGAATATAGAGTTAATTAAGATTAACTATAGTGGTCAGTCTGGTTGTTAGCATGGCAATAGAGTCCGAATAAACTTTATCATTTAGCGGAGATTGAAAAACTGTCCTTTAGAAATTAATAATGATGACATAGAGAATATAAAAAGAGAGGAAAACTCTAAATGGCACGGCAAAGTCGCATGTGGAAGGAAATTACTTTTGGATCTTTTGAAAAGCTTGTAAAAGCCATATTAAAGCGAATGGTCAACAGAACAAAAGCCGTTGTGACTTATAGGGATATGGTTAGGCTTATCAGGGAAATTCGTAATTATAGATTGCTATCCTCCTCCCCCCTTTACTCCCTTCATTAGAAATGGTCTGAACCAATAGTAGTATTTACTTCGTAGGAGTGGCTGAACTTTTGCAAATCCTCTTAAATAATTTTACCCTTTTTATAACCTGATGTTTCTATAATCAACCGTATTTGATTTTAATGTCAGCTAACTTTATCTTATATTTTAGTAAATATCTCATCAGTCATCATAATGCCACTGTATACTGATATACTGAGTATAGCCTCTCTAGCTGATACTATCGGAAACTGTTGAAGATTATATTTCAGAATAATATTTATTTTATGAAAGTTGAGATGTTACTGAACACAGATCTGGTATTATATTTGTTGAGGGACTAAGACGTCAAGGAATTAATGTACAAAGTTTCAAAAATTCCTTCAAATCATAAGCCAGGAAAATTGACAATGGCATCACAATTTGCTATATTGGCATGGCAACAAAGAAATCACCATGGCAACACATTGTTGGAAACATGGAAATGATATCACAGTTCTGACTCTTGTTACATGCCGTTTTTCCCGCTAAAATATTCATTGATATTTGATTTAGATTTTTATGAATGAAAATTTTAATTTTCACGGGTGATAAGTGTGTTATTTGTGTCGATATTTCAAAAAGAGACTTCCCTGATGTAAAACTTTTGTTCGAAGATATCCAATGTTGAAATTACTTTTTTATAATAAAATTGAAGATAAAAACACTGAGAAAAAGACGTAACGAAATGATCGCTATTTCTTTTTCTCCAGTGTTTTTTTTTATCTTCAATCTAATTGCTGGAAAACCTCCTTCTACTGTAGATAGAAACTCAATTTACTCTCTACATTTCAATGTGAGATGTGCGTTTGAATGTTACAGATGTCGAGTGTTTTTAATTAATTCACGACTGCTCTTGTTTTTAATAATACTCTTTGAAGCACGAACAGTGGTATGAAAAATGAACGACCTTTATTTTTAAAATCATTTTATCCTGCCTTTGAAGCACAATGAATTTAATAACACTTATACTCATTTCTAAAAATACATACTTCAAAGATTCGAACAAAATAAAATGTAAAGATAATGTTATGGTACAGTATTTGTTCTGTTCTTGACATGAAAACTGTGTAATAATGTTTACCAGAGACTTGCTTACCACGTCGAATGGATGACAACTAAAGTGCATAGGATATTCTAAAAGGCAGTCGCCAAAGTTTGCTCATAAAGCTAGAAACATGTTATAACTGGATGGAACTAGAACCCTTATGGCTCATACAACACTGGGACATGGGGACTGCCCATTTCTACATGTCTGATAGTATAGTAGGACAGCCGTAATAGGGAAGTCTCATGAAATTTTATTCTAGTAAATTTCTATAAATAAACACAAATAATAATGACAAATACACTTATTACCTATGAAATCTTAAATTTTCATACATAAAAATCGAGTTCAAATATCATAGGATTTTTGGCGGGAAAAACGGCCTGTAACAAGAATCAGAACTGTGATGTCATTTCCAAGTCATTAACATTGTGTTGACATGGGGATTCCCTTGTTGCCATGGCAATATAGCAAACTGTGATGTCATTGCCAATTTTCCTGTTTTTAAATGAGAGGAGATCTATCAAACTTTGTAAATTAATTACATGAGAACTATTCGTCCAACAACAAAAATAATACCACATCTGTGTTCAGCAACATCTCAACTTTCATAAAATAAATATTATTCTGAATTCAAATCTTCCCGAGACTTCCCTATTGTCGATCCCATATTAAATGTTGCCGCTTTTGATATAGAACTGTTCACAGAAGTTTATGCAGAGCGGTGAACATAAAATCCGCACGCGACGGACTTGTGATTTGTTAAAAGAAGAAGACGCAAAACGCAATTAAAAAGCTCTTGCTGATAGACCTTGAAAAGCAGATGCAAAGACTGATAATGATAGGGGCGAAGATGATACTTAAAAGATTGAACACTTAGCAAATGCAGTGAGCAAAAGGTCAAATGTAGCAAATGTACTAAGCAAAATATCAGAGTAAATTGTATAAATAGTGACCTTTTCATAAATTATGATAGTCAGTTTGTATGCAATTTTGTACAAAGCGCAGAGTAGATCCTGTGATGACGTTCAATTTAGAAGGGACACGTATATTAGTGTGATGAGAACTTGATTGGGGATGTCACATTAATCAGCTTTGTAAAAGATTAGCTTCCAGATGATATTTACTTAAAAGAATAATGGAGTGTGTTGATCTAGTTTATTTTTCCCAAGAATTCAGTAAAGAATTAAGCTGTTTGTTGTTAATTGTGTAGCAATAAGAAGGCAATCAGGTACTATATGCTAGTTTTTATTTACCATTGTGCTGACGTGTATTTTGTGTACCTTTTTTGTTACGAGTTAAAGACTCTGGCAATTGCATTTATATTTTTTATAAAATTTTACACATTTTCGAAAATAATCATCTCAAATCATATAATCTACTTGTAATCAAAATTCGTTTACACGAATTAAACACCAACGGCGACTGGCATGACCACCAAACGAGGCAGAGGAATGTTTTGCGGCTTCCTCGCCATAGGACAGAGGTGGCCAAGAAGGCCCCCGCCTATATGGGCATTAAATTTTACAATAAATTGCCTGACGACATAAAAAATTGTAACAGTAAGCTTGCTTTTAAATATCAACTCAAACAGTTTTTAGTTCGTAACTCATTTTATTCGATCGACGATTTTCTCAATATGAAATAATTGTGCATGCGCTTTTTGAATGTAAAAATTATTGTATTGTATTGTAAATGTATGACGTGTCCAATATTATGTATGTAATCACAAGGACAAAATAAAACAAATATCAAATATATAACACATATTAAATACTTTTACGAAAGATCCAGTTTATACAGGCGCCAATCTACCTACTTGACGATTTAAAAATATAAAGGATTACTTTTAAAAATTCTTTTAGATTTAAATTAAAGCAATATTATAGAGACACTTTTTTATACAGTGAAGGAATTCTGTTCACTCTAAATTATGTTTGTTATGTCATATACGCTATACAATGTCTATGGTTATGTTGATTTGTATATTTTGTATTGTTTTCATAATACTTGACTGTGCCTAGCATTGTTTTAATTTTATTTTACTTGACGTTTCTGATCACTTTGTGATCTATAGCTCAACATATGGTTTGTGACCATAGCAATAAACAAAATAAACAATTAGGCAAATTTTAATTGGCCCAATTTTTCTGGTCCAGAAAAGCATTCATTTGGCATTAAATTTAATGCTAAATTTTAAACTGTTGATTATAGGAATCTATTGCCATGGCAACACACAATGGCATTCCTTGAACGACCGCTTAAATGTATAATTACTTAAAAATTATTAATTCTAACGGCTAACCTACTACACAGTTAAGTCTCCCTACAACTCTATTTCTATATGATACAAGTTTCTCTACACTGAATCCTGGTGTTATTGTCCATGGTTGCTCCCCCTCCTCCCCTAGCCAATAAAACAGTTGGGTGGTTCGAGGGTGGGGGGAGCGGTGAATCAGACGGCCTAGGGGGAAGGTCACTCACTGCATTAATGTTGCATGCTTATGTACATGCAGGTACATGCGTTACGTGGAGAGGGGGATGAAATTCAAGGGATTCTTTTGGTCTGAAAAATTGTCGGTCGGTGTTTTTATTGTGGAGGACTATGTTTTTAGATTCAGTTGTACGTATTGCGTTTATATTATGCTTGCTAAATAATCGGAGGTTTTAACCAGCCAGGATTCACATTCTTTCTATCAATAGCAAATTATATCAAAGTTTTCTGCATACTTATGGAAAGTTGTTTTTGTAGGACAAAAACTATTCAAAATTAAATTTATCACCCCTGAACAGATAAGATTTTTAATAAACCGTCGGAAACAGCAACCTATTTACATATAATATAAATTTCCATTTGATGCTAAAAATGTATTTAAAATGTAAATGTAAAAATGTAAAATGTAAAATGTAAAAATGTATTTACATTACATATGTAATGTATTTTAAAACTTTACCATCCTAAAAATATGTAAAATGTAGTTACTAATGAAAATGTATTGTAATACCCTTTGCACTCATGTTGATGATTGTTTGTAGCTTGGGTAGTTCAAAGAGTACATTTTCATATTTTTTTACATTGAAATAGTACGTCTCTTACATTGGTCGTTTTATTTCGAACTGCCACTGGCCGATATTTTATGATTGCTCGGTGATTTTACTTTGATCTTTGTCTTTGTGATCTCCACTCAATGGTGCGAAATTGAATTGAATACAAAAAACGATTCTGTGACACCCTGCATCAGTTTGAATTCCCTTTGAACTATATGTATAATGAAACGCAGGTATACGCTTCGTCAATGACTGAAAACTTCGATTGCATTATTTATCAAGCCTTTGATGACAGCATAAAATATAAATTAAATATGGTAATAAAAAAATGTGTACGAGCTAGAATTATATTTTAGTTTTATTCTGTTTAGATGTATTCATGTTTGATTTATTGAAATTTTGTGCAATTATAAACCACCAGAATATAAGAAACACGATACGTTTTCCTGTCTTTAATTATTACAATAGGAAAACGCTCTGTGTAACGCGTTGATAAGCGAGCCTTCACAATCGCGTTTAAGTTATTGATCTCTTGGAAATGCTAGGAAGACAATGCGTCAAAGGAGCAGGGATAATTTCTTTGAAATTCTTGAATAGAAATTTGGCAACTTGAACTATTTCAATATGCATAAAATGTTCATACTGTTTATAACATTTGAATCTCTTGACAGATGAGCTGGAAATGGTCAAAAACGTCTAAAATGTTGGTGTCATTGAAAATACAAAATTTGAATTTGATCGGTCAAACAGTTCCATTTTAAATTTTCACTAATCACAAAATGATCTTGTTTCAAAACTATATCTGTGACGGCTAATTTCAGATCGATTGGTTGAGGCATGAGGTGTCCTGGGCATCCATCAAAAAAGATAAATATAAACGAGTTGACGTTTGGTAAACGAGCCTTTAAAACAGCTTCTGCTTCAGATTATCCGTCAGTAAAGCTGAGTATAAACTATTAAATAAGTAATCAATTTTCCGGTGAAACTATCTTGCTATTAATTAATATGTAAACAGGAGAGTAATGCATTTGTTGTGAAAATTTTTTCCGGATTCATTACTTCGTTTGACGTGTGTTGCGAAAAGAATCCAAATGGAATGCTGGTTTCACGTCGCTACGTCAAGAATCTATCAGGAAATGCAATATGGCTATCTTGTTCCTTCATCATCAAAGGCGGATGGTTGAATTGAGATTGCATGTCATGCCCATGCTATTAGTGAGCATGGACGACCTACATATGCAGCGATGTGGTCTGCATGTTCATAGGGATTATCATTATTTACATGCAACAGACAAATGTTCATTTCCACATCTATCAGTCTAGACTGGAGTTACATGGTCAGTTGTTTTGTTGTTACCATCCAGCTATCAGCCTATCGATATAAACACATGCTAATGTCATCGATGTTAATGACAATTGATAGTTTTTTTTAGCAAACGTCGCCGGTTTGGGAAAATGAAGATAAAACATTTTATCTAATCAAGTTTAAATTTTGCTTGTCATTGAGAATAACGTTTTACTTTGATCAATTTAGAAATGGAATAAAATTCATGTAATTCCCATAGACATGGAAGTTTTTAAGAAGAGTAGCTATAATGTATGCCCATAATACATTTCTGATAAAGGGTATCGCTATAATCAATTTTTTACCACGGCCAATGTCTTGCGTGTATTTATAGCAAGCCGAAGGTTATTAACATGTCTGTGGTATTATTCAGTGTCGTGAAAGTTACTTTTAAAATGTAGCAGTGTTACAGTTACTCAACTTCCTTGCTCAAATTTCTAACAGTGTTACAGCTACAGTTACAGGGGTTTCAAAAGAAACAACGATACAGTTACTTTTTGAACCACAATTTAATATCAGTGTTAAAGTTACTGTTACTTTCATATTGACAGAAGTTACTTTCACAGTAACTTTAAATTTAAAATAATTTTTCCTCTATTTTTTTTGCAATTGAAGGAATTTATTTACGTTGTGATTAATAACTGAAAATTTTGAACATGTCTGCAGGACAAGAAAAAAGTCTTGGCCCGAGGTATTTTAGGCAGTTGTTGTGTTTGTATGCCTTCTATAGCTAATTTCTACCTATTTTTTACTGAATTAGACATTTTACATTATTCAGAGATGAATTAGATGTATCATGTTACATTTCACTAAAGTTATTCAAAATTGTAACCGGATAAAAGTTACAGTTACTATTTTCAATAAAGGAAGTAACTGAATACAATTTCAATTACTTGATTTTTAAAGTAACATGGTACAGTTACTTTTAATTGAAAAAGCAGCATGTTTAACCGTAACATGTAGCTTTGTATCATGTTACTTCACAACACTATCCCATATCGTTTATTCACAGATGATGTCGGGAGGAGTTTCTTTAGAAAACGAACGTTTCAAAGGATCTTAACTTCAAAGTAAAACGATTTCTTAAAAATTGTTCAACTGCTTTGTATTCAAAATAAGGAATGAAATGTCATTCACTGAAAGAAGAAGACACACAATTGTTTTTTTACTAAGCATACTTTTTTTAAAACTCTTAATATTATTTATTTCTTATATACTTTCCTTTTTATTATACTTTTAATGTTTCTTGGGGAATATCATATTTGAATAAACTGATTTGAATTCCACTATAACTTTGTGACAAATGTTCTTGGATATAAAGTAGTTAGAAGAGTTCCTGTTCTCTAAGTCTAGCGTCACTCAAAAGTTATTACAAAAGAGAAATAATTCTAAAAACTAAAAAGGGATTTTCTCGTCCAACAAACAAGTATTGAATTTTGAAGAGTTTTCTCTGAAACTGGATTCATCTGATCGTATTAGCCAATGAGAGAAGACCAGATTTTCAACTAAATAGTATAGTAAACAAAAGAAACCACGATTGAACCACGTACAATGCCACATACTTCATTCTTATATTCTATTTGTTTGTATCAAATACAGAGAAATCTTCATTAATTTTAAAAAATAAAATGAAGAATATTTTAATCTATAGTCACAAGAAATGCTTTTCGTCATAAATAAAAATATCTAAAACACTAAAATCACGTAAAATCGAGAATATAATAACCCCCCCCCCCCCCCCCCCCCCCTCCGTCCCACAAGACAAAGCGAATATATTTTCTATTATGCCAACCAAAGCAGAAAATACGCAATTTAATTTTCAGCGGGGGTTCCTTCTTTTCCTCTTATTCCATCCTGTGCACGCAGGCAATATTTGGCGCTTTGAAGAGCTCGAAATCCGACTGCAATTCTTCCAATTGCTTGGATCAAGAAGAAATCCAACTTCACAAGAAAAGCTGCATGGTATCAACATATGTGTCTTCTTCACAGCCTCACAGATTACTCCATAAGATACGACTGAAGTTCAATGTTTATCCGAAAAGAACGATTTTTAGTGGAGTTTGGGTGTGTTTGATCTGTTCTCTTATGATCACGAACGATGAATGATTATGTTGATGATCAGAGGATGACGATGATGAATATGTACGGGTGGATGGTGGGAAGGAGATGTCCGTGGACATTTAGTAGGAAACTTTCCGAAACTCGGGATGTGTACGCGAAATATATCCGACCAGACCGGGGCTCGAACCCGGGACCTCTCACTTGCCGGCGAGAGCTCTACCAACTGAGCTACCCGGTTGGACGGACGGACATTAGACACAACGTACTGATGAGGGTTAGAGATCTCCGAGGAGAATGGAATGAAGGTAGAGAATGCTCACTACGAACTGTCATACCACCGGTGACGATACAGTCACCCTGTCTCAATGCACTTGCGTGCGCAACCCTCTTTTACTCGACTGAACGAGTTGCTTTTTATAGCTTGATTGATGAGAAACTGGGTTTTACGGAATACCTCCAGTAGATTCAGGGTGATAGGAAAGGACTTGTGATGATGTGAAAAATTGCCTCTCGACTGAGGGAAAGTACGAAACAACATCGACCAAGGAAGAACGCTCGAGGGAATCGAACCTTGAACCACCAGGCCCATTTACTTTTGTGTAAAACACACAGCATTTTTTTAATAATGAAAGCAAACAAAGAAAACTAAACAAAATCACCGAACAAATCAACGTTTTTTTTAAACGAACAATTTTGAAAAAAAACGTACATCACAAATGAATTGAATGAATAAAAAATGAATAAGACTATAGAGTTACTTTTCCTAAGTAATGACTTGATGGAACCCTGTATCTTGTGTTTCCCACCATTTCTCGTAAAACTCTGAAATGACAACACCTACCACTGACAAACAATGCAACCAAACATTTCACTGCGAACACAAACGCAACTGGATTTGAGTTTGACAAACACAGAATGGCATCACCCAATGAAGTTGCACCGCACGGTGTCAATATAGTGGTGTAACGGCGGTAGTCAAGGGCTGCGTAAACACTGACGGGGGAACGTTCACACCGATGCTCTTTTGTTATGTGAGGGGAGGTTTTGTACACCCTCGCTCGGCAATATTTTACAAGTGGAAATTGAGGCTGGATTGTTGTAGGTTGAATGGGGTTATTGATGTGTAAGTTATGGAAAAGTTATTGTATTTGATGAGGTTGACACCTGACCTGACTCATCTTTAACAAAAGTATAATTTTTAATTTCTTGGAGATTATGTAAGTATATAAATACACAAAAATATCATATCATACCATAACTTTCTTCTCATAATCGGAATATTGGTAATGGCGATGAAGAACTGTAAAAATAAGTGGTCAAGTAGAGTGAATTAAAAAACAGCTCCAGAGTATTTTAGGTCCCTTTTTCCTGAAACAGACCCTAAAATGTGAGCTAAATCGGCTTCATGAAAATAACACCCATCTAGCTAGGGGATTATATTCTAGGGGCTGTTTCATGAAAAAGCGACTTAAAATATTCTGGAGCTTTTTTTTATTCACCCTGTTTTAGGTACCTATTACTTGATTTTACAGTGTACAAAAAGGAGACCCAGAAGGTGAAATTCCCTCTAGAGCGATCGAAAAATGATACACGGAAATGTACTCAAGCATCGGAGATTGAAATGGAAATTTCATTATGAATGCTATCTGCCAAGCTAAAAGTTCGCGTCCGCTTCTTCCTCGAGTCCTAATTCTTAGCTTATATCGCGTTTCAAAAATATATAAATTAGCAAGGTGGCTCAGGCTGTAGAGCACTGAACTCGCACTCCAGTCTCCAAATGCCCTGGATTCGATTCCCGCTGTCGTTCTTAATGACTGAGTTCGTTTCATGATTTCCCTCAGTCGACAGGCATACGTTGGGATGAATCCCTACTCAAATAAAATACCTAATTCCTTTGAGACAGTACGGACCCACTGTGACATGGTTACTCCATGGAATAGCCAGTCCACAGGAAGTAACAGCCAACAGTCATATGCTTCAAGTGGTATTATTGTTGTTTTAGAGTTTTTCATTGTTCTTGCATTGTTGTAAAAAGGAAAGAAAGTTGAATTTTGTTGTAAGAGAAATTTGATTGAGTTTTAGTAAAGATGAAGTGTATTCATTGAAATTGAAAACAATGTACAATTATTTTGTTTATGATTACAGTATGAGTTGAGACAAGAGACAGCTGAAAATGGTTTTATAAAATCCAAAATTTCGTTTTATGATAATGAAATTTCGCGTTTTATGGTGTTATAAAAATTTCGTGTAAAAGGTTGGTATGATTGCTGTAAGCCAGGTAAGCTGTTAGCTGTCACTGTCATTGACTCTTAGTTTGAAATATATTTTATTTTCGTGTTAAAAATGATATGTTATCTTCAAAATTGATGAAAATTAGTACAGATATTGCAAAAAATCATTAAATTTCGGTGTTATTGACTAAAGCCTCATTTACACTGTTCAAGTTTGCTTTCAAGTCCTTGAATTCAAGCCCTTGAACGCAACCCTTGAATTCAACCACTTGAATGGGCATTTACACTGTTCAAGCTTCAAGTCGTAACATAACCTAAAATAGTAACTTCTTGCAAAGAACATGTTATTAATATTGTGCTAGATTTTGGATGCCACATAGACACATATTGTGTATTTAATGAAACAGTTGTCTCTCGTGATTATGACATATCGGTAACTAATTAATATTTGCTAGAATATGTTAAAATCTGGAATTGGCGGGAAAATCTTGAAAGATACTGGAGAGAGGGGCGGAGCCAGAGTTGTGGCGTGGGTTCTGATTGGTTCAAGTCGTTCAAGTCTTTCAAGTCTTTAAGGAAAATAGGACATGTTCTAAATAGGTTCAAGTCTTGAATTCAAGGGTTGAACGCTTCAAGTTATCCGTTTAGACTATTCAAGGGGTTGAATTCAAGGGTTGAATTCAAGGACTTGAAAGTAAACTTGAACAGTGTAAATCAGGCTTAAAACATCAAAATTTCGTGTTTTGTCGCGATCAGATTATGACAGGTTATGATGTGATTCATGGAGAAAAGTTGTTCAAAATAGATGATATCTCAACATTCTTCAAATTTCGCGCATTTTGCGCGCGCGAAAAACAGGTGTCCCTAAATGAGAAGAAGATTGGAACATTTACACCACCTCCCATCCCTACTATCTCCATCATCATAATCATTCATCCGTCGCCATTAGCCTAGTAGCAGAACAACGCAATCTCCTTTGCATGAGTTATCTCCAGCATCTGTTATCTAAGACAAAGCGAATCACCGTCACCTCGTGAACTCTGAACTCATCTTGAAGAACTTCACGAGGCTCTTGAGTCTGGAATATTCTCTCGCTCGAGGCGATAACGTCTCCGTGTTGAGGGTAAAGGAAGATGAATCGCAGAGGTTTGTATGTGGAAACGAGTGGAGATGACGTTACGTAGATATTGCGCTACTTTCAAGCACACCGGTGAAAACTTTATCCATACCCAAATATAAAATTACTAATTGTGAGTTGAGATTTAATATAAAGTAAGATATAACACAAATATAATTAAGAGAGTAAAGCAACATACTTTTGACTCCTCTGCCTCGAATCCATGATATTTTTTCTGTCCGTTCTCTGATAGGTCACACTTTTTCTCTGATCAATCTGGAATTTTGCACTAAATACCATTTAGGCGGTTTGCAGGCTTACGTTTTAACAAATCCTCCGATTGGTTAATATTTAAAAATGGTTTTTGATTGGTCGCGACGATCAATAGGATCCGATTAAGTTCACATTTTGCATGGCGATCAAGATCAACAAAGGGTATCATATTTCACAAATTTTCAGCCCAATCGATGAAGAAACAGAGTTATTGCCTGTAGGTAAAAGTTTTGAAACAGTTGTCAGACGAGATTTTTCCCATCGTTCGTTTGAAGTAGCTGCGGAGTCCTTGCAACAAGCTTTCACAAGTATACTAAAATTTACTCACGATCAAAATTTAGTAATTAATGCTGACAAGACCAAAATATTGCATATTCGTTCACCATATAATAAAGAATGCTAATATTATTTATCATACATATTATGATTGTTTACATCAAATGAGTCCAGTTTCAGAGTGTATTGGCTGTACCTCTAAAATTGACTATGTCAAAAATTATAAATATTTAGGATTATTAGTAGATCACAAATTTTCTTGGCAACCTTATATTTTATCTCTGTGTGGTAGACTAAGATCATGTGCTTTGAAATTATTTACTCTAAAAAACATATTGCCTCATAATCTCCAAAGAATGGTGTATTTTGCCTTGGCCGAATCAATAATTTCTTATGGTATACTGGCTTGGGGTAACACTTCACTATCAAATTTAAATTCTATTAGAGCGCTTCAAAATAAAATGATTACATTTATAGTACCCAGCCATTTCAGAGAACAGTGTGAGCACGATTTAGTTTCTATGTATCGCTATTGTAATTTCTTTCCCGTCGAAGTTTTATTCGAATATAGATTTATTATAAAATATTATTTTGATTCAACTTATAAATTAGATATAGACCATGAAATTAATACTAGACATAGCCTCTGCAATTATTCCGTTCCACAATTTAATAATAAGTACGGCAAAAGAGCTTTAAGGTATGTGGTTCCAGCAATTTTTAATAAAATACCAACAGATTTAAAAAAGTTAAGAAATTATCAGAAAATTAAATATGAAATCAAAAATTGGTTATTACGTTCCTTGGAGTAGCTGATGTGTTGCCTCTTATTTAGTATTATTATTATTATTATTATTATAAGTTACCATGATTTTTCTCATTTGATATGTTTGATTTTTCTTCCTCTGTTCAGGATTTATTATGTGTTTGTTAGTAATTAGTATTAGTAATTCGATTAATTAATATCAATATCATGATAGATTGTTTCTTCCGATTGTGTATTTTATTTGTTATACTATGTTAATGTTATTATTTACCAATTTATATTTTTGTGTATAATACCACGGACAAACACCTCCTAGGTGTTTCGTGGTCTAGTGACTGTATACAGTGTATTATTTATGTGTGTTTCTAAATAAAAAAAAAAAAAAAAAAAAAAATCAATTAGAGTACAAAATTCAGACACATTATCAGTTATTCATTGTTCCAGTGTAGTGTGAAGATGGAAGGCTAATAAAATCCGAAATAACGTAGCCTTTATCTTTGATCGAGTGGCTTGTGTTCGTTTGGAGATGATGCACGTAGCGGTGCTCGCTCATCAACGCATTATACACTGAGCGTTTTCCAAGTAAATAATACATAATGGTCCCAAGACCACTGTGGAACATGAAAACCGGCAGTGGATGAATCGTCCTGTTCTCCAAGCAAGTTTCAAAATGTTTCAAAAGGGCGAAAATATTAGTTTTACTTCAGTCTTGCACAACTTGCACATTGAAAGTTTGAAAAACATAAAGTTTGTGGGAAAACGTTACAGCTGTTACTAAACTGGTTGTCACAAAATCAGGTGAGCTCATGATTTCATTGATAATAACAAGGATTGATTGTCTTAAGGAACCTGACCAGCAGCCAAACCGTTGTGTGCAAAGTACTGTTTGATTGAAATCACGAATATTTTAAAAATAATTATCGACCTTAGCAATATAAACACCAACTTATATAGACAAAATCTGTGCCTATAAACTCGTGAAAAATCTGAAATTTCGCTATTTTTCAGTTTTTATTGGGCACAAATATTGTCTTTATAAGTTGGTGTTTACCGGCAAAAAAATTAGCTTTGCAATGTTTACCTTTTAGTAATAGGTACAGTGAGAGTGGAAAACAGTATGGCTTCCTCTCATGCAACAGGCAAATACACCAAAAAATATAGTGCAGTCCATAAACCGAACAATAGTGCAAATAGTTTACATGACAAATCCAAAAATGTATGGTCCCAAGCTGAATTCCCCCAACTTTCGGAGTAATTAAGTAATTAAATTAAACGATTAAATGTTAAATATCCCAATAAATTGTCGGCTTTTTTGAAATTTTAAAATTGAATGTTATATAGAATTACCATTTAAAATATAAACCGTCGTTTCTTTAATAAAAATTTGATTAATTCAGACCTAAATGTAATAATTAAGAAATTAAAATCAGTCTCCAGATGTGCATTCATTCATAAAAAATGAAAATCTAGAAGTTTTTGATTGAATCAAGGTACAATGTGCATTCATTAATTAATTACTTCGAAAGTTGCAGGAATTCAGCTTGGGGCCATAAATTTTTGGATTTGTCATGGTCGAATTAGTAAGTACACAAATTTTCATGTTTCTATGACTATTTGCACCATTGACCCCTAATTATTGCGGTATGGACTGCACTACAACTAAGTTCTATACCTACGAACTTCAAGTACAAGCATTATACAATGCCAAGCATTATAGCTTGGCATTAATCTCATCCCCTCTAATCTCTACTCAATATCATCTCACCTGAGCTTGAAAGGATCCAACTCCTCCACACCGGCAACTTGTCGACTGAAGCTCGAAGACACTTGAGAACTTGTTGTTGAAGATGTTTTCAGATCCACGAGATGAAGGTGATTCACTTTGTAGTGAGCCAACAGCTTTCGAATGCAATACATCAAAGAATCATTTAACTAAGGAAAACGCTCTGTGTAACGCGTTGATGAGCGAGCACCCAAACGCGCAATATCTCCAACCGGAATATCGTAACGAACAGAAAACATAATATAATCCACAGTGAATTGAAATAAGATCCATCTCGATCAAAATAAAATTACCTGACTTCATTGAAACTGAGAAAACCTAGCCATCTATATACACTATGATCCATAAAGAAAATCAGATCTAAGTTGCACCGGAAATTAAATGTCGATACATTATCTTCTGACATTCAAGCCAGTGTCTATGTGGCCTAGTCTGACAAATGTATATAACATATTTATTATCAATAAAATGCTAAAACAAACAAACAATAACATTCTATTTAAATGTCAATAAGTATATTCTCTATTGATGGGATAAAAACTTGTAAAATACGAGAAAATGATAGTCTTAATGTCCAATGTCCATGCAAAATTTGAACCTACTCGGAGCATTTTGATTTTCGACCAATCGTGAGATATTTTCATTTTTTAACCAATCAGAAGTCAGCTCTCAAAAACTATACACGATTAAGTTAGAATAATATTAGTTATGTGTGCAATATTTCAGCTCGTTCGGAAATAAATTGTGACCTGTGGCGTCGGGCCAAACAAACAAACGCAAAAAAACAAAAAAAACAGAGAAAGTGTCAAAAAGTGCAGAATGGAGACGCTCGCTACGCTCGCTCAATAAGATACGTGATGACTGATGACTGATGTAGAGAAGGTGTCGGTGCTTGTAGTTTGTACTTCGGAGATCCCAGGTTTGTTGTAGTTGTGGCCAACGCTTCTCACCGAGGTAATTTCGTGATATCCCTAAGTCGAGAGGTAAATGTTGGGTTTCCTACTAATAGGCAACAACCGCCTCCATACCACCGTCCATTATCTATGTACCCCATCCTAATCATACCTTCATCATATTCATATTCATCCGTCGCTATTAGACTATAGTTTGGTGCGTGACCCCTCAACCCTTCCTTGCCCTCAACCGGTCGAAAACTATACATAAAAAATGCAATACTTATTTATTTTAAATTAAAAGAATCTGATGATGTAGTGTAACCAACTCCCGTCTTGAGTTTTTAATTTTTTGTCTTAGTGAAGGAACTTTAAAGGAATGCAACTTTACACATGAGGTATTTAAAGATTATTTCGATCTCGGTTTCTAACTTTTAAAATAGCTCACGTTGGTATTGTTTTCATCTATCAGAAAATATGTTTACGCGATTTTACTTGGCCACCTTTTCGTTTAACAGGGTGCTATTTTACTATTGTTTGCGGGATTGACAATATTTATAACAGGTCATCACTGCAGGCGACAACACTGGTCTTGACCTCAGTTTATCTCGGAAACTAGACAAGCAGTCGAGAGATTGAATATGGCATGATTATCAATATGTACACTTGGCCAAACAAAAATTGAACGTCCAATAAATCTGATAGGCTGATAAATGTGTAAGATCGCACCATCAGAAGTCAGTCTAAGCAATCTCATTGTCTTACTCTAGTAGGTGACCTCACATTTCAATGATGATAACAAGCTTTGATTGGTTATGGGACATGACCAGCAGTCATTCAAATTTGGTCAACGTTTAATTTTTGTTTGGCAGAAAGAACCTAAAAAGTTTTTTTAAATCAGAGACCATGTCATGATCTAAAAATGTACAAAAATAAACTGTCACCTCCAAAAGGTTGAAAAGCGCTGCTATCGCCTTTATCCTTGCTTGATTCAAGATGGTTTTTCTATGAAACTATCTACACCTGAGTGAGTATGACGGCATCTTCAAGCCGCCCCTAACACAGTCGATACGCTCCTCGTTTATACCCCTGTGTGCCTGTGCGGTGGGGGTTGGGGTGGGGCGGCAGTGGCAGGGGGTAGTTTGTTTATAATCGATAAGGGTGTGTGGGATAGGCCACCCGCCTCACTGCCATATCACAATGTTATTGATATGTACTTGGCTATGGGGTGAGGGGTGTTGTCTTGGTTATATGTGTCGGGAGATTTCAAGGGGCACGGTTGTAGAATAGTTTTAAGGTGATTCTAGCGCTCGGCCGTTGGGGACATTGAGTATGATGAAATGTTTCATAACACTGATAGGATATTCATATGATCAGTCTGATTGTATATCAATAGTCTTTTTTATTTTTGTTTAGTGTCTTGATACCAGTTTGGCAATAAAAAAGCGCAAACTGAGCGCAATCGGGGACGATTGGAGATAAAACCCGTGACATTGATGTAAAATTTTAATAGCATGTTCATCATGGATGTCGTTAAGATTTCAATAAATAAAAATAATCTTTAATTTTTTTTTCCAATTTACAGTGGGTAAAGGAGGTAAAATACAAGGGCCAAATTAATGAAACCTGCTGGCCGGGCCTGACGTTTCTTCTGTATTCTCTTCATCTTCATCATCTTCTTCTCCATCTTCAACTTCTTCTCCTCCTTCCTCCTCAACTTTTTCTACAAGTCTTCTCCATCTGTCCACGTCTTCCCACCACTTTTCATCTCTGATCTTCATCCACGACTCCCCTCTCTCTTCCACAGCCGCCACCACTCCATTCATCCACTTTGTTATTTTTTTAAAATAATTTTTATTAGACGCCCAGCACCAGATTACACACAGTATAAAAACCAAGCAATTTACAAAGGAAAATATTTTAAAATGTTCCATTTAACAACCCTAAATTTGTATTTTGTCTAATCGTGACTATAATTTTAATAAATTTCGTCCTTATATTTCGTCTCTAATCCGAATCGTTCACAAAAAGCTGCAACACGCAGCAAAATCGTACGCGCTTGCAGCACATTAACCCTCCAAGTGCCAACGTCGATTTTTTCGACACTTGAAACTGTATTTCTAGTGCCAACGTCGATTTTTTCGACACTTCGTAAAATTGGGGCCCTAAATTTTATATAAGGGCGCACAGTGTATTTTATTGGTGGATTTGTTTATTTGATCAATAGTGGATCAATTGTTGAGCTGGATCAGTCGGTAAAATTACTTTAGAAGGCCGTGAAACATGATTCATAAAGATGGTGGTGAATTCTCGCCTATTGTTACCATGTGTGCAATTGCGCATGCGCAACTACTAAAATCGACGTATCTTTTATTCTATTGCATATAATTGTTTGATTATTTTTTTGGTATTTCTCAGCATTGTAAATTACATTTATTTTGATAAAAACGATCATGGTCAATAGTGATTATTTTGTGCAAATAATTTGGCAAAATACCTTTTTATTTGTAATTAAATTTTATACGATTAATTATATTTTTAATCAATTGATATTTCGAAAAAAACTAAAATGTCATGCACTCATATGATTCTTTGGAGTCTTCTGAAACTTTTAAAACCAATCCCAATATTGTTGATCAATTATTTCATCTTCAAATTAATTTTCCCAATTATGTCCACATTTCTGCTAAATAGGGCTGGCACTATACACTTTTTAGCCTTGGCACTTGTGGGGTTAACGTCGCACTGATAGCCAACTGGTCTGATAGCGACTGATGTGTGATGAAAGAAGACAAGTGAGTCTATTCGTAGGGAAACTTCCAGTATTTGTCTCTCGATCGGAAATGAACGATCGCTAGCGGAAATCGAACCCGGGCATCCTGAATGCAAAACCACGACGTAACCACGTAGAGCCAACTGGTCAATGTAAATCATTTTCAAAGTTATGGACAACATTTCTGAGTATCTCAGAGGGAGAAAGCCGGAAGACCATTTCAATGATTCTTGAGGTGCGAGCTCAAAAACCAATAGTTCCTTCATCCAAAAATGTTTGTAATGGTGACACGAGTCACTGTGTAAGAGAATACTTTAATATAACTATTTGTTGACATCCGTCATATGGAATTGCTAGCTTTATTACGTCATTGCAAAAGTGTGCAAATTGCAATCGAGGAAATGAGCATCCCGCCTTTTACCTCTGATCAACTAAAGGTTCAGATTTATATTTCATCTCACTTGACTGTTAACGAAATGTTCTATCAAACGGATTATTAATCAAAGAAATGATCCGAACTTTTACAGCGCGAAAAGTCAAAAGAATAAAAATGCAATCGTTTGCATTTTAGTCCCTTGAAATTAGGTAAAATTGAATATTAGCGTTTTTGCTTTCGTTGACTTGTAAGACGCTTGGCAGATAAGTGGAGCAGATTTAGAAGATGTTGAACTTGAACTCTAAGTCGGTATTCTACTTGTAAACAGTGGGCTGGTGCGTGCAATACGTAATCACCGAGGTTCGAACTCCAGTTCTCCAGAGTCGTTTGACGTCTCACGGGCGAACTTATTTCCAGCACGAGATCCTCCAGGGGGCGCTGCCTTGTTTGTGTATACGCAGAATGTAGCTCAGTGATTGCAATTTTATACGTGATGTGATTCACAAGACTCAGACCAAATCAGACAAGTCACGTCCTGAATGTGTGAAATATTACAGGGAGTCGGTAAGGGTGAAAGTTCCGTGATTTTAAATTCAATTTGCACCTTATTGACTTAGGACAAAGATAAAGTCATTAAGTTAACTTGAAAGGCAGCAATGTCAGAATTTATCTAATTGACTTGACACATTGTAGGTGTTGACGGTTGACTTCAAACATTCTAAAATATGAATTGAATGTCAGGAATGCAGGCCTTCAGGAATAGTGGTTCAAACGTAGGCAGGATATTTCCGAGGGTGGGGAGGGGAGGGGGGCATTATACAAAATATTTTACAGTTTAGATACAAAGATGAAATGTAAATTCGTAATTAAAACATGATCTTTGTTTGTAAAGGGTTGTGGGTTCAAGTTCTCAAATATACCCCGCAGAACGTTCGTTTGGATTTCCTATAACAAAATATGATCGAATTAAAGCAACAAACCAACATTTCTTGTTAAAAATTCGCACTTTTTGGCGTAGATAATCATTATTATTATTATGTCTTTATTTTGCACGAAGAATACATTACAAAAGAGGCGATATTCAGACACATGCGTCTGTTCTTCCATATAACCTGTAAGAAGAAAAAAGTTCTAGCCTATAGTTAAAATTAAAATTAAGATATAATAGTATAATAGTAGGTGCCTATAATGGCAAAGTAACATACACATTATGCATTCAAAGCAAATAGACAACTACCTATGCATTAATAAAATCCTGCTGTCGCATGATAATGTGGTAGGCACCTATTCTTTTAAAACTAGGATTGATCACATAATAAGTATAACATTGTAGAACCTTATAGAAGAGTCAATTAACATATAATTATGTAAAAGATGAGATAAAAATAAATTGCCATGAGTAATATGGGCCAGAGAGGTTTAATATATTTTGGCTTTATCTTTAATACAATATTATTTTCTTGTTCTTTAAGAAGTACAGAATTAGTGATTTAGTGACAGAATTAGTGACCGAATTAGTGATTTGGTACAAACATTCAACTTTCAAGAAAAACTGAAAGCTGCCTAGATAACTTTCAGTGTTTAACTATATTACCTATTTATGAATTAAGAATTTGACGATGTTTATAGTAAATTGAAAACACTGTATAATTTATATAGTAAATTGGGAATACATACATTGTTACTCACAATAGACCTAGGACCTGACATAAAAACGGAGCTATAAAGGTTGTAAGCTTGGTTGTAAGCGACCTTGAACAAGGGATGTGCAATACATGGGAATACAGTGAGAGCAAATGATTATACAATCTATGAGACGGGAACAATGTTATGTTCCTAAAGTATAAAATAATGGATAATTTTACGCACGATTTCGGTCGAGCATAAACTTTTCTTATCAGTCACGTTAGATTTTCTAAACCATGGATTAAGTCTAGGATTAATGTAATCCCTTCTAGTCTAGAACTTTCCCTGGGCATGAGCTCAGTCAACAAACCGCAGGGAAATTCTCGGAAATTTCTGGAGTTTGAACACAGAGATGTATCGATGTGTGTATGGAGTGCCCAGCGGCCGGGAATTATGAACAGATCGATGGAGAAATAATCAGCGAGTGGGTGAACAGTAACCGCATGCTAAATTATTCACCAATACAAAAACTTCGAATATTAACGCGTGGCCTGGAGGCCAAGTCTTGAAACTTACGCTTTCAGGACGCAAACGCTCTCGGACGTCATAAAGTCCCATTCACTGTAAGAGTGATCGACATTGAATCATTAATTTAAGTAACTTATTTGATTGTCATCCAGCAATCTATTGGAAACAATTTATTAACATTATAATTATTATTTCAGATGTTATACAGTCATTAAACGTTAAAACCTTATTCAAAATGAATAGCTAAACAGTTGACAGTAGATTTCAAGGTCGCCATTCTTACAGTAAATGGGACTTGTTGACGTCCTAGAGCGTTTGCGTCCTGAAAGCGTAAGTTTCAAGACTTGGCCTCCTGGTCTGAGGTTAGAGAATATGCTGACGATTTCATGTAGTAATTAACGTCGCACTGTTCTGCAACTTTGCTAATGGAGAAGTTATTTGAAATGGAACATGGTCATTTAGTTACGAATAGTATTGTAAACACATCAGTATCTTCTCATGAATAATTGTAATTTAAAGAAACAAATGCACAGACTGAAATTGTGTACAAGTGATCCTTTCGATGAAGGCTGCAAGTTTTTAAATGCTCTCCCTAATGAGATAAAAGTGATAAAGGAGAAAACTAGTTTTAAAAATAAACTAAAAATTTATTTTTTAGAAAATTGCTTTTATAAAGTGGATGATTTTACTAGGATTATTACGTAGTTATAGATATTGTACTGTATATTAAAACTTGTTTTGTATTGTATTTTTTACTGAATTTTTACTATGCTGTATGTTATGTAATAAAAAATAAACTAAATAAATGCATGATCTTTGATAATGATGACGAGGGTGGATGGAGAAGTCATGGCTTATTGGTGGATGGTGGGAAACCTTTCCGGCATTTGCCTCACGATTGAGGAAAATCACGAGGAAATTTATAGGAAGCTGACCCGGAAATCGGACCAGGGACCTCTGTGGGGGACAAGGGACAACTTGCTTCTCGGATGCAATTTTATATTTATTTATATCCTTATGATTTTATTTATTTATTTACTTATTTTTCGTATTTAGTGATAAAATCTTTATTGACAAAACATAGCTATAAAATATGCTCTTGTATTCTGGTATGCACACAATAACGCGTTTGTACATCTACGAGCATTAAAATCCCATTACCTGCAGCAATTCACTGATAGAGTCGTCAATCATCACAAGTCTTTGAAAATATCTTCAAAGGTCAATAGAGGATTAAGAACTATGTCTATAAAGTATAAAATTCAGATTCTACTCCGAGAATATATTATTAAAACTTTCTTGATTCTGTATAAACAAGAATATTTAAAAACTTCTCTCTTACTTTTACTTTTGCGTGGGTAGAGCAGACTCAGTTTCTTTTCAAAACCTCGTGATTATCCTCAAGTATAAAACCAGGCTATTTTTAAAGTTATACACCAAATACGAAATGATTTTCCTATACCTCCCGTGTTAAAGTTTTGTTTCTCAAAAGAAATAAAATTGACAACTCGTTATTGGGCGGGAGTTGCAAACTACTGGACATTAAATTAGTCTTTTATACATAGTTAAGGTGCTGCAAGCGCGAGCGATTTGCAGCTTTTTGTAGACACTTTTTGCGATACGATTGGAGACGAAATGGGTAGACCAAATTATTTGAAATTTTAATCGTGATTAGATAAGAGACACGCTTAGGGTTATCCCTTTGTACATTTTTAATTTTTTGTTTCGTTAATTAGTAATAATTAGTGGATTTTTTGTGAAAAATTATCTATTTTCGTGTCTCCCTGGGCGCCGTATAAAAATAAATTTCAAAAATGTGCCAAGGGATAACCCTAAGTTTTTCTTTCATCTAATCATGATTAAAATTTGAGATCAATTGGTTTACGGGTTTGGTCTCCAATCGTATAGCAAATTTCATAGTTTTGCGCTGTTTTTTTGAATAACCGGCGCCTAATTAACGATGCAATAAGCAAAAATGAAAAAGTGCTACTAATATGCAATCAGAGTGATCATGTGAACATCCTTTCAAAGTTACACTCACTTATGAAACAATTTTTCTCTCTAAATTTTCTAAAACGGCCGAGCGCTAGTATCACCTTTTAAAAGTTTTTTGTATTGATAATGTCAAAAATATATGAAAATGTGCCCTATATATCGAGTGATAGCGCCAGTTTAAAGATTTCTAGCCCGTATCTTCGTTTCACATAAAATTGATTTATAATTTATACTCTGCTTTACTGATGTCTAACCTAAAAGAAGATCTGTGGTCAAGGTCTTCCATTCATTTCGAAGACTCGCTCATCACCGCGTTCCCTCAGCATTTCCCCAGTCTGTTTTCAACAAACATATCTGGCGATAAAAACACACTTCTTCTCCCCGGAATCATCGCCCTCTTCGCGTGATCTTCGCCGGCGGCTCCTCTAGACGCTGTTAAAGGGAGTGTATGACGTCACCAATGACCCCCCTGTAGGGTGCGAGTTCACATGAATGAATGAAGAGGACTGGAGGGTTGCCGCTGCTCATGATCAATGCGGTGGTGCTACTGCTGCGTCTCGTACTGCCGACATGGTTTACAATGTTAGTGGGGTGAAAGCTACTGCTGCGTCTCGTACTGCCGACATGGTTTACAATGTTAGTGGGGTGAAAGCTACTGCTGCGTCTCGTACTGCCGACATGGTTTACAATGTTAGTGGGGTGAAAGCTACTGCTGCGTCTCGTACTGCCGACATGGTTTACAATGTTAGTGGGGTGAAAGCTACTGCTGCGTCTCGTACTGCCGACATGGTTTACAATGTTAGTGGGGTGAAAGCTACTGCTGCGTCTCGTACTGCCGACATGGTTTACAATGTTAGTGGGGTGAAAGCTACTGCTGCGTCTCGTACTGCCGACATGGTTTACAATGTTAGTGGGGTGAAAGCTACTGCTGCGTCTCGTACTGCCGACTGCCGAAGGCAGGGCCGTATGAAGACCTTCGTAGGAGTTGAGGCAGTACAATTTTCGTATGCCCTCCCCCCCCCCCCCTGTCTGAAGTGTTTAAATTTTTCCAGTGGTTAATTTGTAAAATAATAAGCAGAGAGACGATCAATGATCTTTAGTGTTATGCTGAAGAAAACAATGGGCATGGGCGTCCGCAGGATTTCTGCCAGGTGGGGGCAAGGCAAGGAAAACAATATTTGACGGTTTAAGGGGGGTGTAGGGGGCGTGCCCCCCACTCTGCCCCACATGGCGTTTATTGGTTTTTGAACACTTTGAAATCAATTTTGAGCAGAGACCCGAACCTTTATGAATAAAGGTTCGGGTTCCGGTTCCGGTTCTGAAATAAATATACTTAAAGGTTCGGTTCCGGTTCCTGCATTAAGGTTCCGGTTCCGGTTCTTAAATTTTAAATCAAACTATATTATAAAACTTCAGTATTACCAATGTCAAATTTAATGGAATTATGTTTTTGGATTTTCCTAAGAATGCAAGCACAGGTGCAGGCAGAGTCTGTATAAAATTCACAGGATGGTGCGCAGAGTAAATATCAGAAGATACAGTATAGTGGCTGCAATTTTCTCCATAAGGCAACGTAAACATTCATTTTTCCTGAGCTATCATATTCAAATTGTCGGCAATGCAGTTCTCATCGCAGTAGTCAGATTCAAAAATTGAAAACTCGAGCAGCGTTTGCATAATGAAGAATTATTATTTCTTATCAAGAATTAAAAATTTCTACAAAAAATACATTTTGGAAATTTTATCAAAAAATAATCTTTATACAACTTTGTGAATAATATTATATCCAAGTGATATACATGATTTTTTATTAAAAGAAGGAACCTTAAAGAACCTTTAAGAACCTTTAAGAACCTAATTGATTATAAAGGTTCGGGTTCCGGTTCCGGTTCTTTGGGAAAAAAGTATAACGGTTCCGGTTCCGGTTCTGGTACCGAAATTATAAAGGTTCATACCGGTTCTAGGTTCCGGTTCCGGTTCCGGTTCGGGTCCCTAATTTTGAGACGTTATGAGGTGTATTTTGTTGAAATATTTAATATTTTTTAAATTTGTCACTTTGAACTGGTGGGACATAATTTCGGAGTTTGCGCATAGAAAATGTCGCAAGGTAACGTGTGATTGTCAATCATTAAAAATGTAAGAATACTAAATTTTGTAATGTCTGTGACGTGTAAATATTAATAAATACTTAATTGAATGTGCAAATTGTACTTCTTTTTCTTCTTCTTCTTCTTCTTCTCGTCCTCCTTATCGTTCTTTATGTTTATTTATTGAAGTGGCACTTTTGTAGGTCCCAAAAGCTTCGTAGACCCTAGGCAGACTGCCTATGCTGCCTTATGGATAATACGACCTTGGGTGAATCGGAGATGACTCTTTCATGGGCGCCAGTAGGATTTCTGTCAGGGGAGGTGCCAAGGAAAACATTTTCACACGGTGTTGATTTTCTGAAAGTTTGAAATCAATTTTGAGACGTTTTGAGGTGCATTTTGTTCATAAAGTCAAAATAAATATTTTGTCTTGACACCCTGGAGGGATGGAGGCCGCCCCCCCCCCCCCCCCTTATAGACTCTTTTGTCACGGATAAGAAAATGTCCCATGTTTACTGCGTTGGATTGCGCTGGGGCACTGTTCTGCAGCGAGGCTAATGGCGACGGATGAATGATTATGATGATGAATGGGAGATGATGGTGAAGAGTAGGAAAGGATGGAAGGTGGGAAGGAGGCGGTCGTGGCCTATTAGTAGGTTACCTTCCCAGCATTTGCCTGTCGACTGAGGGAAAACCACGAAAAAAAAACCCAGTCGGGAAGGATGGCCGCGGGAATCGAACCCGGACCTCCGGAATACTAGGTTGCGTTATGCGTTACTGCGTTGGGCTCTATGTTGGGATAGGCGTGTGCCTTGGGCTTGTGCTGGCGACAGCGCTGAATAATTCTTTCGCCGACGTATGAAGGCCGCAAGTTTACCATAGGTATTCAGGCTTTATGAAGACATACTGTGACGATAAGATTATATTATTTAGAAACTAGCAAAACGCTCAGTGTAACGCGTTGATGAGCGAGCCTTCGTACTGCATCCGATTTGATATGCGTTTGCAAGTATCAGCTGCTCTACAGGCCTTGGAACTGAAGCATCAAGAAGGCAGGGATGAAAAATAAGTATATCTACATTTTTCAAATATTTCTAGATTATAGAATAATGTCCTTAAAACTAGGAAAACGCTCTGTGAAACGCGTTGATGAGCGAGCACGGATACACGCAACACCTCGAACCGAAATTATGTCTATCGAATGTCATTAAAAGCCAACAATTCTTTAGTTTCGTCACAGACTTGTATAAAAATCACCAAAATCTCCAAAAATATTGGTGCCAATCCTTGCTAAGTTTTAAGTTGATCGATTAAACCTTTATGATTGAACTGTTCCTTGTTAATTTTCGAAAATCACAGGATCTCGTTCAAAAAATATACCTGGGACCACCCATATGATATGATATGTAGTGTGTGTACACAATATCAGATCAATCTGTTGAACCTTGCCTTGAACTGTAGATTCGAAGTCGCCGTGAATTTGACAGCCAACACGCAAAATGTCCCTAAAATGACAAAAACTTTTGAAAATAACGACAGATTAGAGTGAAAATTGGCAAAAATACCATAAATGTTGGTACCAATGACCATGCGAAGTTTTTATTTGGTCGGTCAATCGGTTCCAGTTTAAATTTCAAAAATCACAGGAAAAATGGTTTCAAATTTGAACCAATTGGAGGATTTGGCTGAATTTTTTTTTGATTGAGTACAATGTTGGTTGCAATGACTTTGCTAAATTTCAAATTGATCGAACCAACCAATCGAAAGATAATTTTTATAAAATTTGAACCAATCACAGGATCTCGTTCAGAAAAGATCCCAGGGATCGCATAGATTACGTTAGTATGTGTACAAAATTTCAGATCGATTGGTTGTGCGGTTTGACCTGGGCAGTGTAGGCAAAAAACAAACAAAAAACAAACAAACAAACAAAAAAAAACAAAAAAACACACAGAGAAAGTGCCATAAGAGTACCGTGGTGACGCTCGCTACGCTCGCTACGCTCGCTCAATGACAATAACTTTTGAAGAACTACAGATTATAGTCTGAAAAATGGCAAAAATACCTAAAATGTTGGTAATAATGACCATGCAAAGTTTTAAGTTGATCGGTCAAATGGGTTCTAGTTGAACATTTAAAAATTACAAGATTAGGTATGGTTTTAAATTTTAACCAATGGGAGGATTTGACTGAAACGTTGTAAGATTGGGGACAATGTTGGTTGCAAAACTTTGCAAAATTTCAAATTGATCACACCAACCAATCGAAAGATTTTTTTTAAAAATTTGAACCAATAACAGGATCCCGTTCAAAAACGATCACAGAGACTGCATAGATCAAGTTAGTATGTGTGCAAAATTTCAGGTCGATTGGTTGTGCGGTTTGACCTGGGCAGTGCAGGCAAAGAAACACACACAGAGGAAGTGCCATAAGAGTACCGTGGTGTGGTGACGCTCGCTCAACATTGCTCGTTACCGCACTGGTTGCATGTTCATTACTCGACGCAATATCTGTTTTAACGCGTCACCACATTGATATTATTTCACGCTACTAAAACAATGAAGTTTACGAATGTTGAAATTACGTACTTAGTATATTTTATAGGCACTAGAAGGCTCTCTAGGCTCATTTGCACTGATACGGCAACGTAAAACTGTAAAATAGACGCATTGCTACAGAGTAATAATAAATTAACATAAAAATGTGTGTCACATCAACACACTTGTTCAAATTAAATTCCGCTTCTGTAGAGTTACTGCAGTGTAATATATTCCCGTCGTGTACAGTGCTGACCACATTCCCCGAGGAACTGTACTACACCGTGCATCATGTGATGCAACATGTAGTGATCAAGTGGTGTGTAAAGCTAGGGGGACGAAGTGGGTCATGAGCGTCCCAACAGTACTCTTATGTTATTCTTTTTTTGTGTGAATGTTCACACCGTTCAACCAATCGCAATCTGCAATTTTGCACAGACACTAATGTCATGAGAGCGGTATACTTAAGCTGTTTTCACACTAAAGTGCGTCTCAACTAATCGTGATACCCAGGTATATTCGCAAATATCTGAGTCTCGACCCATCCCGACCCTTCCCGACCACGGGCTTCTATTCAAGCGCTCGATTGCCAAGAATGAGCTGTCAATCCGTCCATTCATGCGCTTCATTAGACAATATGGATTCTTAATATGTTTAGGGAATTGCGATTTTGATACTTTTGACGGCAAAAATGAATGTCAAATTGAACATAGATGAAAATCCTTTTTTATTTTTAAAAATCGGTTCATATTTGGCCGAAACTGATCGCACGCATAAAATATGAGATACACATTATTTCAGCCAAATATGAACCGATTTTGAAAAATAAAAAAATATTTTTATCTATGTTCAATTAGACATTCATTTTTGCATTCAAAAGTATCAAAATCACAATTCCCTACACATCTTAAGAATCCACATTGTCTAATGAAGCGCATGAATAGACGGATTGACAGCTCATTCTTGGCAATCGAGCGCTTGAATAGAAGCCCGTGCTCGGGAAGGGTCGGGATGGGTCGAGACGCAGATATTTGCGAATATACCTGGGTATCACGATTAGTTGATTCGTACTTTACACTATTTCCCCGGGTTAAAACCTCAGTCCGACCCGAGTCAAGAAATAAAGCGTGTTTACACCTGATCGCCCCGGGTCCAGCCCGCGGAAACTGAAACCCCAGTCCATCCCTGTATTTCAACCCGGGGCGAGTTTGACTCGAGGCAAAACTAGTTACCTTTTCATCCACGTGAGCTCTGTAATCTTATCATATTACTTGAAACACAATATAATGGAAATGTTTGCATGAATGAACTAAAATATTAAATTATTACCTGTATTATCCAAAGCTTCAACAAACTGTGCCGATCATTGCTATATTTTGATTTTGACAGTGGCATTTGACGTTTGAAAAAGAAAAAAACAAAGAAATCTTACGGTATCCACTTCCTTCTTGATTCGTTTTGTTCAATGACAAAAGCTGTAAATACATCGTAGTGTAATTTGTAAACACATTTAATATTTGACCCAGGTCAAACCCTGGGTTTAGACCCGAGTCGTAAACCCCTGTGTTTGACCCGGGGATTAAGTGGTGTAGTGTGAAAACAGCTTAAGAAAATCAAAAGAAACGATTTTTGAAAGCAAAAGATTTTAGTGAGCTTCTGAAGCCAAAAATCACTAGAACAAAAATCATTGTTCCCATTCCACCCACATTTTCTCATTCCCCCGCTATTCTATTTACAACTTATCTCCCGTCTTTTGATCTCTTCAGAACTCATTATTTTCTCTCAACATGCTCAATCCAATGCCTTTGTTTCTTCTTCACCCGCACTCGTTGATATTATATCCACACCTTTCGGTTGTGAAATATGTAGCAGGCAAACAAATATGTTATTTCCGGTACAAATTAAATGTCAACAAAATCTCTTATTTCATTTATTTATTTTATTTACCTGCTTTTGAAAGGTATTTAATTGGGTTAACTGTGTGCATATGGCCACCATTTTTGTTTTTCTGCAATATCTTTTTATTAAACTTCTTCAATTACTCCAAATTTTGACAGCTGTATGGCCTAACTATGCCCGGACCCGTGGATTATTCTGAGTGCCCTTACCCCATCCCAGCTACCCTTTGTCTCAATTCAGAGATTTGGCCCCCCTAATGATTTCTCCTGCGCACGCCTTTGATCAGAGTGTGTAATGTTCTCCAAAATGTGGCTTTATTTACTAAATTTAGTATAAAATTTACGTTAGGTACCAATATTGACTTGTTAATAATTCTCTTTGTGTGAAGAAATAACAAAGAATATCACTCTGAAGAACCTCAAGCGCTTCTCGATATTATTCTTCAGTAACGTGATATTTCTGACGAGGAAACTGCAGAGTAACTTATTAATTTAAGTTTTCATAGGTTTTAATATCTCCTGCAGGTTGCTTGTTCAGCTTGTTGGGAATGGAAAAAGAGCGGAGTTTGTTTTCGTTGTTTGTTCTTTGAATGTAAACACAAGTGTAATTAGTGTGGTGATCGAAGCGTCCAGAAACAAAAGTCAGGAACAATTTTGTAATTTTCTGTTTTCCGACAAAAACAATTTAATAAGTAAACAGTAGATACTTTCGAATTAAATCAATAAAGCTAAATGTTTCATATAAATTGCGGGCTGATCCAAGAAGGGAGGAGTAGGTATTAGTTTTTGTTCAATTCATAAAACTTAGCGTAGTATTTTTCGGTTATTTGTTTACTGGCTTTTAAATTATTTGATTAGTATTGATAATAAAATGTGTGTATTTTGTTTTGCATTTGTTTTGTTAATTATGCATCTCATTATGCATCTTTTGGCTCGGAACTATTCTCGGCTTGTTCGCTTCAAAGCACTTCTCTGATCGAACCATTGACGCTGTAATTTAGCATGCATGAAAAGACCACTCACTGCTGTCTGGTTTGCAGTATTGCACAAATTATGCGTTTGATTGAAAATGAAATATATATTTCTGATTGGTTGAAATGCGGAAATATTTTGTTGAAGTTGAACATCAACAAAGTCAGCAAGGTCATCAACAAAACCAACATTAAATGCTTATTTTTTGTTATAAATGTTCTGCCTAATGCTTATTTTTTGCTTAATACTTCATTTGTTGTCAATATTGATTTATCGAAAAGTAAATGCTGCAGCGTGATCCCATACAAATGAGTGGATTGCGTTTTCACCTCGGTGTGATTATAGTTTGAGGTTGTCACGAAATTGCAAATAAAAACAGATTTTAATTTAGGATGCCAAAATTATTAACACACTTGAAGATGACATCGACGAAATAGAAACGTCTCCATCACCAACTACCTTTTTTGTGAATACCTTGTCAAGATGGCATAGGGTAGATGTGCGCAGTACGGACCACAGCAGTAAGCGACACCTCTCAGTGGTCGGTGGCATTCAACAGCACGGCCAGGTGTGACCCGATCCGTGCTATTGTCCGCACTCTTAACTCTTTGTCGTGATGGCATAGGGTAAATGTGCGCAGTACGGACCACGGCAGTAAGCGACACCTCTCAGTGGTCGGTGGCATTCAACAGCACGGCCAGGTGTGACCCGATCCGTGCTATTGTCCGCACTCTTAACTCTTTGTCGTGATGGCATAGGGTAAATGTGCGCAGTACGGACCACGGCAGTAAGCGACACCTCTCAGTGGTCGGTGGCATTCAACAGCACGGCCAGGTGTGACCCGATCCGTGCTATTGTCCGCACTCTTAATTCTTGGTCGTGATGGCATATAGGGTAGATGTGCGCAGTACGGACCACGGCAGTATAAGCGACACCTCTCAGTGGTCGGTGGCATTCAACAGCACGGCCAGGTGTGACCCGATCCGTGCTATTGTCCGCACTCTTAATTCTTGGTCGTGATGGCATATAGGGTAGATGTGCGCAGTACGGACCACGGCAGTATAAGCGACACCTCTCAGTGGTCGGTGGCATTCAACAGCACGGCCAGGTGTGACCCGATCCGTGCTATTGTCCGCACTCTTAACTCTTTGTCGTGATGGCATAGGGTAGATGTGCGCAGTACGGACCACAGCAGTAAGCGACACCTCTCAGTGGTCGGTGGCATTCAACAGCACGGCCAGGTGTGACCCGATCCGTGCTATTGTCCCGTGTCCGCACTCTTAACTCTTGCGTAACCTGAATACCATGTGATGGGGTTTTAATGGCGCTCGTCTTTGAGTGTCTTTTAGCTCCACTGCATATACGAGCTGGGTTTCAATGGCGGAGGATTCTTTAATCATTTCAGAGTGGCAAGAAGAGGCTTTATATATGAAGATAGATTATTCAAATGAGCATCTTCAAAAGGTGTGGGGATGAAACTGAGGGACGTTTCTTTTAATAATAAATAGGTGATCTCTGAAAGGACATTACATAATTCTTCCGTCGTATGATCGAGAGTGCCTCGAAGAGTTTTCATCCGAGTTTGTTCTGTTTTCTTTCATAGATCTCAACGTACCATTCTGTACCTCAGAGGTAGAAGGCTGGAAGTCAATTTTAATTAATTCTTGAAAACTCATATCACCATGGAGACTTGAGCCAATGTGTATGTGAATACTTCAATATAACTGTATTTGTTGACATCATTCTAAAAGTGTGCAACGCAAAATCGAGAAATTCAACTTCGCGCCTGCGTCTCTGAGGTGCAGATTTTATTACGTGTTAGGTAGTAGATAATGCAAGATGCAACACACGATTGATCACATATCACAAATGTGCATTCTCATGCATTTGTAAGAAATATTGTAAATACGAATCGCGAAATTCTGCGAGTACGAGGAGCTGTCGATCCTCCATATCTTATGGCCACCCGAGAATGTCCACGCTCTCTCTAATAAGCGACATGGCATTGTCAAAGCATTCTTCTTTGCATTCATTCTCGTCACGTGCACAATACACGTGAGATTAATCTTCCTATATCGATCTTATCGTGTCTTTGACTTTCACCCTCGTTCTTTGAGGATTTGTAGCATCCATTCCCAGGGACCTGTTCCAGAGTTTGCGAGTCAGGAAGGTTTCCGTGTTTCCCATATTGTATTCTCGTCTTAAAAGTAACAGGTGGAAACCAATAGATTTCTTAAAAAACTGAATTGTGCTTCTGGAATAGTCACCTGGGGCTTCAATCAATTTCCCAGTCTTCGGAGAGTATAGTTCGTAAAAAAATGAAACAAGCAAAACGTAGAAAATCTACAAAGTACAAAAGCGAAGAACAGATTTTATTTTGTGAGTCGATACAGTGATAGTAACAAGTAGGGCCGAAAAGGACAATGGCTGCAAATGTGAATGAAGTTGGACCAAGCAAGACTTGGCACAATATTGGGATTACAATATTAAATTAAATAGCACATGGATTAATTGGCACATTATAATGTAATGTGTCAGAACACAACGTCAATACACTGAAATATCATCATGCCCTCTGAAGTTCCCTTATATTGTGGCTTATAGTAATAGGAACCTTGTAGTTAGTTCACTGTACATAGGAGTGTGCAATCCATTGACAACCAAACCTTGTAATCACCTTGTAGATGACCTTGGACGTAATCCACCCATTTAGTCACCTTGTCACGCTGAGCAGTAACGCGCAGGACTTACCTGGTTCGATCCCGGGGCATGGTTGTCCTCAGGCAATAGGCAAATTCTGAAATACTCCCACAGTAGACCAAAACATCATTCTGCGCACATTACCTAATTAGGAGCCCCCAGCATGAATTCGAATTCGAACACACAATTCGAATAACATTTTTTTTTAAATTTTTGCAATACTTACTCAGTCATTGGTATTCCCCTAGTCTAGTTTTCGAAATAGACGAATAAGAAACAAGTATTTTTTCCATGTCATCTTAATCTTATGGCAGGCTTGGAAAATTTGCTATTTATTAATCGTATCGTATTAGATTGTCATAAAACCCATATATTAAAATCTTTCATCAATCAAGTTTCATTAAAAAAATATAAACCAATATCATCGTTTGCTAAATAAAAAGTTACTATTCAAATAAAGAAACAAGACAAATAACTTTTGGCAACACGCGAGTGCTCAAGGCATATGTTAGAAGTCACTAAATACCTTTCAAAAGTACGATGTTGCCATACTGTACCGTTTTGTTAGAAATACGCGAAAAATCTTCCAAGTCAATTCACAACGTACTGTTTTTGGGGTGGGTATTAATACTGCGTTAAATAATGATCTAATTGGCATAAATACCATTTAAAATTTGTATATATCAACTGTCCTAGGTATATTATAAGAGTATTTATAAACGTGATTATTTACACCTAATAAATTAGTGAAAGCTCTCTAATACTTTAGAAATTCGATTTCTCCAGACTTGAATCCTGAATATCTCAGAACAAGTTTCTTGTAATTGTACTCTTCATGCCGCCAACAACTCAATTAATCGATTAATCTTTCATCCCTCTCCAAAAGCCTGTGGAACAATCCGATGTTAAACACCACCACTTGGTCACCCTTACATTATAATTAGATTAATCTTCCCCTTTATTC
The DNA here is from genome assembly GCA_934045905.1 of Leuctra nigra. Lineage (NCBI taxonomy): Eukaryota > Metazoa > Arthropoda > Insecta > Plecoptera > Leuctridae > Leuctra > Leuctra nigra. The sequence continues at coordinate 11,143,863 of OW203770.1, forward strand.
GATTCCCAGCAACTTTTTCCTGCCTCCAGTAAGTACTAAAACGTGCAACATCTTCGCGTTATGCTCGGCACTGGAGGTTTTTCCTATCGGATATTCGCCAGTAAATCTTCGCTAATGTTCATCGAGGGGGGTGAGGTGGAGGCGTTCCTCGTAGATCTCCCTCTCGGAGCTAAACTGTGTGTAATATATCTTTGATTTACCTGACTCCTCGAGAAAGTACTCTGAAATGTTCTTGAACGGACGAGGTTCGCGAGATGTAAACTCCCTGGGGTCGGTTCAATCGCTTTGCTTCGTGTCCGTGCGCGACGGAATCCAGACAAACAGGGGACGTTATTGAGCGAACGTCATTACGGTACTCTTATGGCACTTTCTTTCTGTGTGTGTGTTTTTTGCTTGCACTGCCCAGGTCAAACCGCACAACCAATCGATCTGAAATTTTACACACATACTTACGTAATCTAACCGGTCTCTGGGATCGTTTTTGAACAGGATTCTGTGATTGGCTCAAATTTAAAAAAAATTACCTTTCGATTGGTTGGTCCGATCAATTTGAAATTTTGCAAAGTCATTTCAATCAACATTTTCCCCAATCTTGCAAAGTTTCAGAAAAATCCTCATATTGGTTAAAATTTAAAACCATATTTCATGTGATTTTTTACATTAGAAACGGTGATTGTGATTTTTGAAACGGACATCCCCCCCACCCCCGAATCGGGTCCTACCGGTATACCCTGCTCCCAACACAAACACCCAATCCGTCCCCATGCCGGACTCCTCCGGACCGGTACCTTTTGGTCAACTCTTTCCCATGACCTCCCTTGGAGAAATAAATAAATAAAAAAGGCATAATGTGCCAAAGTGACCCAAATAAACAAATCAACACACAAATCCATGCGACAAAGGCACGAATCTCCGATTTTTGTTTGATTTTCGCATTGCATTTCAATAAATGAAGTAAGAACCAGCTGACAAGTTATTCACAAAAGATTCAGTAGGTAATAATGTTCGCATGTCAATTAATTTTTAGCAGGACCGCGGACCGGTCTGACCTGAAAAGTTATCTATAGTTTATTCTTTACTGGACAGTAATGTCTGTAAAGGTCTCTTAAAGGGTAAAACATGGTTTATGAAGCGAAAGTGTTATTGCTATGTATTTCGAAGGTGCTCATCTGAGCACTCGGGACCTTAACCTTATATCGCACTGACAAATGATAGCGTATGGTGCTACTTAGAACCTCTACCCTGTGCATATTATTACTTTTTATCAAATCATAACTGATGTCTGTCGATTTTCGCTATCGGCAATGGCCATTCACCCATTGTCAATGGCTCATGAGCAGGGCCAGTTGTTTATGGTTTCCACGATAAACGCGAAATGTTTAGAAACATGAATTTTCTGTCATATCTTTACGTTTCATACACTCCTGATTCCAAATATATGTATCTTTTTCTCGCGAATGTTCACGAAATTTGTGTTTTGACGCAATATTGACGAATTCTCGCGATTTCACGCGATTTTGTCCCAAACCTACGTGTTTTGCAACATTTCCCGATTCCGAGTATATATTTTACTAAAATTTCCTCGATCTGTGACAAAAGTAGGTACCTACCACGAAATAGAAAGAATCACACTGTTTTTGTCGTAAGCCAGCTGTCAGTGCCAGCCAAAGAGTGTATGGGGGTGCCAGCTGGTTGGCTGCTGAGCATGCACCGCGTAGAGAACAGCTATCTTCACACTATTAAGCTTACGGTGTGAACACTTCAATGATCTACCATTGGCTCCCGTGAATACGGACTACGGGTGGAATACGCAGAAAAAAATGCTATAAAATCGACCCTTGGTCAGTCTGCACCCTAGCCGATCGCAGCGCTAAGTTCGCTGGTGGCGATCCCGGAACTAATCTAGGCAATCATTTTATTTCTCGAGTGATAGTCAATGGCGCGAGCTGTCAAATGCCATCTTTTAGGTTATTTGCGGTTTGGTGAATAATAAGTAAGTGAAAATGCTTGTATTACATGTTAATTATTACAATCAATAAACTAAACACATTTTTACACTGATATCAACCCTTTTAATTACATCTGATCGTTATCCAAGTTGTTTAAGTTCTAATTTATACATTTGATTTTGAATTAACCCGCTAAAATTCAGATTAGTTCGATTTTCTAACACCAACCATGGTGCTTAGAGAGCGCTGCGAACGGCTGGTAGCCGCAGCCAATCCACTCTATAGACCTGGCCATATTTAGCATTGGAGCCTGTTTCACGTCTCAAGCCCATCTGATCTCACCTTAAATTTAATAGTGTGAAGATAGATGTTCTCTACGCGGTGGAGCATGGAATGACGCATCTACATGACCTTGCACAGGGGTGCGCATGCGCACGCGCCGAGTCTCGCTAGTGAGAGGGGGGTTGGTAGTATTGCGGCTCGCTCGCGCGTCATATCTCACACTTATTCTTACACAAATATTTTTTTTTCCATTTCACCACCAATCGACCACTTTCAGAATGTTGAAAACGAATTTTGTCTTTTTTTTATCACCACAAACAACTGGCTCTGCACATGAGCAAGACATTACTTACAAGCTCCCGCGTATGTTTTATGATCTGCTAATCCAAATAGCGCCCATCCAGCCTTGCATCAGCCATCCAGCCTTGAGGATGGTCCAGGCATCCTGACCTTGCCTTGTCAGGTACCTGACTTGGAACCTGTGCTCATCTCTAAATTTACAACCTGCCTAAACAGACACTTGCTTCTTGTCAAGCTTTATTGTGCAAATTCTGAGCGGAAATCAATGGACCAGGCAAATACGCCACAAAGATTTCAATGTTTTGCGAAATGTTCTATCAACCGCTGAAAATCTCGAACTCAGGACTTCGCGTTTTAATTATCTAGTTTCAATGAGTTGATTGAGAGGTGTGTGGGTGTCAAAGCGGCGCGCCACAAATCAATAAACAGCAATTAATTAATAGCCACGTGATGATGAGAGGTCAGCACGTTTAGGCGCCATCAAACATTTCCATCGGCGCTGTCAACTGGGAATTTAAACACTCGATAACATTTAATATCAACGCGATTCTCTTTTTTAATGCGGTTTAACGTCGCACGGTTCTGCAACCAGACTAATGCCGCCGGATGAAAGATTATGATGATGATTGGGAGATGATGATGAAGAATATGCTAGGGTGGGTGGGAAGGAGGGAACCTGAACAGCAAATATTTTATTATATATTATAAAATCATCCAGAACGTGGTTTGAAAACGTGTGTCTGGAAATTTTTTAGATTTTTGTTTTGTTTATTCGCGAGTTTATTTAAATGTTCGCCATGAGGAAGTTCAATAGGAAATTCTCTTCTAGTAAATTGTATTATTATGGTAGGGGAGATGTTCTGAATATATACAGATATGATATTAATTTTGTTGTGGGTTCAATAATAGTTAGTTCTCTCGGAATTGACTTTTTTGATATTTTTCTTCTCACTTTAAAACAGGAAAATTGATATTGACGTCATAACTCATATGTTGCCATGGCAACAAAGCATATATCACCTTGGTAACACATTTTTGTGGACAGTGGTTAATTTGTAAAATAATAAGTGGGCGGCCGCTCGGCGAAGTCAGGGAAACCTATTTGTTTACGAAAACAATGGGGGGTTTGGGAGAAGGGCCCCCAAATACAATGCGGGTCCAGGGCATATAGCCCCGGGAAAATTTTGAATTTCAGGACCAAATTTGATGACTTTTTACGCGATTTGCAAACAATTTTAAGCCAATTTTTACTTCTATGAAAAATAAGTGGGCGGACGGCGTCCACCCTGAAAAAAGAGTGAGGAGACGCGTCCGCCGTCGTGCGCCCCCAAATTAACCACTGGTTGTGGACTTAAAAATGACAACACAACCCAGATTCTCATTACATGCCGTTTTCCCGCCAAAATGTCCCATGGCATTTGAAATTGATTTTCATGAATGAAAATGTTCTATTTCTCAAGTGATAAGAGTGTTCGTGATTATTATTTGTGTTGTTATTTACGAATTTAATAATAATAAAATATTTATATCTTAATAAAATAAGAGGAGACTTCCCTATATTAGTATTAACAAGAAAAATCAAAATATCTTACTTGCGATTTCGCTCAGTCGAACATTTCCGTTTACGGTTTTGATTCGAGCCACGTCAAACAAAAATGTTATACCAAAGAGTTTCTAGTGGGCATCGCCAAGGGTTAAACCTAAGGTTAAACCTTTGAATATTACATCCTTATTCAAAGGTTATACCCTTGAGTTTCCTTTGAGTTATACCTTACTAACCAATATTGGTCTAAGGTTAAGAATACCTATAATGAGGGAGATACCACCCAGAAAACAAACACGATTCGTTCTAAGCGGGTGTCTGGGGCCCAGAATAACCGCAGCGTGTTTTTGGATTTATACATTCGAAAAAACAAATTTTATGAGCTGATTGACTATTTTTGGTTAAATGTGGTTGGGAAATCTTCAGTGTCATGCGCCTGCGGTAGTGCAATTTAACCTGTAATAACTTGTGTTGGAATGTAGACTCTTCTGACTTCAGATGGAAACGCAAAGTAATTTTTTAATAAATTTTATTAAAAAAAATGCTAATCTGTTCAATTTATTTTTTAATTCCGTGATTCCAGGGGGAGGAAGGCAAAGTGTAGTCATTTCCCCTGACACTCATAACAATGAAATTCCCTCATATTGCATTTTACCTCTGAATTTCTGAGATACGAAACTTAGTTGGCAGGTACGCGATTAATTTCATTTCAATGCAATTGTTAATTACGACAATAATGCGGAATAATTTCGTATGTCAATGCAATTGTTAATTACAGCAACTCTCTTGAAATGTCGATGTCCCAGGTTCGAGTACCAACTCGGGCGTCCGCATTTGAAATGTAACTCGTATTACCACAAAACAGTTCATCCTCGAGCTCCAGCTAACTGTAAGCGGCGTTGCATAATGTGAATACAGATTGCTTATTCAAAAACAGAGCAAAACTTTGCACTTCGTCTGAAGAGTTATAGTTACTTCCTTGATACGTCTATACTGAGTTTGAATAATGGAACGGGTATTCTATAGATAGAAATGAGTTTGAGCTGAAATTGTAAAATAGTTTAACGAGACAATGTCCTGAGGGAGTTGTGAATAGATTCTCAAATACTGCATTATTAAACAGGGGATTATAATTTAATTGCGTTCGGGAAAGTTGAGAAACTTGTAGGGTACTTGAATCACTGCTTGAATGTATACAGTTCGTTGATTATGTAATGCATATAACTTGAAGAGCTTGCATTCCAGTGTTAGATAATATGTCAGATAATATGTGATGGTTGTTTTGTTCGCTAATCGTCTGCTTGATTTTAGTTCTCTATTTGAAAGATCCCAACCATATATTATTATTTATTATGCACCAATCTGTATTTGTTATTCATATGTGAAACAAATTAAAACTCGTTTTATTTTGCACATTTTAACATATCAATTACATGTGTAATGCTACCTACATGGATGGCGCCAGAGATGCCCAACCTAAAATTGTCTCCGTCCACCCAAAAATAAACGAAATTAAAATTCATTGTTGTCTTTGAATTTTAATTTTCTGTGTTACACCGAACTTCAAATTGTACTTATAGATCAAACCCGTTTCATTTGTACATCCACTTCCATTTCACTTTTTATCCTAAAATTGGTAATTTCATCGTCTCAGAATTGATGTAAAAATTCAAAAAAATGCCCTGGGACATAGCCCTCTAGGTATGGTATCACTTTTGGTATAGTATCTTCTAGGTATACTTTTAGTGGAAATATTTTGCTCCCACCCTAAATACTTTCCCACCACCAGGCGCGTAGGAACTTCATTTTGAGCGGGGAGGGGGGGGGTCAAAATTATCGGGGATCGATGAATATGAGGAAAAGGTATTTTACCGTTACAAAGGAGTCGGGGGGGGGGGGGGGGGGGAGGGGGGGGGGGGGGCTCGCCCCCTCCACCAGTTTGCCCGCAGGGCCTTTTATGAATTTTTGATACAAAATAATCGAATTTTAAGCTATTTTGGTATTCTTTTCAAACAAATTCACAATGTATGATAATATGCAATATTCTGTGGAAAATTTTAGACAAATGTAGGTAATATAATCTGTAACCAAAGAGTTTCTTGAAACCTACTATAGAAACTCGTTGCGGTAACTATTAGTTTTTATAGAATCCCATTGGCCCCGCAGGGAATTTTTCGAGTTTTGATACAAAGGAATCGAATTTCAAGCTAATTTTGACTTCCCTTTTTAAAGAAATTTAAAATGTGTGATGCATTATTCTTGGGGAAACTTTAGACAAAATGAATTATAATCTGTAAAATTTGTTATTTGATAGAATTCCCATTGGCATTGTAGGAAATATTTTGAATTTCTAGTCAAAGAGAATCGAGTATGAATCGATTTTTTAATTTCTTTGAAAAGGTTACAATAGCAACATCAATAAGCAACAAGAATAATCTATATGTGTTTTTTGGTATCATAGTGTAACCATAGGTGTAACATGTAATATTCAATTCATGAGGATCGTTTGTTCGTTTGCGTGTCCAGATCAAACTTTCTGCTTCCAATACTCTGCCACCGTAATCCCTATTTCATTGGCTTCCAAAAGATCAGCCACAGTACAGGGCTCGGGGAGTAGTGGGCATATTAACAGGTGTGCCGGGTCTTTTTATTTATTTTTTATTTATTTATTTCGACAAAGGACATTGTAAAATTACATAAATGTACTAGAAACAATGTATATGTCAAGTCAATGTTTACATAAAATAGGTAGGTAGTAAGTATTATACAGAAATACCCGTCATACATTCTACAAATTCAAAATAAAAATAATTTAATAATATGATATAAACAAAGATGTCTGCATTTAAATAATACAAGTACACAATAAAATCATTTTTCAACGTCTGGCTGCTGGTCACACACATGGGTTTTACATGCATTTAAATATTCGTCACTAGAATAAAAACCTCCGCTAACAAGAAATAATTTTAATTTTGATTTGAACATTAACTCACTTTCTAAATTTTTGATACAGTTTGGTAAGTGATAATATAGATTGACTCCTTTATATGATAGATCCTGCTCATACAGGGTTGTTTTATGTTGAAGGCTGCGAAGTTTGTTTTGGTTTCTTACATTATAACGATGTACGTCCACCGGCGTATCAAACAGGTGGACGTGTTTCCTGGTTTGGATTAAAATTTCATAGATATATAAGCTTGGCATTGTTAGTATTTTAAAATCTTTAAATAGTTCTCGGCATGAAAATCGCCTCCACTTTTTATGAATAATGCGTATTGCTGATTTTTGGACCGCAAACACTTTATTAGCATAGTATACTCCCCCCCAGAATGAAATACCGTACCTGATTAGAGGTTCAAAAAATCCAAGATATATAGTTTTCATCATGTGTATATCAAAATTGCTTCTTAATATTCTTAATGCATAACATGCTCTCGTCAGTTTCGGCTTCAGGTTGTTGATATGGTCATGCCAATTTAGATTCTTGTCTATTTGAACGCCTAGGAATCGAGTTGAATTTATAACATTAATATCTACAGAGCCATTTGAAATTTTTGGAACATCCGCATTTATTCTCGTGTTGTGTGCATTCCGAAACGATATTAGTTGAGTTTTTGAGTTATTCAGAGCTAACTTATTTATTTCAAACCATTTATTTACATTTCTTAGAGTCATATTCAAATTTAGTTCTGCTTCCAGAATATCATTTCCCACAGCTACTATTGTAGTGTCATCCGCGAACTTAGTTATTTTGACGTTTGAGTGTTCACTCCCTAAATCGTTAATATAAAGATTGAAAATTAATGGTCCCAGGACCGAACCTTGTGGAATTCCTGATGTTATTGTACCCTTATTGGACTGGAACTTACGCCTTGTGCCATCTTCTGATGCATGTGTAATTTCAACTATCTGGTTTCTATTCTCTAGGTAAGACATAATTAACTTAAATGCAGTGTTTCTTATTCCCATTCGATCTAGCTTTTTTGCAAGCAGATGGTGGTCAAGGCAATCAAAAGCTTTCTGAAGATCACAATACAGCCCAAGTGTGCACTTACTTTTGTCCATGGACTGCAATATGTAAGAAATACTGTCATTAATCGCATCCGTTGTTGACATGTGGGGCCTAAATCCGAATTGGTTATTGGCTAAAATGTTATTTGAATCTATAAATGTTATGAGTCTGTCTTTAATCAGATTTTCATAGATCTTGGAAAATATAGTTAGCAAAGAAATAGGTCGGTGATTGGCCACGTCAGTCCTATCGCCCTTGTTTTTAAATATTGGTTTTACTATAGCTGTCTTGAGATAATTTGGGAAAATACCATCTTTAAAACATTGATTAATCAGTGCTGTCAGTACGTGAGCTATCACATGAATAGTTTGCTTAATTACTCGCACTGTAATTCCATCTATCCCTACAGCATTTGAATTCTTAAGTTTCATTGTAATGTCTATCACTTCTTTACTCGTTGTAGTCTCCTTTACTCTCCGCAGTCGCACATCGTGTTATCGTCATGAAACATCCCCCACTTGAGTAGGTTCGTCTTACATCTAGGAACTCCAACCCTCCACTTCGGTCACTTCATGAGGATGATTAAGTTGGACACACACATGAGTCATTGTCTCATTGGATAATACCTCTGTTCAATTAGTTTTGGCAAAAATGGGAAATTATTAAAATTCAACCTCAAATGGAGCAAATCTGTGCATTTTAAAATCTCTTTATCAACATTTTTGTAATATCTGGGAGTGATATCTGGGGTTGTCAAGATGAAAAGGGGGGGGGGGGGGGGGGGGTCATTGACCCCTACTCCCCCCCCCCCCCCCTTCCAACGCGCCTGCCCACCACTCGCTGCACTCTCTCACCTCGCAATATTCCCGGCGCCGTCACTTGGCTGCTAACTCATTAGGTTCATTCAAATAGACGTGGGCATGGCAGAACAGTCCATGTGTAAACTTATATTGTGTCCTGCCACAATCTAATCAATATTGCTGCGATCTGGAGATATCATATCCTATTGTTATGAGCTATGGACAATATGAGTAGACGGAATAGGATTGGGGTCAGCAGTTGACTGCATGCCGATGTCGGGTTTGATTTGCTCGATATTGCATTCTCACAAGTGGAATTCCATTCCATTGAAGTATGGAGGTAATAATATAGGTCTGGGTGGTGAAAATTGAAAATAGGACCGTATGACTTGACTATACTTCAAATATTTCATAGTTACTGGTCAAGAATTTCGAGAGTTTTGACATTTTACTGACATGTTATCCAATTGTTTTGAATTAATTGCAAATTATTCAAAGAAATCTCAAAGAAATGATCAGATCAGCTTCTTTGACGCTTTTGACTATTTTGCAATTCAGCTTTTAGCACAAACTGTATAGAGCAGAAACTTTCATATGAATAAGTATTATTTCGCATGCAAGACGAAAGCTCGCTCATCAACGAGTTAACACTGAGCGTTTTCCTAGTCGTAGTAGAAATTTAGTTTCCAACAATTGTCAAACCAAAAGAGGAGTAGCTGTTCAAAGTTCGCTTCGTGTCGTGAAATACATGACACCTGATGTCCGAGAACGTGCTACCAACTGCGCTCCTCGGACGGACATTAATCACATTATGCCGGACAGTGTTAGTTCTCGTGGGGAATGAGTAGAGTGACGTCACAGAAGGGACGTCGGAGACTCTAGCTGGACGTCGGAGTGTACCACTTAGAGGCCGCCACGTCGAGTAATTGAATCATGGCGGACAGCTAGCTTCTAGCAGACAATTGGCTATTAACTTGGCTGTGCTTCTACTCCAGGTTTCATTAGACACTTTTCATTCTTTTCTACAGAATACACACTAACAAATCGATTTCAGGAGTGCAGTTTCAAATCACATTGTCAATGTCATCGAACCGATAAAGTCTATTCATGTGTTTCCACATCAGAACAATGGGCTGAAAAATAAAATTGCTAAATAACATACAGTTCTTTGAAACTATGGTCCTAATTTCTTATCGTTTGTATGGGGTTAGCAGCTTTTAAGTAGATTTTCAGTTTTTGTAATTTTTAACCAATTTCACAAAATTTGCAAATTTTCCAATTTTAAACCAATTTGGGCTACTGAATAGGATCATGGATGCCCATAACATTAACTGACATGTGTAGATAACTGAGATATTTGATGCTTAACGTCAATTACAATGCAACCAAGTTGGACAACTAGACTTCTATAATTGGGTTAAGGGCCGGTCTTTCAATGCCTTGCTAACTTTTATACAGTCAATTAGGACTATATTGCCATGGCAACAACCAATGACATTCCTAGAATGACCACTAACTAATTTTTAAGAGCTAATGGAGACTTTAGCAGAGTAGATATTGAAAGACCGGGGCTTAGAATCATTATGGAAGGAATAACACAGGTTCCAACTGTCAGGAGTTGAAGTAAACACACCACTGAACGCATGGCTTGCTATGCGCGCATAAACCAGCTAACAGCCATTAGCTGGCTTATCGACGCGACTGCTATGTAGAAACTAAATCAAACTGGAAAACTTTCCGATTAATAATTTTCCGGAAAATGAACATACTATCAAAGTGAATAATAATGATTGTTGTTTTGTGTTTTCAGAGCGATGTCTAAAGTACTGCCAGCGACATGACTGATGCGACGCCTTCTGTCGGACGCGACGACCAAGCTGCGCAGGATGGTCGACGAGTCTAAACCACCCGTGTCCGCGCCGCTCTCCTCGTCGCCGCCCCTCGCAGTCGGCGAGGAGGACGACGAGGAGGTCGGAGACAAGGTCGTGGAGGAGATCGTGCCCGAGGATGAGCCGTACAAACCGCCGTCGCCGATACCGGGGACCAGCAGCCAGCCGGACCAGCAGAACGGTGAGTTAGAGGAAGATGTCGTGGAGGCGGTAGAGGAGGTGATGCAGGAGGACGTCGTGGAGGCGGTACAAGGGGTGATGCAGGAGACCAGCAGCCAGCCGGACCAGCAGAACGGTGAGTTATAGAGGAGGGCGTCGTGGAGGCGGTACAGGGGGTGATGCAGGAGGGCGTTGTGGAGGCGGTACAGGGGGTGATGCAGGAGGACGTTGTGGAGGCGGTACAGAGGGTGATGCTGGAGGACGTCGTTGAGGCGGTTCAGGGGGTGATGCAGGAGGGCGTCGTGGAGGCGGTACAGGGGGTGATGCAGGAGACCAGCAGCCAGCCGGATCAGCAGAACGGTGAGTTATAGAGGAAGACGTTGTGGAGGCGGTACAGAGGGTGATGCAGGAGGGCGTTGTGGAGGCGGTACATTGGGTGATGCAGGGGGACAGCAGCCAGCCGGACCAGCAGAACGGTGAGTTAGTGGAGGACGTCGTGGAGGCGGTACAGGGGGTGATGCAGGAGGGCGTCGTGGAGGCGGTACAGGGGGTGATGCAGGAGGACGTTGTGGAGGCGGTACAGGGGGTGATGCAGGAGGTCGTCGTGGATCCGGTACAGGAGGTGATGCAGGAGGACGTCGTGGAGGCGGTACAGGGGGTGATGCAGGAGGACGTTGTGGAGGCGGTACAGGGGGTGATGCAGGAGGTCGTCGTGGATCCGGTACAGGAGGTGATGCAGGAGGGCGTTGTGGAGGCGGTACAGAGGGTGATGCAGGAGACCAGTAGCCAGCCGGACCAGCAGAACGGTGAGTTAGAGGTGGTCGTTGAGGAAGTTGTACAGGAGGTGATACGTGAGGTCGTTGAGGAAATGGTACAGGGAACGTCGTCAATTCCTGGGACGATCAGTAAATATGTGAGTTATAGATGGACGTCGTGGAGGCGGTTTGAACAAGTATACAATTCACAAACATAATGAATGGTCGATTTTCATTTGATTGTTTGACAAAGTTTTATGGTAGTTTTACGGGGTCCATCAAAACAGTTCTGAAATTTATGAACTACGAATGTAATAAAATCATTCAACTCCAATCCCACTCCCACCCCCACGTTGTTGTTTATTGGGTGGCGAAGGGGAGAGGGGGGGGGGGGGTTGATTGATCAAGTTGAAACAGTGGAATTATTTGTTTTTGGTGTGTGTTTTATATTATGTCCTGACTTATCTACTTACTGAACTCTCTGCAAATGGCAAATCTTCAAATTGCAAATATAAGAAAAGCTTGAACTGTACCAAGAAAAGCTTGGCTGCTGGTTAAAAGCTTGAACAATTTTGTTGCTTTCCTATTAGTTCAGATCAGCCAGCGTAATTCCTTTGACGTTGAAGGCTCGTTCAGAGATTTAAGGAGGCGCGATCACTCGAGGCATAGTTTCAGATCTTCATAATTTTTGTGTGAACTTATTGATAATCATGCCATACATAATCCCTGAAAAAATTAAACACTTCTCGTGTCTAGTTTCTGAGATAATTTGAATTTTATCCCCCATGTTATCTTATGGCAGCCAAGTAAAATCGTGTCATTTTTAAGCTCAAATGAAGTTCTAATTTTTTTGTACCGTTAGATTTTAACAAAAAACTTTTTTCTGGTAGACATACGGACATTCTATTAGGAAAAAACTTGAAAACAATACCAACGTGTGCTATTTAGTTATTAACCAAATTCGAAACGATTTTCCTATACCTCCCATGTTAAAGTTTTGATCATTCTCAAAAGACATGAAATTGAAAACTCATTATTGGTCGACAGTTGCAAACTAGGTTGAACTGTCGTAAAAAGATTTTTGAAATAGTAAATTCAAAAATAAATAAAAATTTGCTATATCGAGTGATAGCGCCACGTTAACACCTACATTAGCCTGCTCCAGCGTTTTAGAAAGATATTTAAAATTGTTTTATTAAATTACATATTAATTAAATCTAGTGGAGCGGTCGCTCCACGCCAGCCAAGTCGTACGGCGCGCGCACACACTCATTTAAAAAGGCTGGAGCAAACCCACTTTTACTGTAAGCATCAAAGTGGCATTTTCGGCCTACTGGATCTTAAAATTGGAAAATCTCACATTGTTGCGATATATCTTAATTTCGAGCTATGGCCCACCCTACAACATATACCAAATTTGGGAACAATAGGTTACGCCCTTTGCGCGCTAGAGGGCCGTGAAAACAGTGTTTTAGGGCGGTTTTCATAATAATAATAATAATAATAATAATAATCTCAGTAGTAGTATGTAGTAGTCTCCTGGAATTCAAATCCGGTAAACAGGCCACAGCCTAAACGGCTGAACCGATTGATCCCACATTTTTACCACGTGTGCACTTTTGGCGTCTGATTTGCCCTCCCCCCCTTGACTTTTTTTGTGCCGCCATTTTGAAACCGGAAGTGACGTCATATCTCGTCAATGGCTGGACCGATTGGAACGAAAATTGCGCCAAACGATTCAGACGGTCATCTTTATGCATGATAAGTAGCAAAAGACTAAACATTATGTTAAAGAAACCGGAAATGACGTAATGAAATTTGAAATACATCGATTGGCTTTTTGGCAACAAAGGTTGATCCGATTATTTTGATATTTATGTAACGTATTTACTTTTGACGTCTCATGTGACTTGTTATAAAACCAACCGGAAGCCGCCATTTTGAAACCGGAAGTGACATCATATCTCAATAACGGCTAAATAGATTTCAACGAAACCAGCGCAAAACAATTTAGACGGTCAACTTTATGTATTATCATCAATAATATTTGCAGTTTCCCATACCTAAACCGGAAATGACGTCACACATTTTAATAATCTCACAAATTTTTATTTTGATGCAATAAATATACTATTTGAGACAGCTTATAAAATTGTAATCATGTTTAAAATATACTTCAAGGGGTCATAGATTTCAGCCGCCATTTTTAAACCGGAAGTAACGTCATATCTCAAAAACTGGTAGACAAATCAGTATGAAACTAGCGCCAAACGATTCGGAAGGCCATCTCTATGGAATATGAACAGTACAAATAGAATTTTCCTATTTATGAGACTGGAAATGACGTCATTCAAATGTATAAATTATTATAATTCCCTCCTATACAATAAATACATATTTAGAAAGTTTAAAATGATACACATCATTTATAGAAATAAATTCTATGTGGCATTGCAGAAAGTTCAGCAGCCATTTTGAAAACCGAAGTGTTGCCATATCTCGGAACTGGGTTGACTGATTGGAATGAAACCTTTGCTATTCTTCGTGAAAGATCATTTAAAGCAATTATTTAGGACCATACGCTGCTATTCATTAGTGGTAACCAAATTGTAAAGGGTGATGATTTTTTTAAAGAATGTAGTAATTGTTAATTTCATATGTGTCACAAGTTGTTAGAATAAACTAAAAAAAGGAGTGATATCCCCATAAAAAAACACTTCGTGTAAAAATACCAGCCAAGTCTCTTCTACTAAAAAAAATATATGAAATCTAAAAATTCTGCACTGAAAAGTAATGATATCAAAAAATTTGCCAAGTCAAAACTTTATTTGAAAATCAAAAAATACTTGGCGCATCGATTTTTTAGGGCATTTTAGGTAAACTATATGTTTGTATATTTTATGTATATTTTATATCTGGCCTATACTTCTAAGCTATTAATATACACGATGCGCCAAGTATTTTTTGATTTTCAAATAAAGTTTTGACTTGGCAAATTTTTTGATATCACTACTTTTCAGTGCAGAATTTTTAGATTTTCTTTTACATTGACTTCTTTGTAGATTTCTTATCATAATTATATTGGACAGTTTGGATTTTTCGTGTCCAGCAGCCTCGTTATGGTGTGAAAGCCAGCGAAAAATTGTCAGTCTTGCAAATCAACCCAGAAGCCTATTCGAGAACCTTTTCCCAATTCCATTCTGATGGAATCCGGTCACGGCCATAAGGATCAGGGACTGGAACCCAAATAAATAACGGTTCCGGTTCCGGTATCGGTTCCAAAGTTTTTAAAAATATCGGTTCCGGTTCCGGTTCCTGGACAAAATTAAATAACGGTTCCGGTTCCATTTCGGTTCCATAAGGGTTCCGAACGGTTCCATCAAATTCAGACAATACGTAATTCAATTTTTTTTAAATCTACTTTTTGGAACTTACATACTCAAAATGTCTAATATTAGTTTGACTCAATGATAATTTATTTGAAAAATTGTGAATGGTAGTAAATAATATCAGATTTGAAAGGAAATGAAGTAAAAATTCAATGAAATTAATCATTTGAGAACCCTTATGGAACCGTTATGGAACCCAAATAATGTGTAATATTTATAAGGGTTCCGGTTCCGGTTCCACCTAAAAAAATAATATGGGTTTTGATTCCGGTTCCGGTTCCAGTCCCTGATAAGGATTAACATTGCATAGAATCGAATTCCATGAGAATTGAGAATTTAAAAGTTCTAGAATAGGGCCCCCGTACACAAATATCCATATTGTATAAGCAACCTATAGGTACTACGTCTGTGTACGATTGATAGTCGCGATAGCGGGTAAGTTTTATCAGGACATGTATAGCTGACTATGAGGTGACTATGCCATTATGATATTCTGGAATACACATTTATTTTTATTTATACGATTCAGAGATATTAATAGTATTTTCATATCATCCGCTAAAGCTTCTTTCGTTCACGATTTCGAACGTGATTTCACTTCTGACTGACAGATGTTATTACTTTTCAGAAATAGATTCTCGTAACGTAAATCCACAGATATTAAATTTTATTCAAAAATAAGTTAATAACAAAGAAGAATTTTAAATAACTAGGAAAACGCTCGGTGTAACGCGTTGATGAGCGAGCACCAACGCGCGCAACACCTCGAACCGAAATTCTGTCTATCTTCTTATTTGTCTATGCAATTTTTGAGAATTCTAGAGATGAGCAAGGTTAGAAGGAGTTCGGCAAGAAATCGAAGAAAACCAAACATTGGAAGAAATCCATATTCTCGATGTATTATCAGAAGAATCTGTTGTAGAAAATTTTGGTTTTAATCTAGTGGATGGATTGGAAAGAGTCTCTGTATTGGGATTTGCAGATGACTTGGTTGTAATAGGCAAGGATAAAGCATCTGCTATTGCTTTAACAAATATAGCCAAATCGAAACTACAGGAAATTGGACTGGAACTAAATACGAGTAAATCATCCGCCATTATCATTAAGCATGGAAAACTAGAAGAGTCTGCTTTGAAGATTGATGGAAAAACCTTCATCGAAAGTATTAAGCAGGATGAATCTATCAAGTACTTAGGAGTAAACTTCAATCGTGGGATTGTCTTCAACCACGAGAAGGTGATTTCTTCGCTTCGTACCAACATAGAAGCTTTAGTGAAATCTCCACTTTTGAAAGCAGATCAGAAGTTAAATATTTTAAATATTTACGTCTGGCCTACCCTTGTTTACCCATTTCAAAACGCACCTTTAGTACAGCTTACCTCAAAATTTTTGGATGATGTTGATAAGATAATAAGAAGTGCTTTGAAGGACATCTTGTGTATTCCTGGAGACACGCCGGACAGTATGATTTACTCAGCAAATAAACACAAAGGTCTGCAATTATTTCGAGCACGATGGGAAGCATACATACAGCACTACAACGTTTGTAATGTGTTGGAAAAGTCCTGTAATAAGTATGTCGTCAGCACGAGGAATTTGACAGGAGAGCGCCAAAATTGTGCCACCAAACTTGGAATAAACATCGATTCGTTGTCAAAAGATCCGAATAAATCATACCCTAAACCATCTGTTATTCGTGAACACTTACGAGATAGGGAGTATGAAAGATGGTGCGAACTCACACAAAAGGGTAAAGGGGTAATTTTGTTCAGCGAACATACTCCAACAAACAACTGGATAAATAAACGGAATGGTTTAACTTGCAGTGAGTGGAGAGATGCAATTAAAATGACTGCAAATGTAGCCCCAGTTCGAGTGTTACACGGCAGAAGTCAGGGCGGTATAAACCAGTGCAGACATTGCACTGAGATAGAAACCCTTGGACACGTCCTGAACTTCTGCCAGCACGGAGAACTTCTACAAATCGCGAGACATAATTCCGTCCGAACAATGATTGCCAATGCGTTTAGAGAAAAGAACAAATTCGACGTCTATGAAGAAGTTACGTGCTTTGGAGGGTCTAAACGCATTGACATTATTGTAATCGACAATCTAAAAAAACACGGCTTAATCATCGACCCAACCATTAGGTTCGAATCACATAAAAATCAACCTGAAGAAGTTGATGAAGAAAAACGGAAGTATTATGAACCAACTATAGGGGAATACTCAAGAATGTATGGTTTGCTTCATGTCGACATCGTAGGACTAATGGTTGGGTCACGAGGAACAATGCCTGGATTTTTGAAAGCATTTGTAGTGAAGCACAAGTTGCATAAGACTTTGTTAAATAGTATAGTTATAGATGTAATTAGGAGATCAGTTATTATTTTGAAAAACCATTTATATCATTAATTTCATAGTTCAAATGTTTATTACCTAATTTTAGTCACTTCTCATGATTTTGTTAATTTAGTTATCTTTTCATTTATGTTGTGTATTATTCTGTGTCTTTGTTGGCAACCAACAATTGTTGTTGGCAGAGTTTTAAATACAAAATATATATCATTGGGGAAGACCAGAAGAAAAATGCAATCTTTGAACCGCAATTAGAGAAAGACTGGGGAAGATTATTTCGAAAATGAACAGTACGGGGCAGGAATGAATTTGGGGAGAAAAGTTAAGAATTTGTTTATTTTGATGCGAATATACTCGAAACTATATTATAACCATAAACTCTAAGCTATAACTATAAACTTCTCTATATTTCTTTTTAAAAATAAAATAGCATATTATAAAATTATTTACTAATTATTATAATTACTATTATTATTTTTGGCGCTAGTGTAGCTACATCCACTCGCAACCTTAGCTCCGGTCCATCATCCACACCCGATCCCCGTCACATGTTCAGGGCACAGGAGGGCAAGCTGGCCGCGAAGATCTAGCAGAGCATGTGCCCACCACACTACTTTATGAAATGTTTTTGTGTTTCGTTTTTTTTTTGGTAACTTGTTGTGGCAAAATCAATTGGAATCAATAAGATGGTTTTGCCTCAGCCGCAGACAAAGCCTAGTGGCGAACTTCAGTAAAACTTTATGGAAACATGTACTTTCTTTGAAATGATAACGAACAATTTTATTTTAGATTTTTATTTTTTAGAGCCTCCTGGAAACAAATATATTTTCAACCAAGATCTTTGTAATATCGAACCGGAATATCGTAACGCACAGAAATCATAATATACATCGTAAATTGAAATGCGATCCACTCGATCAAAATTAAATTACCTGACTTCATTGAAACTATGAGAATAGCCATCTACACACTCTGATCCACAAAGAAATCATATTTGAATTGCACTGGAAATAAAATGTTAATAAAATCGCTTCTGACTTTCTACTTAAATGTCAATAAGTATATACATTTTATACCGATTGAGCTGAAAACTTGTAAAATAAGAGAAAATGGTAGACTTGATGTCCATGCAAAATATGAACATAATCGAAACATTTTGATTTTCGACCAATCGGGAGATATTTTCATTTTTGAACCAATCAAATTACAGCTCTCAAAAACTATACACGATTAAGTTAGAATGATATTAGTATGTATGCAAAATTTCAGCTCGATTGGAAGAAATTTGTGGCCTGTGCCGTCGGTCCAAACACACAAACAAACAAAAAAAACAGAGAAAGTGTCCAAAAGTGCAGAATGGAGACGCTCGCTACGCTCGCTCAAAAAAATATACCTACCAGAAGAAACCTGAGCAAATGATCTTTGTTCTTGGCCTCATTTTTATTGTGAACAGAAGTTGTAAAGATAATTGGAAACAATATTTAAATTTTCGGATTCGATTCGTAAACGTCCACCCCTCACTTCCTGACTGTATAATTTTCGTGGTTTCCCTCAGTCCGTCTCGTAATCACGTGATCAGTGTAGTACGTATTCTTCATCATCATTCTCTATCATCATCTTATAAGCTAGATCCGCTCAGAGAGTTTTTGCGGTTTAAATTTTTTACAAATTGAATGTCGACGCTTTTGCTAGGACTGTTCAAATAGAACGTGTTATCATTCACATCCCCGAATATGTTTATGCGAAAAGCGAAAATAAAATCCGCACGCGGCTCACTTAAAAAGCACAAAACGCTCAATGCGGATCCAAATTTAATCATTCGTCCGCCCATTTATATAAATAGTGAAAAGTAGTGGACCCAACACTGTTCCTTGGTGTATCCCACACGATATCTCCTTCCACTTGGACTCATGATTGAACTCCGTAGCAGAGCAGTACGGATAAAATAACAATCATCTCTTTGCCCTCTAGAATCTACATGTCTAACTCTGCCTGCAGGCGGCGAGCTCAGCAAGTCATCTGCGCTGTCCGACAACCCCGCCGCCAGTCTGCGCCTGCGCATGGAGAACGAGCGTCTCACCACGGAGGTGGCCGCGCTGCGCAAGATGGTCCAGACAGCATCCGACTCGGACTCGGAGCCGATGCGTCTGCACGCGCTAGAGGCGGAGCTCAAGCAAGCGCGAGAAGCGCTGGCCAGTGAGTGAAATGGAAATCAAAATCACATACGCATCATTTCGTGCTGTTACCTACTAGAGAAGAGAAATAGAATTTATATCCATACCTTGGGGTATATTAATAACCTTTTAACTGATGAGGTCATTTGCCATAGACAACCCGTCACAGCTAAGTTAAGTCAAAACTGCAAATTCAGTTTTTTAGTTTTTTTAGTATTCAGTCTTTAGTAAAACATATCTCTTTTAAAAATTCAAAATCTTTACAGTGAATGCTCATTAATTGATTGTATCAAACTTCACCACGGTACTTTTTTTGCCAACATATCCTATAGGTCAAACCGCTCAACCATTGATCTGAAATTTTGCACACCAATGTAATCTCAGCGGTCTCGTGTATAGATTTTGGACAAGATAATGTGATTTCTTGAAAATTTAAACGGGAACCGTCCGTTTGATCTATCAGCTTTGTAATTTTGCGTATACATTTTATGTATGTTTGAAAATATTCAGAATAATCTGTCGGTATCTTCAACGTTATTGACATTTTACGGGCATTATGTTATGCTTGTTTAAAAACATTTGCCTCATTTCTTGAAGGTAATATCATATATTTTATCACTGCTTCTCTGACGCATTTTGCTTCGGCTCTTCCCAAAGTCTTTTTAGAGCACAAACTTGCAAACGCATGTCAATTCGCATGCACTACGGATCAGACTCTCTTAACAACGCGTTATACACAGAGTTCTTTCTTTTAGCAATCAACATGCGGAATTGTAGTACCTAATTACTTTTACGACCATCTCATATTTTTCAACGGAGACATGTGACTTTCAATTAAGAATAATTAAAATTTTCCCCTCCCTCGAGTAGTTCTTTTAAAACTTTGCTTCAATTATCTGAGCACTTAGCTATTACCGCAGACAATGCTAAATTACAGAGTGTCTGTGTTCATGCAGAATATGCATCATCATCATCACCAACCCTCATACAATGTCTGTGCTTGTGTGAGTTTTCGAAGCATACAGTACGGTAAATGTCAAGATGGTATACGGTAAATGTCATTATAGTTAAACTGTTTTAGAACTTTCAAACAAGCACTTAGGTCGCTGTGTCTTTCATCTACTGGTGTTTCAAAGCGAAGCGGACATTTCCGGTTTGTTGCGTCTACGAGAGCACACATTTTGCTTAGAAAGAGCGATATTTTGTTAATAGTTTGTAAGATTGAAGAGGATTCAGAACTCAGTTCAAGCGATTGGGTCGTTAGCATGCTGGCTTAACGTCCCATCCCAAGGTCGGTGTAACGCCCGTCGAGAGACTGATATAAGGCGTAGAGGGCCGTTTTGCCCTGGAGTTTTTACGGCAGCAACTAGCGGGCCTGACTTGAACGGTCACCCATACAAGTACTGACCCCGCTCGATGTTTCTTGATCTCACGAGAACCGAGGTATCCCATACACCAGCCATTGCACCAGCCGTTGGGTTATGTTTGGTTTGTTCGATGTGATTGGTTACAAATGGGTTCTGGGGAATTGAGGCGTCCCAGTGTGTTACCGATGTTTTTTTTCGTTCTATTTTTTAACACAATAGAACGAATGAGGGACGATAAATGGTTACGTTTGGGTAATAGAGTAGTTAGATTAACATTTAAAACGGGAATTTGGTGACACGCACACTCTGTACAAAGCTGTTCCGTACAATATACTAATGTTACTAACTTCCGTTTGAAATGTGTTGCAATGTTTTTATTATTATTATTATTATTAAGGTAGTACCTTCATTATACATATACAAAAAAAATAAAATCTTGAAATTACAAGTTCAGAAAACGTTTTCCTACATTTCTATATTTAAGAGACGTCGAGAGACTGATAACAGGTGGAGGGAGGTCGTCACACTAACCCCCAAACACCCCATTCTCTCTGGCCCAACGGCAGCAACCTGGCAAGGCAGAGTTGAATGGTCACCCATCCAACCGCTGACCGCGCTCAATGTTGCTTAACCTCGGTGATCTAACGAGAACCGAGGTATCCAACACACCAACACACCGTTTTGAGTTGAGATAAATGATCAGCACAAATCTGATAATCGCAAACAAAACAATTTTATCAGAAAAGATTCATTGCTATTCAGTTCTTCTCCATTTTGATTTCCAGCAGATTTGTCTCTTGGTTCTACATTCCGATTTACTGATGGATAATCGGTCATTTCATGTCATGAGGCATCCAGAGATGTACAACATTATGCACCTTATCATTCAAGGAAAACTCATCGGAATGCGGGTAAGACGAAGGACATCATGGCAGAAGAACTTTTGCGACAGTTTTGTACAAACTAGGAAAACGCTCTGTGTAAGGCGTTGATGAGCGAGCACGGATATGCGCAACACATCGAACCGAAATTCTGTCTATTGAAAATGTCATTAAAAGCCAATAATTCTTTAATTTCGTCACAGACTGGTATGAAAATCTTCAAAAATTCCAAAAATATTGGTCCCAATAAGCATGTAAATTGTTTTAAGTTAATCGATTGAACCCGAACCTTTATGATTGAATGGTTCCTTGTTAATTTTCAAAAATCACAGGATCTTGTTCAAAAACTATACCTGGGACCACTCATATGATATAAGTGTGTTTACACAATATCAGATCGATCTGCTGATTGTTAGTGTTATAATTATGCGTTTGAAAGTTTCTGTTCTAACTACTTTGGAACATTGGAACTGAGGCGTCAATGTTGCCGTGATCCATAGCAACAAGCAAAATGTTCGTAAAATGTCAATATCTTTTGGATTTAAACACAGATTTGTCTGAAAATTGTCAAAAACACAGATAATGTTGATCCCAATGACCATGCAAAGTTTTAAGTTGATCGGTCAAACGGTCCTAGTTTAAATTTCAAAAATCACAGTAAAGATGGTTTTAAATTTTAACCAATGGGAGGATTTGGCTGAAACTTTGTATGATTGGGTAAAATGTTAGTGGTAATGACTTGTCAAAATTTCAAATTGATCAAACAAACCAATCGAAAGATAATTTTTTTTTAAATTTGAACCAATCACGGGATCCCGTTCAAAAACGATCCCAGGGACCGCATAGAGTACGTTAGTATGTGTACAAAATTTCAGATTGATTGCTTGAGCGGTTTGACCTGGGGTGTGACCACACAAAAAAAACAAACAAAAAAAAACACACAGTGAAAGTGCCATAAGAGTACCGTGGTGACGCTCGCTACGCTCGCTCAATTATACATAGTCACTTTTAAGAGTATAGCAACTGTTGACCAGACAAATAATAGCCAGGCGCGTAGGAAGGGGGGGGGGGGGATGTGGGGGATGATTCCTCCCCCTCACTCGAACAGGCTGACCCCCCATTCACCATACTAGGAAAACGCTCTGTGTAACGCGTTGATGAGCGAGCACGGACACGCGCAACACCTCGAACCGAAATTATGTCTATCGAAAATATCATTACAAGCCAATAATTCTTGAAATTCGTCAGACTTGTAGGCATATGCTTGTAGGTATAAAAATCTCCAAATATTCCTAAAGTATTAGTCCCAATAACCATGCCAAGGTTTAAGTTGATCGATTGAACCTTTATGATTAAAATGTTCCTTGTTAATATTCAAAAATCAAAGGATATATTTAAAAAAATATACCTAATACCACTCATATGATATAAGTGTGTGTACTTACACAATATTAGACGATCTGTTGAACGGTCATATCAGTTTCATACGTTTGAAAGTTTCTGCTCTAACTACCTTGGAACTATAAAGAGTCGAAGTAGAACATTTTCGAGAAATTTGACAGATAACACGCAAAATGTCCGTAAAATGTCAATAACTGGATTTAAACACAGATAAGTCTGAAAATTGTCAAAAATACAGATAATGTTGGTCCCAATGACCATGCAAAGTTTTAAGTTGATCGGTCATACGGTTCTAGTTTAAATTTTAAAAATCATATGAAAGATTTTTTTTTAAATTTTAACCAATTAAAGGATTTGGCTGAAACTTTGTAAAATTGGGTACAATGTTAGTCGTAATGGCTTGTCAAAATTTCAAATTGATCGTAACAACCAATCGAAAGATATTTTTTTAAAAATTTGAACCAATCACATGATCCCGTTCAAAAACGATCCCAGGGACCGCATAGATTACGTTAGTATGTGTGCAAAATTTCAGATCGATTGGTTGTGCCGTTTGACCTGGGCAGTGAACACAAAAAAAAAAACACACACATACAGAGAAAGTGCCACAAGAGTACCGTGGTGACGCTCGCTACGCTCGCTCAACTAAATTAAGTTTAGTGACCAAGAATCAATTAAAAATTGTTAAAATTCTCAAAGAAAAGCCATGCGGGGCAAAAATATAGAGTTTTTTGTTGTAATTTGAGCTGTCCCAGAATCGATTTAAAAATGTTCATATTCGGAAAAGTGCCCTGCGGAACAGCAATTGTTTTTGTTTTGGCTTCAGTTCATGCTTTTTAAAGCCCCAGAACCACTTTGAACTGGTTTAAATTCTAAAAAACGCCCTGCGTTTCACCTAGCACCCCCTTCCGGATGGCGAGTAACCCCCTCCCCCCCCCCCCCCCATGATGAAAGTAGTTTCTGAGCGCCTGATAATAGCCGACATGATCGCTAATGTTCGCTGAGCGGACACGCACTATGAAAAGATGGAATGATTTTTTTTTTTTTTTTTTTTTTTACATTGTCATACAGTAAAAATCCTGTGCCTGTGCGGAGGTGCATGCGAAATATTAGTTACAGTGTAAATTCAAATAGAAAACATACATAGGTAAGTTAAAAAATACTGATGTTAACAATAATAACAATAAGCAGATAGATGTAGACACAATGCTAATTAAACAAATGGAAACCAAATCACATAAATTATACTTTTGAACGAGGAGACGAGACAGGCGTATTACACATCCAAACATTTAACTTAGACTTAAAGATTTTATAAGAAGTAGACGACGACACCAAAGTGTTTCTAATATAAATTGGTAGAAAATTATATAACTTAGGACCAATGAAAGCCCCATTTCTTTGGGCAAACTGGAGTTGACTCTTTAAATATCTAATTTTTCGTTGGTCTATTATCTTGTAGAAATTTTATTTGTTGAATTTGTAAGTTCAGTACATGGCTTCTGCTCCCTATATACATGAACATGATTAATTAGACACTTTGCAAATAATTTTAGTAACGGTAGAACATTGGCCTCATTATAAAGCTGAATAGTATTAACCCTGCGTTACAACGTGGGGTGTGTTTCACCCCTGGACCCTTACCTAATATCGCCATATTTCAGTAGCACCGTGTTACTGTAGCACAACTTTTGTTTTAAAAGTTTTAGCCATAAGAGCTAACATTGTCGCCATGGCAACTAGACGATCGTGCTACAGTAACACGGTGCTACTGAAATATTAGCGATATTAGGTAAGGGTCCAGGGTTTTTATTTGTCCCGGTATTTATCGCACAGCTGCATTATCGACTCTGCTTCCTCAGTACCTTCAAGTTGTACTATCTAGAGGCCACTAACATCACCAGATCAAACTAGTAACATTTAGTTTTGTAAATGTGGCATCACAAAATTTGTTTTTGTGCAAAATTTTATTAAAAAATGTGTATATTTATAAAAATATATACATGATATATATATTATTATATATATACACGTTTTTTTTTATAACATCTTTATTGAATAATATATACATAGATTATTTACAATTTCTAATATTATTTTTAACAATTCCTGGCTTTCGCCTCCACTTGTTAAATTACACGTATATAAGTATGAAATACATACACTTTGTTGATATCCAATTACATATGAAGACAAAAAATAAAAATCTAGTCTACTTTTTACAGCAAAAAATACGGTTATTTGTTCTTATACCACTAAAAATATTAAATAATTATTTAATTTTTTTTCTTTTTCACTAAATACATAGTAATACTAGTAACCTTCACTTCTGTAAAAATCAAAATACAGGATTTGATTCCAGCATGTTACAAAAGCAATTTTACTTTTGGAGTTTCTTACACCCCGCCTCCGTAATGGTGGGAAAAAATGGGACCTCATGAATGCAGGGTTAAATCGTCTATCTTTCTTAAACATAATGTTTAAGACTGTATTCTGAATAGTGCTAATTGCCTTTACATGCGATCTACAGGCGCCACCCCAGCTGGTAATTCCATATTGTATAACGGACTGAACCAGTGCGAAATAAACCATTCGGAGAGTAGGTATTTATGCTCAGAACATTCCTAAGATTATAGAATTTGGGGAGAGTAATTCTTTATTTCCTGCCCGTCTTCGCCCTCCTAAAGCATGTTAAGATACTTCTCGATGACAAGTTTAAAGTTTTGCAAATCGTATTGGGTGCGCCAAATGTTTCCTAACTTCTGTATCGGGAAATAGGACGAGACTGGAGGCAATAAAATGGCTGGAATCTGCCTGAATGGCCGGCTGCTGGTATTCCGCGCGACTCAAGAGGTTTATGAATATTTGATGAGTATTGAGCCAGCGGACCTTTGTGGATTGAGCCTGATTTAAATAGAATTATTGGTGGTTGGTTGGTTGTAGGACGCCTCGAGTTATAAAGCCATTGAGGCTTCGCTGGAAAGGACAGTTTTCCTGACTGATTCAAGAGTCTAGTATACATCGAGATAAATTCTGGTGAAAATATTTCCTAAAATATCGTAACTATGTGAAACAGTTGAAGTTGAAATAGTAGTGGAAACTAGTTTCCATGGCTATTTTGTGTTAGGACCTAATTCAATAATAATTCAAACGTCAACGCGAAATAACATGCCGTTATTTCTACATCTTTGTGTCGGGTTTGGACGGAACTATATATAAGTTCTATACCTCAGAGGTAGAAGGGCGGAAGTCCATTTCAATGATTCTTGAGTGAGCTCACACCAGTATTTCTGGGTTCATCAAATCATATCTGTAATGATACTCATGGGCGTCCGCAGGATTTCTGCCAGCACGGGGCAAGGCAAAGAAAACAATTTTCCTCTGTATAAAGAGGGGTGTTGGGACACGCCCCACACCCTGCCCCGCAGGACGGTTTTTGGTTCTTGGACATCAATTTTAAAACGTTGTGAGGTGTATTTTGTTGAAATATTCAATATTATGTTTAAAATTTAACACCTTGGGGAAATGCCCTGCCCCGCAGGGCATTTTTTGGTTTTTTAACACTTTGAACTGAGTTTCTATGAGTTTTTTGTTTTCAAAATAAAACTAGCAATAAGTTTATGTCTTTTTGACATCCAGGAAGGGGGGGGGGGGGCAAGCACCCCCCACCTTGCCCCTCCCTGTGGACGCACATGATGATAGTCATTTGTCCGTAGGCTAGGCTAGGTTTCGTTGACCATTTTGCGTTCTGCGTTTTATTTTACAAGTTAATTGTCACCGCTTTTTCTGGACTTTTCAAGTACCTATGTAATGTTTTACTCACTCCTTGATGAAGTTATGCAAAGCGATGAAAATAAAATCCCCATCTTGCGGACCGATAAAAAGAGCAGAGCGAATACTTCAATAAAACTATATTTTGTTGGCATCTATCAAAATGGTAATTGATGAAATTTTGATTACATCATTCCAATAGTATTTCAACTCAAAATTTAGAAAATTTACTTCCGCTCTTTTACCTATGAGGTACAGAGTTGGTTTTAATCCTTTTTTGATACATTAACTATTTTTCAAATTGAAAATAATTATCATGGTTCAAAATTTATTACGATATTTAGGAAGTATTTTCTTTCGATTTTAAGATTGCATACATCCGACTTATAGTATTTTACTGTTTGTGAGTTTTTAACATTGATCAAATTTTGTTTATGGCGTATTTTTAAATTTCTCTTCACTAGGTACCTTTTATCGTATTTTTATTTTGTATAGTATGACATGTCTAATTTGATTGAAAATGGTCTAAAGACAATATACATAATCTGAACAATTATTTTGAGTAGGTATTAAAGTTAAAATGAACCGTGAATATTCAGGACGACCCAAGTCATGTTTTTGACAAATTGAGTTTGGGCGGGAAATTACTAGTAAGCTCCTTGGACACATTCTCAATAATAACGACCTTATAAAATACTCCATCAAACCCGAATGAAAATTCGTATCTTTCATATACATATAGGCCTCCAACCATTTGCATTATCAAAGTTAGGAACTTTGATTTCATGACATGGCTAACTTCTAGTTCAAATATTTCTACAGGTGACGGGTTCGGGTTTACATACATGTTTACAAAACAACAACATGCCCTGCGGGAATGCTGTCATGTGTTGGTAACTTTGATATCATCCTTGATTACCTATCCTTATATATCCAAAGGCTGTGGCGGCGGGATTACCTTGAGAAGCTTCTGGAGCTTGTGTCACTTAGTTTGATTAAAACCTGTAGAATGAGTTGGTAGAGATAATGTTACTACGTAATATTTCTTGGGTTTAACTGCAGACTCTATAATGCTTCTTTCTTGAACTGGAATAGCGACGTAATTAAAGATGTATCATTAAATTATTATAACTTGTTCGATATAATTTTATAGCATATTTGTCCAGGAATGGCAATCATTTCTGTATAGAATTCCACCACCCCTGTCCGGGCACGCGAATATTTTTCTGGCAAAAACTTCGTAAATGGGAGAAAAAAATCATTTTAATAAAATTCCAGTTTGAACATTTTTGAACTGAAATAAAATGGTTGATACAACTAGATTATGTTTTCAAATGTTCATTTTACTGATTCCCACAAATAAGTGATACGTGATGGAGCCACTTCTGGCAAGATGGCTACTATTAGGTCCACATATTAATTTGTTTGTTTTTACATTTCGTGTTTCCATAAAGCAGTGAAAAAACAAAAATCAAATGTAATTGATATTTAGCTATAAATTTACTTTTTTGGCCATAACAAACAACTATATCAACTACTTGTATTTATATTTATGCAAATGCGGCCTTGATAGCCGCCATTTACCTAGTACCACAAAATCCACCAGAGGTCAGTTGTGTTCCTTATTTTCCCGAATAGCTGTCAGAAAACGTATGTATACTACACTTCTAAATCAGAGTTCTATTTGTATAAATAAGTAAGTTATTAGATTTTTTGTCACAGCCAATTTACGTCCCATTTACGAAGTCTTTGCCAAAAAAATTATCGCGTCCGGCGATTATTCGAACATACAAGCAATGCGTGATGGAGCCACTCCTGGCAGGAAACTTTTTAGATGCACTTTATTATTTTAAAGTTAGTTTTTCCATAGGGCAGTGAAAAAGGAGAAACAACTGAAATTTAGATTTAGTTACAAGTTTACTTTTCAGCCATAACAAACAACTAAAGCAAATTTAATATAATTTTATTTATATAAATATCCCCGTGATATCCTCCCTGATCCCCCTTATGGCTAGTACCAAAGAATCCACCAGAGGTCAGTCGTGTTCCATATTTTCTCGAATAGCCCACTGCCCATCCCATCAGGTTCTTTTGATTATACCTCACGTTTCCAGCTTGACATTTCCAGCTCAATATACTACTTGGTATTTTACTACCAAGGGCGTATACAGGGGGGGGGGGGCCGAAGGGGCCATGGCCCTCCCCCCCCCCCCCCCAAATCAGAGTTTCATCTAAGAAAATAAGCACATTTAAAATAATATGGGAAAGAAAAAAGAAAACACTTGTAAACAGACAGATCATGTCAAAAACGTTCCAAAATGGTTAAAATTGAGTTAAAATTCCAAAAATTTTCCAGTTTTTGGATATTTGTAATTTATAATTTCCCAAAATAGCTATACTCTGCGATTCAAAATTGCACCTAAATGAATGACCTTGATCCAAAATTTTCTCGGGGGCTGCGCCCCCGAATCCCTTGTTTTCCACTGTGATTTTTCAAAATATTAGTACTGTCCGCCCCCCCCCCCGAAATTTAATCCTGGATACGCCCTTGTTTACTACAACTCAATCCAATACAAATAGTTACTTTTTCTCATGTTTCCTACATAAAATATGTATGACCAAAAAAATGCTGAAACGCCCTGCAGGCTGACCCTCATCACAGCCTAATAATGAAACATGTTTTCCTGTCCAACACCTTCCCTTTTTTCAATATTTCCGTGTGAAATATGAAAATGTGAATGTGGAAAAGTTCGACTATGCGAAATCAAATAAATCATTTGTTTTATCAATGATAAAGTAGCTGAGTGCATTGTGCAGTGGCTCATTTCCGCTTGTCAAAAGTTTTCAACAAACTCGAGAATAGGCGCCCAGCAATGCATACTATTGTTTGTGTGTGTCCACTGTCCATGTTTGCTACACATGTACGAAAGATACCGCCGGGCAGGGCGAACTTTAAGTTTTTATGACAATAGCTACACAACAAAATGAAGGCTTTTCGTAGCTATATTCATAGCTTGCATGAACTTCTTTGATTTACATCAGCAATGCAAAATTGTTGAATTTTCCACCGGAGGCGGACATTTTGTTGGCACGTTGACGGATCAGATTTTTTAACTTTACTGAGGTAAATCGATGTATTTTTGTAATGTGAGTGATTCCTTTTCGTACTAAAGATATCTCCGGAGCCTATAAAATTTCCCACACCGTAATTTTATTTGTGAAATATTTGTATACAAAGCTTAGGAAAATTCCACAAATGTATGAGGTTTTCGAAAAATCCCATTCAGTATGAGGATTCCCTTATTTCATATACAAATTTGTAAGTTCCCCAACAAGTTGAAAATATTCCAAAGTCGTGTATGGGAAAACACACAAAATATATGTAATATCTTCACAAATGCAATGGAACTTATCAGTTTTGCGATGGGCTAATATCCAGTAGAAAAGTACCTAATAAATTTCCAATAATTCGAAAATATTCCAAAGTCTTGTATGGGAAAATACACTAAATATATGTATCATCTTCAAAAGTACAATGGAACTTATTAAGTTTGCGATGGGCTAAAATCCAGTAGAGACATCGTATAATTTCTAGTAATTTGAAAATATTCCAAAGGTATAAAATAAAAAAATGTTTTGGAAATATTATTCCTAATACGTGTGACCTGGGGGTCTATTCTCGAAACAGTCACGTCATAATTCCCAAGTTATGATTCATAAGGAAGTTTGTCATATCTCAAACCATGATAATACTATGACTTTTTTATGAGTCATAACTTATGACGTGATAACTTTTTCGAGAATAAGCCCTCTGATATACAAATATTTCGATTATTTCACTAAACACAATTCATTATAGCCTCAATATTCAAACTAACTCAAATCAAGTCTAAGCCAGCATCACCCTCAGCTGTCCCGGTGGTCCAGTGGTTAGAGCATCGGCCTACTATTCCGAAGAACGTGGGTTCGAGGCTCATCCGGGTAATAATAATTTGTATTTGTGTATTGATCATTATTGATCATTAAGGTGGCGCGATCACTCGAAGTCATAGTCTCAGATCTTCATAATATTTTGTGTACTTATTGATAATCATGCCATACACAATCCCTGAAAAAATTAAACACTTACTCGTGTCTAGTTTCTGAGATAATTATTTGAGTTTTCTCCCCCATGTTATCTTATGGCAGCCAAGTAAAATCGTGTCATTTTTAAGCTAAAATGGAGTTCTAATCTTTTTGTACCGTTAGATTTTAACAAAAAACTTTTTTTCTGGTAGACATATGGACATACTATCAGGAAAAGAATTGAAAACAAACCCATCGTGTGCTATTTTAAAAGTTATTAACCAAATTTGAAATGATTTTCCTATACCTCCCATGTTAAGTTTCTATTGAGAAACTTCTGTCTTTTGCGATTTTCCAACAAATTTGGGATAATTCCTTATATACATGATATTGGGAAAGATTATAATAAACTGGCGATTTTCTAAGTATTTCGGGATATTTCAGTTTTTATCCATGTGAAATATCTCAAACATGTGCTGTAAATATCCATTTGTGTAGGCGATTTTACCATTCACGACTTAGGAAAATGTTCAGAAACTATACGAAGTTGTAACAGTAACTTTCATTATTTATGTAGACGAAACATTTCAAAAGTGTATTTGGTAACAGGGTTGCCCCATACAAATTAGGAAAAACAAATTTTTTTAACAGTAGGTACCGACTATAAAATATCGTCAAAAAAGCAGAGAATCACAGCTATTCTACGTGCCATCAAGGTGGTAGCAGGCAACAATGTGATGACATCACGTGCAAACTATGAATTAGGAAAACGCTCTGTGTGATGCATTGAAAAGCGAGCCTTCGCATTTAGAATTTGATATGCGTTTAAAAGTTGCTGTTGCCGACAGACCTTGATATTAGATGTAGACAATCTGACAGGATGCGTCAAAGGAACAGTGATTTTTTTTGTCTTCGAATTTCTATGAATAAATTTGAAAAAAATATTTTAAATCAAGCATAAAATGTCCGTAGAAACGCTAAGAGCGGTCTCTTATGTAGAGCTCACTAAATGGTCCCCCACTTAAGTGTCCCCCACTAAAGGGCCTTCACTAAACGGCCCCCACTAAAGGGCCCCCCACTAAAGCCCCCCCTCCCCCTTTAAATGGTCCCCCACTAAAGGGTATCCCCACAGGTTTTCCAAGACAAATCCAATATACAGATCGGGTAGATGTCACTACCTATATAGAAATGCGCAACAAACATCGACCTAGGAGAATAGAACATTTTCAAATAAGTCGAATTGATTGAAATTTCTTTGCAGCCGAGAGTTCTTTCAGAAGTATGATTAAACTGATGTCTTTTTCACAGACGTGAAAGCTGAGCGGAAGCGTCTGAAGGCGGAGAAGATGGACCTGCTCTCCCAGATGAAACAACTCTACCTCACGCTGGAGGATAAGGAGAAGGAGCTGCGCGACTTCATCCGCAGCTACGAGCAGCGCATGCGCGACAGCGACGCCTCCCTCGAGCAGCTGGCGGCGGAGAGAGAGGAGCGGGAGAGGGAGCGGTGGTCGCTGCTGCGTCACGCGAGAGACGAGGCGGAGCGGAGTCTAGCGCTAGCCACGCAGCTGGAGCGGCGCGAGCGGCAGGTGCAGGAGCTCAGGGAGCAGCTACACGAGGTGAGTGGGAGAGAGGAGTGGGAGGAGAGGGGAGCAGATGCACGAGGTGAGTGAAATCGAGGAGTGGGAGGAGAGGGGAGCAGCTACACGAGGTGAGTGGGAGAGAGGAGTGGGAGGAGAGGGGAGCAGATGCACGAGGTGAGTGGGATCGAGGAGTGGGAGGAGAGGGGAGCAGCTACACGAGGTGAGTGGGAGGAGAGGGGAGCAGCTACACGAGGTGAGTGGGAGAGAGGAGTGGGAGGAGAGGGGAGCAGATGCACGAGTGAGTGGGAGAGAGGAGTGGGAGGAGAGGGGAGCAGATGCACGAGGTGAGTGGGAGAGAGGAGTGGGAGGAGAGGGCAGCAGCTACACGAGGTGAGTGCAGATCTTTACGGAAACGTTTTGAAAATTTACTAATGGTGGCGGATGTAGGATTTTTAAAAATATAATATCCTATACACAGAATCTTTTTTGTAACAATTTTAAGAGATTTCAAACATATTTTATTTCTTAGTTGTGAGTCAATTATGGTCAGATAACTGGAATACCTGGGCCCTATTCTAGAACATAAATTCCCAATTCTGATGGAATCTGATTCGGTGCAATGTTAATCCTTATGGCCGTGACCGGATCCCATCAGGAATGGAATCGGATAAACGTTCTAGAATACGCCTCCAGATCTTTTCATAAGAAATGAAACTTTTTATGTGGATTTAATTTCCTGTCTCTTGTGGATCAAATACTTAGTATTTAGAGTTTGATACGTCCATACGAGTATAGGTATGAATGAATGAGATAGACAATATTCACTTAATTTTGCAAAGAACTTTGAATGAAAAATCTAATTTTTTCACCTAAAGCCAAAGATTTTAATTTGTGACCCGACATTGTGTTGGAAACGGGAGAAAGATATTTATTATTATAAATAATATCATTGTTATAATAACAAATCATATGTATAGATTAAAAAATTGTAAGATAATTAGTTCATCGTTTTAACTCAATTTTGGATAGATATTTCAATGAATACCTAATCGTTTTTTTCCTAATAGCCGAGCAGCAACAGACCTCTATCTCGTCAAATAAAGAAGTTTGTCACATCGGTCTTATAATAAGCTGAAAATTTGCAAAAATGTTATTTACCACCTAACTCATCCACCATTCAAAAAAAAACAAAAAAACTTCACGTGAAGCCACCCAAAAAAATTAAAAACAAAAAAATATTTACCACTATGGAACCCGGCCATTTCAGACATACAATGCGATATCCACGAAAGTAATTGGTATAAAATTATGAAAAAAATACAGGATACCAAAAACATACTGGCGAAGACATTGGTGCAGATGTGATTGGCCAAAATGTTTTTGTTTTGATTGTATGTAATTTTAAAACTATCACAGACATACAATTTTTTTGACCGCACTTAGTTTGTATTTTAATCGTTAGAGAAAAACTTCTCGCGATGACCTATTATTTATTTGGGTGGAAAATGAAGAGCATATATCCATGAAGTTTTGTGATTTTTTTCAGATTTATTGGGCGAGATCTAATTAGTGAAATGGTATTTTTAGTTTGGTTCTCGCGGAAAGGTTTTCCTCCCGCGCTGCGCCTGATCTGACAATACACATTTACGCACAGACATGGTCAAAATACTCTGTTTCAATGTATTTGGAATACAAGATACTGATACATTTAATTTGGGTATCTAAAATACAAGATACAAGATACATTTTAGAGATGTATTTAAAATACAAGATACAAGATAGTATCTTTAGATACTTAAAAAAAGATACATTTAAAGATCCTTTTTTTATTCTCATACATATCATCCAACAGTAAAAAATGTAGGGACTTACTTTCTAAATTAAATTTTAATTTGTTCTATTTGTAAGGCAACATACTTAACATTTTCTTGATCGATTCAATACGGCAACGTGTATTATTTGATGCTTGTTTGAAATCAAGTAAGAGATCAAGCTATCTTTGAAATTCTAAGCGCATAAAAATGTATCTTGTATTTTAAATCTTCAAAAAAGATACAAAATACTTTAGAAATGGGTATTTAAAATACAAGATACAGATACATTTGGCTCATGTATTTAAAATACTAGATACAAGATACAAATGTATCTAAGATACGTATCTTAAGATACAAGTATCTAGATACTGCCCATGTCTGTTTACGCATTAGGTTTGGAAGGTTCGAGCGTTCGATGTACAAATGACTTTATAATTGATCTAGTGGAGCGGTCGCTCCACGCCAGCCAAGTCGGACGGCGCGCGCACACTCTCATATAAAGGCTGGAGCAAACCCACTTTTACTGTAAGCATCAAAGTGGCATTTTCGGCCTACTGGATCTTAAAATTGAGAAATCTCACATTGTTGCGAAATATCTTAATTTCGAGCTATGGCCCACCCTACAACATATACTAAATTTGGGAACAATAGGTTACGCCCTTTGCGCGCTAGAGGGCCGTGAAAACTGTGTTTTAGGGCGGTTTTCATAATAATAATCTTAGTAGTAGTAGTAGGCTGGAGCTAAAATCCGGTAAACAGGCCACAGCCTAAACGGCTGAACCGATTGATCTCACATTTTTACCACGTGTGCACTTTTGGCGTCTGA
This sequence comes from Leuctra nigra, assembly GCA_934045905.1. Lineage (NCBI taxonomy): Eukaryota > Metazoa > Arthropoda > Insecta > Plecoptera > Leuctridae > Leuctra > Leuctra nigra. The sequence continues at coordinate 11,179,181 of OW203770.1, forward strand.
TTTAACCTTGTCCCCATGAATTTTTTGTGCCGCCATTTTGAAACCGGAAGTGACGTCATATCTCGTCAACGGTTGGACCGATCGGAACGAAATTTGCGCCAATCGTTTCAGACGGTCATCTATATGGATTATCAATATCAAAAGACTGAACATTATTTTAAATAAACCGGAAATGACGTCATGAAATTTAATATACATCGATTTGCATTTCAGCAACAACTGTTGATCCGATTGTCTTGATATTTATGTAACGTTTGTACTTTTGATATTTCATTTGACTTGTTATAAAACCAACCGGAAGCCGCCATTTTGAAACCGGAAGTGACATCATGTCTCAAAAACGGCTAAACAGATTAGAACAAAACCAGCGCTAAACGATTTAGACGGTCAACTTTATGTAATCAGTAATATTTGATGATTCAAATATCGAAACCGGAAATGACGTCACACATTTTATGACCTATACCGGAAATGACGTCATAAATATGCTAAATGACGCTAAATTCACCACTTTATACTTTAAAATAGATATAAGTAAACGTACTTTGTAAATAATTATAAATTCAAGGTTGCAGTGTTCTCGGCGGCCATTTTTAAAACCGGAAGTGACGTCATATATCGTAAACGGTTGTACCGATTGCAACCTAAGTTTGGAAATGTGTTGGACTAATAATTATGAATTCAAGACGACATTATTTTCGGCCGCCATTGTTAAAACCGGAAGTGACGTCAAATATCGAAAATGGCTGTACCGATTGCAATCAAATTTTGGAAATGTGTTGTACTAATAATTATGAATTCAAGACGACATTATTTTCGGCCGCCATTGTTAAAACCGGAAGTGACGTCATATATCGAAAATGGCTGTACCGATTGCAACCAAATTTTGGAAATGTGTTGTACTAATAATTATGAATTCAAGACGACATTATTTTCGGCCGCCATTGTTAAAACCGGAAGTGACGTCATATATCAAAAACGGCTGTACCGATTGCAACCAAATTTTGGAAATGTGTAGGAGTAATAATTATGAATTCAAGACGACATTATTTTCGGCCGCCATTGCTAAAACCGGAAGTGACGTCATATATCGAAAACGGCTGGACCGATTGTAACGAAACTTAAAGCTATTCTTCTTGGATAATTATTTTAATCTTATATACCAAACGCAACTTTTCTAAGTATCCAAATCGGCATAGGCGTATTTTTTTAAAGAAATAAGTTCTTGCACGGACACAAGCTGTGCTACAAGCTGTATGAATAAACTAACAAAAGAAGTGATATCCCAGAAAAAAACACTCCGTGTAAAAAAGGCAGCCAAGTCTCTTTACTTTAAAAAAATTCAACACCGAAAAGGAGTGATATCAAAAAAGGAGCCAAGTCAATGACATTTCCAAATATTTAATCGTATCTTTGAAATAAAAGTATAAACACCGAGAAATACTTTACAAAAGGACTTGGCGCATCGTTTTTTTAAAGACATTTTTCTATTCATAAGCATGTGCCATTTATATACAACCGTCATTTTGAATGTTTAGAATAATAGGGAAACATCTTTCAATTAGGTACATATTATACATACCTTCTGTAAAATATTTTCTATATGATTATATACGCTATGAAACTTGTTGTCTATGCTTTCTATAAATATACACAATAGTTATCTTCGTAATATTGTTTCGTGGTGAATATAATTAAGTCTCATGCGTTATACCTTCTCATCATGTAACAATTTCTATTAATACACATTTTATAAAAATACATTTCACAAAGAAGACAGTCATATTGAATTTCTATTAAAAAATTTAACTTTATACACTTGACACTTCAAAAATATATAATTGTGTTCCATTAGTTAGTAATTATTTGACAACGTTTCATGATTTCCTTCAGTCAAGATCAAATTATGAAAAGATACCAGTCTAATATCGCCATATTAACAGTACTGCAAGAATATGTATGAGCCCACTTCCAATTGATATGAAGGGATGTGTGTTGTGAAAAATATCCGACCGAACCGGGGCACGAACTTGGGACCTCTCACTTGCCGGGCGAGAGCTCTACCAACTGAGCTACCCGATCGGACGGGCGGACATTAGACACAACACACTGATGAGGATCCTGACTCCTGACTCCATGGAAGTTTTCCAAAGAAACCTACATTCTCACCACTTCCAATTGTTATGTAATTCTTTCACCCTTATATTACTTATATATTACAGCATAAAATCATGCTTCTATCGCCATTGACAAAACTATAAAATAGTCATTACTAAAAGTAGCTTGATTCATAGATTCTGGCTCTAATAGAAAGAGGAAAATGTACCTACTTGTAAATTTCTTTCCACTTTTAGGATAGAATGATGTCTTTAAAAAAACGATGCGCCAAGTCCTTTTGTAAAGTATTTCTCGGTGTTTATACTTTTATTTCAAAGATACGATTAAATATTTGGAAATGTCATTGACTTGGCTCCTTTTTTGATATCACTCCTTTTCGGTGTTGAATTTTTTTAAAGTAAAGAGACTTGGCTGCCTTTTTTACACGGAGTGTTTTTTTCTGGGTAACTTTTACTCTGGTCTGGTGCAGTATAAAATCTGTAAAAATATGTTCGTAAACATCGATCTCACACACTGTAAACAAACTTCGTGTTCGTTTTCAATTATTTTGAGAGATGTAAAATAAGAAACTATTTCAGTATGAAATGTGAGCTGTGAGCTCATAGCGCGTCGTAAATAATTTTCATGATTCGTTTAAGAGGTTTTCTAGGCAATGACACTCATTTATTATTGTATTACGATACCGGTATATGTTGCTGATGTTGTTATTGTCAGTTGTGTAATCCATTTTTTGTTGTCGACTAAATATCATGATCCCACTGCTGTCCTGCGGTATGTTGTGTTACAGGATGATGCATTCAGTTCAGAACATTCCTGTAGGAATGATGTGCATTTCCGATCGCACAGTTTTCAAAGTGCAGTGAAAGTGTTTTGCTTGTAGTGTATAGCTATAGTGTATTATGCTATAGTGCATATAGTGTATAGCTATTTGCGTATAATCTGTTACCTACCATCTAATAATTCTATATTTTCAAATGTGTGGGTAGTCATACGTGACTGATAGAATCTTTTCTCAAATATAGAGAAAGAAGATGGCCAATGCCACATATCTGAATAAACCATCAAGATCATCAGATAAATCAGAAGATATTTGCTAAGAATCAATCGAGGAACAAACCACCGACCACGATTCATGTGTATTTTGTAATATTATAAATTTACTAAAAATGACACCATAGTTAAAATCACAAAAAAGGACTGCTGTCTCTCATCCATGCAGGTTTTTCGTCGCCAAGCTTTATGATCTGACCAACAAGTTCAAGAAATATCACAATTCACTTAATTCATTACGATGCAAGATAGCCGTCAATAAAACATCGTCAATCGCCAACCTGCCGTCATTTAAACAGCACGTGCGCCGAGCTGCGTGGCAGTGTCACACGTGGACCAGCTCACACGTGCAATTCCCCGACGTGCGAAGTAAGTTGCCATGGTGATCAGAACTTCGCTGACATAGAAATTAACATTAGCTAATTAATTATCTAAAGCCCCATTTACACGGTGCAATTTCTTGTACAACTTCTGTGGCACAGAGGTTCTGCTCGTGCGCAGTATCACTTTTGAGATGATAAAGGGAATCTGCACATGTGCAGAACTTCTGTGACACAGAAGTTGTTCACGAAGAAACTCTCAAGTGGATTTCTCATTCCGGTGTAATTTGAGGGTCCGTCTGCAATGGCGATGCTGCAGCAGTTCTTCTGCAGCTGTAAATCTAAGACAGACTGCAGCAAATCTGTCACATGTCCATGTTTCACAAATAATCTGGAGTGCACTGACGTGTGTCGGTGTACACGCGAGTGCTACAACCCTCACAACGCAGACGATCTTAGCGACTGATCCCCCTCTTCGTGTAAAATGTACACTTAAATCGTATGTATTTGCACTTATTTATTTAGGGCCGGTATAACCAAAGTTAATCTGAGCCGGATTAACTAAATATTGTCAGATACCTCAAAATGAGTGAAACAATTGAATTTAATCCAAAAGTTAGTTAATCCAGCACAATTTAACTTTGGTTATTCCGGGTCTTATAAATTAATATTTTAATTTAGACAATAATTAGGTTATAATTACAGGTAAAATATCACTCTATAACTTATTTTACTTTTGGCTACATAGTGCATAAATAATGCACATTGTTAACGATGTCATTATATTATGTATGTATACCTACATACAGTGAGTGACAAAAACATACAATGAAAAGATCACGTTTTTACTTTCGAGTAAACTTGTATGTATAAAGTAAAGTAATTGTGACTCAACTGTTTATTATAAAGGCTGTTTTGTTAAGTTTATTATGACAGACTATAAAATCATAAAATGTGTCGAGTGGTTATGGCTTCGAACCTTCCTAATTCCTAACGCGCACTATTGCGTAAATGTGTTTTGTCAGGCCAGGCGCAGCGGGAGAAGAGAAGCCTTCTGCGAGGACCAAACTAAAAATACCATTTCACTAATTAGATCGCGTCCAATAAATCTGAAAAAAATCACAAAACTTCATAGATATATACTCTTCATTTTCCACCCAAATAAATAATAGGTCATCGCGAGAAATTTTTCTCTAACGATTAAAATACAAACTAAGTGCGGTCAAAAAAATTGTATGTATGTGATAGTTTTAAAATTGCATACAATCAAAACAAAAACATTTTGGCCAATGACATCTGCACCAATGTCTTCGCCAGTATGTTTTTGGTATCCTGTATTTTTTTCATAATTTTATTTCAATTACTTTCGTGGATATCGCATTGTATATCTGAAATGGTCGGGTTCCATAGTGGTAAATATTTTTTTGTTTTTAATTTTTTTGGGTGGCTTCCGGTGATTTTTTTTTGTTTTTTTTTGAATGGTGGATGAGTTAGGTGGTAAATAACATTTGTGCAAATTTTCAGCTTATTATAAGACCGATGTGACAAAAGTCGAATTTTAATTCTGTTGCTGCACGGCTATAAAGCCAAATTTGCATTTCAGAAGGTTATTATTATTAAATATTTTTACAAATGGTGGCAGATATAGGATATTAAAATTATTTTTGTGTGTACCCAGAATGTTTAAATAATAATTTGTAGGGATTTTAATTTGCAGAAGATCATCTTTACAAAAAGAAGATTAAATGTAGGGAAATGAATGAGTTCGTAACTAGATCGTATTCACTCTCTTCGTAGACAAGTTTGCATGTTTCAGAAGATAATTAATAATATATTTTTTACAAATGGTGGCAGATGTAGGATTTATAAAATCATTTTTGAATATACCCAGAATGTTTTTAATAAAAATTTGAAGGGATTAGCGAATTAGGCAGAATATACATATCTTCATTACAAAAATTAGTTTAAATGTAGGTTAAAGAATGATTTCATAACTAGATTGCATTCACTCCATTTTGAAAACACTTGCATGAACAATAATATTTTAGTACAAAATCAAATTTGCATATATCGGATGGTTTGGTTACCTTCCGCCTTTGCTTCAGCAGTAGATACATATTTATAGATTTGTATCTATTAATATTTTGATCTGAATTATTATTGGTAACATTGAGCTGTATTTGTGCAGCTTGGCGGCAACTTCTCCGATCAAGAGAGCCTGGCATCGGTCTCTCTGTCGCGGGTCAACGGGTCGGCGCTGCTGGGGCACTACGCCACGCTGGGGCTGGACCGGGGGAGCTGCTCGGCCGACTCGGGGCTGCGGGGCTCCTCGGACACGGGGGGAGCCACCTCGGCCGGCGGCAACCTCTCCGACTCCACGCAGGACGGAACGCCCACCATCATGGTCGAACAGGAGTTGGACAACATCTCAATGGTGTCTTCCATAGCCGCACCGCACATGTACCAGTGTGAGTAGAGCTGCGGGGTTTACTAATTGAAAGCAAGGAAATTGTTCCAACACAATTTATTCGCTTTTGGTTTAGTAGACAGTAATGCTCGGAATTCAAACATTCGATTCATTCTGCCGTCAGTTCCGACAGCTTTTTGTTGTGGTTTTTCTCTCGTGGTTGAGAGGCAAATGCTAGGAAGGTTCCGTACTAATAGGCCACAAATGCCTCCTCCCACTATTGAAATTCACAATTACATTAGGGGTAGAAGGAAACAGGTGTACTCGCTTGTCGGTACGCTTCCATGAGAACCTCTGGCACCTCCCATGGAATTTCATAATAGGACCCAAAAAAATTAGAAAAATTCATTTCCTTGAAAATCAATTCAATAAGTAACCATTGTTGCCCATTTTCCAGGAAAAAGGTACTTTATAGCTGATTTTTTTTGTCTTTTTATAAATGATTTTATGCAATTGTGGTCGAGATTGTCCAAGAGAACAGAAGAAAACTACAAGAAAACAGTTTTTGACACATCCTAGTATAGGTATGTCGGAAACATAATCCCTCCAGTTAAAACAATTGAAATTTTGTATTCTTTTCCGAAGAACTAGAGATATGGTGTGAATGTGAGAGTTGTATGTTCCAGCCGTCGGCACCCCGAAGGACTGCAGCCCCTCCCTGTCCCCCCTCAACACGTGCACCTCCCTCGACAACAACTCCTCGCTGAGCCGGTCCGTGGAGCAGCTCGGCTCGCCCGTGGACTCGGTCTCGTGCCGCAGCGGCTCGGCGGTGAAGCCGCGTAGCTCGCGCGGCGCCGGCGGCACCTGGGGCTCCATATCCAGAGTGTTCGCGCGCGGCAGACACAGGGGCAAGCAGCAGGCCGTCTGTCCCGGCGACGAGGAGGTCTACAACAGCTGGTCACCGCTCACCGAGGTCGGATACGCGGAGAAGGTGCGCCATATTATAATACGTTTTACATTTTGATAAAATATAGCAGCATGCTGCAAGTGCAACAGGTCTCTAACAAAAAGGGCATCCATTATTATCTTGTCCATTTTTTAGGCTTTCTCTAGGGGTAATATGACTCAAAATTGCTCCAAAGCAGATGACATTGCTATACATTTTTCTTTGGGGGTTCCAACCTCAAACCCCCTTACTTTTACAACAATTTTAACATTACTGTCCCCCCAACAAATGCATGTCTGTATATAAAATACTGCTATATAACAAAGAAGTATTTCCTTCGATCACATATTTTTAATTTCTTTCTAAATAAATGATGGAGAAATCTTTTCAAATAAGATTTAATTATGTCAAAAATTCCAAAATCTGGCTGTGAGTCTACAGGGGGGCAGGCTCTCCAGACCCTCCAGTGTGTCAATCTACTGCCGTCAGTGGTCGAATTGGAAGTCAGTCCATGGGGGGATGGTGTATTGGCAGAATTTCTGCCCCGGGGGGGGGGGGGCCAAGTGAAGGAACAAAACTATTTTTGGGGCATGCCCCAAAAACCTTACCCCGCAGAGCGTTTTTGTTTTTTTGATACTTTTAAATACATTTTAAGACGTTCTGAGATGTATTTATTTTGATTTTCAATGGGAATGCTCTACAAACCTTGCCCCGCAGGGCGTTTTTTAGTTTTTTGACACTTTGAAATTAATTTTGAGACGTTCTGAAGTGTATTTTTAATCTCTCATGGGGGGATGGTGAAGTGGACAAATTAGCCATGGGGGGATGGAAACATCAATATATTCCCCATGGGGGGATGCCATCCCCCCGCATCCCCCCCCAATTCGACCACTGACTGCCGTTTAATCAGATTCAATTTTCCACATGGGTTTGACCCCTCCCCCACTCAAAATAAATTTTCAACATCCCCAGGTCACCCTACTACATGATCATGCACGTTTAAGAAAATCCCCCCCCCCTCCACCCCCCTTCACAAATTGTTCTGAATCTGCCTCTGCTTGCTTCCTGTAATCTGCCACCCTCACTGCCCTGTCGTTACTCTCGTGAATAAACATTCCTACTGCATGGCTCGGGAAGTTGTGGACGTAGAGTAAGTACCTACTACTATATGTCTATGGTTATTGGTTGGTGACACGTACAAATTTGATTTGCTGAGACAAAAAGAAATTCTGCAGTATTATATGGGGTTAGACTGCAAAACATAGTCAACAAGAACAAAATAACAAAATGGTTGTTACGTCTTTTCAATTTAACCTGGTTCTGCCTACTCTTGCCTAAATCTTATTTGAACTGATTTTGAGCCTTCTGTTCTTACCTGTTCACTAAATGGGGAATTGCAATATTCATCCTCCTGATATTATGAATAGGATTCATTTTGTTGTGCCATGACATTTTTTCAAATCATTTGCCCAATGCAATGCAGTTTTACAATCCAGAAATTCGTAGGTACCTACATATGAAAAAGATAATCTATGGTCGGTGACAGGCAAAGATGAACCCTGTTTAGCATTGCCAGGTATAGGGCGGCCCATGCTAGCGCGGGTTCGTCTTTGCCTGCCACCGACCTTATATATATTAACATTAACAACATTATTATATTTTTTCAAGTACCTAATAGAAAGTTCATATTAATATTATATTTGCTAGAAGTGTGGTAATGACAATTTTTTTGTAGTAAAAAAATACAATTTCTTGTAGTATTTTTGTAGGTAACCTATAGGTATCTAGGTACTATATTATAGTACCTATATCTAGGTACTAGGTACTATAATACTTAACGTGGCGCAAGCACTCGATATCATATAGTACATATTTATTTATTTTTGAAATTACCATTTCAAAAAACTTTTTACAACAGTTCAACTATATTGAAGTATAAATACTCATTAAATTATTGTTCTATAGTTTGCAGCTTCCGCCCAATAATGAGTTATCAATTTTATGCCTTTTGAGAATGAGCAAAACTTGATCATGGGAGGTAGGTACTTATAGGAAAATCATTTTGGATTTGAACTTTAAAAAAAAAAACATAGGTACGTTGGTATTGTTTTTAATTTTTTTCCTGATAGTATGTCCGTATGTCTAAAATTGACACAAGAACTAGACACAAGAAGTGTTTAATTTTTTCAGGGATTGTGTACAGCATGATTATTGATTATCAATAAGTACACAAAAAATGAAAATTATTAATTCTCCAGTCACTTTATGATTTGACCCCAAACTAATTATTTCTAAAAATGTTTTTTGACAATATTATTGAGGTCAACCCACATAACTCATAAACGAAAGTTTACCAAATTTTGGGCCGCCATTTTGTTTTTATCAAGTGTTTTGTCAAAATCACCATTTCATTTTTCACTTGAAAATGTGAAGCAAATTTTTACTTTCAATATTTTTTTATTTTTTTGCAATGTTTTGTGCAACTCCAAAAAAATAATCAGCTTGATCGCATTCATTGTTATTCAATCATATTCATTTAAATACAAAAACATCAATTTTATTAAAACTGCTCTAGTCAAGTCGTCATTTAAGTTATCGACTTCATTTTTGCACTGAAATATTCCTCACTTGATACACTATGACATATAAAAAGTTTACCGAAATCGGCTATTTATAGCCATTTTTTCTCACGACATTTTCTACTTACATTGACAAAAATTTTGATTCCACATTCATTTTAAGATTTAAAGCACATGCTAATTGAAAATAAAAATAAAATAATAACTATTTTGATCCGTTAAATATAGTTAACAAATAAAAATAATTATAGACATTTTTGAGCAGCCATTTTGTTTTTACAGATAATTTTGTAGAAATCACGTATTAATTTTTATTCTTATAATGTTTGAATTTCCGGATAATTTATTACGTGATTAATTATTGCTGGAAATGTAGAGAATCGAGAATCAATAATTGTCGCCATTGCTTTTGTTATTTGGCAGGTAATTTCCTTTTTGCAAATAACCTCAAATAAATCAAAACGGCTCTAAAACGACAGCCATTTGAGCTATTGGCACAAACTTTTCGGAAATTGTACATCACGTGGTACATTATGACATATTAAAAATTTACTTAAATCTAGCGATTGTGAAATAAACTATTAACTAAAGAAGGTCGTTTAAAAAATATGATAATTATTAATGTTTTTAAAATTTTACTGCAAATTTTTAACACCGATATAACTGCGACGCTTTTAACAAATGACATTTTATTATGGTCCACCTAAGCAACTTTATGAACGAAAGTTTACCAGTTTTTAGGCAGTTATTTCGATTTATAACTGCCTAGAAACTGCCTAGAAAATGTTTTTATTTTATTACTATACTCCACTCGTACTATTCAAACTTTGAAATATTACATTTGAGTCCGTAATTATCTTTGAGCACTAGGTCTGTTCGTTTACCTTGCCAAAAGCTACAGCAAACTGCCACAAGTTACAGAGGAACGTCAACGATCTGATTGGATGATGTGTGCTTGTGGCAGTTTGCTGTAGCTTTTGGCAGGGTAAACGAACAGACCTACAGTCTTACAAGAATTAAATTGATAACGACATTACATAAAATCTGTAGTGCTGAAATATTTTGAAATCAAATTTAGCGCCAGATTTTAGTTCTGCAGAGCGCAGCACCTTCTGGCACCACAGCCTTTGTACAATTCATTCCCAAGAAATCTCCGCCTCCTGAGCCTTGAAGGTTGAAGAACGACGCCATTTTTAATGATTTTAGGTTACATTTGGATTGACAACACGTTTCGATAGATTGTTTTGTAGTGTTTTGAAGTGCTATCGCGTTATTTATGAGTAATTTCGTTTTCGAAGAGGCTATTCTATCGTTGTTATTATATAACGTCAGGAAATAACCATCATTCGTGTTTTTGTTACCATCTGAACAAAGTATTGATCTGCCGACTTTGGTGTGACTTTTCAGTCAACTATTTCAATCTCTTCAAAATCAACATGACTATCCAACTGAATGAACTTGAATGTCAATCGGCACCAGCAAGAATTCGTTCATCTGTGTCAATTTCAAGTAGTGCAAATGCTCCAGCAACAACTAGATGCATGGTCGAGTGTGTGGGTCCATACTTTCTGACTTTCTGGCAAACTCAACCGGGAGTGGCAAATGATTCGCTTGACGTTCAAAGTGAAGCTGAATCGGAGGACGACATCGGAACAACACTATTTGATGATGACGATGTAGAATTCCTTCGTAGTTTAGATCCTAAGGATTGGAAGGAACAAGATCATTATGCCGTAATCGGGCTTGTAAAACTGAGACATAAAGCTACTGAAGAAGACATCAAGAAGGCCTATCGACTGAAGGTTTTGCGTCATCATCCTGACAAGCGCAAGGGCCTGGGAGAAGAGATCCGTACTGATGATGATTACTTCACTTGCATAACTCGAGCCTGGGAGATCCTTGGGAACCCGCGCCTTCGTCGGTCTTACGATTCCGTCGATCCTTTGTTCGACGATGACCTACCAGAGAATAATGAATACTCGCGGAAGAATTTCTATGAAGTCTACGGCAAATGTTTTGAATTGAATTCACGTTGGTCCGAGAAGAAGCCCGTCCCGAAGCTCGGCGGTCCGAACTCGTCCCGCGATCAAGTCGAGAAGTTTTACGCCTTCTGGTACAACTTTGAGTCGTGGCGGGAATATTCTTATAATGACGAGGAGGAGAAGGACAAAGCTTCAGCTCGTGACGAGCGTCGATACATCGACAAGTTGAACAAAGCCGCGAGGATTAAGATGAAGAGACAAGAGATGACTAGAATCCGCACTCTGGTCGATACGGCTTACCAGTTGGACCCTCGCATAGCACAGATCCGGCAAGACGAGAAGGACCGTAAGTTGGCAATCAAACAAGCGAAGAAAGACACAGCGAGAGCTCGGCAAGAGGAGATCGAAAGAAAGCAGCAGGAAGTGGAAGCGATCGCTCGCAAAGCCAAAGAAGAAGCGGAAGCAGAGGAGAAGGCAAAACAGGAGGTGATAAAAGCAGAACAAAACGCTCAGAAACGCGCAATGAAATCTACGAGAATGGCTTTAAGGAAGATCGTGAAGAGTAACGAGTATTACGCGTCAGAGCCCAATGAAACTATTCGGCACATGTCAAGTCTCGAGAAGATCTGCGAATCTTTCCGCATCGAAGAGCTGTCTACTCTCGTGGCCTCACTTCAAGCCGACGGACGGGAAGCCTTCATAGCCGGAATGGTCGAAGCAGAGCGTCGTATCGAAGAGGAACGTCAACAGCTGATGGAGAAAGCAACGATGTCGAAACCGTCCTCGCTGGAGAAAGTGAAGGCTGGTACTGCCCCCTGGTCTCAAGAGCAACACCAAACGTTGATAAAAGCCGTGAATCTCTTCCCGGCCGGCACTAACCAACGCTGGGACGTCGTCGCTAACTTCATCAACCAACATCATCCGGAGGTGACGAGGACTTGTAAAGAAGTTCTGAGTCGAGCGAAAGACCTTCAGAGCGGCGGCGATCACTCGATGAAAGCAGCCGTCAACCGAAACGCTTATGGCAACTTCGAGAAGGACCAGAAGGGCATGACGGTGATGGCGACGACGTCGGAACGGTTCGATAGCGCGGCGGAACAACAGGGACTGGTGCCGTGGACCGCGGAGGAGCAGAAGCTGCTGGAGCAAGCGTTGAAGACGTATCCCGTGACGACGGAAGAGCGATGGGAAAAGATAGCGTCATGCGTCACGGGAAGAACCAAGCGGGACTGTATGAAGCGGTACAAGGAGCTAGCGGAGATGGTCAAGGCAAAGAAAGCGGCTCAGGCAGCGGTCACGACTAAGAAATAAGGGGATTAGTAGCGAAATGCATTTCTTGCTATAAGTAGAGACCTAGGTACTCGAATGATTTATGAATTTGTTTTTCCCTTCTTCATGATCATGATCACACTAAAGTGAGGTTTACTAATTTCATACTTTTCTTACTAATATTGACAAACACCAATCAATGAGAGTTACTGACCACATAAGTTATTATCTAGTTAGGGTAGGTATACTAAGTAATTTGAAATGTTATCGTTCTGCAGTAAGATTGCTTAGACTAGGTTGAAATGTATGAATAATGTAGGTACATAATCTGGTAGTCTACCCCTGCTGTGACAATACGTATATGTATATTGAAATAATGTTTGAAGATTTGCTTGTTTTAATAGTGAAAATGCTTGGATTTCTTATCATTAAAGTATACGATCAACCAACTGAGTTGCTGTATATAGAGCTAATATTATTAGGTTGCAAAATTTGTTTGAATTATTTTTTAACAATTTTGACCAAAGCAAGAGCATGTGACAGACAGGATAACAATTCTCAGCCTTCACAAAGCAATAAACTTGTGTTGGAACTGAATGCCATCTTTGTCTTTATCAAGCTTTGTAATTTATGCTTTATGAGAAGGGCTCTAAATTTGAATTTTGAATTTACCTGTTAATATTAGTTCTAAAGTTGACTTCCATAATTTAAAGCATCCTAAAACACAAAAACTCCCAATAATAAAAAATAGCACTCTGGAATGAATTGATTGAACTCTTTCATCTGCATCTTCTGCCAGGTAAGCTGAATTCGCTCTACATACCCTTCCGATCAAGTCGTCCTGAAGACATTGTCTCATGTCGTTGTTGATGTTGCAGCTGCGCTTGTTGCGCGAGGCGTCCTCCATCCCGATGGAGAGGTGGCGCGCACCCACCGTTCTGGCGTGGCTCGAGATCGCGCTGGGAATGCCGCAGTACGGACCGCGCTGTGCGGAGAATGTCAAGTCTGGAAAGGTGCGTGATTTTCATGACGTTGGGATTGTTTCATTGAGATATCTAGGTTACTTTTTAAGTGCCACGAGTATTTTAGTGAATGTACCTATGAGAAAAATTAAAATATTGCTGCTATAGTCAAAAACGCATCTAAGTTTTCAAATGAACGTTTCAAATGCAAACAAATTCCTACTGAACCCATGACTGAGGCCTGGACCCACATTCTTTTCCCTTACAAATTTGTTATCCACAAAATACCTACCGCTTGGGCATCTACCTAGTAAGTGTTGATATGTTTAGTAGGTATTAAATAATATTTCGTGATAAATTGTGGTCTGTAATTTTTTATATGAAACCATGTGAAAATCTAAAAAAATTAACGCGATAAAAAATGTTAACATTGCTTGTTCTTTGATCACCACAGGGTGGTGCCTATTCTCAAGTTTGTTGTAAATGTTCACCTTGTGAATTTCTTTCTTCACAATGGTTTCAGCTAAATTACCTTGGAAATAACAAAATATTTTACTTGATTTCACTAAGTCCGACTCCGTTAACAATTCAACTGGAGCTTTTGTAAACGTGAATGTCTGATCTCTGGCCAGGCGCTGCTGGAGCTGACGGACGTGGAGCTGGAGGCTGGGCTCGGCATCCAGCATCCGATGCACCGCAAGAAGCTGCGCCTCGCCATCGAGGAGCACCGCCATCCGGGTCTGGTCAGATACTCGGCCATCGCCCAGCTCGGGCACACCTGGGTCAGCTCGGAGTGGCTGCCCGACCTCGGCCTGGCGCAGTACGCAGAGAACTTCGCCACTAACATGGTCAGTAGTTCTATTCAAATTCGACACTAAAAGTGTCAATAGATAGCGCTGCGGTCACTGTGGATATTTTCAAGATGGCGAGAGTAAAGGGTACTCTTCACGGCCAACGTGGTTTCTTATGGCAAAACATGGTTCAAAATCAGGCAATGGGCTTCCACGCTGCCAGTTGCTCTCACTATGGAGCTCTAGGGTGAATTGTTCTTTTTCCTTCCACGCATGCGTCTGTACAAAATGACAGATAGTGAGCTCACTTATACTTCTTGTATTTGAAATATAATGCCAAACTGTTGTGTTCGGAGTGAAGGTAATTGTTTTAAAATGTAATATATACTACCTAAATGTAGACTTACTTACTTTTCATACTAGAAGATCACTTTATGTCAAACAACTTTCTTGCTCACTTAAACTCCGTTTCATGGGGTCTAGAGTCCTAGATAGCATGGGCAGGTATAGGACTACCCATGTTAAACAGGACTCTAGACTGCATGAAACGGAGTTTATACATCTTGTATTTGAAATATAATGCCAAACTGTTGTGTTCGGAGTGAAGGTAATTGTTTTAAAATGTAATATATACTACTTAAATGTAGACATAGTTTCAATTACTTACTTTTCATACTAGAAGATCACTTTATGTCAAACAACTTCTTTTGTTTTCAATAAAATGTAAAATGACAAATCAACAAATATTTTACTGTTGCCATAGCAACCAGGTACGATCCCCCGTGGCGCGCTCTATTCTAGCTTGGAGTTTAGAAGCCCATTAAAAGGATATTCACACGATTGTAGTCCTTCTTAATCTGATACTAATTACTAAGTAAACTTATGAATTTAAGTTGTAACTATTCGTTTATGATCTATACTAGATAATTTTTAAATAAAACATAACATTTTAAGTAATATCACTTCTAGAGTGACATGATTGGTTAGTCGCTGGGCGGAGCTAACTTCTCATTGGCTGACGCATTTCATGCTTGTTGAAATTCTTTAACAAGCTGCAATGCATTGTACTGAATGGATCTGTTGCTATTTGCAGGTGGACGCTCGAATGCTGGACCACCTGAGCAAGAAGGAGCTGGAGAAGTTCCTTGGGGTGACGCGCAAGTTCCACCAGGCGTCGGTCGTGCACGGGATCCACCTGCTGCGCCTGGTGAAGTACGACCGCCAGGCGCTGGCCGTGCGCAGGCACCAGTGCGAGACGTCGGATGTCGACCCGCTCGTGTGGACCAACCAGAGGTTCGTGCGCTGGGCGAGGAACATCGACCTGGCCGAGTACGCGGACAACCTCAAGGGTGAGCGGAAACACTCCACTCAACCAGGCTCGTAGGAACTAAATTTGCAAGGGAGGGGAATAATATTGTAAAAGAACTTGAGCTGGAAATACTAGTGCCTACGAAGACAACGGGGGGTCTGGGTGAGGGCCCCCCCAAAAAAATGCGGGTCCTGGGCGCACAGCCCCGGAAATTTTTGAATTTCACACATCAATTTGGTGCATTTCTACGCGATTTTTACACTTTTTAAGCAAATTTTTTTCTTGACACATAAATGTATAAGAACATAGGGAGGGGAATTGAATCAGAGGGGGGGGGAATTTTCCCCCCATTCCCCCCCCCCCCCCCCCTTTCTACGCGCCTGCACTCAACAGCGGCTTTTAATTACAGATCGAATCCCTTGATTACTGAAGTTACGGCTAAAGTTACTTATAGCTTGATTGGTGAGGCTCATAGGTATCTTCCAAATTGTGGTGATGAACTTTCCTAACTCTTATCTTTTTTTTTTAAACTACGGCTGTGCACGTCTTGAAAATTCTTGACAAGATCAAGATTAAACTCCGTCTCGATCTCGAACGAATGTTCAATTTCCATCTCGAATTTTTACATCCCGAGAATATCAACTAAACCATCGAGATTTCAACTCAACTGCTTTATTGCCTAAATTTGCGGGACTGCAGCAGCTAAATTTCTTTGCATCTCCATGTAGGCATGGGTGTCTGCAGGATTTCTTCCAGGTGGGGGCAAGGCAAGGAAAACAATATTTTACGGGTTAAGGGGGGTGTGGGGGGCGCGCTCCCCACCCTGCCCCGCCGGGCGGTTTTTTGTTTTTGGACACTTTGAAATCAAATTTGAGACGTTGTGAGATATTTAGTTGAAGAAATATTCAATATTATTTAAACATTGCACTTTGGGGTGGTGGGAGATATGTTTAAATCTGCCCTGCAGGGCATTTTTTGGATTTTGACACTTTGAAATCAATTTTCTTTAGTTTTTATGGTTCAAAAGAAACTATAGTGGAACCTCTATAATACGTTTCTCAATATTGCGTTTTTCGCGTTAATACACTTTTTTTTCATGGTCCTGGCATTCTCCCATAAGAGCCAATGTTAAATTATTTCATTAGTACGTTTCCCAATAACACGTTTTTCTCGTTAATGCGTTCATAAATTTAGTCCATTGAAGTAAATAACTACGATAAGTACGTTTTTGCATCGCCATCTAATTAAAAAAAAGATCGCGGCAAGAGCTAATGTTTTACACTGTGCAGTAGTGGCTGGAGCAAGGAATGTGGGTGGGGGAAACTGGTCGACCTTGAGTAGGGGGAAGCAATGCAGCCACTTGTTCTCTGTCTGCCTGCCTTGGGTTAATGACCTGTTTGCAGCCCTTAGTTTTGTGTGAGCTTAGTTTTGCAGTTTTATTATGAACATCATGAATTACCATTCCATCCTCAGCTGTCAGTCCAGAACCCAACCCCTCCTCTCATGTCCCATGTTGTGTGAGGAATTCAATGGCTTATCTACTGTCAAGTGTCAAGTATTGGTGCTTGAAATATGCGAGATACATCTTTTTAATGGTTTTATGGACATATGGATTTTTATGGATTTTTCAGGCTTTCTACAAGGATATTAATTTGTATATGTGGCAGCCCCTGAACAAATAAATTGTATTTTTTTAAACAAGTGATATTTTCCAAATCTGAGCACTTTTATATCAAGTTTCAATAAATTGCGTTTTTCGCGGTAATACGTTTTTTTTCTCTGGTCCCTTGAAAAACGTACTAATGAGGTTCCACTGTATACGTAAAATCCTAGATAATGTGTATGTTTTCCTGACATCCAGTGAGGGGCAAGCGCCCCCCCCCCCTTGCCCCTCCCTGCGGATGCCCATGATTATGATTTGTATTGTTTTATGTAATGAAGAAGATAAGGTTCCGAAAACGTCCACGACATCAAGATAAGGATGTTAAAACTATTGTAGGTATTTTTTTGTTTTACTGGAAAATTTACATTTACATTAAAGCTGCACTTACAACAAAATTTACTTTCGAAAATGAAGAAAATTCACGCAATTTCAATTGTCAAGCCCATGAAAACTTATGGATTCGTTCACAACGAAATTTTGTAAATTAACATGTATCGCCAATTTCACCTCAAAGTAAACCTACTTTTAACCTTCATAGTCATACGTTAAAGTGGAGGAAGTGGCGTATGCGCACGGACACTTCTCTCACCTCGAAATCGCGCTGGCCGGCGCCATCTTGTTTCACGTGTGTGTTATGTTTCCTAAGTGGTTGTGAACAAAAGTGGAATTGCGTAAATCTTTCAACATTAATTTTCGAACCTTAGGTTGTAGTAAATGCGGCTTTAAATTTTTTTTCACAACAAAAATCTTTACAAACAAGGTGTGATCTTGCTCGAATATTCTCGATCTCGAGGATAAAATATCTCACTTGATCTCGTGGGACATTTTTAGAATAATCTCGCTCGAAATAATGGAAAATTTCAATCCTTCACAGCCCCCTAAAAAAACATACCATAATTGTAAGATTTTCCTATTCATCTCTATCTCTGCTTGGTCTATCTAACGCATGTATCCTGGCGTTACAGACAGCGGCGTGCACGGAGCTCTTGTCGTCCTTGAGCCATCCTTCAACGGCGACACGATGGCGACCGCTCTCGGAATCCCCCCCTCGAAGAACATCATCCGGCGCCACCTGAGCACCGAGCTGGAGGCCCTCGTGCTGCCAGCAAGGTACGTCATCTTCTGCCAGATGGAAGAGTATCAGCTGGCCGAGGCTGCGGCTAAACACTCGCAACGGTAGTTCTGTAGTGACGAGTCAGCCAGGAGACATGTTCAATACATTACATTCTATACTGTAATGCCTTCTTTCATGACGATACTACCGTATTAACTCGTGTATAAGACGCACTCGTGTATAAGACGCACCCTTGTTTGGAGAAGTCTATTTTAAGAAAACACTTAGCATGCGTGTATAAGACGCAGTAATTGATGAAAGACAGTGTTTGTTTGTATACATGATATCCATCTAAATGTTGGTTTTCCAGCTAACTGAGCTATTTGAATGAAAATCACTGCCAACTTGTTGTAAACAAACAGTAATTTTCTGCTTCTGAGAAAGGGGGAGGGGGAGTCTCTTCCCAGCAGCTGTTGCTTGCTCTAACAGGCGCGCACCTGCCTTTCCTCTGCATTCCAAAACAAACCCAACTCCTCTCCTCCCCTTCCATTAGGATCGCCATTCAACAGTGTTTAGTCTATTTTATGTCTGTCAGAGCAATGTTTTTCAGACTTAACATATATTTTGTCTCCTGATCTAAATGCAAGGGAAAACATTTTATTGCACAAACTTAATATGTTAATAATGTTGTGTCTAGACACAGTATGAGTAGTCCAGACAGAGTGAGAGGGAAAGGCAGAGATAGACAACATGTGGCAGTCGACCACAGCTCTGTTTACAAACATCCACCTTGGATTTACTGGGAAAAAAGCTTGGTATGCGTGTATAAGACGCAGGGCTGTTTTCAGAATCAAAATATTGACATATAATTGCGTCTTATACACGAGTTAATACGGTATTATTTTGTCATACTAAAATATCACTTTGTACTTTTCACAAATCCGGTATCGATGCTCTTAAATATGTAATTCTTTTGATCCTGATTCTTCATTATCTACAGACTAGGTATGTAGTAGAACATTTTAAATTTATTTTTAGTACTTAACACAAAATACAGTGACTCATTACTGTACTTTTCAGGGTACTGTGGATTGAATATTCTGATATTTGTCAACTGATTTCTCTTTGGCAGTAAATCCTAATCAACTAATAAGGATTAGCTTCACTAGTTTAAAAATGATGGTTAATGGTTACGGTTACTTTGTGTTATAATATTGCACAAGCAGAACTGCAGAATAACGTATTGTTATTCAACTTATTGTGGAAGAAATAATTCAATACTTTGAAGTTTGAACGGTACACAACTTTAATTTATTAAAATCTCAATTTTTCCACAAGTATTTACTTTAGTTTAAAAATGATGGTTAATGGTTACGGTTACTTTGTGTTATAATGTTGCACAAGCAGAACTGCAGAATGAATAACGTATTGTTATTCAACTTATTGTGGAACAAATAATTCAGTTCTTTGAAGTTTGAACGGTACACAACTTTAATTTATTAAAGTCTAATGGCGTTTTCCATTGGGTTGCTCTCGGATCGAGCTTGATTTTGCCTCTGACGTCATGCTCCGTCCCAGAGCTGCTCAAGAACTGCTCCTAATGGAATATGAAAACGTTTTTTAATGGCGGGTTAGTTTATGTTTCAAATGAGGTTAGATTTACTTTAACATCAATAATCGTGTAATTACATCACTAAATTGTACGGCTGGGTGAATATATTATAAATACAATATTATTAATGAACTGTATCAAGTTATATACATACCTACTTATCGCTGGATCCATCACTTATTCTTGTTAACAACGACGGCCAGTTATTTGAAATTTCTCGTTTTCGCGCCTTGCTCTCGACCACTCCGTCGAAATATTCAGAGCGAGAAAGATCGATCCGGGAGCGAGCGGTCTGCCAATGGAAAACGACAAAAGTGCTCCGGGAGCGATCTCGATTTCCCAATGGAATATGACTACCTGCTCCCGGAGCGCGCTGGAGCAGTACGGAGCACCCAATGGAAAACGCCATCAATTTTTTCACTAGTATTTACTTTAGTGACTTTAGTAGTTTAGTGATTTACTTTAGTTTACTTAAGTTACTTTAGTTTCAGGAGAAAATTGAAATATTTAGTGAGACAAAAGAGAAATATAGAGGTGAAAATATTGAGGTTTTTAGAAATAAAGTTTGTGATGAACAATTCAAAGTATGGTATTATTTCTTAACATTATCATATATCTATTCTAAACTTAAAATCGGAAGATGAAAATAATTCAACTAACTCGAGTATTGTCCATGTTTCCTGACTCTACAGAAATTTGTTGAACAGCATACCTACTTTTTTCATTAGGTACGACCGTACGCTTGACAACATAACTTTACATTACTGATGATGTGACATTTGTCTATTACTTCCATGTTTTAGAGACCGTTGAGAAAATATTTATAAATTAACAGAGGATGAATTATTTTTATGTTGCGAGGTGTAATTTATTGTAAAAAAGGTATTCTTCGTGAATAAGTACCTACTATCATGATTATTAACTTTAGAAGTGATTTGCGTGAGAGTGGAAAATATTTGATTTGGATGGTCTGATTTTTTTAATGTATAATTATACTGAGTGGCATTGCTAATAGATATCTGGTTTGCGTACTTAGTGACATTTGAACAATACTTTGCTGCAATACTAAGAAGAAATTAGCTATTTCTCGGTTCGTTGGCTTAATGATGTGCCCACCGGACAACTTAGGTTGAATTTTGGAATGTTTATTTATTCAATCGGAGTTTAGATTGTCCCTACAAGTGAATCGTGTGTCGCGTTTTGTCTGCCGCAGTGAACTAATAGATTGTATCCAGAGTGACTTATTAGGAACATACCTACAGTTTAGTTTGAGAATAGTTTCCTATGATTGTGCTGATATGGAATGAACTCGCCGAATTTGCTTGCTAACGGTTTTTTCTCATCGATGTAATTTATTCGAAAGCACCACGTATTTTCATTGCAGCACTTTTTACTTAAACTATTTTAACGTGTATTATCATTGGAGCTCATTTGGTGTTGTAACTTGGTATTTTTTTGGTACATTTTGACTGAAACGTGTACGTACTACTTAACTAGGTATGTCTTGAAATTGTAAAATATTAACATGGTACCTAATTTTTGTTTGTTTATATTTATGTGACAAATTGTAAAAAATGACAACAGTTTCCACAGAACAAACATGATCTCAAATATGAATGATATGCTGATATTTTGTTGGTACACAATAAATGGCAGAAATATGAAGCGATTGGCATCAAAGCTCGTGTACTGTCTCGTAAAAAGATTAACGCTTGCTCAGAGTTCTGTGTGGATTGTCTCCAGTTTAAAAGCAAAGGAATGATCATGTCTAGTCAATTGTGATTCATTACGTGAAACTAAAAGCAATTTGGATATCAACGAAAAAGAAAGCAAAGGTTGCTACCGTGCAATACGAAACCAATACTTCCAATATCTATATATTATAATGATCAATATATTATATCAAATAGTTGATTGTGGATCCAAGCTTTTTAGAGTATCCATTCTTGTTGTTGATATAAATGTATATATAGAGGTTGCGCAATCAATGGAGACAATTGTTGTTGTCGTTGTTATTCCGGGGTGTACCTATCCAGCGCTTGCCAATTCTAGCGCAATGTTCATAGCTCTAGGTGGCTGTATGTACATAGTCTCTGTATGTGTAAATAGAATTACAGGAAGACATTTGTAGGAATAATCAATGTTACGGGTTTTTATCCACCGCTTGATTTTAATGTTGACAAAGTTTCGACAAAGTTTCTTTTGGTGAAGCGTCTGGGTAGTGAGCAGCATGATCTTGAATAATTTTCAAATTAATTTTTCAATACTGTTACAAAACATACCTACTGCATGTGTTCAGTACGGCTCAAACTAATAAATTTCAATTCAATTTGAAGAAGCATGTTAAGTTTGTTTATGTATTATTTTGTGGACGTTTTCGGAAGCATCGAGTGATATCAAGGCAGTGGTCATTACTTCTTACATTGTTTATTGCTTCAAAATTTGTCTAAAATATGGCAATAAACATATGTGGCACAAATGAAAACTAATAGATCATTCCTTTCGATGTTATTACTTAGCTTAACAGTTCTTTGCACGTTCATTGGCTTAGGGTCGGTCTTTGTACCTCTTGCTAAAGTTAGCTACCGGATCAAGTTCTTGATAGCGTTAGCAAACGTCTTTCAACTACTTGATCGTGTTAGCCATGTAAAATTATTTTCTTGCTAACTTGATCCATTAGCTAGCTATCAAGAAGTTTTGCAAGAGGTACAAAATCTGGCCCTTACCAAACTCGTAAGCAGTTATATTTGTTTTGCAAATTGGTTTAAAATCTTTTCAAGGACACTGTCACTATTCAGACATCTTTAAAGCCAGCATAATTGTCTTAGCTATACAAATTAAATTTGAGAACTTTGTCACCTAAAATACCAGTTGTGCGATAAATACTATGATAATGTTACTGATTCCGGGCAAGAACAAGTTGGGCATTTTTGTCTCTTTAATAATTGTGGATTTCAAATGATGTTACACATATTATACAAGCTAACATACACCCATAATTACTTTTGTTTGATGCACTTTCATATTTTTTGATCAC
The DNA here is from genome assembly GCA_934045905.1 of Leuctra nigra. Taxonomy (NCBI): domain Eukaryota; kingdom Metazoa; phylum Arthropoda; class Insecta; order Plecoptera; family Leuctridae; genus Leuctra; species Leuctra nigra. Next base: position 11,202,280 of record OW203770.1, read on the forward strand.
AGTTTGTCATTGACTTCATTCCACTTTTTTGATATGTAATCATTCATTTTGTCTGATATTACTGTTAACAATTCTTGGGGAAAGGCAGTGACTGTTTCATCTAAATCAAATCATCTAAACATCGGTATCGCGACCCACTTTAATAATAAATTTCTTACATTTACAATCTCTTTTTTATAACATACATTAATGGTAGGGGTGTGCGAATAGTGAATTTTGATGTCGAAGTCGAAGTCGAATAGTTGCCCATGAATTTCTCGAAGTCGAAGTCGAATTCGAATATCGAAGTTTCTCGAATAGTTCCTCGAAGTCGAATATTTTTGTAAATAATGCTATTTTTCCTACCAACAAATTTAAAAAAGAATTCAAGAAATTTAGATTTATATTTTTTAATTAATGTAACAGTATCATACATAGGTAGGTAGCATAGCATGGTATTGTGCCTATAAATAAAAACATACTTTTTACAATGTGGTATTGAACAGTAAAAATTAAATACCTATAGACACCTAAAATTGAAACAATATCGAAATATTGTATGGAATCTCAGCTATTAACAAAAGGAAATTATTTCCTGCTCAATAAGCTTGTGTTGTACCTAAGTTGAAGATAAGGCGTCTTCAAAATGCTTTGACGCGTGTTGCACTTCGCCCTTGCCAGGGAAAAAGAGTTCCAAAGCCGCTTTTCCTTGCTCTAAATTTGCGTAAGCAGATTCCATAGTTCGACTTCTTGTCGGAAATATTTCGCAAAATTTAAAACACAACACAAAACACATGAATTTGCTTGGCACGGCGAATGCAACAAATTGAAATCAGCTGTCTGCTGTTGGTTGACACAAAACGAGTTTTGGCGTGGAACTTGGAGGGGGGTGTGTATATTGTGCGCGCCGCGCGACCTTGTCCTTGGGCGAGATGTACGCTGATTGGTCAAATGGAAACTTCTTTACCGACGCGCGCGCACTATTCGAATTTGAACGAATACTTCGACATTTCGAAGTGTTCGACATGTAATAAATCAATATTCGACTTCGAGGTCGAATACTTCGACTTCGACTTCGGCCGAATACTTCGCCTAATTCGAATATTCGCACACCCCTAATTAATGGATATTTTCTAATTACATTTACGATAGATTTATAAATTAATAAATACGTTTATAATAGTATTTACACTTAACTATTTGGATTAAGTAGATCTATAAATTAAAATACAATCATTTAATTTAGAATACATTCGAAAGACTTCATTCTACATCTAAGGAGCTATTTCCGTTCCTCATATAATAAGGTTACAGACTGTAGTTGACAAAATAAACTGTTAAACCCTAAGTTCCCTTCCTACCAAATAATGTCAAAGCGCAAACTTCTTAACGTCACTTGGCTCTTGTTCACGAACTCAAACATTGACTAGAAAATCTCATGCACCCAATACGACCTCCACTAGTCATCTGATATAAATTGCAGAAGCAACTGAGGACTCCTGTAGAGATGAGATATTTCGTTAACAACCGTGAACAAAGTGTACCATCTATTCTTCATGAGGAAACGAATGGAATCAACAGAGAACAGCTTAATTTCTTGTGGTGTTTATACATTTTAGCAGCTGATAATAAAGGTTGGTTTTTCAATGCTCAGTTCAATAGTTGATGTGAAGTCTATTGCCATGGCAATAAATAATGGTATTCGTAGCATGACCACTTTGGTAACAGTTAAGCTTAGCATGCATGATTTATCAGAGCATTGAAAAACCAGCTCTTAAACTGTTAAACATGTATATATCTTGAGAAATGGAGCCAATTCATATAGATTTTATTCCCCTTCTCTCATCATACAGAATAGTGACGTCAAGAAGAGGTTGTGGTCAAAAGTATAACCCCTCCATTATGAGGCTTCGGTAAGGTAACGGGAAGTGCACGGTTCTTCAAAGCGTTTTTTTTAGATTTTCTTCAAACAAACAATATCCAAAAATCAAAGAGTAGCTGCACATTTAAACTGACATATGAAATAATACAACACACTAAAGTACATTATGACCTCTCTGGTATGAGATTAAAGTGTTAAATGCGATTATTTTACTATGTAACTCGTATTAAACATTTTAGGGACACATCAGAGGTCGTAACTTAGGCATTATTTCGTATAGTGAGTTTAAATTTGCACCTACTCTTCGATTATTGGACATTCTGTTAGTGTTAAGAAAAAAACTAAGTAAGAACATTTTGAAGAACCGCACTCGCCCCGTTACCTTACCGACGCCTCATCAAGTTCTGTGTCACTAACAAACACCAAGCTTACCCGACGTAATGTGTGCTCGGCCTTGTGTGCCCAGGTCGTGTGACGATTGGCTCGGGTATGAGCAGCGACGTCTCAGGCCGCACTCGGCCGGTGCTCAGGGCAGTTTGGGACGTAGCTTCTCGCGCTCATCGGTCCACGTCGATCGGACGACTTCGCAAACCCAGCGGTCTAGCCTCAGAGTAAGACTCATCAAATACTTATACTAATCGAGACGGAGATGTGAGGAGCAGTTGCTTTTGGACGGGTCACGGGTTTACCAACGCTGTCGAGGACTGGGATATCTTGATGATTATAGGTACTAACATGCTATTTTAAATGTATTTTTTTTATAAAGTACGAACTGTATCGAAGGAAGGGTATTTAAATCTGCATTATTTTGCTAGATTTCTTGTATTCGTGCGATTTAACATATGTCAAAAGTCTATTTCGAATTCCAGTAAACCTTAATGGTGGAGCTTTTTTGGTTCTAAGTGGACTTCCACAACATAAAAGTTGTAAAGAAGTATGAATGCCCCATTGAAACCTTTTTGTGTGAATGTTATTCAACTTCTCTCGTAACATTTGTGATTTAAATTTCAAATCCAGCCCTAAATTCGTATTTCTCATTCCAGTTAAAAATTAGTTACTTAAAAATGTTCTTAGGGCCAGTCTTTTTATGCCTTGCTAACTTTTATACAGTCAATTAGGACTATATTGCCATGGCAACAACCAATGACATTCCTAGAATGACCACTAATTAACTGTTAAGAGCTAATTGAGACTTTAGCAGAGTATTAAAAGACCGGGCCTTAATAGTTTAACTGACTGATCTCTTAATTCTCTTAATTGATGATTATAATTTTGTTGCAATTGCAATTGCAAACCAGCTCAAAGTACGCACGTTGGTAAACCCGTTTCCTGTTCACTTGGCGAATTGTCCTCGATTGCACGCTGACTCTTGCGCTGCGTTTGAGAATTGTTTCCGCTCGCTTGGTTCCTTCTTTGACCGTTGGCGGCACGCATGACTCTGTCTATCATTATTTGTTCTTTCTTACATTCACTCACAACAAACACAAACAAAATACACTCAAACTCTTTCCGATGTATTTCTTTGTAACTAAAACTATAATTTAAAACTGTTGGTAGTTGTTGTTCTAGAAATAAATTGAAAATTAAATATGTAGTTGACTAGTCATTATCTTTAGAATTAGATATTATTTAAAAAACATAATTTTATATTTTAATTCACATGCTTTGTGATATTGTTGGATTGTGATTTTGTAAAACCTTGACTTCCTTTAATTGTACATTGTTTACAGTAAGTACATACATTCATTCTTTTTGCAAAGAAAATATTCCATCATGAATGGTGGATTGAGGCCTACACTTTTACTTTTATTTGTTCCACACATGTCAAGTATATTTAAAAAAAACATAGACCATGAGTATGACAGAAGGGGAAAATAATGTACCTACATGAAAAACTTGAAAAGAGGCTCAAATTATTTGAGTATTTGTATGTTTCGACAACTTATTAGTTGTAAAAAGTCCACTTAGGTCCGGTTTTTCAATACTCTGTTACATGTTAAAAGTTGATTAGGAGTTGATTGTCTTGGCAACAACCAAAAGAGACCACGCACTTAGTAACTGGTAAACGTTAGGGTTGGGATTCGATTTGAATTGCTAAATCGATGTCAAACTGAAAATTTCAACATCGAAATAATTTTGACATCGCAATAATAAGCCAATCGAAATAATTACGGCGAATTTGGCATCACTGCAGTTGCGTCTGTCCAAGGCTATATTCCTAGCGCGAGAGATGTCCCTCTCACACCCCCCTCGCGGCAACAAATGACGAGAAAATGATTGAAGTAAAGTAATGTTTTCATTTAAAATAAACTACAGTACACCATTTATTTATGTAAAAGGGAACAAATAATAAAAAAAAAAATTCGTTGCAAATCCAGTTGCAAATTCATGGTTTTATTAGACTTGTTGCTGGAATAAATCCCGTGAAGCATAACATTGTCTGCATTCAACATCCTTTAGCAATGTTGCCCATAATGTTCACTTTAAATCCAAACACTTTGCACAATTCACTTCGTCTCCGCGGAGGGGTTAATTATTTTTTTTTGCGTGGAAACGTTCTTTGACGAGGGAATAAAAACAACACGGGCTGAATGGCAAGAGACAACTGAACTGACCAACCCACCCTCAACTGCACACGCGGTATGCAGGAAGGACGGAAGCAGGCCACTCAGCTGATCTTGAGGGGCACTTTACACTGTTGCCAGTTCTACAATACTGCGCGCAAATTCTCGGATTTTTTTTAAACGATGTCAAACGATTATTTGATTTAAAAATTCAAATCGATGTCGAATCAAAACTAAAAATATCATTCGACATCGATGTCAAATCGAAAAATCGATTTCAAGTCCCAATCCTAGTAAACGTAACTACCTACTGATTGAACCTAGGAGGGACAGAGCATTGAAAAGCCAGCCCTTAGAGGCTTACAGCTGAGGTTAATGGCCTTCAAAGAGGCTAAAAGTTGTTAAAATAATAAATACCAGAATGTCATTGGCTGTTGCCATGCCAATATAGTCCCAATTAACTGTTTCAAGGAGGAGCCTATTCTTATAGATTAATCTCCCATCTCTCATACAGTTAGTACTTGCTTTTAAGACTGGCATAAATTCAACAAAATGCGGAGACTCTTAATGTATGTGCTGTGAACAAATAAAAACGTTTTGTTCGGTCTCACTTGCCGTGTGTGAGGTGGCAAAATGTTTTAACGACCTAATTGACTTGATGACAATATGTTCCTTCACTCATCGCTTACGTGCTCATCTGTCAACAGTCAACGAGTCGGCTCTACCTGAGCAAGGTTCGTTGAAATCTCTTCCATGTCTAGCGTGCTTTGTCAGAGTGGGTTTGTGGGAGTAAACGGGCGGGGCGGGATAAGTGGAAGAATACGCGTATTATTAACTACTCGACCAGATTCTGTAAGGGTTTAGAATTAATTAAAAAACTGAAATATGTATTCTTCAAGATTCATATTCCAAATCTGAGTAAACCGAGTCAATTTCCGAAAGCGAAAGAATGGTCCAAAGACAGCGGATGTCAAAACCCATTAAATAATCACTTTAAGTAATGTGTAATCATGAGAGAACAAGACAACATTGCTGTACGTTCTGGTTCAAGGTATTGAAACTCCGTTTCTCTCACCTAAAAGTTAAATAAACAATAAGAATGTGTAATATTACATAAATTAATAACTTGGTCAATGTGGTTTCTATGATGCACCTGAACCAACGCTGACAATGCTGCTACCTAAACTCCGTTTCATGCAGTCTAGAGTCCTGTTTAACATGGGTAGTCCTATACCTGCCCATGCTATCTAGGACTCTAGACCCCATGAAACGGAGTTTATACTGAAACTATGTCACAGTTCTATGTTAGATTGTCAATAACTACTTAATATTAGTAAACCTATGTAGCAATATTTGAACTGTCTGCCACCACAAGAACCAATATACTCCTCACTATAACAATTAATGTTACCAAGATCTTGATCATGTACCTACCAACTAGTAGTGATTGTAAATACTATTCAATATCTTTTCGAGTAAAGTATTATTTATGAATGATTAATTACGATGATGAGTGTTCTTGATTTAATGTAGTTTCCATTTTCCTGTAGAGTAGAACAAGAGGCAAGTAATACACTTCTAGTCGGTCATGTTTCTTACGAGAAACTGGCTTAATGCCATTTACTATTCATATTATCAGATGTACCTAGGCTCTCTACATGTACCTATTAGCTCTGCTCTATATAGTCATTGTAGAATGCCAAGTGGCTCGTTTCTACGATATATTTATAAAAGTTGCTAAACCCCGAATTATCTACATGTATCAATTTTTAATCGATATCAAGTAGGTATTGAGCTCAATTTTTACTAGTAACATGTTTTAATTAATCAAAATATGTCAATAAGGTATTTGGTACCGTTGATTTGACTCATTTTTTCAATTTATGTTAAGTAGTGGTATTCTATTATTTTTGTTTTCACCTATCCTTATAAGACTGTGTTTTAATATTCTTCACTCAGCAATAGAATTACTCAATTACTACTATGACACCTCCGTAACAATTCAATAATCAATATGAATGGTAAAACATTGTTGCCGACTTTTTCTCAGCTTTTTCTGTGCTTCAACTTCAATTTACACTTCGTGCAACCTAAGCTTCAAACTGTTTGTGTATTGAGCCTTTTGTACTGTGACTATTCCTATCCTATAGTATTAAATGGTATTAATAAGACTCACAGTAGCCTTCCTTTTCCTCGATGTTGTTTTTGTATTCAGTACCATTTATACCATGAGAGAAGGTGAATAGAATCAACACAAAGAGGTTCCATTTCCTGGAAAATGTAAATGTTTTTACAGCTGTTAAATTGCCAAATGTAATCTAGAAGGGAAAAGAGCTCAACCAATCGGGTCAACTTTTGAGGGGACTTCATATAGGTACACGTAAAAACAAATCATATCCGATGAATTGGAACCTCTTTCTCGGATTATTTTCTCCGATTCTCGTGGTATAGATACTAGCATGGGGTGTGGTATTCTATTAAGAACATGACAGTTCTTGATTTTTTTTTTTACCAACAACTCCTGGATCGGCACCTTTACTTTGGTAGAAAAAATAATAAAAATAATGTTTTTTGAATTTGCACATTTTAAGTGCATTGTTTTTTAAAATTTCTGTCTTCTTTTGAGCACAGTACTGGTGACGATCCTAGAATTGTTAGTTTTATAAATGAAATCTATCTGCAAACTGGATCGGCATTATCCCGACAAATTGCCGCTACATGAAATGTCTGATGGCCATTACGTTCTTGTCTGTTTTCTCTCGCTCTAGTTTTCATCCTGGAGAAGCTCGCAGGTATTAAACAATATTTACTATCGAGGTAAAGAGATGGTTGTTCGCCCGCCGTGAGACTCGAACTGGGTGTTTGTTCGCTCTTCTCGGCCTCCCACGGCTCAAGGCAAGAACTCAAACAATGTAGCTAGTGCAAGAACTACCCGGTTTCTACACAGTCGTCTACAGATCCTAAATATGGATTCATTAAATCATCGTCTAAAATTCATTCAACGTCTTACCACTAGAGAAGGGGATAGCTTCCACACAGAAAGATTCCATTTCTTGCCATAGTCATGCATTTGTTTACTTGGCTGCAATGGACCACCAATAGACCCGTTTTTAAGCTGGCTCAACCAATCGGGCATGGTCTCAGATCTTCATAATTTTTTGTCAACTGATTGATAATGCCATACACCATCTCTAAAAAAATTAAACACTAATCGTGTCTAGTTTCTGAGATAGGTACGTTGAGTTTTCTCCCCCATGTTATCTTATGGCAGTCACGTAAAATAACGAAGATCTAATTTTTATGTATTACCAACTTGAAACAAAAAACTTATTTTCTGGTATACTTAGTCCAGCAAGCATGTAGCCTTTCCTTTCATGAGACGAGCAGTATTGTTCGACCCTTGTGCTCTGACAAGATACAACTCTTTTTATGACCTGCCACCCCTTCCACCTACACATTTGCCATTTTATACAACTTTCTGTGAATTTTAAAAGCCAACTGCATTGAAAGATATTTGGCACCACAACAAAACAACCCTTTCCCGGACACCTGCAGTGGTTGAGAGATATTTACAACCGGGCAGGCGTCAAAACACTCCGTATTACAAGCTAAGCCCATTGTTGAATTTTACACAGCATTTTGCTGAACTGGCTACACGCTCACTGGGCCAAGTATAGATAGTTGGATATTCTACTACTTGGAAAAAAACTTAAAACAATACCAACGAGTGCTATTTTAATAGTTATAAAACAATATCGAAATGATTTTCCTATACCTCCTGTGTTACAGTTTGTTCATTCTCGGAAGGTAATAAATTGAAACCTCATTAACGACATGTGTGGCAAGTCAAATGATATTGTATGATTCTTTTTTACTTAAATATGGTTGAAATGTTCGATAAAGTTATTCATGATGGTTATTTCAAAAAATTTATATTTTTGAGTTTTCGATAAGTTGAGCCATTGGTCTTTTGACAACTTAAAAGTTTAAAAATTTCACAAGTTACTATTGAGCTTTTTGTGTGTATTCTTATTCCCTTCCCTCTTGGTATAGACAGTAGAGGTAAAGTAGAGGTTGTTGAAATGGTAAGGCCTCTAATTATGAGTACTTGCAATAATTGCTATAAATTAGTATTTAAATTAGGGCAACAGTACATTACATAATATACAATAGGCAGCGTGGTTAGACTACAGATAGCGCTGCAAAAAGTACAGACAGAGCCACCTAATCTGTGGGAAGGAAGCTTACCTTTGGCAAGGCGTCCAAGTCGCTGCAGTTATACGTTATGTTGCTGTACATATTACGCATTATCACTCCTTAAAATTTACACAAGATTAACGAATGTTTATTAGCCTACAAAATATTGATAATAAAGTGTTCACAATTGCACTGAATCTGATCACAATATTAATTTGCGCGACTTGGTTCTGATTCCGAAATATTTTGAGTACATTTGTTGACATCTGATCGGTTGCTAGGTCACGGCCAATGAGAAATGAAACAGTTGAAGATCATTCCCACAAATGTTGCTGATTTCTCTCACTCGTGGCGAACACTCGGTGCCTATAGCCAGAGCCAGTTGTTTGTGGTGATAAAAAAAGCCAAAATTCGTTTTTAACATTCTGAAAGTGGTGAATTGGTGGTGATAATTATGTTAATTTTCGCGATTGGTGGTGAAATGGAAAAAAATGATTTTTGTAAGAATAAGTGTGAAATATGACGCGCGAGTGACTTCTCACTAGTGAGACTCCGAGCGTGCGCATGCTCACCCCTGTTCAAGGTCATGTAGATGCGGCTTTCCATGCTTAGCAGCCAATCAGCTAGCAACCTCATACACTCTTTGGCTGGCACTGACAGCTGGCTTACGAAGAAAACAGTGTGATTCTTTCTATTTCGTGGTACTTAAGACACTGATCGAGGAAATTTTCGTAAAATATATACTCGGAATCGGGAAATGTTGGAAAACATGTAGGTTTGGTACAAAATCGCGTGAAATCGCGAGAATTCGTCAATATCGCGTCAAAACACAAATTTCGCGTACATTCGCGAGAAAAAGATACATATATTTGGAATCGGGAGTGTATGAAACGTAAAGATATGACAGAAAATTCATGTTTCTAAACATTTCGCGTTTATCGTGGAAACCATAAACAACTGGCCCTGACAATAGCCATTGCCGTCTGGGGAATTCTATAGCTTGGCAATATTCTTTTCCTGCATCATGCTTTATCTTGCCAAAGCTAATTGCTGTTGGACACTTTATTTTGTGATTTTGAAGATAAACTGGGTTATTTTGTTGGACAACACACTAGTATTTCAAATGCGAGGTGTCACTTTTTGTGCAGTGCGGTTCTCTCATTTCAACCATTGACTTCTGCTCTAGGGGATTTGTGAGACTGTCGTTGATGTCTAGTAACGAAGGATACCTACTGATCATAGGCGTGCGCAGGAGAAATCATTAGGGGGGGCCAACATGGGCGCCGTCAGGATTTATGATAGGGGGTGTAAAGTGCAAAGGAAAAAATTTGACACGGGTTAAGGGGGGTGTGGGGGGCGCGCCCCCCACCTTGTCCCGCAGGGCGTTTTTTGGTTTTTCTACACTTTGAAATCAATTTTGAGACGTTTTGAGGAGCATTTTCTTTAAATTATGTTTAAATTTTCCACACCTTTTCATTACAATGAGGTGAGGGGGGCATGCCCCTAAACCTGGCATGGCTGAGCATTTTTAGTATTTTGGGCACTTCAAAATGAATTTGAAACGTTTTAAGGTACTTTTTGTTCCCAAAACTTTTTTTTCACGACATAAAAATATAAATTGATATGAAAGGGTGTTCAGGGGCAAAGCCCCTACATATTAGAGCAATTTTGAGTCATAGTAAAAATACATTTTTAGGGGAAATACCAAGAAATTCATGAAAAATCGTGTTTTTGGAAGGTACCTTGTAGGCATTGTTTTCCAAAATTTTGTGTTTTTGATCAACCTAGTACTTGAGCCCAGTGATTTGTGCAACTCCAGTCTGCCCCGCAGGGAGATTTTTTTTGTTTAAACCCATTTAAAACAAAATTTTGACACTATGAGGACCACATTTTATAAATTTTTAGTTGAGGCTAACCCATTAGGGGGGGCCAAGGCCCACGCGGCCCCCCCCCCCCGTGCGCATGCCTATGCTACTGATCCGTTCTTATGTATAGACCAAGGTAAAATTCTTCACGCATCCGGCTGAGATTGTCTTACATTTCACAAGATTGCAGGAAAGCTGATGCAGCACAACAATATACTTAGTATGTAATATGAATGTCTGTTATAAATATGAAGACAGGGCATGGTATTAAACAAAATTAATAATAGGTATGTCTCTAAATTGCCAGAATCTGGTCAGGCAGTGCGGCCTCTGACATAGGCGAAAGCATTCAGTGCTGCAGCTATAGCACTCACGAAATCCCATATAGAGCGGAAGTCAATGTTTAAACTTGCGTAATGTTTAAACCGGACCAGTTTAGATGCTGCAGTAGAAACACAATAGTGTGATACCAACATAATTAATAATTAATAATAAAATTAAAATTATGTTTCAAAAATTTCTAAAAATCCTTTCATTTGTTTGATTTGTAGGTACACTTGGCCAAACAAAAATTGAACGTTCAATAAATCTTATAGGCTGATAAATGTAAGATCGCACCATCAGAAGTCAGTCTAAGCGATCTCATTAGGTTTGTTCGTCGGGGTGTTGTAACCTGCTCGGAGCAGGCGGAAGTACGTCACTGAATATGTTTAAACTTTTCCGTGACGACTTCCGGTGTGTTCCGAACAGGTTAGAACACCCCGACGAACAGACCTACTGTCTCACTCTAGTAGGTGACCTCACATTTCAATGATAATAACAAGCTTTGATTGGTTATGGGACATGACCAGCAGTCATTCAAATTTATTCAACGATCAATTTTTGTTTGGCCGAGTATACATACGGATAGACAAAAACACTTCTTCACAAAATCTGGGTTTATAAAACTTTAATGATGCGATTCAAACTATTTGGCCCACATAATTTATTTGTCATGCAAAAGTAATTAACATCACATTGCACCACTCGATGGTCACTCATTGATCGCACGACATTCAATCTCTGCAATATGTTTCCTCCGTTCACAGGGCTCGCTAAGTCGAGCGTTAGGCTTCAAGGTACGTCAAGAGTCTTCGAACTCGTCTCAGATAATCTCACCGTCGTCTTCCTCCGAGAGTCGTTCGTCGCAGAACGTCTCTCCGATCAACAGCCAATCGGGCGGCACGTTGAAACGCAAGCCCAACCACCGTCGAGTCAAATCCATCGGCGACATCGACATTGCCGCGATCGAACCTGTTTAACGGCACGAGAAGGTAGGCGGTGAATGGTAGTATTTCGACGTGTGATTTGCTAAGAAAGGTGGTTATAAATTGTTAATCAAAGTGGAACAAATAATAGATTCAGATGTGTGCTTGAGCATAAGATTTTCCTAAGTATTTCTGACAAACTATCTTAATGTACCACAAGAGAAGTGTAATGGATCTACGTAATGGGTTCCATTTTTTATGCATTCTAATGGTACCTATTTTAGTTGTTCAAAGTCCATATTTCAAAGTTGTAAAAATACCTACATCAGGACGCTAAGAAATAAAGCCTTTTTATGTGAAATTTATTTCCTTTCTCTCGAGCGGTAGGTGGTATCTCTACTATAAATCAAACTCTTAGTTTTAGCAACAACCTATTCAGAAGCCACAGCTTGATTCTAAAATCAAAAATATTATTAATTTTATTATTCTAGACGATCTACATACATATTAGTACCACTTACCAGTATACATGTTTATTTGTTGTTTATTTTGTTTATGTATTATTTTCGTGTGCTAATAAAAAGTAAGTTCAATCAATCAATACATATTGTACGAGAAGAAATTACTCGAAACCAATTCAAAAGTCGTTGAAAAGAGTTGGGCTCGAGTGCCATTAGTTTTTCGAATACAACTAAATACAACTTTCGAATACTTACCAAGCTACCTACTATTAACTTTGCATCCTTTCTGAAGATTCAAGATAGTAAACTTTATTTTCAACAAGAAAATTATGAAACATACCTAATAACATAATTGACCTAATGCACAGTAAAATTATCACCACCTTTCTTGGCAAGTCACCGGACGTGTTGGGACTTGGGAGCATCATGATACGGGTTCAAGAAACTAGTAAAATTGGGTTATGAGTCCATAATCGCCTATCATTATATCAATTGACGAAATAAGAAAAGAGCAGTTAGTTGCTTTGTTTAAGTCTTGTGTCCAAAGATATTGACATAATCAGTAATCTCACTGGCAATGACTTCATCCTAACATTTAGACAAATGTACTTACGGACGTTCAAGGGCTCAACATACAAATATGGAACATGCACCGAACTTATGGAACTTGACCAAAAAACAAAGATTGTTGATAAAATCAGATTGACTGAAAAATATTTGATGGCAGCATCAGAATTAGACTATGCGATCTCCTTCACTCTCTCAAGTAGGTGAGCTCTCGTTTCATGGATAATAAGAACTGTCAAGAAATCTGACCAGCAGCCAATCTGAATTATTTAATGATCGTTTTAACTTTGGCCGGGTGTAAAATAGTGATGATTGATGAATGTCCATTTGTCAGACAAAATATTGTGCTTATTATTCCCATATTGAAAGAGATAACAAAACAAAATAGCAACAATATTTCCAAAGCTATCAAGTTGTATCTAGAAGACAAAGAGGGTATTAATTAGCTATTAATTACCCATAGAATAATTAGATAATAATTATAAACTACGAGAGTGACATGACCTTTGATGTCCCAGTATAAAATAATAACCACATATAATATTACAATATCATTGGTATGTGTTTTCGTCGACTGTGATTTAATTCGCAATCATTCCACTACTTACTTATCATATTACAATATCAAGTCAGCTCACTTTGTTATCATTCTTGTATGTTTCAAGATGGATGCTGATATGCCAAAGGTTTAGGTCTCAAAACGCAAGCAATCAATGTATAATATTACTACCTACCTAGGTATATCAAGATTTCAAGAAATATTTGAATTATCATTATTTATTTGTTGATTGTATCATACTTAATATTTTGTAACAAGTTTATTTAACGCACTCACTTGCAATACTCCAAAGTGTTGAAGTATCCACTCATTACATGTAATTATTTATCGAACTAAATAAATAGGTACCTAATTATTAATTAAAATGAATAATTTAAATGCATACCAATAATTTACTATAACCTACCCTTCTTCCATATAAAAACATTGCATGAAGAGTCTGCTTTAACCAACGTAAATTCATGAGACCATCGATTCGATTAGTCAGTTAAGAAAAATATTTCTAGGTATTCATGGACTTCACATAAAATAATCGATTTTACCATTTTCTTTAAAACTTTTCAAGTAACGTGCTAAAACTGGTCTTGTCCTCAAGCCAAGGAAATCGATAACAAAGCAATTGTTTTTGTCATCGCTAGGTTTATTCGTCGGGGTGTTCTAACCTGCTCCGAGCAAGCGGAAGTACGTCATTGAATATGTTAGGTGCAAGGATTACGAATCAAAACTCGACGGACAGGTATAAGTAAACTGTTCCGTGACGACTTCCGGTGTGATCCGAGCAGGTTAGTACACCCCGACGAACAGAGTAACTGTGAATAGCCTCAAGCAGCATGTACTGTGCTTGTACAAGTACTATTTTAAGAATGACGTGATATTAAAAGGAATTACTGATTATGCATGCCAAATTCGATTTGACAATCAAAGAGACGACAGAATGATTTAATGTGCAAAGCATATTATTCAATCATTTTTAAAAAATTTGGTAGGCACCTCTACCAACTAATTTAGTCGGATTTTACAACACCAAACCACTTGCGCCATCACTGAAACTACTATCAAAGAATACGCCAGAAGTACGTAACGTCAATCATTGTGTTGTTTATTGATATAAAAATGATAGTTGATGTCAGTGAATACATCTGTGATTGGCTGATGGTGAGGATGTTTACTGCGAGCCAGTCGAGAGCAGAGCGAGCAGACCTCCGGCGACGCTGACGGACAGAACATAGTTCCTGAACGAACAGTCAAGGAAGTGACCCGGTTTCATGTTACCTACTTCCATTCAAACTAAAATATAATTTAACTACGGAACAGGTTGGCTGAGTGGTTAACACTCTAAGCTTGTATTCCGGAGGCCCGGGTTCGATTCCCGCGGCCGTCCTTTCTGACTGGGGTTTTTTCGTGGTTTTCCCTCAGTCGACAGGCAAATGCTGGGAAGGTACCCTACTAATAGGCCATGACCACCTCCTTCCCACCTTCCATCCTTTCCTACTCTTCACCATCATCTCCCAATCATCATCATAATCATGCATTCGTCGCCATTAGCCTCGCTGCAGAACAGTGCGACGTTAAGCCCCAGACAAAAAAAAAATATATATATAATTTAATTATTAATAGCCAAATATTGTGTCCAAGTTGACACTCAATTTGGATCAAAGTCTGAGAGAGAGTGAGTTCATGTGTCCATTTGCACGACCATGAATTTGTGTGACAAGGTGTGAGAAAATCTGTGAATTTAGAACCCTTTCAAAAGTGACTTTCCACGAAAATGTGGGAGTGATGTTACTTCGACCCTAAGTCCCCACTTTCAAGAGAAGTTGTGATTACATGGCTAATGGCGACGAATGAATGATTATGATGATGATTGGATGATGGGAGCTTGATCAACGTAACTCGTGGAACTGAAATTGTATCTACACTGCCCCGGATATCTTCTAGATTCAACATTTCAGTCCTCGAAATAACAATAATTTGCCAAAATTAATAGACAAAACGGTAGGTAAGGTACGTTTTTACTTTTTACCCTTATCATGAAAAAAAAGTAAATGTCCAAAGAGGCAACTTTTGGGTTATGTGTACATTTTTAAACCGTTACTACCTACGTTTGAATATTTTTTTTTTGTTATGGCGTTACAGGACTGGTAGTCCTACTGCCGCCTCAACAACACTGCTCCTTTGACGATGCGCCATTATATCGGAGGTGAAGTTGGTTGAGGATTCGTAACTAGGGAATTTTATAATACTCAATAAAGTTGGAGCCCAAGATGCAAACGGAAGCAGCGGGAATCGCACGGTTCGTCAGAGCGTTTTTTGACTTTTTGTCTTCCCACTAAATAATTTTAAAAAATCAGATAGTAACGACCCATTACAGCCTAAAGACTAAATAATGCCGCAAACTGAGTACCTACTTTATGACCTCTGCGTACCAGAGGTCATATTGAACTCCAGTGGGCGGCATTAAATTTAGTCTATTAGGCTATTATGGGTCGTTAAGTTATCTGATTTTTTAAAATTATCCTTGGGAAGACAAAATTTAAAAAAACCGCTCTTACGAACCGTGCGATTCCTGTTCGCTTCCGTTTGCCTCCTAAGGCCTAGTTGTCAACTTGTCAAGTTATAAGTTAATGAAAACGATATGCTGGGTCCACACAGATCGTTTTTCAGATTTTATAAAGCCAATCACAAGTCTAGAAACCGCTCACGGCAGACTTGCAAAAGCAAAGAGTAATTTGACCGTGTGTCCTGTCCTGTGTAAAAGCTACCATTTGTATTCCATATCTACTAGTACTACTGTGTAAAACAACTGTAAAATGACCAATAAATTTGAATTGGGTAGGTACCTACTTGGGTCCTCCACTAGGATGACCCATTAAAGATGATTCCTAAAAGTATCAGGGTGGCTCTGGTTTCCGATATAATTCATATGCAGTTTCCAGGTATCTATTGGCGTGTGCAACCCATTATTGGCACACGTCTTAGGTATGTAGAAACCCCATAAAAAAACACTCCGTGTAAAAATACCAGCCAAGTTTCTTCAACTTATAAAAAATAGAAGAAATCTAAAAATTCAGCACTGAAAAGAATTGATATCAAAAAATTGGCCAAGTCAAAACTTTTCAAAAATTACTTGGCGCATCGTGCATATAAATATAGAAGTAGGTCGGTAATCAAATATACTCATCTATACATAAAATATATCGATAATCCCCTAAAAAAACGATTTGCCAAGTATTTTTTGAAAAGTTTTGACTTGGCCAATTTTTTGATATCAATTCTTTTCAGTGCTGAATTTTTAGATTTCTTCTATTTTTTATAAGTTGAAGAGACTTTGCTGGTATTTTTACACGGAGTGTTTTTTTATGGGGATATCATTCCTTTTTTCAGTTTATTCTTACAACTTGTAACATATATTGTGGCACCAAAGACTATAATTCCTTTAAAAAATACGCCTTTTTGATTTGGTGGCTAAGAAAAGTTGTGCTTGTTACTATGCATATGCCATAAATGATAATATGCTATAAAGTATAGCGCAAGTTTCGTTCCAATTGGTCCAGCCGTTCTCGAGTTATGGCATCACTTCCGGTTTTCAAAATGGCGGCTGACTTCACTGCCACCTAAAATTTGTATCTATAAATGTTATGTAACATTATAAGCCTTCTGAATATGTAGTTATTGTTATAAGAGATGATTTTAGTCAGATTTAGCATTTTTATGACGTCACTTCCGGTTTCGGTAAAAGTACATTTCTATTTTGACTATTGATATTCCATTAAGAAGACCGTCCGAATCGTTTGGCGCTAGTTTCGTCCCAATAGATCCATCCATTTTTAAGATATGACGTCACTTCCGGTTTCAAAATGGCGGTACAAAAAATTCGTAAGGCCAAGGTATCATAAGACGCCAAAAGTGCATACCTATGTGGTAAAAATTTCAGATCGATCGGTTCAGCCGTTTAGGCTGTGGCAGTGATAGCAACGTTTCTTGATATCATCAGAATCAGAAAGTGATGTAATTTCACTGTTTTCACGGCCCTCTAGATCGCAAATGGCATAACCTGTTGTTACTAAATTTGGTATATGGGGTGGGGTGAGCCATAGCTCGAAATTAATATATTTTGCAAAATGTGAGATTTTCCAATTTTAAGATCCAGTAGGCCGAAAATGCCATGTTGTTGCTTACAGTAAAAGTGTTTGGTCTGCTCCTCAGTTTATTAGGCATTTACGGTATGTTGAGTGAGTGTGAGTGTACAGTACGACTTGGCTGTGTGAAGCGACCGCTCTACTAGATCCAACAGCAAGTGAAATTTCTTAAAAAACAGAGTTTCTCAGATACTTTTAGAAATTGTCTTTTTAAATGGGTGTGAAGTTTTGTTGAATTTTCGTAATGCCAATATTTGAAAGGATACACAGCCGGTGTGAAAGTCTTGAGGATGTAGAAACTCGAGAATATGACCAACGCCAAGAAGAGTGAATTGTTGTAAAATATCGAGAAGGTGGTAGCTTCGTAGTCGGCGACTTCGTTCTTCTTCCACAAGATCCGTTCGTCCTTCTCCTTGCGACTCATCTTCTTGTCTTCTCCCAACTTCCGTGTCATCTCCCTGTTCACCGCTTCTTCTCGCTTCACTGCCACTTTATGCTTCAGAACAAATTTGGTGTTCTTGTATGCAAGTGCGACAAGGTAAGTGCTTACTAGAGTCACCAACACGAATGAGAGAAGAGAGGTATACAGGTCAATCATATGTATCCTCCAGAATAACCCTGAAATATAAGTTTGGAATTTAAATCCATGCCATAAGGTTAATCACCTGTAACAGGGCTACCTACCCAAAAGGTAGGTAGGCAGGTAGGTACTTACAAATCGGTATCGCAGATACGATAAAAGCGTTCCCGTAAAACAATGCTGACGACTTCGTGGACACATTTCTGCTAAAGTCTTGAAGAAGGAGTTCTTCTTCCTTAGTAAAGTTTTTCGGCTGTCTTTTGCTTGACATGATGAACGGTGAAAGGGGACTGTCTGTGTGGCAAAATTATATGTGACGAGAAGAGTGAAGTAAGCTGTGAGAGCACGGCTCTTTGTTGACGTCGTGTGACGTGTCAGTCTTGAACGATCACGCATGCGCAGTAGTGCGCATAGTACATCGTGTCGTGCGAATAGCATCAATCAACTTCTTTATCGACGAATCAACAAAAAGATCGGGGACTGTCAGTTTTGACAACTATGGCGGGTAGGACTCCACGAAAAGCAATTTTAAGTAGAGAACAATTTCCTATTTCTGTTGAACAATTCGTTGACGGAGTATGTTCTTATAGTTCACAATATTGCAATCATTCTAGTATTTCGTATTGTGTATTAAATGTAATCGGTCCACCCAGTATTTATCCTGATTATGGAGATTTACCTCGAGCTTTTGCTATGGTATGTAACCTCTTCACAATCCTTCCCATCTAGGTAAGTGGATTAATTACAATCAATACTTACATAATACCTACATGTCATTTCAGAGAACGTACGGAAAATGGTGGGAAAAGGCACCATCAGCAGCATCGACAATTATGCCACAGTCTTTAAGGTCTGTAAAGAGCCAAGATTTTATAGGTGAGTCTTTGATGCTGTTGGCTTTCTGATGTTGATTTGTTTACTAGGTAGTAGTACCTACCTACATACCTTTATATGGCAGTCTCGGATTTGAATTACGAATGTGTCATTTAGATGTGGCGTTCGAGGAGTCCGTGATTCCGAAGAAAGTCACGGTGTTTGAGACGTACAATCCAGGTTCGATTGTGCGTATTTGGGCAGCCGATTCTCAACCCCTGACGGACGGATGTAGGAATTGGTACCTTGTTTACGAGGCTGAACCCAGGAGGGAAGTTCCTATAAGTCGGAAGTTTGAGCATTACATTGACAAGTTGTTCATTGCCACACGGTATGTCAACAGATTGTTTTGAAATATATTCGTGAATCATGTGTGCCACATGCAATGTGTTAAATAGCAGTGTTGAGTAAGTTACTTGAGAAAAGGAACTTCGTTAAAGTTAAGTTACTTGGTCAAAAAAGGAACTTAGTTAAAGTTAAGTTACTTCATGAAAAAAGGAACTTACAACTGGTAATTACCAGTTACCCAAAGTTACTTGCAAAGTTACTTTCAAAGTTACCGATGGATTTTTTAGGAAAAAATCGTGAATATTGCGGCAGGGTATAGTGGTTTAAAACGTAATGTCATAGATGCAGGGTAGCATTTTTGTCTGCACAAAGTATCACGGCAAATAGTTTCATTTACACGCATTTTCATCACCAATATAAATCTACAATAGATAGAAATTCACACGTAACGAAATTGAAACACTAGAAGAGGTTATAAACAATGCTCTGGCGCAAGTAATGAAGACGATGGTTGAAGGGAGAATGAGCTGCTACGTCACACTGCAACAAGCCAAGGTCAAGTGAGGGGGTGATTCTCATTGGTCCTCCCTCTACCCCTCATCCCCTTATCATCACTGACGAGGGCATGCACATTCCAAACCAATGACTAATGCAGCTGCACTGCCAGTGGAAACTTGTTTTGATGGCAGATCGCTACTCCGGAAGTATAAGTTGGGAAATTTTGGGAAGATTGCTGAAAAAGTAGAGTCTGTTCAAACGAAAAAAGGAACTTTGCAAGTAACGTAACGTAATATAAAAGTTACATCAATAAAGGAACTTTATCAGTTAAAGTTCCTGACTGAAAAAAAGGAACTAAGTTACCACTAAAGTTCCTGAAAAGTAACGCGTTACCGGTAACGCGTTACTTTCGTTAAGTTACTACTCAACACTGTTAAATTACCTACATATTGTTGTACCCTATTCTAAAATCAATATCACTTAAATTTTATTTGTTTTCTACCTACAATTTAAAAAATTTATAAAATATGAAATAAATTTGGAGTATTTTCTTAAGTTATTAAATAGGTAGGTAGGTAGGTACCTACTAATTATTGCTGCCCAGGACCCCTATTTTCGAGATCATACTATTGCTTGTTTAATCGAGCGTGACGTCAAAGTGACGTCTTTCCTAACAAAATTGCATTCAATCTGCCACATCGGTTTATTGTTTTGTATGGTCTGACGTCAGGCGGCTGTGAAACCATATAAAATTTGTCTCGAACGATCTCGAAAATAAGTCCCCAGTGCCTATGTAGGTAAACAAAAATATTAAAAACAGAGAATTTGGAAATAGAAGGAAGTTAAAAAGATAACTTTCAAAATATAAACAAATGTGTTTTGCCCAGTGATTATCATCTCACTCCACTTTTAAGGTGGCGCGATCACTCGAGGCATAGTTTCGGATCTTCATAAATTTTTGTGTACTTATTGATAATCATGCCATACATAAACCTTGAAAATATTAAACACTTCTCGTGTCTAGTTTCTGAGATAATTTGAGTTTTCTTCCCCATGTTAGCTTATGGCAGCCAAGTAAAATTGTGTCATTTTTAAGCTAAAATGAAGTTCTAATTTTTTTGTACCGTCAGATTTTAACAAAAAACTTTTTTTTTGGTAGACCTACGGACATTCTATTAGGGAAAAAAATTAAAACGATACCAACGTGTGCTATTTTTATTCACCAAATTCGAAATGATTTTCCTATACCTTCCATGTTAAAGTTTTGTATATTCTCAAAAGACATAGAATTGAAAACTCATTATTGGGCGGGAGTTGCAAACTACAGGACATTGAATGAGTATTTTATACTTAAATATAGTTGAACTGTTGTAAAAGGTATTTTGAAATGGTTATTTCAAAAATAAATTAAAATGGGCTATATCGAGTGATCGCGCCACTTTAAACTCAATGTTCTTGACGAGAACGAGGTGTTTCAATGTTTATTGTTTCAGATTACTCCGGATCGAGTTCAACCACCGCCTGCTTGATTACTACACCCAGCTAGATGCCATCTTGCTGAGCGGATGGCGGTGTCCCAGAGTGTTGGACAAGATCGATCTCGGTCAGCTGGAGATGATGAAGAGTGTCGCCAACTGTGGGGGACCCGCTACATCGGAAGCTGGCGGGGATTCTGCTGGGAAGATGGAGGTTTGTTCTTTATACTAAAACAGTTTGTCACCTACACCGCTACCCGACCGGAGTGAAACAGAATGTACAAAAAAATTCACTTAAAGTTAGTCGTGATGTTAGTAATGTGATGTAAAGTTAGTAATGTGATGGAAGAAAACATTAGAATTTGTGAATACCTCTATATTAATTTTTAAAAAATCCTCAAAAGGACTCCGGGTGATATGTAGTACTTATCGCTCTGTCTGTGTATTTTTAGTGTTTAAAAGCGAAGAGCGAAATGATATGAAGATAGGTTCTTAAAATGCCAAACTGAATGCTCTTCACCGATTCCTCTGAAAATTTGTTGTGTATCAACTCAAAAGTGTTGGTGATGTGACGTACCTACTAGCAAAGTTTCAACTTGGCCTGAATATTTCATTTCTTTGCAAACCGATTTAAAAAAAAAAAATATAGCAAACATGTCTGGTTCTTAGTCTTTACATGTAGGTAAACAAAATTCAGTAGTATACACAACAAAACATAAAACGGTATTTGAACAAAATGGATTGGCTGCTGGTCAGGTTCCTTTGACATGTAATCCTTGTTATTCAATTAATGAAATCAGAGCTCACATAGAGGTACTACTAGAGTTAGATAACGAGTTAGCATGGACTTCATCGGATGATGCCATCAAATTTTTCAGCCAATCCTTTTTTTCCCTACTGTTTTATCTTTTGTTGAGTGTAAGTACCTACACGACATCAGATCAACTGTGTGACCTAGACCACATCTCGCCAACAAATTAAAACAGCAAAATCCGAACTAATGAAAAATAAATGAGATACCTATGTATGAACTCACTTAAATATTGAGTCTTTTTAATTTCTTTTCTATGCTTGATGTCTGCACTACAACACAGACATTCATGAATGTCCGTGTTAATGTATGATGTCGTGTGTTCAGCCAGCCGACGTGTTTCCTCTGGACGGTCTCCCGTGCGAACTGCTCCTGAAGATTGTCGGCTACTTGGACCTGACTTCCTTGAGCCGGCTGGCGCGAGTCAACCACAAGTTCAACGCCCTCGCCACCGACCCCTTCCTCTACACCGAGCTGAACCTCAAGGACTACTGGTGGTGTGCGGGCAAGGCGCTCACAGCGCTTGCCGGCAGGTGTCGGCGCTTGCAGAAGCTGGATCTCTCGTGGAGCGTCGGCGTTGTCGAGCCGTTCAATCAGTGAGTGCTTGTTTTGCAGCAGATGTGCCACGATGATAAGAATCGAAAACAGCTTCAGTTGGACTTGGTGAAATCAAGTAGTACCTTATAGTACATACAGGCTTTTATTTTTCAATGTTGATTTAGTGTTAATTTAATATCAACTTGACTACCTGTAGCATATTATACCGGGTGGCCCCAAAAAAAAGTCCAACGGGCGAGACATCACTGTGACGAAACTACTGCACTGATCGGGCTGAAAATGACACCAATTATAAAAAACATACTAAGGTATAATATGTGAAAGTTTTAACACCATAACTTTTATAGAAAAAAAAGTTACAGCTGTTCGAATTTCGTTGACTAAATATCGATTATACGGAGCTCAAAATTCACGCATCCAGAAAATGTCCAATGGCCGGGACGCTGTTTACTCAAAACTACTGACGATATCAAGCTGAAAATTGCATGTGTTGTTCAAAATATATTACTATTGATTGTGTAAAAATTTCAATTAATTTGAATCAATGTACTAACGAAAGTTATGTGATCTAGAATTTGCGCTTAAAAAGCAAAATACACAAGAGACAATTCTCAAGTTTTATTTCACATGTTAATTTTAGAAGTGAAATTATCACCCGTATTTTCTGTTTTTAAGCTCAACTTCAAGATACCATAACTTTCGTTATACTGATTCCAATATATTAAAATTTGTATATAATAGGGTCATATGTTTTGAATAACATTTGAATTTTTTAGCCTGATATCATAAGTTGTGTTGAAAATAAATGTGTCCATGCCAATAGACTTTTCTGAAAAGCGCTCTTTGAGCTCCGTATAATCGATTTTTCGACAACCAAATTCGAATAGCTGTAACTTTTTTCCTACATAAGAAATGTTTTTGAAACTTTCACAGATTAAACATTGATATGTTTTTTTATAAAATGTGAAATTTTCGGACTAATATCTGTGGTAGTTTCTTCACAGCAGTGCCTCGCCCAAGGGACGTTTTTTTTGGGCCACCCGGTATTATTTTAGCAAAATACTCTGATTTGTTCAAAAGTAAAAACAAAACATTTGTCTGAAAGGTGAAAACTGAAATTTTGCACTGTGTTTGAGACTACTAATCAGTAATAAATAATTAGAGATGGGCCGATTCCCATTCCGATTCTCGCGATTCCACCGATTCCTGTCCATATTTTAGCGATTCCGATTCTTTTTGAAAATCCCGCCCTTTTAGCTTGATATTTTAGGTTAAAAACATCGCCAAAGCACAATTCCTAGTATTGCTACTTACTTTCCAACAAAATTAAAGATCTAACACATTAAAAATACATTAAATGTTGTTTTCTTACCACTTTTTTGATTTTTAAAAAATATTACCTGAGGGCAAAATACTAAGGTTGATAAATACAGTGAGATTTGTAGGTATTTGTGAAGAATCGGAATCGGAATCACAAGAATCGGAGCTAAGAATCGGTATCGGAATCGGAATCGTGAAATTTTGGAATTGGCCCATCTCTTGTAATATTATTTAAATTTTACAAATTTTTAGAGAAGTGGGTACCATTTCCTTTTACTGCAATAACTTAATCAAATATAAAATTAAGAAGTGACAAGAAAAGTATAAGAAGTGACAAATTAGTTATAGTTTTCTATTTCTAACAACCATTAAGCATCAAAGTCATATTGTTGATTATTGAGTCTGTAATGCTTGACCTCTGTCCAGCTAGATTCATGTCTGCCAGCGGCTGCCGCTTGACCCACCTGCGAGCGGACAACGTAGCCCTCGACCTGCCGGACATGACTCAGCTGACGGAGCTGTCCCTCCGCAACTGGGACCTCCCCGCCATGCTGATCACGCCCGACAGTAAGCCATTTGACCAGCTGATGTTGTGCTCGAACCTCACACGGCTCGACCTCTACAACTCCATCGTGCACATGTCGCTCATCGTCACCATCCTGCAGAACAACCGCGGACTCAGGCATCTCAATCTAGGTGAGCGCAAGCGAATAGCCAAGTCTCCTCGAATTTTACTTTGGTAAATTCATAAATAACAACACAAATATTAATCACAAACACTCTTATTACTTGAGAAATGGAAAATATTCATTCATAAAAATCATGTTCAAATGTCATTAGACATTTTGGCAGAAAAAACGGTATGTAATGAGAATCAGGAAGGTGATGTCATTTCTAAGTCCACAACAATGTGCTACCTTGGTGATATACTTTGACCTTGTAATATCATTCCGAGAGAACTATTCAACCCACAACAAAAGTAATAACATATCTGTATTCAGCAGCGCCTCAATTTACCATAATATGTAATACAAATATATTGAAATCTAATTATTAGGAGACTTCCCTATTGTCCTTCACGTCAGTTTTTATCTGTTTTCATGTACAGTTCGTTTTTCCTATGTTTGAACTCTCAACAGAATGCGCTGTCATCTGTTTTTCTGCTTGGCAGAGAAAGACTGCATTGCAAGGTGAGTGCGCAATGCAGTCTTTCTCGGCCTGGCAGAACAACTGACGGTGGCTCCTTCTGGTGAGAGTTCAAACATAGGAAAAACGAACTGTATTGGTTAGTATTTTTATTTTTTAAATGTGACTTGTTCGGATATTTCGGACTTCTATATAGGTACACGAGAACAAGTAAATATTTCAATTGACAGCTCTATCACCCAATGAATGCATCTATTGAATGTGAAACCTTCAGAATGTGGCTGTCTGAGCCTGTGACTGAACCTCCCCCAACGCTGAGTCATTGTCTAGGTTCGTGCATCAACCTGATCAACATGGACCTGGTGGCGGAATGCCTGACGATCTTCAACACCTCGCTGGAGTCGCTGGACGCGTGGAAGACTTCGTCGCTCACCGCCACCGGAGTCGACTTCATCTCCAAGCTGACCAACCTGCGGGAGCTGGACCTCGGATGGAGGTCAGTTGTTGAGTCTTGGGGATCAAAAGCACTACATTTGGAGGTCTGAGACCAGAAATCCAATGGACATGGCTTTCAATCTCTTAGGCCGTTGACCTTTTAATTTTGCAGTTGTATTGTGTACAATCTTCATAGTCAGTGGCTTGCAGAACGTCCAAAACAGTCGGCGCATTTCGGTCTAAATGGACCCTCCCACCCCTCCCAGGCACTAGGCTTGAACCTTTCAAGCGATTTCATGTTAGTCTGACTGTGATCCTTCAAACTACCTTCAGCACAACCACCCAGGTCAGGTACCCACCCACCCACCCCCAAAAATACTGGCGCATTTGCGCCAAATTTACATAGGTCAGCACGCCCCTATTCATAGTTCATACGTGATTCAATCAAGCAATTAATTAATTATGATGAATTAATACCTATTTTTACAAATAAGTGATACGTGATGGAGCCACTTCGAGCAAGATGGCTACTATAAGGTCCACATATTAATTTGTTTGTTTTTACATTTCGTGTTTCCATAAAGCAGTGAAAAAACAAAAAACAAATGAAATTTATATTTAGCTATAAATTTACTTTTTTGGCCACAACATACAACTAAATCAAATATTTTAGGGTTGGGCGAACCGGTTCGTTTTCGAACCGAACCGGCTAGCTAGGTTCGAAAAACGAACCTCTAAGGTTCGTTTTCGAACCTTTTTCGAACCTCCCGCCTTTTTTTCCCGCCTTGATTCATTCAAATAATGCGACCAACCTCTTGTCACTGGTCCAACCTCTTGTCTTTACAGGTACAGTAAAATGGTAAAACCTTGGTAAATAGAGCCCCTGTAAGCCGAAATCCATCATAAATCAAAGAAAACTCAATTCCTGCCACACTATAAGGGTGTTCCATGTTCAAATAAATGTTGAACCGAATTTTTCATGCCGTAATTCGAAGTGCTATTTGGTCACAAGTAGCAAAGTAGCATTGATTTCAGTTTAGAAGTCGAAGTAATTTCCTTGTTGAGTAAAATTTTCGAAGTATAAAAATGAAATAATATGATTGTTGCGATCTAAACTGCGCTATACTTTTGGAACAGAGTGTACTTTTGGGTCCTGCATCTGCTAGCCAGCAGGTACCTGACCCTTGCGGAAGGAAGGATTGTTTTGTTTGTCTCTGTTGAAAGGTCTGCGAACTCGCAGTAATCCAGATGACAAATAACTTGACTTGACGGCATATTTTATTTTATTTTGATGATATTGTATGTTTATGGTATTTGAATAAATAATAGTGGTCATTTAGAAAACCATTCGCGATCTAATGAAGTGAAGATTATCACGCAAAAGTTAAAATATAATGGTGTATATTTGAGCTTTCCAAACTTCATTGTAACACCATGCAAAATCAAAAATAGTATGACGATGACGAGATAATTTTTGAAGAATATTGAACTTTTATTTTCGCGTAAAAATGCGAAGTATTTATGGAGTATACAATCACAGGATTACCATCTCTCAACTGGGGCAAGTATTTTCGAAATGAAATTCCATTATGGCGTTGAAGAGAGGAAGAAAACTGTTGAAATATATTTAAATTTCGAGCAGTATATTTCGCGTTTTTGTTCCAATTATATTATTAAGTCAATGTCTCCGTATAGGTACAAATAAAAATAATATCTGAATAACGAACACCCCATTAAACAGCTGTTTTCAAGTGTCTAACCACTTGACTTGCGAGAGGGAGGGAGGAGAATGGTGACTGGTGCTTAGTTGCTTATGCGTGCTTATCTTTACTACACATCTGGAAAACATCATTTTCTGAAAAAAAGGTTCGGTTCGTTTAAGGTTCGAAATTTCGAACCTTTTGAAAAGGTTCGGTTCGAAAAAAAAATGAGGTTCGCCCAACCCTAAAATATTTGTATTTATATTTATGCAAATGCGCCCTTGATAGTCGCCATTTACCTAGTACCACAAAATCCACCAGAGGTCAGTTGTGTTCCTTATGTTCTCGAATATGAAATGTAGGTTATTTAAGTTTGGAGGGACAAGCAATATAATCACAGTCTTCTGGAAATTTCTACAAATTTGCAAAGAATTTCGAATTTCTAGAAGGCCGTTTCACCATGGCTACACAATTTTACAAGAAAAACTGCACTTTTCAGATGAAAAAATTTAAAATTAAGGCACTAAACCCTCATAGCTTGGGAAGAATGTCCACGTACGTACTACGTATACATTTAAAAATGTTAAAATGTTATAATAAAATATTGCATCTGATACACGCTATAGTAGTTTTTCAAAAGATTCAGTCTCTTTGGTTCACCGGAAAATTGATTTATAATTTGTATTCCGCTTTTCTCATTGATAATCTGAAAGTTCTGTCCATGGTATCATGCCATAGGTCTCATGGGGGATAGTAAAGTTTTTTGAACTCAGTATTTCATATTTATCTCCATGTATTTCGAAAGCTCACTCTTCAAGGCACTTACTGAGCTTTTTCCTAGAACTAAGAAATGTCCCATTACAGTCCGTGTCACACGGAATTGTCCGCTAAGAAATTTTGAATACCCCTTGGGAAGGGTTGAAGGCCAGTCAATTAGGTACTCGCGACGACTTGCGATATAGGCCATATGGCTTATGGCCTAAATGGCCTATATTGCAATATAGGCCAAATTAGGGGCCACGTTTGGCGGACGTGTGACACGGACTGTATGTACCTCATTCTGGTTCTCAAACATCTTCTGTGTTCTCTTGTTCATGTATGTGTTTCCTTGTCTCAGCTTGGGCAGTAACGAGATCGGCGACAGCCTTGTGAACGTGGTGAAGAACTGCAAGCGCTTGACGAAGCTGTTCCTCGGCGCCTGTCGCACTCTGACCCAACGCGACATCATCTCCGTCGTGACTCACTGTCCGCAACTCACGCAGCTCGACCTAGTCGGCATTCCCGTCGTCGACAATGTCGCCTGCTCGCTGTACGTTGCTCTTCCTCCATTATCATTATCCATTAACAATGTGTTGTTGATGACTTGTTCTTAAAGTTCGTTCACTGTTAGAATAATGAACCGTAAGCGCAGCCGTGTACTACTGTAGTCAAGCGAACGTATACCTACACATGAAAATATCAATATAATAATCAAAAAATATGTATGATACGACTGTTGATTAAAATAAATCAATTTAATTGATTTTTTCTAATATTTACTACTTACTATTAAAAATTGTGTATTTGACATAATTTTTTAAATTTCAATAATACAAAGAAGAAAGTCTTGCCATTGACAGGGCAGTGTTCAAGTGAACAACCAATGAACGACGTGAGCGACAAAACATCAGAAATATTCTAACAGTGAACGAACTTTATTAGTATTAACTAATGGGCTTCTAAACTCCAAGCTAGAATAGAGCGCGCCACGGGGGATCGTTCCTGGTTGCTATGGCAACAGTAAAATATTTGTTGATTTGTCTAAATTGAAAACAAAAGAAGTTGTTTGACATAAAGTGATCTTCTAGTATGAAAAGTAAGTAATTGAAACTATGTCTACATTTAAGTAGGTAGTATATATTACATTTTAAAACAATTACCTTCACTCCGAACACAACAGTTTGGCATTATATTTCAAATTCAAGAAGTTTAAGTGAGCTGTCATCTATCTGTCATTTTGTACAGACGCATGCGTGGAAGGAAAAAGAACAATTCCCCCTAGCGCTGAGTAGTGAGAGCAAATGGCAGCGTGGAAGCCCATTGGGCACACATTGATACAGCCGAAAAATTTAAAATTAGATAAATTCATATAAGTAGGTAATATTCATTATTTCTCCCATTGCTAATATTCTTATTTCATTTTTTGAAACCTCGGTAAGAAAAAATGCGAGTTGTTCTTTTCGAAGTATTTTTTTTTAACACTCACAGAGTTTAAAAAATAAACATTGAGCATAGGTAACGCACATTTCACGATTAGTACAAAATATGTGCCACACACTCAAAAATATCACAAAGCCTGGTACAGACTCAAAGGGTTACTAAATACATAACTTATTTTCTACCTAAATAATTTAATATGAAATTTATCGCTTATTAAATTATGGTATTAAACACTCGTAAGAGGTTTTAATGTATTCCAGTGTACCTATAGCATTATTTTGTATTGAGTTTGAAATGTGTTTTCTCCCTGGTTTTTAACATTCAGGTAGCTAGTGCGTAGAAAAAGTGCAAAAAAACACACTTTGAAGTAGGTACTTTGTTCATCGCTTTACATTACTCAGCCATTATACACCTTAAATGGCCACGCCATGCCCTAGAGGGTTGGTGTATTGTGGCACCCCTCTTCCCCCACCCTTTCCCAGATTGTTTGTCTAATTATTTTTGAATATAATAATGTGCAAAATCATGCTTCTTCCCGCTAATCCCTGATAAGTCCTCTACACTATTGTAATTTAAGTCATGTGTTCCCAGCATTCTGTCGAACATGAAGCACCTGGAGCTACTGGACATCAACTTCTGTTCGGTGACGCGAGAGGAAGTGGTCACTATGCAGACCCTGTATCCCAAGGTCGCCATCAAAACGTCGGAGACAACTCTCAAGCAGACTGAACACTAAGATGATACGAGATAAGTATTAATACCTAAATCTCAGAGCAACGTCAATGATCACACACAGTTCTGATGGGGAATCTTCTACATGCTCATAATCCTACTATCCATGCCAGGAGAGAAAGAAATTGGACTGCAGATATTGGCAAAGTCTGTCAGTTGGAAACTGATTAAATTGTTTAAATTATTTTCATTAAAAGGCGAAAATAACTAATAAGCTTGAGAAAAGAATATTTACTTCTTCGCATTTTACGTACAAATTGGCATGTAAAATAGCTTCATTTGTTTTCTGGCCAACCCATAGGGAGTTTATCATATGAATGAAACTTTGTTTTGAATCCTTTTCA
The DNA here is from genome assembly GCA_934045905.1 of Leuctra nigra. NCBI lineage: Eukaryota > Metazoa > Arthropoda > Insecta > Plecoptera > Leuctridae > Leuctra > Leuctra nigra. The sequence goes on from OW203770.1 coordinate 11,232,699, forward strand.
TTCTTGGGAAAGTAGATCTTCTCATTTATCAGTTATAAATAAGTTCAAATTTAATTTTGAATAGCACGTAATTTGTCTTGTAAATATTAGGCTGAATAAAATAAATAATTATTTAATTTTATGAAATTTTTATGGTGATTAACTGCCAATGTAGCTCATGGCAATCAAGTGCAAACTCCAGTCTCTTTCTCTGCCGGTAGTGATAGTAGGTTATGCTGCCGAATAAACAATTAACATGGTTTTTTATTGTTACATAACGTTCCAAATTTTAGAAATGAGTGGTACTAGTACTATTTCTCTACCTCCACACTGCCAAGGCAGTGACTGAATGAAAAATTATCAATACCTACAGATTTCTGATTTTACGTAGTTACAATATGACTGCATTTTGTAGCAATGTTATTTCATTTGATTTCAAATGTAAAAGTATCTCACATTTTAATCTCACAGATAGAGGTATATTTTAAGTGCCTAAATTAAAAATAGGTACCTGTACCTATATTAAAATTTAGATTTTAGTTTGAGAAAGAAAATTATTTGTGATATTTCTAAATACCGGGTGGCGCAAAAAAAAATCCCCTTGATTGAGAGGTCACTATATTGAAACTAATAATGATAGGATTCTGAAATTTGTACACATATTAGAAAACATACCAAAATTTAATATGTGCAAGTTTCAAAAACATTACTATTGTAGGAAAAAAGTTACAGCTGTTCAAATTTGCTTGTCAAAAAATTGATTAAACGGAGCTCAAATAGCGCGCGTCAAGAAAACTTCCAATGGCCGGGACGCTGTTTCTTCAAAACTACGTACGATATCAAGCTGAAAATTTCAAATTATATTCAAAATAGATTAAGATCGATTCTGTAAAAATTTCAATCAATTTGAATGAATGGAACTAAAATTATGGAATCTTGAAGTTGAGCTTGAAAACAGAATACATAGTGGGAAAAGAATCACTTTTATAACGTGTGTAATAAAAGTTTAGAAATAATCTTCATTTTCTGATTTTATGCTCAACTTCAAGATTCCATAATTTTTGTTCCATTTATTCAAATTGACTGAAATTTTTACACAGTCGATCTTAATATATTTTCAATATAATTTGAAATTTTCAGCTTGATATCTTCAGTAGTTTTGAAGAAACAGCGTCCCGGCCTTTGGAAGTTTTCTCGACGCGCACTATTTGAGCTCCGTTTAATCAATTTTTTGACAACCAAATTTGAGCAGCTGTAACTTTTTTCCTACAATAGTAATGTTTTTGAAACTTGCACATATTAAATTTTGGTATGTTTTCTAATATGTGTACAAATTTCAGAATCCTATCTATAATTGTTTCGATATAGTGACCTCTCAATCAGGGGGATTTTTTTTGCGCCACCCGGTATATAGTTCTTGTTGTATTGCTGTATTCCAGCTTGTGTTGAAATAGTGTAACTATGTTTTGCATTATTCAACTAAAAATAATATGTTACATATGATACACATTGCTTTGTTCTAATAGGCAGACATAAAAAAGTTCTGTAAAACAGTAAAAGATTTGATGGAGTACTACTACTGTATGTTTGAAGGGAAGTGCTTATCCTCAATCTGCAGGAGCAATGCAATGAAAATGTTGATATTATTAAATTTAAGTGATTCATCAAAATGTGATGTACGTAACTCAACCAAAGACTTGTTTGAATGATAATGTGTTCATTCCATTTCCTGACATGGAAATAAATAATTGAACTGAGTAAATATGGTAGATCTACTAGTGAAAAGAAGACTGAATGAAGGATTCAAAGTTAAGACAAATAAATTATAAATACGAGACACATCTTTTAAAATTACTGTGGTGATGTTGGTCATAAAATGTATGTAATGTAATGGTGGTATACTATTTTAAATTTGAATGGTCAATCCAGAAGTTATCTACAACTGCCTCTGGTTTCTAGAACAATCCATGTTTGATTTCCAGATTTCTGTTGGGAATGATGATTCCCTCCACCTGGTGGTCAAACATTTTGCTCAAACAAATACAGATGGTAAATGGAAGGAGAACATTTTCTGGTTGCTCTGCCAAAGCGTGTGCCAAAATGAACAGATAATCATTTGAAATATTTTAGAGAGCAGGGGCCCTATTCTTTAACTACCAACTCCCCAATTCTGCTTGAATCCGATTCTTGGCCATATGGATTTACATCACCGAATAGGATTCCAGCTGAATCGGGAATTTTGAAAATACAGAATTGCCGAAGTCATTGATCATGAACGGATATTTATTTTGACGGATTATATCTTTCAGAGCTAATGACTGTAAACTGTATGTTGAAAACTGTAATTTCAATGTGCCAAAATTATTTGTTATTACTTATTAGTAGGGCTGTGCGAGTTTGATATTTTAAGGTCAAGTCGAGTTCGAGTCGAGTCAGTGAGATGAATCGAGTTTTTTGAGTCGAGTTCGAGTCATGTTCAGCAAATGTTCACCTACGTACTATTAGGTCATAAAATTATTATTCGACCATCACAAAATGAATTGAAATATTTACATTAATCATACATCATCTATACATTGTTGGGCTGCTAATTCATGTAATTTCTTATTATAAGATAAGATGTGTATTAGGTAAATCATTTTGATTCTCATACTACAGGGGTTTGAAGTGTGCTACTAGAAATTTGTAGCTTGGAATGACAAGTAAAGATCTAACTTCCTAGGATCTAAGCTTTAACAGCTGCTGTATCTTGGGAGAAAAAAATTCATTCAATCTGCTACTAGAAATACTACTAGGTAGGTACTACATAGAATGTAAAGGCCAAAGACCCTAGAACTTCCTTAGGCCAAGAATTCTGGGTTTTTGCATTCCTAGAAGTATTGTCAGAAGCACTTAGACCTGCAGTTGAGTTATGTCACTTTATCAGCAGGAATATCATATTTCCCAAATCTCAACAATTTCGTCCAACAACTTTGTTATTATTTCATTGTGTCATTTTAACAGAAATGCATGTGTTCTTGTGAGTTAAGGAGTGGATTATTGATAGGAAGAGGTAGGTAGGGGACTGTTAAAGATGTAACCAGTAGGTATAAATATTGTCAATAAAAAAAAAAAAAAAAAAAAAAAAAAATTTAAACTTAAAAAAGTCGAGTTTAACCCTTTTTGACTCAATTTACCCCCCAAACTCGACTCGAACTCGAAATTTCGAGTACTCGCACACCCCTACTTATTAGTGGTTATCTTAATGAATCATCCTCGTTTTTATAGAATCCAGGGGCCCTTATCTAATTTCACAAAACGCTGACAAATATAACAGCTGTTATATTAAATCCGTGTTTACTCATAAGTTGTGCGTGCACCAATAACATTGAATGACTGGCCTAAGATAGGAGATCACTGAGCAATGCTGTTCCATCTCTTGAAATAATGGTGTCTTTCACTGACCCTACTAGTTTGCACTGTAATAGTACTTATAACTAGGGCTAGGATGTTTCGGACATCCTTTTTTAATTTTTTGTTCAGACACGTCTAAAAATGATACATAAATATGTTTCACATGTTCCTGATTTCAAAAATATGTGGTTTATTTTGCCTGAAAATGCCTTTTAGTTTTTCGCATTTTTTTTTTTATGAATTCAGTCCTTTTCTCGCTATTTTAAGGTACTATTTTTGTAATTTTTTTTAATTATTGGGGAAAATAGTAATATGAAATGCTTGTTGCAAGTTACAACAATTTTATGAATTTTGGTAAAGAAGTCCAACTCCTAAACCGATAAATCGAATCTAGGTAATAAGTTGGCGAATATTAAATAACATAAAATTTCATTGGTCATTTTTAAAAAAAATTGTGGTCCTTTTTTAATTGTTTTAAAATTTAAGGTACTATTTGTCTGCCTTTTTGGACGTTTCTTAGGTCCTAAACATCCAAGCCCTAGTAATGACACTACCACACAAAACTCAATGCCAATTTCAACAGAGTGCAAACCAAGTGTGGCCTGTGGAAAACGCTATAAGGGTATCCAGACCATCAGTCAAATGACCATAAACAATGGCATCAATTGAAAAATGATGGAAATTATTTGCCTGTTAAGTGCATCTTTGTAAAAGTAGTGCCTTAATAAAGTTAATGTTGATCATGTAATTGTATTGTGCAAAGTAATAAAAATAAATTTTGAATGCAATACCTAGGTAGGTATACACCTAATTGAAATGTTCATTTGATTCCCTTCCTACCTAATTTACACAGCAATTCATTATCCTGATTCCACTTGAAGTTTTCTGTAAGTAAAACCAATGTTTGGATTGACAAAGTTAATTTTTTTTTAAATTTCTGTCTAGGTAGGTTTGTACTTTTAAGTTGTAGATTAATTGTCTAAACTAATTTACTAATACCTAGGTGTACTAATTTGTATGAATAAATAAAATTCTGGAACGTCATTATATTTATCGTTTTTATTTTTTAATTATCAATACGATTCATTGACAAACAATTGATTAATTATATTTCTTATATTATTAATTAATTTCAATTCTTTTTAAAAATACGTTGATGGAGAAGAGAAACAAATTCTTTATTCTATGTTGTTTTGGCATTGCATTAACTTTTGCATAATAATGATAAAATATTTTGTTATCTAAGGATTGGACCTTGGTAAGGATGAGTAAGGTACGAAAACGAACGAAAGTATTTAGGTATTGTCAGTTATGCTTCCTTTAAAAATTATCAATGTGGCTCTGCTTTTTGACAAAAATCATATGCAGTTTGATTTCCAGGTCCCCTTGTAATGGGTTTCAACAATAGAGTAACCCATTACAAGGGGACCTGGAAATCACACTGCATATGATTTTTGTTAAAAAGCAGAGCTACATTGATCATTTTTAAAGTGGTCTATACTGAATTCGTTCGAGTGTTTTTGTGCTGGAGGCCAAGTCTTGAAAAAAGCGTTTTGAAACCGTCTGGCGTTTTCATTGATCAAAACGTAAAAAAGTTGAAGGCTAAGGAACAGTCGTCAACTTTTTTACGTTTTGATCAATGAAAACGCCAGACGATTTCAAAACGCTTTTTTCAAGACTTGGGCTCCTGGTTGAGGTTGAGTGATTTTAAGCGTTACCGCCATTCTATTTAAAATTTGAATTTGAAACCACCATTTTTGAAATTTTGGAATGGTCCTTGACGTGAGCATAGCATTCTGTTAAAGTTCCTGACATATACAATTGCTATTTTGAAATAAATAGATATTATAATAATTAGTTTCTTTCTAATATTTGAGCTACCAACAGATATTTGTAGTAGGTTTTCTCTTTGAAAATCAATAAAATGTGACGGCCGGCCATTGATAGTTCCATACCTTCCCGTCAAACAAAGACGGCGCTATTAGCGGTTTTAGTTTGTTATGGGCGATGGCGTGGCTGTAGAGTTTCCATAGAATGTCTGAATATAAAATGAATTTACAGGTATAAAAATTTATTGTATGTGTATTTAAATGTGTTTTACCTGAAGTACAATAGTGCATATTACATATCCGATGAAAAATATCATGAAATGTGGTGTATTTACGTCCTAAAGTTCATTGAGCCTGTGCTACGAAAATAGTGTCATGGAAGCTTTGCTGGAGACGGCCAAATAGTGAACGCGAAAGAAACTCTCCTACCCACTCTTCGATTATATCGCGCTGAATTTCGTGGAATTTCAAAACCTACACACGGTTTCAAGAGTCGGCTACAATTTGCGAACGATAAGATGTACATAATCTTCATATTGACAGATTTATGTTTTGATCAGTAATGGTAGGATCATCACCAAAGAAGCACAAATCGAACTTGCAAACATTACGAGGCAAAGACCAAAGTAGGCTCGCTAAAACTTCCACTGGTAAGAAAGCGGTCACACGCTCATAGTTGACATAATTAGTGCTTGCATTGATGTAACCAGCAATATCTATAATCCCTTTTCAATTATATACATTTCAATAAGCAAATTTGTTTGGTGTTGCCCACAGGCCGAAAAATTAACAAAGCCTACCCACTGCAAAACAAGATTTTCTATTTGGATTTAAAGAACCATAGTATATCTCGAAGTCTTCAGAAGTCTTTACTGGAACTTGGAGCTGTAAGTATCTAATTATCAAATTAAAATTTTGCAGTTCTAGCACTTTTCTTTGTTTGCATTATTATTAGTCTCCTTGCTTACCTCCTAGTATACCAACATATCAATTAAATGTATAAACCTCTGTGTTTTTTAAGACTGTAGAATTGTTCCTGGTGCAAGAAGTAAACTACGTAGTAACCGATCGCACCCAATGGTTGTCTGCCTCTGGGCCGAATGCCCCGCCCCCTTCGCCCTTCTTGTCTGCATCGCCTGCGTCGTCAGCGACTTCCGTCAACTCTCCTAGTTACAACGAGAACGTCAAGAGAACTGTACGTAATGCAACATTTATTACCTACGACCTTTAGGTCAGAGGGCGGCAACCTTTTTTGGTCAAGGAGCCAATTTCCCAAAAATTAATACCTAAATTAGATAATAATGGGAGCTGCATAATGGTACCTAGGTAATCAATAAAACAACAAAAATAGACTAGGTAGACTCTGTAAGGAAAAAATTTAGGTACTAAACCATTCTCTTAATCAACAATTCCAAAAATTACAATTTATTTATTGTAATTTACTTCAATAACTGAACCACTTAGTTATGACTAGGTCTCAACGGTTAATTCCAACATAAATGTCCTCTTTGACTGGATAAATATCATTCCAGGAATCATCTTTCTTAGGTAGGTATGTAAATATATAATTTCAAAGAAAGATCTACCGAACCATGCTGTAAAAATCGACTTGTAAAAATAGCAGGTACCTAAATAGCATGTCTGAATGTGCCCCCTAGAGATTGGCCGAATGTGCACATAACGCATTGGTTGGAAAGAAAAATATTTTTTCCTGATGAGGGTAGGTGCTTCAGGTTTTAGGTTAGTTAGTGGCTTAATAGATTGCTAAAAGTATTGTTTTAATGAATGTATGAAGTCAAAACAAAACAACTGTCATCACCTTATAGATTACAGGGGCATTCTCTGGTATTGCGTAAGTTGCGGACAGGACATTTAATAACTTTGAATGCAATTTTCAAGATACTGAGTGTATCAAAATGTATACTTTTTTACATTTACATATAGCATTTTGACTGGTCAATAACATGAGCTCAGTTTGATTTACTTTCTTTTGTAATTTAAGCAAATAATTGCACTTAATTAGTGGTTGCGGACAGGACGCAATAGAATCGTGTTTTTAAGAGAGGAAAGTTCAACATAAGTTTCTATTGAATAAAACATTTAAAAAAATAAAAAATCCTGCTAGTTAGTTCAATTGATCTATTCTAAATGATATTTCGCAAACTGTGTATTTTTATCATTGTTTTGGACTTGGTAAAATATTTTTTAAATGTTGGTCTCGGTTGCGGACAGGACGTTGCGGACAGGACACAAATGATTAACATGTGTAACTAGCCTTAATTTACATTCTGCATTCTGTTAAATGTTCACACTTTTGCAGTTGCATAGTAATGAGCTCAAAATATGATATTAATAGGTAGAGCCCCGTGAAAATGGGTTTATTATTTTACCAATTTCGTTTTTAAAAACCCAAATTTCGTTTTTTAGCGGTTTTATAGAATTTAGTGGCAAATCAATAAAGTAATATTTCTGTCAAAAATTATATAGTAACCAATCCCTAGATTCAATGCTAAACATTAACCACTAAACATTACAGGCAATCTAAGTAACAAATAAGAACACAAACAAGAGTTTAGAGTAAATAAAAGTGTATTTATTTAAGTAGGAACTCTGAATGGCGTTTACATGCGACGTGTTTCATCAGTGTGTCCTTGCACTTGAGTTCTAGTCTGCAGTTGCAAAACCGGCACATCAAAAGTTTTCCGTCACTCACGTAAAACCCGTCACTCCTGAACTCTGAAGCCCTAGACGCGGCTGTAACTGTTGGTTTCGGCATTGTGTACAAAGTAAAAAACACAAGTAAAATTGTTTTGTGCACAATAATGATAATAATAATTTAATAATACAGCGGCACTACAACTAAAATGGCCGCCCGCCGCCATATCGCTGCCTCGTGCGATGGGGGGAACAGGAACAGCTGATTCCTAGCGCCTGCGCAGTTACCAAATGTATGAGCAGGGTTTAACCTTGAAATGTCACCAACAAGCGCGCTTGCTTTCTCCGCGGAATGTGGATATTTCCATGAATTATGCGTAAAATAGGAAGTTTTAGGTTGAGTTTCAACATTTTTTGTAAACATTTCTGAAAACTGAACAACATTTGTGGGATTTCGCGATGTATTACAAAAATATAGTCGATTTCGGTGTTATTTCGCAATAATGGCATATTTCGTTTTATTTCGCGATTCAAATCTTGCAGAATTGGGTTTAGAATGACGTAATTCGTGCTCATATTCCAAGAAAATACAAGATATAAAGATATCGCGTTATCGCGATGTGCGAAATATACGGAGCTCTATTAATAGGAAAAGTAAAGAAACCAAGATAATTATATTATTTTGAAGAAAGCAAGAATGAGCGGAACAATGCGTAATTAATTACCTAGTGATTAAATATTAATGCCTTTATACAATGTGATAGAATGATGTAATTAAGTGAATTATCAAGAAGTTATAGACTTTAAATAATACGATGTATTAATTTTGAAACTTCTTCGCCGTATCCAAAAAATCGAGCGGAACTCATAGGAATCCTGCTCGTGACGTCACAGTGGTAGAAAAATGGAGGCTGCTATGGTAGGGGAAATGTGTCAAAGCTCTAAATAATAGCAATAAATCATATTTATCAGATGAATATTTAACTTGAACATGTGTAAAGATAAATATTGCGTATTATTATTAGCTTGTACTTACTTAAATATCTTTCTTTCACAAGTAATCACTCAAAATATGAGATTTGGATTGCCGCTGTCAGATTTGTTTTTCCCTATACTTTTGTATAGGTTACTATGGCAACCTTTTCTCACGCAGGATGCCTATTGGTGGAGGGTCGCTCGGAAGAACTGAGAGGAACGACTTTCTTGATATTTTCAATTAATGGCTTTTGCATAGCCACGAATTTATTTAATGATATTGATGGGCTTAAACATTTATACTTGACTAAAATGGTGCCTGATGCAATGTCTAATACTTGTCCAGACTTCAGCGTTAAGTGGTGCAAGCGTGAGCTTGCACCACTTAACCACTTGATTGGAGAAAAAATGGGTTGACGAAATGATTTGAAATTTAAGTCAAGATTAGAAAAGACAAACTTAGGGTTATCACTTGGCACATTTTAAATTTTTTGTTTTGTTAATTAGTAATAATGATTTTTTATGAAAAAGGGTATTTTTTCTTGTCTCGCTGGGTGCCGTACGAAATTTAATTTAAAAAATGTGCCAAGTGGTAACCCTAAGTTTGTCTTTTATCTAATCATGATTAAAATTAGAGATCAATTGGTTTACGGGTATGGTCTCCATTCGTATCGGAAATTTCATAGTTTTGCACGGTTTTGTTGAGTAACCGGTGCCTAATTAACAAAGCACGAAGTAAAAATGAAAAGTACTACTAATATACAATCAGACTGATTATGTGAACATCCTGTCAAAGTTACACCCACTTATTAAACAATTTTTCTCTCTTAATTTCTAAAACGGCCGAGGCTCCGAGCGCTTGTACACTCGACAATTCATAAAACGGTATTTGAAAGAAATGGATTGTCTGAAAAAAATGTGATGGCATCATCTGATGAAGTCTATACTTACTTGTCATCTACCTCTAGTTGGTGAGCTCTGATTTCATTGATAATAACAATGATTGATTGTCAATGAACCTGACCAGCAGCCAATCTGTTTCGTTCAAATACCGTTGTATGAATTGTCGAGTGTACCACCGATTCAAACAAATTATTGATAACCGGATCACACCTGAACTGAAACCTACTACTTACTTGGACATGTTGGCATTAGGTGGAATTATTTTAAATAAAGAGATGGCCTTGAAAGAAAGAAATTTCCTTTTGATTCAAGGAAAACGAAATACGCAAGTGATGTCCTGTCCAAATCGGTTGCGGACAGGACATAATTAAAATGTGTGCCATATTTAATTAAGTGAAGTGAAAATTCTGAAAAAAATATATGTTCATCCTTAACATATATACTAAGAGGAAAAAAATAATCAGTGGCCTCAGGTAATTTTTGTAGCTCCTGCAGAATCACAATGGCCAATAATTGCTGTTTACGCGTATGCTTCCCATCAAATAAATTTTTATTGAATGAAAATAAAAATAATTTTGTGATAATATATTTTTTTAATTAAAATATATATCCCCACATTGTTACAAGAATTTTTGTTTCATTAAATTTTTTATTTGGAAATGGGTAACTATCAAAAATGTTTTGTCCTGTCCGCAACCGCAGTTTTGAATATTTGTATACATTAACGGGCATATTTTTTTAGGGATTTTTTTTTAAAACTTCTCTTTCATTTCATCAGATAGCTTGAACTGTCCCCTTTACAATGATATATAATAACATGCGTTTCATATCAGTTGAAATTTACCTAACTTGAGTTCAAAATACCAGAGAATGCCCCTACAACAAACATAGGTAAAACAGTTCAAATATACTTTTGCCATCAAAAAGTGACTTTTCGCTGTAATTTCTGCTGTGTTACAACTGCTCTTAGACTTCTCAAACTACATAGGAACAAGGTACCTACTAGAGGTGAGCGCGTGAATGATTTTTACTCACGCGCGGTCACGTCACGCGGCCACGTTTTTTACTCACGCACACTCAAGCACGCGGGTTCTGCATTAAGCTCACGGTCACGCACACTCGCGCAAGAAATCTTATGGACTCATGCACGCTCACGCACACTCACGAATAACCCGCACAGTCACTCACGTTGATAAATACAAAGTCTCGTGCTTTGTTTGGATGACGTCTCTCTAGGTCAGATCCACAGATTTGTGATACACAACGCAACTCTTTTTTACAAATAACTAATGACTAATGAGTCAATTGTAGCGTGAGAAATGTAACTTGGCTATGGACCACCTTACATCTCTTTTCTTATACCCAATAATAAAGTACCATGCATAACATATTTGAATTTGCTTATCAAGAGAAATAAAAATCGCAACTTTATTGAACACGAAAATGACCATCCCTGGCCAAAATGCACAGAAACCTGTTGTTGGTAATGAAAAATTGTGTGAGAATTAAGAAAATCATGGCCAGCAGGGCGTTTTTTTTGTTTATAAAGTAGTAATAGAGAGTTAGAAACTAATTTGAAATGCTTAAATGGCTGCATTATGGGTAAAAAGGCTGTTAGAATATCAATTAATTGAATAGGTACAATGTACGAAACATTTCTAGTAAAAAAGTTAGTAGGTACTTATTTAAAGCTGGTCTGTGGAATACTACCCAAAATATAAATATCGATCAAATTAATTTCGTATTTTTTATTATTACCTAATCTATTTAAAATCTATTAATTTTCAAGGCTGAAGAAGCTCTGAAGTAGACCAAGATATCAAAGTTGTGAATATTAGTCACGCGTGTCACGATTCACGCGTGACCAGTAACTTTGCACACTCACGCACGACTTTTAGCAGTAGTGGGCACACTCACGCTGAAAGTCGTGACTCACGTCACGCGCTCACCTTTAGTACCTACACACTGCTGCCAACTTTCTGTATTTATTTGAAATTTTTACATCTAGGTATGTTTAGGCTGGCAAATGAAGCTGTCCAAATGTGCCCCCTGTCCGAATGTGCCCCACTGTCCCCTATTTTGATTGTTTTTACATATAATACGTATTGTGTCTAGTTGTTGCACCGCAGGGCGTTTTTTAGGATTTCAACAATTTAAAAGTGATCCCAGGAGTTCTAAAATGAACAAACTGAATTAAACAAACTTCCAATTGCTTTTTTTCTTATTTTGTGTTTTCAAATTTTTCTATTCTAAAAGTGATTCAGGGGCTTTAAATTAACAAAACTGGATCAAACAACCTTCCAATTGTTGCCTCGCATTGCAGGGTGTTTTTTTTCTTCAAACTTTGGAAGTTTCGATTCCAGATTTTCATTTAAAAAACAGGCTGAAGAATGTCTAGGGGCTAATATTGTAAATTTTAATTGTTGCAGATAAAATGCTATATAACTTTTAAACTAAAGTACGTCTTCCATGACGGCGGCATGTCGGCGGCATCTGCGAAATCCGCCATTTTTTTTCGTTTAAATTAAGCCAATCACAGCTCAGATTCAGGTGCCGCCGATGCCGCTGCGAAATCGCAACAGAAGTTGAGTCAACTCCAATAATTTCGCAATGCGATGCGACACCGGCGTTGCGAAATCTTTCTGCGCATGCGCTGAGATCGAGTTGGCGGGTTAATTTAAAAGGGTGTGTGTTTCAACGTGGTTTTATCTTTATCTTATTGTTCACGCTCCACTTCTATCATTTTTTTTTAGCAATTTTAATAATTAAATAATTTGTTGAAAATTATTATTAATATTATTAAGTAAAAATAAACACTATTATTAGAGGTTGATAGTCGTTTGATGAGAAACAATTTTTAATTAATATTAATAGAATTTTACACATTACAACTATATTGTTAATTATTAATAAAGACACTTTACTGAAAGATATCAGCTATGTAGTTGCTTCAAGTCCCGCTAGGGTCGTGTCAAAATATCGTGACACACTGCCGCAGTAACACACTCATGGAAGACAGTGAGTGAAACTGACTGCGAAATCGCAGCGATGCCGCCGACATGTCGCAGGAACGGAAGACGTACTTAATGCTTTAATTAAGCCAAATTTTTTTATCAAGTGAAGGACAGATAGATAGTTTATTAGGGACAAAAAAATATTGATTTTCTGTAGGAAAAATTATCAAATCATTACAGGTAAATTTGACAAAATAATTATTTGTCACTCAAAAAAATAAAAAGTTTTTAACAATATACCTAGGTAACACAATGATGATATTTTTCTCAAAAAATATGGTATATTGCATCAGAAAGAGTAGAATGTAATTAGTAACCTCAACCTGGTAGAAAATGTACACAGTTATCTTTGAAATTGAATAGATATGATATAAAATGTATTGTAAAACACATTTTAGACGCCATCTTGACAGCATGTAAATAGCTGAGTGAGAATAATAATAATCTTTCTCCCGGTTCCAAGAGTTGGGTCGGGGGGTGGCGAGGCCACCATTTACTAGGGCCCCGACTCCTAAGCTAGCTGGCCAGGCTTGGCTCTTCCTCTTCGTTCTTCTTCTCTACCAGTTTTTTTCCACTTCTTCCTGTCTTCCCACCACCTTCCTTCTTCCACTTCTTCCCACTTTCCAGTCTCTCTTGTACATCTTCTGCTACCAGCTCTCTCCACTTTTCCCTCGGTCTTCCCACTCTCCTTTTATCACTTCTCACAGCTTCGAACTCCCGACGCGGTATTCTCTCCCTCTGCATTCTCCTCATGTGGCCAAACCACCGTAGCCGCTCTCTCCCCATTTTAAATGCCAACCTCTCTACCTTCAAGTCTCCTCTAATCTTTTCACTCCTGATCTTGTCCATCTTAGTTACTCCTTGTATGCTTCGTAAAAACTTCATTTCTGCTGCCTGCAACTGGCTCTCCTCCTTTCCTCCAATCGCCCACGTTACGGAACCGTAGGTGAGTATTGGCAGGAAATAGCTTTTGAAAATGAGTATCTTGCATTTCTGGGGGAACTGCTCATTCCAAAGAAGTTTCCTGACTAACTGGAAAAGTGTGTTAGCCTGTTGTACTCTTGATGTTATCTCTCTTCCTATTTTTCCATCCTTAGTTAGCCAGCTCCCCAGATACTAAAACTCTCCTCTCTCCGCCAGTTCCGAGCCCCGTAGCCTGATCTTCACATTTCTTGTTGCCTTCCTCTCCATTACTAGTGTCTCACTCTTTTCCTGACTTATTCGCATACCGTATTCTTCAGTCATCTGGCTGAGAATAACAAAAATATTTACTAGAAGGCAGGTGTAATAATTGTAGAAAAATTGGCAAGTGTACCAACCAACAAAAAGTGAATGTATTGTCCCTGATCAAGAATATGATACTCCTGGCGCCATCAGTTGTATGCTGTATGAACTACATCAATTTTAAATAAGGGGCCGATAAATCGGCCCTTGGCATCTTTCAAACATATTTTTCAAGGCCGATATATCGGCCCTTGGCACTAAGAGGGTTAATTTGTAAAGAGCCTTTCAAGAACCACTAAGGAGCTTCATGTTGCTCTGGAGGCGCAGGCTGCCGAACCCTGCGGCTCCAAGAAATTGGTAGTACCTAGAAAGAGGAGGACCTATCACTCACAAACCGTAATGGCTAATATTAAAATCCCCATTGTATGAAATTCACACTTTCACATGCACACTTAATTAATTAGATCAGCCTTTAACGTGGGAATTAGGAATGTCGAAGATTTATTGCATGGTGTTCATAAAATGTAAGTGGAGAATGTGCAACGGTTTCGTAATCATGCGCATCAGCAATACCTAGGCGCTATTAGGCCTAGTGATGTAAATGTTGAAATATTTCCATTTGAAATATTTCAGCATTTCAACATTTTTGAAATATTTGTCTTTGTACATATTAGGTAAGTGAAAAGATATTCAACTCGTTTTTGAATATTCCCACCCAATACATAGTTATCACATTGAAGGCTGTGGCCGACTTGTGATTGTGAAAAAACAGTTTAGTGAGTTGACTTATTGGTCGTCATGCAGCTAAAATGTAAACTAGGAAAACGCTCAGTGTAACGCGTTGATGAGCGAGCACAGAACATGCAACATCCCCATAGTAACGATGCACGACACGGCACAAGACGATTTTCTCTGCAATTTTTCAATCTCCATAATACTCTGGATGAATAACAGATCCATTGTGTCGTGAAGTCTTACCTACATAACTTCTCCAGAAATCTCTTGTGACATCCCATACTAAACTCGTAAAATTACAATTAATACTTGACTGATTGGGCTTACAATATGTAAAATTTAATATTAAGTTGGTCTTGATCACCATGCAAAATTTGAACTTAATGTGAACATTTTTATTGTCGACCAATCAGAAGACATTATTAAAACTTAAACCAATTAGAGGATTTGGCCTTCGTACTGCATCCGATATGATGCGCTAGCTCAAAAATGCTTTCATTTTACTGTACATTGTGGATAGCTTGGCTGCTCTACAGGCCTTGCCTTGGAACAGAAGCTTAAAGAAGGCAGGGATGACAATTTAGTATAAATTTTTCAAGATTATGGAATAAAATGACCTTAAAATGACAAAACTTTTGAAAATAACGACAGATTAGACTGAAAATTGGCAAAAATACCTAAAATGTTGGTACCAATGACCACGCGAAGTTTTAAGTTGATCGGTCAATCTGTTCTAGTTTAAATGTAAAAAATCACATGAAAAATGGTTTTAAATTTGAACCAATAGGAGGATTTGGCTGAAATTTTGTATGATTGGGTAAAATGTTAGTGGTAATGACTTGTCAAAATTTCAAATTGATCAATCAAACCAATCGAAAGATAATTTTTTTTAAATTTGAACCAATCACGGGAGCCCATTCAAAAACGATCCCAGGGACCGCATAGAGTACTTTAGTATGTGTACAAAATTTCAGATCGATTGCTTGAGCGGTTTGACCTGGGCTGTGACCACAAAAAAAAAAAAACACACAGAGAAAGTGCCATAAGAGTACCGTGGTGACGCTCGCTCAATTACTATGATTAGGTTTTACTAGGAAAACGCTCAGTGTAACGCGTTGATGAGCGAGCACAGAACATGCAACATCCCCATAGTAACGATGCACGACACGGCACAAGACGATTTTCTCTGCAATTTTTCAATCTCCATAATACTCTGGATGAATAACAGATCCATTGTGTCGTGAAGTCTTACCTACATACCTTCTCCAGAAATCTCTTGTTACATCCCATTCTAAACTCGTAAAATTACAATTAATACTTGACTGATTGGGCTTACAATATGTAAAATTTAATATTAAGTTGGTCTTGATCACCATGCAAAATTTGAACTTAATGTGAACATTTTTATTGTCGACCAATCAGAAGACATTATTTAAACATAAACCAATTAGAGGATTTGACCTTCGTACTGCATCCGATTTTATGCGCTAGCTCAAAAATGCTTTCATTTTACTGTACATTGTGGATAGCTTGGCTGCTCTACAGGCCTTGCCTTGGAACAGAAGCTTAAAGAAGCCAGGGATAACAATTTACTATACATTTTTCAAGATTATGGAATAAAATGACCTTAAAATGACAAAACTTTTGAAAATAACGACAGATTAGACTGAAAATTGGCAAAAATATCTAAAATGTTGGTACCAATAACCACGCGAAGTTTCAAGTTGATCGGTCAATCTGCTCTAGTTTAAATTATAAAAATCACCGTAAAAATGGTTTCAAATTTGAACCAATGGGAGGATTTGGCTGAAATGTATTATGATTGGGTAAATTGTTGGTTGAAATGACTGCTAAATTTCAAATTGATCGGAACAACCAATCGAAAGATAATTTTTTTAAAATTTGAACCAATCACAGGAGCCCGTTCAAAAACGATCCCAGGGACCTCATAGATTACGTTAGTATGTGTACAAAATTTCAGATCGATTGCTTGAGCGGTTTGACCTGGGCTGTGTCCACAAAAAAAAAAAAAAAAAAAACACACAGAGAAAGTGCCATAAGAGTACCGTGGTAACGCTCGCTCAATTAGTGATAACACATGAAATTTTCAATTCATTAAAAATTTTCAAGACCCTTTGAAATTTTCATTTGAAAATTTTCAATTTTTTAAAACTTTTTGACAGCAGTTGGTACATTGTTTGTAGCACTTTTAACTTATTTTCAGCTTATTCTTGTGCAGGTGTAGGTGGTAGCTTCGCACTATTATACATCTCTTTTCGCTGGTCTCCATTTTGCCATCATGGGCATCCACGGGGGGGGGGGGGGGGGGGGGGGCAAGGGGGGCCCCTGTAGTCAGGATTTAAACACATACAGTACATACAAGTGCAAACAGTTAATTTTGTAAACAAAATAATTTAAAATATTTCTGAGTGTCAAAAAATCCAAAAATGCCCTGTGGGTTTTAACAAATGTGTCAAATTTTAAAAGATTATTGAGTATTTTAACAAAATACAGCTCATTACGTCTCAAAATTGATTTCAAAGCATCCAAAAACCAAATAAACCCTGCGGGACAGTGTGTGGAGCCCCGCACCCCTTCAACCGTGGAAAATTGTTTTTCTAGACTTATCCCTCCCCCCCTGGCAGAAATCCAGCGGATACCCATGCATGGCAGGGAAGAAACTTAGAAATGTTTTAAAACATAACATAACACCTCGCATATTAATGACAAATCAGCACAATGCAAGTATTGTAAATGGCAATCAACGATAAACGTTACACATATAATTTTACATGTATAACCATTGACTACCGCTCAGTATGGGACTCGTGACTGCTATAGCTGCAGCACTGAATGCTTCCGCCGATGTCTGAGGCCGCACTACAAACGACGATTCTGGCAATATAAAGACATTATTATTAATTTTGTTCAATGCTACAATATGCCTTCATATTTATAGCATAGGTCTAAATTAAGCTTATTGTTGTGCTGCGTCAGCTTTCCGTGCAATCTTTCCATATGTAAGACGATCTCAGCCGGACGAGTGAAGAATTTGACCTTGGTCTGTACGTAAGAACGGGGCGGTTCCGTTTGTCACTAGACATCGACGACAGATGACTGGCCAGTCGCATGTCCCCACCCCCAGTGTACGTCAATGGTATAACACATGAATTTTTTTCACAATTTTCACATGGAAATTTGCATGTTATTTTTTTTGAAATGTGACACGTTTACAAGTAATTTGTGCAAATTTCAAGCCTTGAAAAGTTTCATGAAAATTTTCATGAAAATTTCAAAAAAGAAATTCATGAAAAATCCCATCACTAGGTATTTGACACTAAAAGTACCTAGAGAATGCCCTGATATCAGTAAGATGGCCGCTCACGCGAGTACAATCCCAGCGCGTGCGTACTTTTACATACAAGTCACTTAGATGTCAATCGTAACGAGTTCAGTAAAAAGTTATAAATTCATCGCGAAATAACAGAAATTGATGCTTACCTCAGTGTCAACAATCAAGTCAAATCAACAATCAAGTCAACGGCTGGTGTGTTGGATACCTCGGTTCTCGTTAGATCACCGAGGTTAAGCAACATTGAGCGCGGTCAGAGGTTGGATGGGTGACCATTCAACTCTGCCTTGCCAGGTTGCTGCCGTTGGGCCAGAGAGACTGGGGTGTTTGGGGGTTAGTGTGACGACCTCCCTCCACCTGTTATCAGTCTCTCGACGGCGCGGGTTGTGGAGGCCCGTGCTGTGAATGTCACACCGTCCTTCGGAAGGGACGTTAAGCCGTTGGTCCCCTTGGTATCTTTCGTCAGGAGTAGGCTACATGCCGGTACCGGGTTTCCTCTCCTCCCTTCTCTATTACATTCTCACTAGTGGAGCCTCGGCTCCGTTGAGAATATAGGCTTAATAATAAAAATACAATTGGCATTTTTCATTACAGCGCACATTCACAAATTCTTGTAAAAACGAGTTGTCCAAAAGCAGCATTTGACAGATTGCAATTGTTTGAACGAGGCGTCAAGAAAAATGTGTGTTCAAAAGGCCGTGAGAAAAACAATTTGCATCTGTCAAATGGTGATTTATTGTGGATAGACATCTCGTTTTCACAAGAATTTGAATGAATGTGTGCTGTAATGAAATATGCCGATTGTATTTGATTGTTGACACTAAGGTATTCATCAATTTCTGTTATTTCGCGATGTAATTATAACTTTTACTGAACTCGCTCCGATTGACATCTAAGTGACTTGGCTGAACGCGCCCTGTGCGCATGAGCACAAGTACTCGTGGTATAGATGTTAACTATTTCCGCTAGGTGGCGTTTTGCAACTTTCAGTGTCGAATTATATCAAAGTCCCATAATGTAAAGGTTTAGGTGATATTTCATGTGTTGTCTAGAAACAAATAAATGTAAAGTTTGCTATTTTTGTTGAGTTACTACCTACTTAAAGTGGTCCCACAGCTCCAGCCAAGGTGCTTAGAATTCGCCGTAATTCATACAAATCTCTGATGAAATAATACCTCAAACAACAGCATAAAACAATTATATCTTACCGTGTGCTCCAATTATATGTTTTTAATTGAAGTTCCAATTAAACTATCCCAAAATAATTCATATTTGTAGTGCAATGTTGCCAGATTTATGGTAAATTTTACACATTGTACACAGTTTCTTTCTTATTTGGCCCGTGACCCCATATTTTCAAACGGCAGTCTTATTCTAAAAATTATTATCTTTAATTTGAGACTATTTTCAATAATTTGTCATTCCTCTTGCGGTTTTAGGAGCAATTTAAAGTGGTCCCACAGCTCCAGCCAAGGTGCTTAGAATTCGCCGTAATTCATACAAATCTCTGATGAAATAATACCTCAAACAACAGCATAAAACAATTATATCTTACCGTGTGCTCCAGTTATATGTTTTTAATTGAAGTTCCAATTAAACTATCCCAAAATAATTCATATTTGGAGTGCAATGTTGCCAGATTTATGGTAAATTTCACACATTGTACAAATTTTCTTTCTTATTTGGCCCGTGACCCCATATTTTCAAACGGCAGTCTTATTCTAAAAATTATTATCTTTAATTTGAGACTATTTTCAATAATTTGTCGTTCCTCTTGCGGTTTTAGGAGCAATTTAAGGCCAATTTTCCGGGACGATTTCATGTCTCCCTGTGTTATCTTATGGGGGAAAAGATGATCTTCAATCAAGAATATCTAATTATTTCATACCGTAAGGGGCAAATATTTTTTGCTAGTTGTATGTAATATGGTTTCATTAATCTTTGGTGTGAATTACAGCAAATTCTCATTCCTATGCCGAAACGATAGAACCACTTGAACAGAAATCCTAAAAACAAATTTTCAAATTTTTCACTTTTTTAAAAAAATATTTCAAATTTTTTATGAAATATTTAAAAAAAATTATTTGATGGAAATTGTACATCACTAATAAGGTCTTACATGATTAGGTAAAGCCTACTTTAAAAATTTAGTCTAGCCGACTTGAATCAATGTTCTTGTTTTATTTATCAATACTTCTTCATTCATTAGAGGTAGCGGATGGCACTTTTACTGGTTCTGAAAAAACGGTAAATTTACCAGTTCATTTTACCGGTAAATTTTGAAAAAACGATGGCAGATACCAATAACTTGGTACCTATACCAAATACAGAAATGACCTTACTTCATTGACTCATTTACAAAGATTGCCCGAAACGATACATCAATATGATCAATGTTAAACATGACAATACCTACTGCATATTGATATGGGATGATACAACTGATAACTTTATGGCAGAATAATATTAATTCAACAAATCTAGTACCTATGCCATATGCCTGTGCTATTTTCCCAAGAGGAATTGTCGACCATACCAATTTGATGAAGTTACCTACAATTGCTATGCTGCGTCTGCTAAACAAGCAAACCTAAACAAGCAAACCTAAACAAGAAATGATTAGGACTAATATTTAGGAATTATCATTCTGAATGATAGAAAACAACAAAAAATCAACTTAAAATATGCCTTACTGCTAATGCTGTCACACTGCAGTTTACTTAAGGTAGGTAGGTTAATTGTGATATCTCATACATTCAAAAGGATTTTTAAAAAAAAAATGCGGTAAATTAAATTAATAATAAATAATAATTGGTAAATACTATATATACCTTAATTTACCAGTAAATTTTACTATGCCATCCCTAATTGGAGGTCAACTGCTTGGGTAGGGTACCTGTCATTCTTAATCAACATCAAAAGAGCCGTTCATATGAGAGCCGTTTGCATTTTCCTGATTGTTCTCCCAATCAGTCACAGGTCCACCACAAGCATTTTCTGGTTATAGAAAAATCCACACCTAGAAGTGAACCACTACTAAAATTTGTGATAGTTGGGTAGGCCCTTGTAATGCCAATAAATTGAAAATTTACATGTCATTTCAAGTGGCTCAGGAGTCAGGACAGTGAAAGCAGGTCACTAACCTTTGACTAAAAAGATAAAAAAACTGGTAATGCTTTGACACATCAAATTACCAAGTGCATTAAGATTTACTACATCTAAATGTGTCTCTAGATTGGGTAGAAGTAGTGTGTTCGACTCAAAATTGCTGGAGAATTTAAATTGATGTTTGCCAATTGTGTGCAATTACAATTACATAATAGATACTTGTAACTACCTGTAATGGAACAAAATGGCAAAAACAAAGTCATGTAAACCGGCAGGTTGTCTCCATCCTGCCTTATTCAATGGTGTTCAACATCACTCTGTTCTTCAACTGGGATTAATAATTCTAGAGGATAATGAAGATATTATGATTCTGGCCTTAGTAGAGAACCTTTCCAACATTTGCCTCTGGACTGAGGAAATCACCTCATTCAGGAAGGATAGCCATGGGAAACGAACCCGGGCCTCCGTTGTGCAAGTCCAGAGCGTCTGCCTGAGGGCCATTCCATGGCGCTACGGTTGTGTGTGACAAATTGCCATGATTGTTATTAAAAGCCAACTTATTACAAAGAACTCGCAAATTTTTTATAGGTGGTACGTGTATCTTTACAACTATGTAGGTACCTACCAAATTTCATAAAAAGTGGTAGCTAGGCAAAATAATTTCAACTTTTTTTGGCTGAAAAGTCACACCCGTAACATCCAATAATTATTTTCTGCCTCTGTCCCTTCCTGTTAGAATTAAATAAAATTTGGTAGGCTACCGTATTAACTCGTGTATAAGACGCACTCATGTATAAGACGCACCCTTGTTTTGAGAAGTCTATTTTAAGAAAACACTTAGCATGCGTGTATAAGACGCAGTAAAATGATGAAAAACATTGTGTGTTTGTATACATGATATCTATCTAAATGTTGGTTTTCCAGCTAACTGAGCTATTTGAATGAAAATCACTGCCAACTTGTTGTAAACAATCAGTAATGTCCTGCTTCTGAGAAAGGGGGGAGGGGAGTCTCTTCCCTCTTCCTTGCTCTAAGAGGCATGCACCTGCATTTCCTCTGCATTCCAAAACAAACCCAACTCCTCTCCTCCCCTTTCATTATGATCGCCATTCAACAGTGTTTAGTCTATTTTATGTCTGTCAGAGCAATGTTTTTCAGACTTAACATATATTTTGTCTCCTGATCTAAATGCAAGGGAAAACATTTTGTTGCTCAAATTTAATATGTTAATATTGTGTTGTGTCTAGACACAGTATGAGTAGTCCAGACAGAGTGAGAGGGAAAGGCAGATATAGACAACATGTGGCAGTCCACAGCTCTGTTTACAAACATCCACCTTGGATTTAGGGCTGTTTTCAGAATCAAAATATTGACATATAATTGCGAGTTAATATGGTACATTACATTATAAAGATACACATTTTTTTTAGAGTTCTAGCTGTAGGTATTTAGCTGCCTTTTATTACCTAACAATCATCTGGTGATTTGTCACACCCGAAACGCTACGGAATGGCTGCCGAGGGAAATTGTCCATCGTGTCCGACTGTTCTGTCAACGGATTGTGTCTGTTTTTAGAAATCTCGTGCGGAATGTATGCTGGATAAAGTGCGTCGAGGACCACAGCAATTAACTCTTGATCCACTAGACAATGCTAGACGTTGGGGCATCGGGATTCACTCGTATGAGAAGGTAAGCTTGCTGCTAGCTCATGTCAACAACCCTGTCAACTCCGTACTCCCGCCACATGGTCGGTGACAGGCAAAGAAGAACCCGCTCTAGCATGGGCCGCCCTCTAAACTGGGTTCATCTTTGCCTGTCCCCGACCGTAGTCACTCAATCATACCTGAAGTTCAATGATTGCAATATAACTGGATGTTGTTTGCTTCTGATCCACTAGATTGCAGCATCAGTTCAAAAACTATTGATACGTCAGCAACAGACGAAGCCGACTGCCGTTAACTTGAAAGCACCGTACATCAAATTTGAATCAATTCGAAGGTTCGTAAGCTACACTTTCCTACCTTCAGTTATGATGGAAGATAATAAAATAGTAATCCATGCTATGTGAGACTAAGGCCGGGTAGGACCAACTCTGGATTAAGTTAAGTCTCGAGGGTTAACCAATGAAACAAGTTGGCGCGAATTCCATAGCCAATAAGATTCACTAATTTCCACTAATCATCGAGAGTTAACTTAATCCAAGTTGGTCCTACCCGGCCTAAGAGTATTCCATACTAGGCCAGGGGTGAGGCGTGAGTAAAAGTATTAATGTTAAATTATCTAGTAATTTACATTGATTTTGATAATGTTCTTCTTCGGTTGTGGTCTACAGAGGATCATACATTTTAGAGAGTTTATTTGTACATTTTTGCTCTACCTAGATGCTGATTCTAGGTAGAGTTCTGTCCGATTGCTCTCACATCCCTCACTTTTAAGATTAGGTTAGGTAACAAAATACATTGTTTGGAAGCACAACTGAACATCAGTCACACTAAGTGCTAGTTGACCTTGACGCAAGTGCAATATGCGCGCAGGGATTCGCGTCCCACCTACCGAGAACTGGGTGCTTGGCCGTCACTCAACTTGTCAGGCTCGGCCGGCAGTTGCCCCTTCATCGAGAGCCGCTCCTCGGAGGAGGTGTCGGAGCGGAGCAGCAGCGACCAGGATGAGAAGCGGGCTGCTCCCCAGCAACGCACCCAGACGAGGTAAGGTCGACTATTAAAACCTCTGGTAACCTAAAATCTGAAGTGTATTAGCCTAAGGGTTTTTCACAAGCTCGTATTTGCAATTTGCGAATAGTGTTTTTGTTTTTACCATGTCTAAGTCATTAGTTGTTAACGCAGCTTATATTGGAACACAGCCGCTGCAATATGAACTGCCTCGGTAGCTCAGCTGGTAGAGCATCTGACTGGATATCGGAAGGTCGTGGGTTCGAGTCCCACTAGAGGAAAATCTTTTCATATTGCAGTTGGTATTTATTATGTCTGCCACTGTTTTAATATTTGACATGGCTATGATCAACAAAAGTTTTTTTAAATTCTTGTGGTGGAAATTACACAATTTAATTTATAATTATTAAATTATGCTTACCAATGCTACAATGCTTACTATTGATGAACAACAATTCTTTATCTCCAGTTTGGAAGTCTGTGCAAACAATTTACTACACTTGTATTTTCAATACCTACCTATTCTATCTTGCATATTACCATGCTGTCTAGTAAACCTATAAGAGAAGAGTTACCAGTGGAATTTTTAAATGCATTAATATTTTGTAATGGGTTTGTTTTATTTCCTTGTTGGTTACACTTAGTTCATTCAGCTAACTCGCAACTACGTTTTCTTAAGGTTTTAACTGCAGCATGCACTAAAAGCTAATAATTATTATTTTCCTCATTCAGCCAATGTTATGTCTTTTAGCCTAGATACCTAGATAGATTGATTCTATTTCTGCATATATTTTTTATACCTGCCTTAAGCCCGATTTACACGACCACATTTATTGAACAACTTCTGTGACACAGTCTTTGACAAAGCCTTTGTCACATTTCTTGAAAGAAATTAGAACATGTTTTAAGTTCTGTGACATAAAGTTGCGTCGTGTAAATACAAAATTGTATGAAAAATGGGAATGTGACACAAGTTATTCAAGAAATTGTACCGTGTAAATCGGGCTTTAGGAAATATATTTTAAAATGGGGATGATATGATTCCAATTCTTTTCTCTCTATTCTAATTCTTTGTTATAAGTTATAATCGCTGAATATTCAATCATTTCCCATTAAGTAGCCTAGATGCACTTTCATCGTCATCTCATTTTCGTTAGGTACTACCTACTTACTGCCTGCATGGCATCAAAATAGGAACGAAAATGTGCATCATCAGAATGATAAAATAATACCTCGGACACATCCTAAATGTAATAACTCAGTACTACCTACCTAGTCTGTTTGTCAGTTATATAATTTTTCAAAAAACCAATCTATTTGAGAATGCAATTTACTTCATGAAAAGCTAACTAACAACTTTCTAAATTGTGTGTCTTCTCGCTTCGTCCTTAAACTTATCAGTCCTTCACTTATCTTCTCTAGTGTTCACTTGTCTTTTCATTGAAGTTACTCATCATGTATCATAACAGGGGCGCTGACTTGTAAATTCCTAGGGTTGCCTGGAAGATAATGTTGTAACGAGTATAATGGTGGGCTTGGGGAAGGGCTCCAGATGCATGCTGGTGGGCATATAGTCCGGTTATTTTCAAAATGCTGCTTTTTTATGGGGTTTGGATGTAGTTGGGACTTAATCTCCGTATCATAATATTTCAACACAATGACCTATTAATTATAAAGAGATCACTTTCAGGGAATTATTTAAAATATCATGGATATTATGATCAAGGACACAATAATTAATATTCTCTCAGGATTTTAAAGCTTGAAATTATTTGTCTCATAACATTTTGGAAATGTAAAATGTGTAAAGGAGTGCTTGAGCCCCTTGGCACCCAATTAGTCAGCGCCCCTGTCTTGTGGGCTGTGTCGGTGAGTCCGCACCCTGTCCTGTGTAAACGTAACGTGTCCTTCGTGTCTAACTCGGCGCGACTGTGTGTGTGTGTGTGCAGAGAATGAGCGGCCGTGATCGCTGCGCCGACAGAATCGCGCTGTCGGTGGACTGCGCGGTTGTCCTTGAGAGGATCGATTGTCCGGGGTTAGTGTCCACAACTTATCAGTCTCTCGGCGGTGCAGGTAGCCAAGGGCGGGGCTTGGGGTTCACGTGTCTGCCTGCTTTCTGTTGATGCTCGTCATCGGGGGTTGTTGGGATCTAACCGGCATGAGTTGACTTAATGTTTTGTAGGGTTGATGATGAGTGTTTCTACTTGGAGAAGCTCTGTGTAGCGCGTTGATGTGCGATCCGTATTCGTGCATGTGTACTCATGCTGTGCATGAGTTGCTGAACTATACAGTCTGAAATAAAAACAAACCCCAATAGTTTGCAAGTGCCCAAGGTGCTGTGCATTTCCTTTCGGAGTTAAGAGGCAAACGGAAGCGAACGGGAATCGCACGGTTCGTCAGAGCGGTTTTTCGAAATTTTGTCTTCCCACTAAATAATTTTAAAAAATCAGATAGTAACGACCCATTACAGCCTAAAATACTAAATAATGCCGCAAACTGCAGTACCTACTTTGAGGTACAACCTCAAAGTGTTAAATACCATTATTTTACTAAAAAGTAAAAATATTGTATTTAACACTTTGAGGTCGTACCAGTGGTCATAATGAACTCAAGTGTGTGGCATTATTTAGTCTATTAGGCTGTTATGGGTCGTAACCATCTGATTTTTTTCATTAGTTAGTGGGTAGACAAAATTTAAAAAAACCGCTCTGACGAACCGTGCGATTCCCGTTCGCTTCCGTTTGCCTCTTAATAGAGTTAATAACCCTTTACTATCTTTAAATAGTACCTTTATCTTTAAAATATTTGGTTTATTTGCCTAAACAATTTTTTGAAATTTTTGGTCTCAATGACCATGTAGGTACAGATAGTTCACTCCCACTTTCAGCAATTTTGGAGGATTTTGCGAAAAAGCTATACCTACTAGTATGCCACTACTTGTGTGTAGTGTTCAAGATGTAAGATTGGTAGGTTGATCGGTGTGACCTGGGCTGCAGCCCAGAAGAATGGAAAGAGCATCTAAAAGGTGTTGTAAAGAGCATCAACTATCTGTGCTTCGCTTTCAAATAATATTGCCGGAATTAATAATCCTTCGCCCGGTTCCATAGTTGGGTCGAGGGGTGGTTAAGGCCACCACTTGCTAGGGCCTCGGACTCCTGAGCCAGCTGGCCAAGCTTGGCTATTCCTCTTCTTCTTTCTTCTTCACCAGCTTCTTCCATTTCTTCCTGTCTTCCCACCACCTCTCCTCTTCTACTTCTTCCCACTTCTCCAACCTCTCTCGTACATCCTCTGCTACCACTTCACTCCACTTCTCCCTCGGTCTTCCCACTCTCCTTTTGCCACTCCTGGCCACTTCAAACTCTCGCCGTGGTATTCTATTCCCTTGCATCCTCTTCATGTGCCCAAACCACCGTAGCCGCTCTCTACCCAATTTAAAAGTCAGCCTCTCCACATTCAAGTCCCTTCTAATTTTCTCACTCCTGATCTTGTCCATCTTCGTTAATCTTTGCGCACTCCGTAGAAACTTCATTTCTGCTGCTTGTAACTGGCTCTCCTCCTTTCCCCCAACAGCCCAGGTGACCGACCCATATGTAAGTATTGGGACAAAGTAGGAATTATGGAGAAATATCCATACTACAGTATGATCACTTTAGTGGGTTTTTAGTGTAGGTACCTACCAAGATATTTAGAGCCGAGCCTTGGACATTGTTCTGTGTTTAAAACTGGGTGGGATAATGTGGGTAACACAAACCAAATTGATTGGTGCCGACTACTTTTCTGCTAAACTTTTAATTTTGTAGCTTGATACATTTTTAACTAAGCTCTGAAATATGGACAAACCGGTGCACATTTCCAAGATTGTCCCATGATTAGACATTGAGTCCCTTCCTTTGTTGGCATTCTCAAATGCACATCTGTGTGAGTTTCATGCATATTTAGATGTATCATTAAATTATTTATTTTGTGTTGATTGATTGTTTAATGTTTGTGTAGCTACATCATTACGTGACACATGGATGTGATCCTGTTATGTAATTTGCATGGGTGCTGGAGACATGAAGTGTAACGAGCAAGTTGTATGATAGGTTTCGTTTGTGTGGTTTGTTTGTGGTCTTGAATTCTATGGACAAATTAATCTATGTTTAAGTACTCCCAGATAATAAGTGTTCCAATCAATTCAAATCAATTCTCTAATAGATGTTGTAGGTATTGATTACCTATATTACATTTTTGCCGTACTATATGAATATTTGTTCCTGAACACAGGGGCGAACTGGTATGTAAAAGATCGTGATGCAACAAACACGTAAATGGGCCTATAAATCATTAAAGCAAAATATTTTTTTTTTGTAAAATGAGTAAAAATGCTGGTGGTCCAGGATGAGTTTGCATCCCAGCATCCCTTGCCAGTCCGCCTCTGTCTGAACAGGATAATCCCTACCAAAAGGAGTACCTACTACCTCTCTGATTTTGCACGGCCACTACTGTCTATTAGAAATAGGGGTTTCCAATGGATTATTCTTCTGAGTTTATAGCTTCTATTTTTTGAAATTCTTCTTTTTGGTGACTTGTCAGCTAACTGAGATCTAATCTATTTCAAACAGTTTTTACCTAATTATTTGAGGGTGTCCATAAATTACGTACAGTTCTTTTTGACCTTCCCCCCATCTCCCCCCCCCCCCCCCCCCCCCTCCCCCAGGATACTAAACAAAATCAATGATCATGCCCCCAATAATTATGTAGTACTTATATTCAGATCCAAATTCTGCAAAAAAAAGGGGAACCACACGATTTGGATTTCTGACCATATAAAATTTGACTTTCCAACTTACCTTTAAAAATCAGTATCAACCGGAAAAATCTTTTCAAAAGTAAAAATCTTTTTTTCCTAAAATAAATATAAAATATTGTTATTGGTAATAAGTAATATTTTGTGATATTAGGAATTCTGCCCTAACAACAATCATAAAGCACCCATGTGACATCTCAGATGTGACAGCCTCAGATATGTTTTAAACGATAAAAAACAGAAATTGTTCAAAAGTGCCGTATGAAGAGGCTCTCTCAGTAATATTCAACAATGTGTAATACTAATATTACTTAGGTACAAGTCTTTCTTCAAATATGCTTCCAGCCCATTTTAAATATTATGCTATTAAATACCTAATAAGGCACTGAAGAAAACATCACCTCTGTAACATTTCTTCATTTTTCAAGGTAGATGTCAGTGATAAAAGGAGGCCTGGTCGGCTGTGATGTGAATTTTGTATACTAAATTTAGAATGTGTAGGAAACCAAAATAGTGAAAACACAAAGTGCAAAAATGTAATTAGTTCAAATACAATCTAATGCGACGAATTTACTCAAAATAGATTTCATGTCAGTTGAGTGCTTTATGCCTGTAAGGGAGAATTGTTGTCTTACACACATACACACAAACTGTCACAAGCACCAACCACCGCAGAACGTGTACGTAATACATGGACACCCCTCCTAATACGCTGCTGAAAGAGACGTGGGAACGACCTAACGCCCGCGATACGCCTCTGCTTCCAGGATGACTCGCCTGGGTGGCGGCAGCACGTGCCCCCCGCGCCCCGGCAACTGCGAGCTATGCAACGTGCGCTACACCTCGCTCAGGCGCCACCTCGACAGCGAGGCGCACACTAGCGCCGCCGTCTGCGCCGACAACTTCACAGCGCTGGATTCGCTCATCACGCGCGGGCCGTCCATGTTCGAAGAGGACCACAGGTGGGCGCTCGCTCGTGTAGACGTTGCTTCACCACCTCTTGCTCTTAAAACTCTTTCATTCTGTCCATATAACATTTCAAATAAAGGGCAGTTCTTTCGACATAAATTTGTCTTCCCTATAAAATCACAAGTGGTGCTCTGTACTCATAACCACAAGACACAGGAAATAGAATCTACATAATAAGGATCAATTCCGTAAGTGGTCAAAATCCACTTTCCCCGGTTTTTCAATGCCCTACTATATCAGTAGTTTTAGTTTTAACGGTCATTCAAGGAATGTCATTGGTTGTTGCCATGACATTATAGTCCTAAACACTATAGGACTAGATTGTCGTGGCAACAACCAACGATTTTCCTTGAGTGACCGTCTACACTTAACCACTGTTTGTAGCTGAGTACTATTGAAAAACTGGCCCCTAGAAGCAAATAACCCGAGCGCTGAATTTTTATTATACTTCAAAGTGAATGTTTGCCAACATAATTGTTATTCTACGGATAAATACCTCACGGATAACGCCTTTTATGTAGATTCTGTTCACCTTGTCGCCTCGCACTGGATTGATACTGTGTAGTAGAATGAGTGGACGTATGTTTGAGTGGTTTGATGTGGTACGTTCTAGACTGCTCACAATGATGTCAAGAGAGGTCTCTATGTGTGGGAAGTGGATTTTAATGGTGAAGGACTTTGCTCCCCTGCAATCTTCATTCAAATCCATCAACCAACCTTCCGATGTAAAATTCTTGTCGCTACCCTTCGTTTGTTTCCTGTATTCTGTATCGCCATGGCAAAAAAACAAAATCGATTCAGTCGCTTGCCGCTTGCTTGTTTCTGCTGACTGGCTGAATCGACTTTGTTTTCTTTGTAGATGGAACTCTTGAATACTGCCCTGTTTGACTGCATGCTTTCTTTTGTCCCTAGTTAAGCCTGCTATGCTTAAAGGCTTCGTGTCGGTTGCCTGGAAACCGCTCTCTATACTTGTCGACACTCAAGAAACTGCACCGTAAGTTTAGATCGTTCATTCGCCTCACTTTTTGGTTATGAAAATCAAATATAATTTTATGTCTGATGATAATTTCAGCTACTGTTAAATTCCATGTTCTGGATGTTTAACAGATGCCACTGTTAAATTTTTTGTAAGTATTAATTTTTAATCAATTTTAGTAGTTTTCTAACAGGTTGCTTTGTAGTCGTGCTCGTAATTGCTTCGAACATGATTCACGGGAAAAGTGTACTTTCGTCAAGTGCATGTTGTTTCAACTGTTCTGACTTCGTTTGTTGACCGAATGCAGTCTTCCGAGCAGTTCTGAGTAGCAAAACATACACCTATTGCAGCAGCTGGCACTCAAATCATAAGTATTTGAGACCAGACAAATGTAGAGATGTTGCAAAGTATCTATTTTTGTAGTTCTACCCGCGGCCGACCCTCCTGATTTGAGATTTTCTCGTGACATCCATCTGTTCAGAGACAACTACTGGGAAGGTTCCCTGCATCCACTGTTCAGATTCCTCATCATCATCATCATTTCCAATGAAATCATCATCATGATCAATTATCCATCGCCATTCGCCTAGTTACAGACTGGGTGATGTTAAGCACAACTAAAAGAAAATGTTCATTTAAATTGATCTAGGATTTATCATGATGATTCTCAGCTTAGCAAATTCTTACATATCTCAACCATGGGCAGAGCTTTCTTGTATATTGTACAACTTCAGTTTTTTTTTGCGTACTAATGTAGAAATAGTGCACAATTGGTGACATCAAGAATTCAAGAATGATACATGTACTGAACCACGCCAGTCTTGTTGAGTGACAATGATGTAGGTAAGACGTGTCCAGGTGGAGGGAGGTCGTCTCACTAACCCCCAAAGTCCCTCTGACCCAACGGCAGCAACTAGCAGAACAAAGAATCCTTCGGGGTATAAAATCTTGGGAATACACACAGATTTCCGTGTGCCTGACTTGCATTTTTCTTGGTTTCCATCAGTTGAGAGGCTGATGCTGTGATAGTTCCCTCTATTAGACTCCAACTGCTTCCTTCCCACTGTCCATCCTTAGGCACCTACACTGCCAGCCAACCATGAAGCACCAAATTGAAATTGTTGAAATTATTATCTTTTTGGTACATTGCTGGAATCAGTTGAACATTTACTTTCTACTATGTGTGTAAAGAGTGCGCTAAGTCACCAATTAGTTGAAAACATTGTTCAATTTGTGTATTTCACCAGCAGCGATTGAAACTCGTTTTGGCATTACTCGAAACCGATTCCATGTCAGTTCGGTGCTTGATACGTAGTTGGTTGAGCATTGTTCTTAATCATTTTCTCCCTATCATCATACCTGATCATTTATTTGTCTGCTCCATTAGCCTAGTTTCAGAAAAAAAATACCATTTATCTAGTGTTGTAAATTTGCCTAAAAAAAATAATTGACAAATTTTCACAACTAATATAAAATAGACGACCGTTCGTGTTGACGCATGCGTTGTAACGATGTCCTGCCCTGATTGTCTGCAGTCAGCGGCGCTCGATGCGCCACAGCTGCGCGGCGATGACTCCCAACCCCGTGAACGGGCTGATGTCTCGACGCAAGAAGCAGGCCGGGGGCGCTCGCACCAGGAGCATGTCCGGGGGCCAACTTTACCTGCCCTCGGGGCTGCTGGGGACCACGGCGGAGGACGGGGGCAACCCCGTGCGCGCTGCAGGCAAGTGGAACACACTCCATCCATGTGAAGACAGGCTATGTTACAGTTCGACCTGGCGCTGAAAGATGAACATGGTCTATTGTTGAACACCGGCGCTTTGGCGTTGAGCCACCTGATTGGCTAGTAGTCGAGCTCCAGCTCGTCCTACGTCAAACTGTAAATGTTCCTTAAAGTTCAAACCGGGATTACACTGATCAGTGTATTGATTTGAATGAAGACTCGAGATAAGTCATAATTTTAGGGGCATGCGATTATTTGAAAAAGTTGAATATTTGCCTCATTTCGCCATTGACTACCGCTCAGTATGGGACTCGTGACTGCTATAGCTGGAGCACTGAATGCTTCCGCCGATGTCTGAGGCCGCACTACAAACGACGATTCTGGCAATATAAAGATGTTATTATTAATTTTGTTCACGCCTACAACATGCCTTCATATTTATAACATAGGCCTAAATTAAGCTTATTGTTGTGCTGCGTCAGCTTTCCGTGCAATCTTTCCAAATGTAAGACGATCTCAGCCGGACGAGTGAAGAATTTGACCTTGGTCTGTACGTAAGAACGGGGCGGTTCCGTTTGTCACTAGACATCGACGACAGATGACTGGCCAGTCGCATGTCCCCACCCCCAGTGTACGTCAATGATTTCGCCACTAGGTAGTGAAAAAAATCTATCGGTGTCAGAAGAAGATCTGCATTTGTTTAATCTCGTTGCCTAGCAAGCGATTAAATGTCAACTACTAATATCTCAAGTAGCTTGAGGAAGGGCGCAAATTCACATTATTTTCATCTTCAATTTCAGTGAAATTTTGTACACTTCATTACAAATATCCTGGCAAAATACTCAGTGATACTGCACATTTTTTAATTTTATGAATTTTCAAAAAACATAACAGTAGCACGTTTGACGTCCTGCCAACGTTGCAGATTTCTGCACCCGCTACACTGTCTGTAAGGTCACAGAGAAACCCAGATATTTTCGTGGTTGTTCTTTATATAGTTTTTATTAGGGGTGTTCAACGATTATTTTATTTAAATCGATTGATTAATAATTCGATTTTTGTAATTTAAATCGATTAAATAATCGAATTAAATCGTATTGATATCATCATGTTCAGGGTAGTCATCATATCATCTTTTACGGCAATATTAACCTTAACAATGAAATGTGTCCGGGAAGTAATTCATTTTTACTTCAAAGACGCTGTAATGTGCCGTAATTCATTCAATCATCACTGATATATGGTAATGCGAATTAGAAATACACACTGAAACTTGGGAAAATACACACAAACTTGAATTTATCACTAAAATATTACGCACACAAAGAAAAATGTGGACAGAATGAAGGCAGCCATTTTAGATGTTGCAAAGTGCAACCATTTTCAAGGCTGAAATTCAAATTGATATAATTCGATTATTTTTTCTAACATCGATTAATCGTTTTGAATGTCATAATCGATTAATCGATTCGATTCAATCGTAATCGTGAACACCCCTAGTTTTTATGTTATCAAAAATTCAAAATTTAGTTTCCAAATTCGATATAATAATAATCCTTCGCCCGATTCCATAGTTGGGTCGGGGGGTGGCCAAGGCCACCATTTGCTAAGGCCTCGGACTCCTGAGCCAGCTGGCCAAGCTTGGCTCTTCCTCTTCTTCTTTCTTCTCCACCAGCTTCTTCCACTTCTTCCTGTCTTCCCACCAACTCTCCTCTTCTACTTCTTCCCACTTCTCCAATCTCTCTCGCACATCCTCTGCTACCACTTCGCTCCACTTCTTCCTCGGTCTTCCCACTCTCCTTTTGCCACTCCTGGCCACTTCAAAGTCCCGCCTTGGTATTCTATTCCCTTGCATCCTTTTCATGTGCCCAAACCACCGTAGGCGCTCTCCAAATTCGATATTCAAAATAATTTTTCAATCATTCGACATTAGGTATTTTGAAATCACTATACACAGAGGCCATACATGAGTTGAGATTGATGGAACAATCATTTATACCCTGGAGCTACCTAACGCTGATGTTTATTTGCAGTGCACAGTTCCGTTGGCTGCAAGAAGCGCCCCTCGCTTGAGAAATCCCCCGAGCCAGACTCGGCCCGCGCGCCGCCGGCCGAGTGTAACGGGAAGCCGCGCCGCCGCCGCCGCAACAAGCAGCGTCGCTCTCAGCTGGCCGTGCTCAGCGATGAGGCGCAGAACTTCATGTTCCGCGAGCCGACCAACCGCGACTCCTCGTCGTCTTCATCAGGCGAAGACACTTCGGAGGACGAGGAAGACCCTCCGGACGCTGTCGAGTCATCGGGAGAGTTCCGACGGAAGCGGCGCTCTCAAGCCGAAGCGTTCATCGCGGATAACCGCGAGTATTACAAGTTCGAGACTCCCGGTTCGCGGCTCCGTTTCCACGACGACAAAGACGATGTGAAGTGCGACGAACACGGACCGGCCAAGAAAGTGAGCCCCCTGCGCAGGACGATCAGTGAATCCGAACCCGACCGGAACTTTAAGTTCTCTTTCGAGAGCGTGCCCCAGTCCGAGCCGTGGTATCAGACTTTCCGTCGGCAAGACGACGGCGAGGAGTTCTACTTCTCCCTGCCTGACTCCGACCCCCCCTTCCTCCTCCCCTACCAGCTGCCACCCCCTCGGTTCCCCTGCTTCGCGGGGAGGGGCCGGAGGGGCAGGAGGAGGAGGGGCGCAGGGGAGAGGAAGCCAAGGAAGAGTCCCAGGTGTCATGCGTCCACCCTAGCCATCCTCTCCGGCTTCATTCACCGCCGCAAGAAGGATCCCACCAAGGTGAAGGAGGCTGTGGTCAAGGAGGAGCCGCCGCCCGTGCCCATCGTCAAGCCACCAGTCAGGTGAGTCCTCCTTCGCATTAATATTGTTTTTTCATTCATGTTGATGGTGATGTGATGCCAGGTTTACGGGTGTCATTTGGTAGAGCGCAGGGCATCGAACCCGATCGTTTATGGGTTCAGGTTTGGGTACGGGTTCAGGTTCGGGTTCAGGCAAAGCAATAATACGGGTTCGGGTTCAAGTTCGGGTCCGGCTCCACACGTGGATTAATCAGTAAATATACCTACATATTTGTGTTCCAAACCAATACATTTTCTGGTGTACAGTTTAGTAAATTTGAATTATACAACCAACTTCATTTAATTTGACTTAAAATTTTATTTTTTTGTCAATTCTTTATCATTGAACGCATGTCGAACTGACGTATGGGACTCATAGTCGTACCTACGCAAGATATATCATTGGGGAAGGGGGGGGGTGGGGGGACTGAATAATGAGCCTGAATTTACGCGATTTTTGGCATATAATTTGTAAAATCGTTTTGATTTTCTATAAAAAATTGGTAGACACAAAAAAGTATGCTGGGTTATGTATATAATTTATATATCCACTAATAAAAAATTTTGAGTGGCCAATACAGAGCTATTATTCAGAAAAAATCATAAGGAATTTCCCGTTTCGGGGGCGAAACCCCCAGAGATATTTTTCTTTGTCATTAATTTGTGTGCAATTTTGAGGCATTTTGAACCAAGGTTTTAGGAAATTGAAACACACATTCATTATAAAAATCATATTTATAAAAGGAATTCTAGGTACCTAGGTATTTAATTTAATATACAGTAAACCCTCATTATTTCGAACTTCAATAATTCGAATTTAGGGGTAAATTTGAACTAGGTGGATGGTCCCAGTGTTCAGTATAGGCTTTACAATGTTAAATAATTTTGATAAATCGAATTTTAGGTTATTTCGAAATTCGAACTGAATTTTGGTCCCAGCCCATGTTATAACTTGCATACAGTTGTTTTAATTCGAACTTTGCAAAAGGATTGACAAAATAATCGCGAACAAACTTCGAAAAAAAAACTCAAAACTACACATTTCCAATGTTTCCAATGGCGTCACGTCACAAAGAGAGTAGTCAAACTGCTCTCTGTTGTGTTGGGGTGGGGGAAGTGTAGGTCTAGTCTCTTTAGTATACAGGTTAGCCTACCCTGGAACACTTTAGGCGGGAATATTCAAACTTCATTCAACATTTTGAAAGCATTTGGCCGCGTATATAGTGCGAGTTAACTTTTGAAGGCAAAAAATAATGAATCAACATCGCGTTATATCAAATCAATAGGTGGGTCATTCTCCACTAGATGGAATATTGAAGAAGCTAAATATTTTTTTAAATAATATGATTTTTTCTGCTTTTTAATTCATGGGGACTTTGAAAATACTTATTGAAGTATTATTAATTGCTCATCTGAGATCAAAATGAAATAATATAATTTACTGTGTTAATTAGATTAGTGAAACATAGGGGAATGACGAAATTTGAGTGCTAGGGGAATGACGTACTGAGTTTAAATATGCTGCCAAATCTCTAGTAATACACTTTATGAGTTGAAATTTTGAGGTTATGTTTGGGTCACTATTACTATCACGTTTTAATTGCCAATAAGTATGATTTCAACATAAGTACATAATTATAATCGAATAGGGGAATGATGGAGAGAAAACATACGCCCCTGAAAATCGTAGCATTTTTGCTATTATAGCCACAATTATCATTCAAATCCCATATTTCGAGTGTTCCTGGCTTGTCAGCACCATCAAGCTAGTTGCTACACTTAGACACATGTTAAATACCAACTGCAAATAATAATAAAAAAATATATTAAAATGGCTTCAGAAAGATGCCAAAACTCGGGACACGTTTTAATTACAGTTAAAACTAGGGGTGTGGGAAGGTGGATTTTTGATTTCGAAGTCGAAGATTTGACCTCCTAAAATTCCGAAGTCGAAGTCGAAGTCGAAGATTTTGATTTCACTCAAAAAAATCAGAATTTGGAACAAAACAATAAACTTGAACTGAATTACTACCTTCCTCCACTAGTAGGCCTACTTCATCTTCGTTTTCGTCGGATAAATCCATTATATTTCTAAAATCTCCGAAAATAAACACGGCACATAACCTTTTCAAGTAAGCACAGCGTGACAGCAAGCGTCAATGTTAAAACCAAGATGGCCGACCGCAAAAACTTCTCGACTTCGGAAGTACCAACTACACGAAAATATATTTACCTCGAAAGACGCGCCAAGTTTGAAGACGCAAATCGAAGCTTCGAACATTTTCGAAGCTTCGTTTTTTGGAAAAAAGGGTTTCGAAGTCGAAGTCGAAGCTTCGACTTCGACTTCGAAGCTTCGATTATTTCGAAGCTTCGCACACCCCTAGTTAAAACATAACATTTTATAAATATATGAATGCGAATTTGTTACATATGTCAAGATACACTATTGATAAGCTTAACATTTATTTTTGGTACATTTAATTAATGTACTTTAAGATATATGGCAAAAGCAATGCTGGAAAACAGGGTGAGGGACAAGCTAGGGGAATGACTTTTGGGGGGTATTTTGGGCTGTAGCTCTTAGATGTGCATGATATTAACCTTACACTATGGCTGTAATTGTCAAGTGGCATCTATATAAAAATAAAAAAAAATAAAAGCATAGATATTTTCTTTAATATCTATATTAAAAATGGACAGGACAAGAATATTCCATTTAGTGGAGAATGACCCAGGTAAGTACTAAAAAAAAAAAATAATAATAATTTTTTTTTTTTTTTTTATATTTCGAACTTTTTTAATTCGAACTGGGATTTTTTGGGTCCCCTTGAATTCGAATTAACGAGGGTTTACTGTAATGATATTTTTTAAATGCTTTGTTTTCTATAAAATTAGTACTTAGATCCCATTGAAGGGGTAGAATGTGTGATGACGTGATGATTAATGCGAAATGACGGCAAAATTCGGATTTCAAACATCCAGTTTGCCCCGCAGGGAGATTTTTCATTTTACTCCCTACTAAAACGAATTTGGAACACTAAAGGCCACGAGTTACATTCAGATTGAAGGAACCCACCACGGCCCCCTCCCCTCGTTGTGCACGCCTAATAGTAATATGGGACTGTAAGTTGAAAATTGGACAAAGTCATTTTATAATAATTGATGTTAAAAATATCTCGAATAATACTACTTTTCTTCTTCCCCATTTAAAAATTCAGAGCGGAGAATCAAGACAAAACTATTCGGTTAGGTCATTACCACAGCATTTGGTGGTCAATGGTTAGGTTATTTGGCGTGGGGACACAAGCTTATTATAATTAATGTTTTGTATCCTCATATAAAAAATATAGTATACTTTGAAATTGAAATATGAATTTAAAATTTTTGATCAAATTATTAAATTTAATGTGTATTTTTTAAATTTGAAACCCCATAAAAAACCCTTAAAAATATGGATTCGGGTTCAGGTGCGGGTTCAGAAATATTATTTATAAGGGTTCAGGTTCGGGTTCAGGTTCAGACAAAAATGTAATACGGGTTCGGGTTCAGGTCCACAAAAAATACGGGTTTTTTCGGGTTACATGTTCGGGTTCAGGTTCGGGTTCAGGTTCGGGTTCGATCCCCTGGTAGAGCGTATTAGTTTCGTGTTATTTATTGAAGAAAAACAGAGTAGAAGTGCTAACTGTATTCAGATTAGCTTGGTTTTAAACTCTATTTTAATAGATGATCGACAACAATCATGATTTATGGTAAAAAATTTTAACTATGTAATTTGATTCACTCGATCCCTTGAATGTACGGCCCTCTCGGGCCGGCCTTCCCCCTCGAGAGGTTTTTGCCCTGAAATCGGGTCCCTCCGGCCCGAACCCTTACGCCCTCCTGGTCTTCCGGCCTGGCCTTCCCACCAGTGCTGGACTCCCCCGGATCGGTCTCATTGGGTCGACCCCTCCCCATGTCCTCCACTTATAGTCAACAAAGTTAAAAGTAAAAATTAATGGGCGCAATGTAACCTCGTTGCCGTTAAACCATAATAATCTAATCTTTTCTCATAGTCATGTCAATTATTTTTTAAGGTTACTGTCACTAAAGTAGATAATTATTTGACCACTATTTTTTTTTGAGCTACCTACCACCGCGTAGGGAACAGCTATCTTCACAC
Organism: Leuctra nigra; assembly: GCA_934045905.1. NCBI lineage: Eukaryota > Metazoa > Arthropoda > Insecta > Plecoptera > Leuctridae > Leuctra > Leuctra nigra. The sequence continues at coordinate 11,271,998 of OW203770.1, forward strand.
TATTAAGCTTACGGTGTGAACACTTCAATGATCTACCATTGGCTCCCGTGAATACGGACTACGGGTGGAATACGCAGAAAAAATGCTATAAAATCGACCCTTGGTCAGTCTGCACCCTAGCCGATCGCAGCGCTAAGTTCGCTGGTGGTGATCCCGGAACTAATCTAGGCAATCATTTTATTTCTTGAGTGATAGTCAATGGCGCGAGCTGTCAAATGCCATCTTTTTGGTTATTTGCTGTTTGGTGAATAATAAGTAAGTGAAAATGCTTGTATTACATGTTAATTATTACAATCAATAAACTAAACACATTTTTACACTGATATCAACCCTTTTAATTTCATCTGATCGTTATCCAAGTTGTTTAAGTTCTAATTTATACATTTGATTTTGAATTAACCCGCTAAAATTCAGGTTAGTTCGATTTTCTAACACCAACCATGGTGCTTAGAGAGCGCTGCGAACGGCTGGTAGCCGCAGCCAATCCACTCTATAGACCTGGCCATATTTAGCATTGGAGCCTGTTTCACGTCTCAAGCCCATCTGATCTCACCTTAAATTTAATAGTGTGAAGATAGATGTTCTCTACGCGGTGTACCTACTATCTTTTTTAGAAGATAGTAGTACACTCAAACAAATAATAAATGGTACCTACATATCTAAAGAAAAGGATTGTCTGATCAAGGTTTGATGGCATCATCCCATGAAGTCTGTGCTAATGCATTATCAAACTCACTCTAGTAGGTGAGCTCTGATTTCATTGATAATAACAAGGATTTATTGTCAAGGAACCTGACCAGCAGCCAATCAGTTTTGTGCAAAGTACCGTTATTTATTGCTTTGAGTGTTCCTCTTTGACATTTTCTAGTTCTTTGACGGAGGCACTTTAGTGCTGTTCTTCACTTGATGATGATTAGTGGACATTCTACTATGTACCATAAAGCGGAGATAATAGTGACAGGGAGGTGGATATTAGTAAATATTTTGGAAGTTGTTGAAAAGTAGGTAGACAGTGCCTAGAGATTATTACTTATAGCGTTTTCCACTGGCATGCACTGAATGAGAGCAAAGAATTGCTCTGTGACGTCATGCTCTGCACTAGTGCGGCAAGAAAAGCAACCCAGTGGAAAACAAGGATATTTCCGGTTCTAACATAACCTAAAAATAGCAATGAATTTCATAGAATTCGTTTTAGATCATCCATTGTTTGTCAATTAATCTATCACTGTTATTTGAAGATTCAAATAGGTTATAAACAGCAACTAATTTTCAAGCGTCCATCTTGGAATACCGTATTAACTCGTGTATAAGACGCAATTATATGTCAATATTTTGATTCTGAAAACAGCCCTGCGTCTTATACACGCATACCAAGCTTTTTTCCCAGTAAATCCAAGATGGATGTTTGTAAACAGAGCTGTGGTAGACTGCCACATGTTGTCTATCTCTGCCTTTCCCTCTCACTCTGTCTGGACTACTCATACTGTGTCTAGACACAACACTATTAACATATTACATTTGTGCAATAAAATGTTTTCCCTTGCATTTAGATCAGGAGACAAAATATATGTTTACGTCTGAAAAACATTGCTCTGACAGACATAAAATAGACTAAACACTGTTGAATGGCGATCTTAAAGGAAGGGGAGGAGAGGAGTTGGGTTTGTTTTGGAATACAGAGGAAAGGCAGGTGCGCGCCTGTTAGAGCAAGCAACAGCTGCTGGGAAGAGACTCCCCTTCCCCCTTGCTCAGAAGCAGGAAATTACTGTTTGTTTACAACAAGTTGGCAGTGATATTCATTCAAATAGCTCAGTTAGCTGGAAAACCAACATTTAGATGGATATCTTGTATACAAACACAGAATGCTTTTCATCATTTTACTGCGTCTTATACACGCATGCTAAGTGTTTTCTTAAAATAGACTTCTCAAAACAAGGGTGCGTCTTATACACGAGTGCGTCTTATACACGAGTTAATACGGTATTCGAGAGCACTCGAATGCCCTGAGAATTTTCTCAGTGCTAAAAATGTGCCCTCAGAGCATGCAACTTTGCCAGTGAAAAATGCAAAAACCATTCCAGTGCACACTGGATTTCCCAGTGGAAAACGACACCCGCTCTCAGTGCAACCCAGTGCAGCACCAGTACGGCCAGTGGAAAACGCTATTAGTGCTTTTATTAGGATGTCTATGTTTCGTTGCTACCTTTATTATTGACAGGACAGGATTGTAGTGGGGTTTCTGGAAATTGTTGTGGGCAGTGAACAATTTCAGCAAATCAACTACAGCAGTGAAGCTACTACTACTCTACTTACCTGAAAGTTATCGTGTTCCTGTTGCATAATCTGTCATTAAATATGTAAGCTCAAATTTATGTCAAATCTGTTAAAAGTGGTGGCAGAGAGAAGGGAAATCAATAAGTAATGTCACTGTCAGCATTTTAGGGTCCTCACACAATTAAATGGAAGCAAGTACGACTACTAGTCCAGTCAAATTAAGCTTAAAAATGTCCAAACCCAAAACAAATTGCAACATTTGGTTTTTTGGTGTCATTCTCTTCAGAAAAATGCCCCCTACAACATATCCAAAATCCGCCAAAATCCACGCACCGGAAGTACTTTTTAATCACTGTTTAATTTAATTTCCCATGTTAATTTCATCTTGCAAAAAAAACTTTTTTTCATGTAACTCCGATTTTGACGAAACTCGGCAGAATTGTTCACCATCCTTAATGAAACAAAAAGCTCTCTTAGCGTTTTTCTCTAAATCTTATCGTTCGGGAATTATGGCCCATCGAAAAGTCATATTTTAGTCAGTTTTCGACGATTTCGGCCACTTTGAGTGTAATTTGACGTTTTGCGAGGTCTATAAATGTTTAATTATTGCTAATGAATGAACCTACTTTCTTCCAGGCTGGAGAACGAGGCCGAGATGCGAGCCCTGGCCGCTTCGCTCGATCAAACCCTCGAGCTCTCCTCCAACTTTGACGAGCTGGACCCGTGTGACCTCGGTGACCACCTCTCCACGCCGCTCATCGACGGCGACCCTCCCCTCCTCGACCTCCTGGCGGCCCGGTGCGCGTCGTGTCTGGCGCACAGCGACCTGCCCGCCGAGCCGGTCGCGACCGTCACCGACAACTGGCGCACGCGCAAGAAGAAGAAGCGCAAGAACCTCACCGGGTGGCCAAATGCCAAGAAGGCCAAGCTGGTGTCGTTCAAGATGGTGAAAGAGGAGTCGAGCGACTTCAACGAGGATTCCGGGACCGGTTGGTCGAGTCAGGACGAGACTGACAGTGTCGGGGGGAAGGCGTCGTCGGACGACTGTCCCGTGAGGTTGGACAATACGAGGAGGTTACGGAGTGCGCCGCCCCCGAGGTTCAGGAGGGAATCTCCAAGGAAAGTGATGAAGTGAGGGCGAGAGAGAGATGTGGTCAGGCTGGAACACGCCGCGAGATCAGTTTCATTGTCGGCTGGGCCTTAGTCTCTTTTTCCAAGAAGTGGGGTTCTGATCAATTCTTAGAAGCGTCCAACTGTGTTAGGAGAAAAGGGGAATAGATCTAGGAAGGAGCTGCAGTTCTTGGGGATGCATTCTTCTAACAGGATGCGTTAACCTGACTGCAGGGATGATCATTTTTGTTTCGTGGTGTACTTGTGCCGACTCGAAATCTGTTTGCAATATATAAGTAGGTATCCCCAAGAAATGGACCATTTTATGTAGATTCTATTTCCTTTTTCTCTACATACAGATAGCAGTTATCTGCATTGTCTCAATTTAGAACACACTTCCTGTTGAAATTTTTTCTCACTCTGGATGAATGAAATTAAAATTATTTTAGAAATTCAGAAGTTATAATCATTAGCATAATTGTCATTATTTCTCAATGATGGGGATGACTAGAAGATCATTGTACTGTTGATAATTGTTAAGGTACTTACTAATTGAATTTCTAATTAATTGTATTTTTTTATCTTTGAAGGTACCTATATGTCTTACGAAGACATCATGTTAATATTAAGTAAGTTCCTATAAAGTTGAGTGTCTTGAAGGTATATAAAACCTAAAATATTAGTTTCCAACAGATTTATTATTGAAAAGGCATAGTAAGTGTAGGTATCAGTTTTCTATGGTAGAACCGGGTAGTTAATAGATAGTGATCCTGAACGTCAAATAACTACTACAGTGACCAGCGTGTATTGATAATACCAGAAGACTATTCTCTTCTTCCATACGATATCACAGTGTGTTCCGGCCAGCCAATCTTTCCGACTGCATTTAAAGCCGACGTAATATGTGTATACCATTGTATTGTTTCTTTCTATTCAACCACCACTCTCATATCGTACCTATAGCCAGTGTAATGTTAAATGTTATGTTCGTCGAGGCAAGAAGAAATTCTCGACATGATTCGTGCTCGTTTGTCTTAATCGAGGGGATTGCATTTTTTGTTCCATATTTTGCACAATGGGTTATGGTATCTGGAAATCAAGAAGTGTGTTGACAGTTATTTAATAAGAATGTTCAATTATTTTGTAGGTATGTACTCGATTGGGGCAAATGATCACATGAATTAAATCTCAGTCATTTATCATATGTATTGTAGAATCAGCTAAAATAGACTTAAGTATTGTTTCAAGAATAGAACATTTCGAAGAGTCATAACATGATTATAACTGTTGGTATTTGTAAATAATGATAAGATCAAATCTATTTAAATTGAATTCAGCTACTGTGTATAAAATCAAATTAAATATTTGGAGTGACAACTGAGATAGTATCCATACTAAAATAGAACTATTTATATTTGTTTTCCCGTTATTTAGTCTACTTTCATTTCCACAGTGTACATACTAAACTATCTTGTAAATGACAAGGGCACTGATATAATTATTTACCTAAGTATAACATTAATACTGCCAATATTTTTACCCCTACTGAATTGAAAGTTTATTTCGGTATCAAAAGCCATTTGGTGGCTATTGATAGAGGGTTTCAAAGAAATGAATTAAATGATGTTTGTACTTTATATTGCTCTGTGTTGTTAATTGAATAGTTCGCTCCTGTGACCCCCAGTTTGACCTTGTCCTTTAATTATGTTTGTCTGGTGGCATAATCAGCTGTTGCTGGGGTGAATGGCATCTAGAGAGACGGCTCCAAACAGTTGTGGTAAGCTGGGATAGATGACGCTACTTGTCTGTAAATAGCAAGTTATTCAAGTTTCATTTTTATTGAATTTAATACGCATTTTGTAAGTTGCAGCAGTTTGTATAATAATTAAGCTGAGTACATAGGTTCATTTTGCTGTTACTACGTAGCGCACTGCGAAATTTGCATATTTGCATTTTTATTCCAAAAACTTGTCTCGTCTGCACTGTGCGAAGAGGATGGGAAATGACCTTGTGCGCATGCGCTGTTTCCGCTCAAGTTCATTTGTACTTGGCTGTAAGTATGGCGTAGTCGCGTACTCGTTTTCTCGTGTGATTTTACGTGAATATCTACATTAATTAAGTGTTAACTGCAATTAACTTCTTGTTCTAGATAGACACCAAGTCAAACTGGAGCGACGTATGCGATCAAGGATTCTCTAGGACGGATTTTTGGATTCACAGTACAGTAAGTTTGTAGGATGCGGCTGCTGGCTGACACGTCGGCATGTGTCTTGCATTCTGTATGATGTGGACCCAGGCATAGGCCTATTAGGCAGGCGTTACTTAATGACCGAAGTCGTTAATTAATAATGAATCAATAGCCGTTACTCCGTGTTTAAACACATTACTAGATACTTTTATGTTCTATATGAGAAAATCAACAAATATCGTCTTTTTGAGTGGGTGTACATTTTGGAAGACTTACCTGGACACCTGCTTTCTAGCAGTAATATGCCACCTTCTATTAACCAGCCACATTCATGTGTCGATATGGCAATTCATAATATTGTTCATACTAAAACAATATTATCATTGGAAATTAGAGTCATATTTAAAACACTTGACGGATACAAATGTGTACTTGCTACGCCCCCAACAGCTTGACATATGGATCCATATTGTTTGAAATTACACAGTGCACAGTAGACCCAAGGAAATTTCTTTCAAACTGATCTGCTGCACGCGTTCAAGCAAATACTTCCAGTCTATTGTCGGTTGTATTCAAAATTAATGTTTAAATTTTTCGTCATGCTCCTTGTTTACCTACCTACCTAGTAGGTACTTGTTCTTACTTTTGATTAAAAATCAAGAGAGTGGCTATTTTCACAAGCAACATAGGTAGGTACCTACCTAAATTCATTATGAACATTTCATATATTTAGAAGCATCACTGTCGATTTTTACACTTTGTGGAGCTTTTCAAGCAGTTATGTATGATCTCTCCCCTTGTCACACTGTGTCACACTTTTTGAAACTCTCCCCTAAAAGGACGTCAGAAATGTATCGATAGTGCCCGTTTAAGCGAAATTTTATATCTTTACATCAACTGAAATTTAAAATGCTTTAAAGTGTCTACCTACCTACAGTTGGGGCAACTTAGGTCTGAACTCTCAACAGAATGTGCCACTCTTCAGTTGTTCTGTTATGCCTAGAAAGACTAGTAGGTAGCCTACATTGCAAGGTGAGGGGAAGGGGCCATTGTGCAAGGGGACGCAATGTCTTTCTAGGCATAATAGAACAACTGGTAAGTGGCCCTAAATGAAAAATGTGACTTCCCACTGGCTCCAGACTAGTGATGGGCGATTCAAAACGATTTTCTAGAAAATCCATTTTTTGCTAAATTGATTTTAATTGATTTTTTTATTGGTTTTCTGCGTTTTGATTAATCGGTGGATCGATTATTCCAGGCTGATTTTCATGATGGCGCCGCCGCCATTATGAGTAAAATGTACGTACATTTTATAAAATACCTACACGCCAAATTTGCCAACAAGAAGGTTTTTGTCGCCAAATTTTGATTCGATTTTACCAAAAATCTATTTTTGGCTGTCGATATGCTAACAGCCGAGCATAAAACAAACAATATGAGCTCAAGGTCACTGTTTTGCTCCCGCACTGCAACAAACCCATGCCTTCTGCCTAGGGAAAAGTAGGCTTTGTTTTTCGATTCGATGAAACGATTTTTTCTTCCGATTATCAAATTGAATTTTTCAGATCGATGCATAGATTATTTTACTTGGATCGCCCATCACTTCTTCAGACCCCCCCCCTCCCCTTCCCTCAATGCAAGAAGGTATGCGTGATGAATTTATTGTTTGTCGCGTTGGTTACAGTGTGACTGTACGACTTGGCGTGACTTAGGACATCCCACATCTAACTAATGCAGCAGCCGACGATGGAGGAGCCAGTTACTATCGAGCCGGTGGAGCCGGAAGCGGCCTACGAGCCTGCGTACAACGACATGTTCCCAGCGTTGCCAGAGAGCGCCATCGCAGCGCCGCCCGCCAATCAGATGGGACAGTGGAACAACAAGATGAGGATCGGATCATCCGTTGTTACTCAGGTGGGTGCCTCTGAGGGGCTCGAGATAATAGATTTGTTTGTCGAGCTGCTCGGAACCTTCTCCGAGCAGCTTTCACTAAAAAGCATTCGTTCAGCAAGTGCAACCTGCTCCAAGCTGCAAAACCTGCACCCACTTATTCTAAGCAGCTTTTTCTAAAAATCAAAATGGCCATAAAAATTGCAAAAATCGCAAAAACGTATATTTTACACCGAAGGTACTGGTAGGCCTGCCTGGGTACCAACATTAAACTTCATATTTTATAGTTTATTTATTTACTTTATACGTATTATATTTTTATTAATCAAATGCTAGGACTTATTTGTTGAGTTTTGACTTGAATTCTTGCACCAAACTGATCTGCAACATAATTTCGGCCACTGTCGGTGCGATTTGATTTGCTCTTCTGGTTAACCCATTGGCCTATTTCACGATAGGAACTCGCCATTTATAAGATGGCCACTGTGGATTTGGACGAGATAAACTCGCCAGTTCAAATTTTAGGTAAAACTGAAAATAACCCAACAGCTGGTGTAATGGATACCTCGGTTCTCGTTAGATCACCGAGGTTAAGCAACATTGAGCGCGGTCAGCGGTTGGGTGGGTGACCATTCAACTCTGCCTTGCCAGGTTGCTGCCGTTGGGCCAGAGAGACTGGGGTGTTTGGGGGTTAGTGTGACGACCTCCCTCCACCTGTTATCAGTCTCTCGACGGCGCGGGTTGTGGAGGCCTGTGCTCTGAATGTTACACCGTCCTTGGGAAGGGACGTTAAGCCGTTGGTCCCTTGGTATCTTTCGTCAGGAGTAGGCTACATGCCGGTACCGGGTTTCCTCTCCTCCCTTCTTTATATTACATTCTCACTAGTGGAGCCTCGGCTCTGTTGAGAATATCTAGATTTAATAATAATAATAAAAAAAAATACTATATAGCTGTGCAACTTTTTCTGCAAAAATAACCTTTCGGCCATATTAACCCATTGGCCTATTTGGACGATAAGAACTCGCCATTTATAAGATGGCCACTGTGGATTTATGTGGATTTCAAATTTAAGGTAAAACTGAAAATTAAAAACTATAGCAGTGCAACTTTTTCTGCAAAAATAACCTTTCGGCCATATTAACCCATTGGCCTATTTGGGCGATAGGAACTCGCCATTTATAAGATGGCCACTGTGAATTTGGACGAGATAAACTCGCCAATTCAAATATTAGGTAAAACTGAAAATTAAAGATGCAACTTTTTCTGTTGAAAATTCATAGACCAATGGGTTAAAATAAAACAGCCCGACGAACAAACCTCACAAGACACTTGGCCCAGGACGTTGAAATCTTGGCAAACGTTTTTAATCTTAAAAAGTGACCAGTTTTTTTGTAATATTGTGGACTTGCTGAAATCTGGTTGTTCTGTCTATTTAACTTGTTTATTTAAATAATGTTGTTTTGATAGCATCTAATGTTGTGTTAATCTGTGTTTGAGTCCGACAAATTCTCTTGAGAGTGGGTCCGTCCGTCCCACATTAGCAGAGAGGCAATAAGAAGAATCACTGCCAGCAGTTTCATGATCCTCACACATTTAAGGTGGCGCGATCACTCGAGGCATGGTTTCGGATCTTCATAAATTTTTGTGTACTTATTGATAACCATGCCATACATAATCCCTGAAAAAATTAAACACTTCTCGTGTCTAGTTCCTGAGATAATTTGAGTTTTCTCCCCCATGTTATCTTATGGCAGCCAAGTAAACTCGTGTCATTTTTAAGCTAAAATGAAGTTCTAATTTTTTTGTACCGTCAGATTTTAACAAAAAACTTTTTTTCTGGTAGACCTACGGACATACTACCAGGGAAAAAATTTAAAACAATACCAACGTGTGCTATTTTAAAAGTTATACACCAAATTCGAAATGATTTTCCAATACCTCCCACGTTAAAGTTTTGTACATTCTCAAAAGACATAAAATTGAAAACTCATTATTGGGCGGGAGTTGCAAACTATAGGACATTAAATGAGTCTTTAATACTTAAATATAGTTGAACTGTTGAAAATGGTATTTTGAAATGGTAATTTCAATAATAAATAAAAATGTGCTATATCGAGTGATCGCGCCACGTTAAACCAGCCTTTAAATGTTTAATAAAATTAACATTTTTTTTCCACCCCTATCTGGTCCCGAAAATTGGATTGTTGTCATAGTTAATCGTTCATTAACCCTTTAACGAATAATATGCTCTCAGTGGCGTGCAGAACGTCCAAAACAGTCGGCGCATTTCAGTCTAAATGGACCCACCCACCCCTCCCAGGCACTAGGCTTGAACCTGTCAAGCGATTTCATGTTAGTCTGACTGTGATCCTTCAAACCACCTTCAGCACCACCCCCCAGGTCAGGTACCCACCCACCCACCCCCAAAAATACTGGCGCATTTGCGCCAAATTTACAAGGGTCAGCACGCCATTGTATGCCCGTATCTCTTATGTTTTAGGCTTTAGCATTCTACATGATCATAGAAAGAAAACCTTGCAAGAAACAACGCCTGGTTCAATATTTTATTTCTTCATACCTACCTATCATTTTGATTGGGTTGAAACTTTTACCAATAATTTATCCAAGCTTGTCCTCTAGAAAACTATTTTTTATTTTTTATTAGGTAGGTACACTCCCCCAAATAATAAACGGTACTCGAAAGAAAATGAATTGACTGATTAAGGTTTGATGGCATCATCCCATGAAGTCAGTGCTAACGCATTATCTAACTCTTTTAGGTGAGCTCTGATTTCATTGATAATAACAAGGATTGATTGTCAAGGAACCGGCCCAGCAGCCAATACGTTTTGTACCAAGTACCGTTTATTATTTGGGGGAGTGTACCTACCATTTTTTAATAATAAGTAATATTTTTAAAGAACAATTTTTAACACATAGCTTGTGTTTATACACAATACAAAGTGAACCATTCACACAATCAACTTGAAATTTATAATTATTGTCAACAACATACTTGAAAGTAGGTAGTATCTTGAACTAAAAAAAACAATATTGGTTAAAAGATAATTATTTAAAAAAAAATTTAGTTTCTCTTTTGAAAAAAGCTGAATTAAGCCCATTTTAAGACATGTTTATATTTTTTATTACAATTCTGTTATAACATACCTACAATGATGGTTCTAGTTCAAGATACTTGAAACAAACAGTTTACACTCTGTGAAAATTTCAGACAAATCTGACAAATAGTTGTTGAGATATCTTGTAGGTAGTATAAGATTTGAAAAATTGATATCCATTCCAAGAAAAGAGCGATTGCCGATTGAATATCTGTTGAAGAATAGATTGAAAGGTAGCACTTAGTCTTCATCTTAAAAAAATTATAACATGTAAACTAAATGAAATATTTGAATAAACTTTTCACATTATCACAAAAAAAATACAATTAAGAACTTGAACAAAATTAAAAATAAAAAATTACTCTAGGGCTCTATTGACCCCCCCCCTTTTTTTTTTAATTTGCTAAATATTTGATAGCCCTATATTCTTATCATACAAAAATCTGCTTCCTAACTCATCCCAAAAAGGATATAAATTTTTACCTCTACCTACCTTCAAATTAACTCACTCGTAAAATGGTTAAATGTGCCCAAATACAAGCGAAGTTTGATCTTGGATTCAGCCTTTTGGTGAGTTATTTGTTGAGTTGTACCTATTTATTTGTTATTGTAGGTACCTATGTATTAAACAATTTAATCTGTTTTTGGTTATTATTTGTTTTGTAAGATATACTATGGTGCTACGAAATTACTTTGATATTATTTTGGTCGAATGACTACACCTGACTTCGATTCGTGGATATCATTACTATTTTTACTACCTTCATGATCCTATGTCATTCTAGTCACTTGCTTCCTCTCAGCCCGTGGCCACTTCTAAATGGTAGGTCTTCTACATGGGGCAAAGTCATAGTGTAAAACTTTGACTTCAAATCATTGGGTTTTATTGTTATTGTTACCTAGGTATTGGAATTTATTTTTTGCCTTGAGCACTGCTATTGATGCCCTTGAAGTTTAAGTTTATGGAAAGTGGTTTTACCCACCACATTTGTATTTTACGACTTAATAGGTTGTAAGATGTGATCTGTGGAAATGTTGCACTATAGTGAACGAGTTATAAAAAGAGATAGCATTGGCCAATAGCCACATTTTCGCCAATACCCATCATAGGGACCTACTTACTTTTTGATTGATACTATCGCAGATAATTTTATACTGTTATCAGGGCCGGACTGGCCCCTGGCGGCTAGGCGGCGATCGCCGCCAAGGCCCCTGGCTATTGAGGCCCCTAGATTGTGTATAACATACATTTTTATCATCAAAAAATCCATTTAAAGATACCAGAAGTAAAAAAGTGCCCTGCGTGGCAGGTTGGGGGCCTCTACTATGTACCTAAGTAAACCCATCTTCCATTAACTTTATGGTGAACATTTTGCAGCAAAATAAACATTTTTACAATCCCAAAAACGATTAAAAATTACAAAAGTTCAAAAAGTGCTCTTCTGGGCAGGGGGGCCTCTTCTATTTAAATGTTTCTTCCAATCACAGCATGTTGAGCATTTTGAAGCCATTTACGTACTACACGATTTTGCAATCCCTAAATCAATTGAAAATTAACAAAAATCTAAAAAAACCGCATAAAAGTTCAAAAGCGCCCTGCGGGGCTGGCGGGGGCCTATTTGGTCATTTTGAAGTAAAATTGAAAATACACAAATACAATCCCAAAATCGTTTGAAAATAAACAAAAATCCAAAAAGCGCCCTGGGAGCAGGTTTGTCGCATCTTCCATTAACTTTATGTTTGACATTTGGAGCCAAGTACACATTTTTAGATCCCAAAATCGCATAAATACAAATTATCAAAAATCGCCCTGCGGGGCAGGCTGGGTCAATTCTTTAATTTCAATTCGTTGTTAGCTTCTTCGCTCAAAATAATACACGTTTTTATAATCGCAAAATTGTTTTAAAAGTGACTGAAATTTAAAATAATCCCTGCGGGGCTGAATTTGGGTATATTTAACTTCATACTTTCTGTTAGCCTCATTCTGAAAAAATACACGTTTTCGTATCCCAAAATCATTTTTAGAAGAACAGAAAATCAAAAAGCGCCCTGCGGGGCATAATTGGCAGGCCTTTCTGTTATGTTTTTCTTGTGAAATAATGAACTTTTAAAATCACCAAATTGTTTTTACATTCCATTTTAAAGTTATAAAAATCCAAAAATCGCCCTGCGGGGCAGGCTGGTGGGCTGCTTTCTCCCAAAAACTTTTAAATAGTAACAATAGCCGCCGAGGCCCCTGACGAGCCCGTCCGGCACTGACTGTTATTCGGTAGACCCTATTTACAAAAGCTTCAATTACCTAAAATAATATTCACAAAGCTGGATAATGTGCGTTGTGATAGATATTTCAATTACTTAGTACTCGTTCATCAAATACTTTTTCATTTAATTCTTATATTTTTTATACCTAGGTACTTACGTTCAATCATTTTGAATTCAAGTTAACTTGAAATAGTTCTAAATTATAAGATGATTGTTTTAAGGTGCTGCAAGCGCGAGCGATTTTGCTGCTTTTTGTAGACACTTTTTGCGATACGATTGGAGACGAAATGGGTTGACCAAATTATTTGAAATTTTAATCGTGATTAGATAAAAGACAAACTTAGGGTTATCCCTTGGTACATTTTTAATTTTTTGTTTCGTTAATTAGTAATAATTAGTGGACTTTTGCTGAACAATTAGTTATTTTCTTGTCTCCCTGGGTGCCGTATAAAATTAAATTTCAAAAATGTGTTAAGTGATAACCCTAAGTTCGTCTTTCATCTATTCACGATTAAAATTTGACATCAATAGGTCAACGGGTTTGGTCTCCAATCGTATCGCAAATTTCATCGTTTTGCGCGGTTTTGTTAATTAACCGGCGCCTAATTAACAATGCAATAAGCAAAAATGAAAAAGTGCTACAGACTGATCAGACTGATCATGTGAACATCCTGTAAAAGTTACACTCACTTACGAAACAATTTTTCTGTCTCAATTTTCTAAAACGGCCGAGCCCTAGTAGTATCACCTTAAGGGGGCTCGATGATTTCTCTCACATGTCTCAAAGTTTTGAAACTTAATATTCATTCCTTATTGACTGTATCATCCTCAATAATATCGAAAAATTAGATGGGATACCTACCTGACTAAATTCTGGGATATTTATTCAAACAATTTAATTTAGTTTAATTCTATGTTCCAACAATGAGAATTTTATCATAAACTAAAACGAATGTAGAATAGTACCTACAACACAATTCCGTCAAGATAATTCAAAAGATATTCATCAATTAGTACAATTTTCTGAAACCTCACCGATGGACTGCTACCTTGACGCGGTGACGGTCTGAAGGGGTCACTTTACATTACGAGTTGGTCGTACATTCCAGGGCCGACCTGGTCCCATGCCCTCCCCAAATTCGGGGCTCTGGCTAGCCTCCCCCGTCGAGATGGTGATCCCCCTGAAATCGGGTCCCACCGGCCCGGTGGGCAGAGAGCTTCAATGATGTTGTTTGGTCCATCATTGACACTCTTTCCGTTACTGCTTACTCACCATTGGTCAGTTCACGTCACGTGGTAATAATAATAATAATAATAATAAATATCATGACCCTGCTTCCAACTATTGTCGGGTCAGGGGGTGGGATGATCCCACCAATGTTCTAGGGCACTTGTGATCTCAGAGCTGACTTGCCAAGTCCGACACTCCACACTTCTTCAATCTCCTCTTCCACTTCTTCAAGCTCCTCTCTTTCCACCAGTTCCCTCCATCTCTCTCTGTCTTCCCACCACTTCTCTGTTGTAATTACTCCCCAACACTCTCCTCTTTCTTCTGCGGCTGCCTCTATTCCGTTCATCCATTTAGTTCTAGGTCTTCCTGCCTTTCTTCTGCCACCCATGGCTGCACGCTCTGCCTCTCTATATGGTATCCTCTTCATATGTCCGTACCATCTTAGCCTCTCTTTTCCAAGTTTAAATCTAAGAGACTCCACTTCTAGGTCCTTTCTAATCTTTGCACTCCTCACCTTGTCCATCTTCGTCACCCCAGCCACACTTCTCAGGAACTTCATTTCCGCAGCCTGCATTTTCATTTCTTCCTTCCCTCCCATTGGCCAAGTTACTGCTGCATATGTTAAGATTGGTACATAGTAGGTTTTGTACAGCAATATCTTTCACCTCTGGGGCACATCTTCATTCCACAGTAGCTTCCTTACACTCTGGTAAAACACTTCTGCTGCTCTCACCCTCCTCTCGATCTCCTTGTCCACCTTTCCATCCTTTGCCAATACACTGCCTAGATAGGTATTTAAACTCGTCTTTTTCTGTCAGTTCCTCTCCTCGCATCTGCATCCGGCAACGTGTCTTCTGTTTGCTTTCCATAACCATGGTTTCGCTTTTTTCTCTACTGATTTCTAGTCCATATTTTGCTGTCACTTCTTCCCACCTGTTGAGTTTCTCTTGCAACTCTTCCTCGGTCTCTGCCCACACAAAAACATCGACTGCATATATGAGTGTGCGGGTGTCCTCTTGGTAATCCGGCTCGACCTCTCTCAGCATCTCATCCATTACCACTGTAAATAATGTTGGTGACAATACACTCCCTTGCTTCAGTCCCTCCCTCACTACGAACCAGTCAGTTTTTCCCACTCCCGTCTGCACGCAGCTACTGTTTTTCTTATACATACTTTGAATTCTTTGTATCACTCCACTGTCCACACCTTTCTTCTCTAGGCACCGCCACACTTCTTCTCTTGGCATTCTGTCGTACGCCTTTACCAGGTCCAGAAATATCATTCTCATCCCGCTCCCTTTCTCCCATCGGTCTTCCATGATCTGTCTTACTGCAAAGATGAGGTCAGTTGTTGAACGTCCTCTTCTCAATACTCTCAGCCACCCTCCTCTCAATGATCTTTTCGTACAATTTAGCAGTTTGGCTAAATCACGTGGTACCACAACAAATTGTTGGAACTGTCAGAATAGAGGATTCTCTATTTTTCAAACAACGGTGAGAGCTGACCAAATTCAGTCTCTGCACATGCGCGGCCAACCATGGTCTCCAGCCTCGTGTTCTATACACGTTTTGCAACCCAGTGTGATACAGGCTTTAGAACAATAAACATAGACCTTCTTGATACTTGATCAATAAAAAAATATATTGTTTTGTAAAAGTAAGTATTGCGAAAGTATTGCGGTACTTTCGATACCACTGGTATCGGTATTGGCCCAACTCTAGTTCTAAACAAAAATAAAAAATGTATTTAAATTCATTATATTTAGCTCATAATTACCTACCTAATGGCTATATTTTTTTATTCTTGTATTATTCCAATGGAAATTTTTTGTCTTGATATGTAGGTACACTTGGCTAAACAAAAATTTAACGTTCAATAAATCTGATAGGCTTTATTTTATGAAGATCGCACCGTCAGAAGTCAGTCTAAGCGATCTCATTGTCTCACTCTAGTAGGTGACCTCACATTTCAATGATAATAACAAGCTTTACTTGGTTATGGGACATGACCAGCAGTCATTCAAATTTGGTCAACGATCAATTTTTGTTTTGCCGAGTGTACCTACAAAATCAATTTTATTTGATAAATAACTCCACCATCGAACTGATCCGAGACCTGTTGCCCGGCAGGTATTCCGCGTACCGTTTGAGGAGCGCAAGTTCGACCACAGCGACAAGTTCGGCGAGGGTGAGTCGCTGCGCACGTGCCACAACATCATGAAGGACACGAGCGCGATCATCGAGATCTCCTCGTCCAAGGACCAGTCGCTGACGTTCCTCGTCACCGGCAAGCAGAGCGCCGTCCTCGAGGCTCGTCGCAAGATCCTGCAGCTCTTCCAGACACAGGCGAGTACCGGTGTTGCCGATGTAATGGTTTTTCCGCTAGATCTAGCGTTTTGAAAAGTTGAAAAGCGGACGATTAGGGTGCACAGCAGCTAGCGGTGGGACTTGGCAGCTTGGAAAAGTTAACGGTATCCAAAGCGAATGGAAATCATAGGCTTCTATATATAAGAAGAATAACTGTGTCCACTGCATGCAGTTGCCATGTTACGCAGTGTATACGATTTTGTCATTGGAGGCGAGCCTTTATCTGATCGACACAATTTTCTTCATGCATTTGCGGCAAATAGTTAAACTAGAAGAAGATGTTCCAAACTCCAAAACAAATGCAACGTTAGTAGTTCTCTATTCTGCTGACTACAGTCCCATCGTTCCAAAAAGTAGGTCGTTGGTGTTACACGTTTTGCCATGAAGTGGAGTCACCGTCCATTCTATGTACATACAAGGCGGTGATTTTCTATCCACTCTGCGGTATCTAGCGACGATTGTGACGTATTCCACAAATTGTGAGATTTTTGATAGAGGATAAAGGATAGACATTTGAGTTTATTTCGTATATTTCATGTAGAATGAAATATTGTAGGTACCTATTACGATTAGCAAGTTTTCACACTACACCTATAAACGTTGTGGTACTACTTAAAATTACTTTATTGGAGAGCAATATTTTAAAAAAAATCACTTACTACAAGTATTATTTGTCCTTTAAGCAACTTACATCAACTTTCATCTGTGGAACTATGCACCTTTGTCATTAAAAAAAAACATCAGATCTTGGATACCTTTGCCCTGACCCTGTAATTTCCATTTGCAACGCAGGCGAGCTCTTCCATCAGCATCCCGAAGGAACACCACCGCTTCATCCTCGGCAAGGCGGGCACCAAGCTGCGCGAGCTCGAGAAGACCACCGCCACCAAGATCTCGGTGCCCAACATGGGCGACTCGTCAGAGCTCATCACCGTCACCGGCACCAAGGAGGGCATCGAGAAGGCGGTGCACGAGATCAAGGTCACCTCAGACGAGCAGGTGAGAAATGGGCTCCGTTTGTTAGAAATGAAGGCTGTCTGATATTATCTTGGAAGTCGGAGACCGGGGCCAGTTGAAACTCTTTGAAGCTTACTTCATTAGAGAGTCGTATTGGCGGACAGGACAGCTTTTTCGTGTAACATTGTGGAAGTGTGCAACGACCTAATTTCCGCCTATGTAGGCTGCGCTAGTAGGAGCGGAGATTTAGTAGACCTTGGGTTTTACCTGGTTTTAATGTATCATCATTAGGAATCTCATATTCTACCTTGTTTTGAAGTTGTGATTGATGAATCAAGTATGCAGTGATCTGCAATACAACCATAACCTCCATTACATGACGCCAAAGTAAGAACAGATGTGAAAATCAGAGCTACAAATGTATCATTCGGACACAGCCTAGTCTAAAGTTGAATCCAATAATAGATATGTTGTTCTAGACTTGATTTAATTTTTATAATTATTAATTTTCTTCAAATTACAGTTTACTATGACAATCTTTCTTAAAATTTGTTGAGAATTTTGTGTTGGTACTTTTTATTTGAATATATGTAGTTACAAGTCTGAAGAGAGAGAGATAAAATGTGTGCTGTAAGATAACATTCTTGGAACATGGGAAAAGTAAACGGAAAATGTGTGAGTCCAATGTGCATGGTAAACAGATAACCTACTGACTTACATAATTAATATCGCTGTCTCAACTCATGTTTTGTGTAGATTCTGCGTCTTTATTTTTACATAATACTATACTACATGTTACTGATTAGTATTTATCAGATTTGACCTTCACACTATCAGTTACTTTTACTATTACACACTTGGGTTTTTTGTTATCAATCACTTGGCTTTAAATTTAGCAGCTATTATGCTAGTTAGTCCATTGAATAAACTTCTGCCAAATGCTTAGGTACTGATTGAAGATTTATGTAGTTGCAAATTGTATGCCACTATTGATTGATTCACAACTGTAGATGGTCAAAGCCCTTGAGTAGAGACAGGACGAGTTTATGGGTTTATACCTAATTGCAAATTAGCTACATCACTGTTCTGTTCTTTTTACATGCTGTTTTTGCTCCAAAATGTCCAATGATATTTGAATTCGATTTTTAAGAAATAAAATTTTTAATTTCTCATGTGATAAGCAGTCTTGGGTAGTAACGTAACGAAAGTAACGCATTACTGTAACGAAATTACTTTTTTGGGTAACGAGCCAGTAATTTCATTACAAAATTTTTGAAGTAACGTCCGAGTAATTTCATTACTTTTTTCCATGTAATTTGAGGTTAGTAACGCATTACAAATTGTCGCGCCTCCACTGTTGTTTTCGTACATCGTTTGCAAGTTGTGGAACTAAATTCACGATGAGTAAGATGAATTTAAGCCTGAATTGATTTACCTTTATCTTTTGGACGATTTTTATTCATAAACACCTAGAATCGCCTTGTAAAATAATGTCAAATGGATATATTCACTAAAATGACACGAGAATCTCTTTGCATGCTGGTTGTAGGATAGGCGCCATTTTTCTTATTTTGTTTTGTGTACATTTCGGAAATCACGGAAAATTTCGAAGTAATTTCGTTACTATTGTTCATGAAATGTAAAGTAATTTCATTACTTCTTAATAATTGTAACGGTAAAGTAATTTTACTACATTTTAACCCATGTAATTTGTAACGTAATTTCATTACTTTTTAAAAGTAATTTACCCAAGTCTGGTGATAAGTACGATTGTCATTATTATTTGTGTTGAATTAGGGATGTCCGCTTATAAATACTCGGGTCGGAATCGGGTAACACACACACACAAAACAAAATCGGTGGCACTTGTAGCCAACTGCTCGAGTAGGGTGATTGACCCTCTCACTGGGCCATCTGTTCACTTTTCCTTGAAAAGAATTCATGAAAACAGGTTAGGATTTGTCATTGTAGAATCACTTGGGAGTGGGACTAATAATAGAACATTCTATGATATAACTGACAACTTCAATCATAAGAAAACACGAATTTCTGCAACTTTTCCACTCGCGGCTCAACTTTCCCTCTGGCTTGATGCGTGATTGAAAATGAAATACAGATGCATTTTTCCTAATTCCTATGCTACCTACTCTCCCTCCACATGATTTCACCCCTCCAGTCTCATTCCCCTCTCACAGCTGGCAAGGTCGTTGAGTCTCCATACTCCAAACCAAAAATATTGATAAAAAAATTGAAAAAAGACCCGTGAGTTTTATTTATTACCTGAGTAATTGATTACCCGGAACCACCCGAGTACCCGCCGACATCCCTAGTTGATATCTACAATTTTACTGCTTTTTTTTAACAAAATTCCTCTATTATTAGCTGCATTTTTTGAGCTGATGGTTTTTAGATCTCCCTAGTCATGGATGGATCAGTAAGAATCCGATTATTTCAAAACATTAAATTCCCTCATGGCGTAATTTATTCATGTTACATTTTATGCCATTTAAATTGTTGTAATATTTAGCTGGTACTATCATAAATGTTAGGAACAGATTGTTCTTTGTCCAAGGTAATTATTTGAATTTCTGTGCCTCCATTGCTACGTTGTCGTAACGCAACATCTTCCCCCACAGTCGAAGCAGGCGTACGAGCGCGTCGACGTGCCAAAGATGTACCACCCGTTCGTGTGTGGCGCGCACAACGAGCGCCTCACCGCGCTGATCGCCGAGACGGGCGTGCGCATCAACATCCCGCCGCTGTCGGTCATGAAGGACGAGATCACCATCGCCGGCGAGAAGGAGGGCGTCATGCTTGCCAAGGAGCGCATCCAAGCCATCCACAAGGAAATGGTGAGGCGGAGAGAAGAACCAGATCTAGACAAGCTAGTGAAAATTTCATCAAGCTTTCAGTTTTCTATTCGATTTATCTCAGTTGATGTTCAATTGCAAAAATCGTGGTTTTCAGTGACTAATTTGGGATTCAATTTTGTTTTGCCTTTCTGTTAATTTTTTAAAGACAAATTTGATATATTTATTGTAGGTATTTATTATGGAATGGAAATTTATTTCACAAAAATACAGATATTAGTTGAGCGAGCGAAGCGAGCGACTCCATTTGGCTCTTTTAGCACGGACCTCTGTTTTTTTTTTTGTTTTTTTTTTTGTTTTTGTTTTTGTATGCTAAAGGAAGCAATAGAAGTCGCACCGCTTCACCGATCGACCTGAAATTTTGCACACATGTAAAGACAACCTTCTCTGTTTGCAGACCCAATTTTTTTTTGAAATCCATCCATTGGTTCATTGTTAAAATAAGTATCTCCTGATAGCCTAAAAAATGAAAATGGTCTTCGAGAAATGTGATCAAACTCATATTTAGCATGGTCAGTAAGACCAACAATGTCACTTATTTTACCAATTTTCAGCCGAATCTGTCAAGAAAGTATGCACTTATTGACATTTTTAATAGCTGTCAGAAATGAAACATTGAAAATGAATGTCTTTCCAATGCAACTGAATCTGATTTGCTTTAGGTACAAGAGTGTTTTGATGGTATGTACACTTTTTTAGTGAAAAGCAGATATTTTTATGTGTATTGAGTTGATCAAATTTGAATAATTCAATTTGGATCATAGTTTCCAACAAATCATTTCGAGTTTTTAAGGACCTTGATTGTCTTTTCGTCAATTCGTAGTTCTGATGGCCGTGCCTCCCGTGTTTCTACTTGGCTGATTTTGCATCCAGGAGGGATTAGAAACATAAGCTCACATTTCAATAATATCATCGAGTGGCGTTTGTTCTCTTCTAGCGTTCACACGTCATTCCAAATCTCTCCTGCATTGTGCTTTTTTTCGTTGATAATTTTGGCAATTTGGTGTACTTTGTGAAGGTATTAGTAAAATTGAATCGCTTTTAAAGCATAGATATTAGGTATCTACAGTTTTTGTCCAGGGGATTGATTATTTCAAATTATTTTCTTCTTGGAAACGTTGGATTTATTCCGTTTCTGAGCTTCTGTCTAGCCTGACATTTCCTTGAAGGTTAGGTATATCTCGGATTACACATTAATGGTGGTCATACAATGACACATTGTTTTATATTGATTCAGTGGATCGTAGTTTGCTTTCAGTTTGACTTAAAATAATGTTTTCTGTGTGTTAACGAACGCATATTCGGTTAATTTTTGCGCACGTGTCGTGCTCGCTCATTCAACGCGTTACACAGAGCGTTTTCCTAGTAATATTAGTACCCAAATTCAAAGTTCTAACTTTTAAACATTGGTCGTTACATAATGACACCTCAACATACACTACTAGTTGGAAAGAAAAAAAGTTAACAACATTTAGGACAGTTCATTTCAAACAAATATGGCACTTGCCACTTTTCATGATAATTGAGATGAAATGAAAAATGAAAATTTTAAATTTTCATAAATTTTGTATGAATCTTGAGATTAGAATTTGTTCGAAGTCCCGCGTTGAAACTAAATATTGCCTACAATTGTGCTTTGACCTTCAACTGGTGGGGAGCGCTGAAGGAATGTTTACGCGTTGCAGGAGAAGAAGTGCACCATCGTGTCGGTGGAGGTGCCGAAGAGCCAGCACAAGTACGTGATCGGTCCGCGCGGCAGCACCATCGCCGAGATCCTGCAGTCGACGGGCGTGAGCGTGGAGATGCCTCCGTCCGACTCCAGCACCGGCACCATCACTCTGCGCGGGCCGCAGGACAAGCTTGGCGTCGGTGAGTCCAGTTGTCTTCGCTTCCATATGCGATGAGAGGAACTGAGTAACTTGTATTCCATAACAACTGGAAAAGAAAAAGAAAACAGTCCAAAGAGTGAAAAAGTGATTCATTCAAAATGCTCAAAGTTGAACTTTAACCAGCAAAGCAGTTTTGCAGTATTTTTGTTAAATTTGTGCACCCATGAGTATGGATTCACAAAAGGTATTATCTGCTACTTATGATTTAATACTAGGGTTGGGCAAACCTCATTTTTTTTTCGAACCGAACCTCGAACCGAACCTTTTCAAAAGGTTCAAAATTTCGAACCTTAAACGAACCGAACCTTTTTTTCAGAAAATGATGTTTTCCAGATGTGTAGTAAAGATAAGCACGCATAAGCAACTAAGCACCAGTCACCATTCTCCTCCCTCCCTCTCGCAAGTCAAGTGGTTAGACACTTGAAAACAGCTGTTTAATGGGGTGTTCGTTATTCAGATATTATTTTTATTTGTACCTATACGGAGACATTGACTTAATACCGTATTAACTCGTGTATAAGACGCAATTATATGTCAATATTTTGATTCTGAAAACAGCCCTGCGTCTTATACACGCATACCAAGCTTTTTTCCCAGTAAATCCAAGGTGGATGTTTGTAAACAGAGCTGTGGTAGACTGCCACATGTTGTCTATCTCTGCCTTTCCCTCTCACTCTGTCTGGACTACTCATACTGTGTCTAGACACAACATTATTAACATATTAAATTTGTGCAACAAAATGTTTTCCCTTGCATTTAGATCAGGAGACAAAATATATGTTTACATCTGAAAAACATTGCTCTGACAGGCATAAAATAGACTAAACACTGTTGAATGGCGATCTTAATGGAAGGGGAGGAGAGGAGTTGGGTTTGTTTTGGAATGCAGAGGAAAGGCAGGTGCATGCCTCTTAGAGCAAGCAACAGCTGCTGGGAAGAGACTCCCCTCCCCCTTTTCTCAGAAGCAGGAAATTACTGTTTGTTTACAACAAGTTGGCAGTGATTTTCATTCAAATAGCTCAGTTAGCTGGAAAACCAACATTTAGATGGAAATCATGTATACAAACACACAATGTTTTTCATCATTTTACTGCGTCTTATACATGCATGCTAAGTGTTTTCTTAAAATAGACTTCTCAAAACAAGGGTGCGTCTTATACACGAGTGCGTCTTATACACGAGTTAATACGGTAATATAATTGGAACAATAACGCGAAATATACTGCTCGAAATTTAAATATATTTCAACAGTTTTCTTCCTCTCTTCAACGCCATAATGGAATTTCATTTCGAAAATACTTGCCCCAGTTGAGAGATGGTAATCCTGTGATTGTATACTCCATAAATACTTCGCATTTTTACGCGAAAATAAAAGTTCAATATTCTTCAAAAATTATCTCGTCATCGTCATACTATTTTTGATTTTGCATGGTGTTACAATGAAGTTTGGAAAGCTCAAATATACACCATTATATTTTAACTTTTGCGTGATAATCTTCACTTCATTAGATCGCGAATGGTTTTCTAAATGACCACTATTATTTATTCAATTACCATAAACATACAATATCATCAAAATAAAATAAAATATGCCGTCAAGTCAAGTTATTTGTCATCTGGATTACTGCGAGTTCGCATACCTTTCAACAGAGACAAACAAAACAATCCTTCCTTCCGCAAGGGTCAGGTACCTGCTGGCTAGCAGATGCAGGACCCAAAAGTACACTCTGTTCCAAAAGTATAGCGCAGTTTAGATCGCAACAATCATATTATTTCATTTTTATACTTCGAAAATTTTACTCAACAAGGAAATTACTTCGACTTCTAAACTGAAATCAATGCTACTTTGCTACTTGTGACCAAATAGCACTTCGAATTACGGCATGAAAAATTCGGTTCAACATTTATTTGAACATGGAACACCCTTATAGTGTGGCAGGAATTGAGTTTTCTTTGATTTATGATGGATTTCGGCTTACAGGGGCTCTATTTACCAAGGTTTTACCATTTTACTGTACCTGTAAAGACAAGAGGTTGAACCAGTGACAAGAGGTTGGTCGCATTATTTGAATGAATCAAGGCGGGAAAAAAAGGCGGGAGGTTCGAAAAAGGTTCGAAAACGAACCTTAGAGGTTCGTTTTTCGAACCTAGCTAGCCGGTTCAGTTCGGTTCGAAAACGAACCGGTTCGCCCAACCCTATTTAATACCAAAAACACCATGTTAAATGAAAGATAATACAAAAGATAACGCATATTAGGATAATTTTTTTTGGGAATCTTGCCCCTGGCAAGATTTTCCATCCTAAATAAAATGTGATCAATATTTTGTTTAAATTTTAAATTTTGTTTAAAAGGGTTCTTGAGTACTGTAGTCCGTAGGTTTGTTCGTCGGGGTGTTCTAACCTGCTCGGAGCAGGCGGAAGTACGTCACTGAATATGCTACCTGTGCATGAATTACGAATCAAAACTCGGCGGATAGGTATAAGTAAACTTTTCAGTGACGACTTCCGGTGTGTTCCGAGCAGATTAGAACACCCCGACGAACATACCTCGTATTTAACCCATTCAGCTACCATTATTTTCACAGCACCAAGTGCCCAAAGTATCCATTTAATTTTTCACCTGTTCACCTGTGATGACTAAAAATATGATAACTTGTTACTGAATTGTGCTATGAACACATGGTTTGTTTTAGATTGTAGACAAATAAGTCCTCTCTTTGTGAGTACATAAACATTCTTGGTTAAAAACAAAATAATATAAAAACTGTAGTAACAATAAGAAAAATTAGGGGAAAAAATAAGGTGTTATTTTTGTTGTTTGTCTTTGCTTACCAAATATTCCGTCATCCAAGGCATATGAAACACAAATATTGTCCCTATCTACCATCTCAATTGATTCTGTGCCCAAGAACTCTTATTCATGTCTTTATTATGGATATAAACACATTTATTTTTGTCACATTCAATATGTTGACGAAACTGGTGCTGAGGTTATATTTCAAGAACTAATATATAAATAATTGCTTAAAATATTACTTATAAAGCATTAAAATCATATTTAATGTTGAATTCATGAACAATATTGGCTTACTAATTGCATTTTCTTAAACTGACAGCTCTTTCAAAGACAAAAGCAACCACTGCACACTATGTTGTCTTCAGTTGGTCATTTACTATTTTCATAAGGTAGGCGTAGGGTGTCAACTAGCGCTCTTGGCCTGTGCCAAAACGTGGAACCTCTGATTTTCAGTTGGTGGACAGGCCGGGAAACGTGTAGTGAAACGGAACTTACTAGGAAAACGCTCAGTGTAACGCGTTGATGAGCGAGCACGGGTACGTGCAAATTCTCGAACCGGAAATGCGTACACAACGCACAGAAAACATATACATCCATATGGAATTGATTATGATATCAACTTAAAAGTGTATGCTTTTCATCGAAACTTTAAAATAGCATCTAAGCACCTGGTTCATAAAGCAAATCAGAATCAATTTTCAATTGGCACTGGAAAACATTCATTTCGATACTTCATTACTGACAGATATTAAAAATGTAAATAACTTCATACGTTCTTAACTGATTGGGATGAAATTTTGTAAAATAAGAGACAATATTGGTCTTAATGATCATGCAAAATATGAGTTTGATCAGAATTATCGAAGACCGTTTTCATTTTTCAGCCTATCAGGAGATATTTATTTAAATTTTAACCAATGAATCTGAGTAACGCGTTGATGAGCGAGCACGGATACGCGCAACACCTCGAACCGAAATTCTGTCTATCGAAAATGTCATTAAAAGCCAATAATTCTAAAATGTCGCCACAGATTTGTATAGAAATCTCAAAACATTCCTAAAATATTGGTCCAAATAACCATGCAAAGCTTTAAGTTGATCGATTGAACCTTTATGATTGAACTGTTCCGTGTTAATTTTCAAAAATCACAGGATCTCCTTCAAAAAATATACCTGAGACCACTCATATGATATAAGTGTGTCTACACAATATCAGATCGACTGTTAAACGGTCATTATCAGTTTCATTTGCGTTTGAAAGTTTCTGCTCTAACTACCTTGCCTTGAACTGAAGAGTCTAAGTCGCCGTGAATTTGACAGCCAACACGCAAATAGTCCGTAAAATGTCAATAACGTTTGGATTTAAACACAGATTAGTATGAAAATTGTCAAAAATGCAGATAATGTTGGTCCCAACCATCATGCGAAGTTATAAGTTGATCGTTCAATCGGTTATAGTTTAAATTTCTAAAAACACAGGAAAGATGGTTTTAAATTTTAACCAATGGGAGGATTTGGCTGAAACTTTGTTTGATTGGGTACAATGTTGGGGGTAATGACTTGTCAAAATTTCAATTTGATCAAAACAACCAATCGAAAGTTATTTTTTTTTAAATTTGAACCAATCAATGGATTTCAAAAAAATTAGGGTCTGCAACAATCAGAAATGTTACGTACATTTGTGCAAAATTTCAGCTCGATCGAAGAAAAACTCTAACCTGTATATCGTCAGTAACAGAAAAAAAAAAAACAAACAAAAAAAAAACAGAGGTCCGTGCCAAAAGAGCCAAATGGAGACGCTCGCTTCGCTCGCTCAATAAAGGAGGCAGTGATCTTTTATTTTAATTATCCCCATCTGGTGGAAAATTTCAGTACTTAGTGTCCAACATACCGAGATAACAGGGAACTACTTTATCGGCCATGTTAATTATACTCTCTGTTCTGAAAACATCAGTCTAAACCAGACCACGAGCTAGACTCGTGGTGGCCACTTTAGGCCCAGCTAAGTCATCACGAGTAGGGGTCGTGGTAGAAGCTGAATGGGTTAAAGAGTTAATGGTGTGCAGGGCAGGGCTCTCCCAAGTACGGGATGGGATTTTTTCATCCCGAAAGTGTCCCAGACTTTAGTCATTAATCATTTACGAAGTAACTATTCATACATTGATGGGAATAGTTGTGTTATTACCTACCTACTTTATTACTTTTGGAAGGAAGAGTTCTCTGAAGTGGAAAAACAGTCCGTTTGAATTAATTCAGTAATGAAATCACTATTAAATCAATGATGGGAACAAATAATTATACTCGAGTTCTGACCAGAATCCCGAGCCTTTGGTTAAATCCCGAGCCTTTTGCAGTTGTCCCGTCCCAAATCCCGAGTTTTTAAAAAAAATCTTGTCTTTGTCTGAAAAAGGCTGTCCCGCACGGCCTTAATAAGAGTGTGTTTAACGTGAAGCAGCAGGACTCTAACCGCATTGTTTCCGCAGCGCTGGGCATGGTGTACGAGAAGGCCAACAGCGTGCTGACGGCCACCGTGGTCGCCCCCAACTGGATCCACAAGTACATCATCGGACGCAAGGGCGCCAACATCAAGGGCATCACCAACGACCTGCCCAAGGTGCACGTGGAGTTCACGGAGAAGGAGGACAAGATCAAGATCGAGGGGCCGCCCGAGGAGGTGGAGAAGGCCAAGTCGAAGCTGCAGACCATGGCTAATGGTGAGGGTGGTCAGCTTTCTCGCCCATCATTCCGTCATTAAGGCTGGAGTCACACACTGCGTTCTTGCTGCTGCAGCAGAACCGGTCCAGTTTGAACATTACACAAACTTTTTAATCAGTGCTCAAATTTTGACATCTTTCATTGGAAATATTGTGATGCTCAATCCGACCTGGTTTTGACTTCTAGCGGCAGAAAAGCATAGTGTGAATCTGGTTTACATTTACGTTATGCATAAAGTTACTAGTATTTCAAAATACAATAGGTACAATATAATTTGTAATGTAAAAATGTAAATACAATACAATGTTGTCCAATGTAAATACATTAGAGTCTGAGGAGAAAGAATAGGGTTGTTCACTGCCATTTGCTCTCACTCGCAGCGCTAGCGGCATTGGAGGTGTCTCTCTCTGATTGGTTGGTCTCTGAATCCAAGATCTCTGAATCAAACTCCCGCCAAGGTTTAAAAACCTTCCATTCCGCTAGATGCATTTTGATTGGCTCTCTCCCGGACGATTAGAACAGCAGCGCCAACTACAATAGTTTTGCGTGAACAACCCCATTGCCTTACTTGTCCCAATGACCTTGTAGACCTGGTGGGCAAGCTGACGTTCATTGAGATGAGCGTGGACCCGCGCTTCTACAAGCACATCATCGGCAAGTCGGGCACCAACGTGAACCGCATGAAGGAGGAGCTGGGCGTGGTGATCAACATCGCGGAGAGCGACGGCAGCAACACCATCCGCATCGAGGGCAGCAAGACGGGTGTCGAGTCGGCCAAGAAGGTAACCTCGCCCGCTTCTCAGGCCTCGGAAGTATTCTCTTGCACAGTGACTCATGTCACCATTACAAACATGATTGGATGACGACAAAATTACTGGTTTTTGAGCTCGTCTAAAGAATCATTGAAATTGACTCTGCCCTTTTTCCTCTGAGCTACACAATGTATGGCTATTTCTCTAGAAACTTGGTCTTTCAATTTTGAATGATCCATTCTTGTACCCATCTAGAGATCTTGATAAGACAAAGCGCTGTTTTCCTAGAGATGTCCAATTTCCGGAAAATCAGTAAATTGCCTCATGTTTTTTTGTGTGGAATATTTTAAGTTTGTATGTATTTTCAAAACATAACATTTCAAGAGATTATTTTTCTTCTAAAAAAGTGGAAAATAAAGTTCCGAAAATTAATGGAAATATTCGCAGCTAATTTATCTGCACGATTGTTGTGGTTGAGTGTTGTGATGGCAATTAGCGACGATGTGAATGGCGATGTGGGATGCCGCAGGAACTGGAGGAGATGATCTTGAAGATGGAGAACGAGAAGGAGAAGGACGTCATCATCGAGCACCGCTTCTACCGCACTCTCATCGGGTCCAAGGGCGACAAGATCAGGGAGATCAGGGAGCAGTTCAATCAGGTACAACAAGTTAGAAACAATGTCAATCACAGCTCGAACATTGATGCCTGCTAAAGCTAAAAGAATTTACCTGTGCTGTGTAGTAGGTGTACTTTCTCAGTTCACAACCACTGAAATTTACTTGTACCGGTTATTGTACCTACCCATTTGGTTGCTATACAAGCGAAAATGGAATTTATCTGTAAGACTCTGTGTATTTCCATATTTTTATCATGGATTATTATTATTATTATTTGTTATTTGGGAACTCGAAAGAAAACTAAATCTCTATATCTATAATCAAAACTGTAAAATTGGGATGTGGGAGTCTCAAAATTTCAAGACGAGATCGAGATTGAGTACCATCTCGAGCTCGATAGAGTGTTTAAATTTCCCTATCGAATTTTTGAGTCGAGTATATCGACTGAGCCACCGAGATTGTCTTGCGCAAACGATAGTAGGCGGTCGCTCGGCGCTCTTCCTGCTGCGCAGTGAGCACTGAACTGGTTTCTGAACGTTCTCCGCTGTCGCCGCCATTGTAGCATCATTTTTAGAAGTGTTGTTTTATTAGTTTCGTTTTCTTTGTATTTTCCGATCGTACGAAACAACTATGAGCCAACATCAGATTGAGTTGACAATGTTGCTATTAAGTGGAAATACTTCGTTAAAGGAGCCGTAAAACCACACAAAATATCTTCCCACTCTTGGGTTAAAAATAAACAATCTCGCTCGTATACATATTTTTGATCTCGAGGACAAAAAATCTCGCCCAGTTCTTTTTAAAAAATCTCAATCCCTCGAATTCGAAAATTCCAACCTCGCACAGCCCTACTCTATATCTATAATAATGGAAACCTGACTTCTATGATTAGTTTCTGTCAAAAGAAGTGCTCTTGCCTAATTATAAATTAATACATTTTTATTGACGGTTCAATCGAAACTTGGTATTTAGTAGGGGTGTGCGAAGCTTCAAAATAATCGAAGCTTCGAAGTCGAAGTCGAAGTCGAAGCTTCGACTTCGACTTCGAAACCCTTTTTTCCAAAAAACGAAGCTTCGAAAATGTTCGAAGCTTCGATTTGCGTCTTCAAACTTGGCGCGTCTTTCGAGGTAAATATATTTTCGTGTAGTTGGTACTTCCGAAGTCGAGAAGTTTTTGCGGTCGGCCATCTTGGTTTTAACATTGACGCTTGCTGTCACGCTGTGCTTACTTGAAAAGGTTATGTGCCGTGTTTATTTTCGGAGATTTTAGAAATATAATGGATTTATCCGACGAAAACGAAGATGAAGTAGGCCTACTAGTGGAGGAAGGTAGTAATTCAGTTCAAGTTTATTGTTTTGTTCCAAATTCTGATTTTTTTGAGTGAAATCAAAATCTTCGACTTCGACTTCGACTTCGGAATTTTAGGAGGTCAAATCTTCGACTTCGACTTCGAAATCAAAAATCCACCTTCGCACACCCCTAGTATTTAGCTTGACATCAATGTGAAGTGCCGACTCGAAAATCTTGTTTGAGATGGAGATGAAGGTAAACTATTTTGATCTGTGTTTGTGTGTCGGAAGTGGCTAGTATTGACCTTGACGTTGGCGCGTGCAGGTGCAGATCACGTTCCCGGGGCCCGGGGAGAAGAAGGACATCGTGAAGGTGCGCGGCCCCAAGGAGGACGTGGACAAGTGCGCGCGCCACCTGCTCAAGATCGTCAAGGAACTCACCGAGAGCGCCTACATGCTGGAAGTGCCCATCTTCAAGCAGTTCCACAAGTTCATCATCGGCAAGGCGGGCGCTAACATCAGGAAGGTACGCTCATCGCTGTCGTTTCCTCGCAGATTAAAACCCTTCAATTCTTACATTTCCAAGTCGCATAAAGATCAAACTGTCTGGACTTCCTCTCCGGAGGTCCCGAATTCGATTCCTGTGGTCAACCGTGTCTGTGGGTTTTCGTGGTTTCCCACGGTGAGAGGAAAATGATGGGAAGGTTGCACTGTTAGGCCATGACCACAACCTTCCTGCTGGTCCCACTTTACATGTTCTCATTATATCCAGATCATCATCATAAAATCATATTCATTCATCACTTTAGTTTAGCTAGGTGCACAGTGCTTACTTCAACACCATATATAAATAATAATCTTCTTCTGGTTCCGACAATGTTGTCAGGTCAGACAGTGGGAGCTCCCACTGGGTCTAGGGCCTCGGATCTCTTCCAAACCGGCTGGCCAGGCCTGACGTTTCATCCTCCTCCTCCTCTTCTTCATCCTCGTCACCTTCCTCCAACTTCTCTACCAGCGCCCTCCAGATCCTCCTGTCCTCCCACCACTTATCTGCTTCCACTTTCTGCCACCTTTGCTGCCTGTCCTCCACGTCTTCTCTGATAAGACCACTCCATATAATAAAAAAATATTAAAACTGATTATTATTTATTATTAGTTTTATAGTAGCTAGTTAACTTTCCGTTTAGTCATTGGATGCCCTTACTACCGTATTAACTCGTGTATAAGACGCAATTATATGTCAATATTTTGATTCTGAAAACAGCCCTGCGTCTTATACACGCATACCAAGCTTTTTTCCCAGTAAATCCAAGGTGGATGTTTGTAAACAGAGCTGTGGTAGACTGCCACATGTTGTCTATCTCTGCCTTTCCCTCTCACTCTGTCTGGACTACTCATACTGTGTCTAGACACAACATTATTAACATATTAAATTTGTGCAACAAAATGTTTTCCCTTGCATTTAGATCAGGAGACAAAATATATGTTTACATCTGAAAAACATTGCTCTGACAGGCATAAAATAGACTAAACACTGTTGAATGGCGATCTTAATGGAAGGGGAGGAGAGGAGTTGGGTTTGTTTTGGAATGCAGAGGAAAGGCAGGTGCATGCCTCTTAGAGCAAGCAACAGCTGCTGGGAAGAGACTCCCCTCCCCCTTTTCTCAGAAGCAGGAAATTACTGTTTGTTTACAACAAGTTGGCAGTGATTTTCATTCAAATAGCTCAGTTAGCTGGAAAACCAACATTTAGATGGAAATCATGTATACAAACACACAATGTTTTTCATCATTTTACTGCGTCTTATACATGCATGCTAAGTGTTTTCTTAAAATAGACTTCTCAAAACAAGGGTGCGTCTTATACACGAGTGCGTCTTATACACGAGTTAATACGGTATATAGATTCAGTGTCCTCAATTAGGTTATTCTCTTTTTTTCGAAAAACTTTTAATAAGTGTGATTCGAATTTTGAGGTACCTTTTAAGTCCCGCTCACGAGTATTTTTCCAAGAAACCGAGTTCCCTA
Source organism: Leuctra nigra (assembly GCA_934045905.1). NCBI lineage: Eukaryota > Metazoa > Arthropoda > Insecta > Plecoptera > Leuctridae > Leuctra > Leuctra nigra. Next base: position 11,304,357 of record OW203770.1, read on the forward strand.
TGTTTTGGTACTTTTAATGTAAACTTTTCTGATTAGAATTTTAAAATTGCAATTATTTGTAGTACTTTATTTGCCGCTAAGCTGAAAGCATACATTGACAAATTTTAGAAAAATTTTAATTTATTTTGACTTTGAGGAAAGCTTGATTTGTAGAGAGCAGTGTCTTCTGGAGATGGTCGCAGACTGTGTTTAAAAGCATTGCGTTGGTCCGTCAGATCCGCGACGAGACGCAGACGAAGATCGACCTGCCCGCCGAAGGGGAGACGTCGGACGTGATCACCATCACGGGCAAGCGGGAGAACGTGGAGGAGGCGCGCGACCGCGTGCAGAAGATTCAGGAGGAGCTGGCCAACATCGTTACCGAGGAGATCACCATCCCGCCCAAGTTCTACAACTCGCTGATCGGCGCCGGCGGCAAGCTCATCCACGCCATCATGGACGACTGCGGCGGCGTCGCCATCAAGTTCCCGCAGGCAGACAGCAAGAGCGACAAGGTCAGACCTTATTACACGTTCTACTCAATTCCTAGATGTGTGCCAGCTTAGCTTAGTGGTCGGGTCACTAGACCAGCAATTCAGAAACATGGGTTCGAATCCCAGAGCTGGCAAATATTTGCCTTTGATATTTAATAATTCCTAGATAAGTACACTAGTGAAAATAAGTTGTTAATACCCTCCTGTCCCTTTTTTATGCATTTTCGACGTCGTTAACTTAGGCCTTCCCCCTTGACCATTATCACTGGAAAAGTTGCTTTAATGTGGTGGGTGGTTAATGGATGGTATGTACCTATAAGGAATTTATTTCTGCGAGTGTACTATGGGGAGAGAAATATAACTTAACTGTAGCCATTCAAGATTTTATTGCTCTTCACTGAGGTAGGTACGTACCTACCAAAGTTTGTTAATTTTATGTAGAATTAAATCGGATGGTAAATGTATAGTCCTTACAGTTACCTTGGCCAAACTTCATTCTTGAAATTCGAATGGAGTTTGGCGGATAACCTTTTTTAATTGATATTTTATCCCTGGATTTATTTACCAACTCTTTGATAGGTATTCCATTTGTTATTCGAAATATTTCTGTCAATTACTACTCGATCATATTTGCACCCCCTAAGAATGATAGGACTGTATTAACGGAGTTTATTATTTACGCGCAGGTGTCTGTGCGCGGGCCGAAGGATGACGTGGACAAGGCGTGCGCGCAGCTGCTGGAACTGACCAGCGAGCGCCAGCTGCACTCGTTCAGCGCCGAGGTGCGCGCCCGGCCGCAGCACCACAAGTTCCTGATAGGCAAGAACGGGGCGAACATCAAAAAGCTGCGCGACGCGACCGGCGCGCGCATCGTCTTCCCCACGGACCGCGACGAGGACCGCGAGGCCATCGTCATCATCGGCAAGCAGGAGGCGGTAGAGGCGGCCAAGGCGCAGCTGGAGCAAAGCATCAAGGAGATCGTGAGTTCAGAACCAATAACACTAGTTCACTAGTATTTTATGATGACAGACAAAATACTGTTTCTCTGTTGCTGTTTAAACCAAACATTGTTCAATTTTAATGAATAAAATCAATATTTTCTTCAATGATCATGTTAAATGTCAAACGTATGAGATACGGGCTTACCAGTTAAAGGGTTGTTAACCCTGTAATGACGCTGTCCTCACCCCCAGGACAACATCGTGGAGGGTGACATGATAGTGGCGCCGCGCCACCACCGCCACTTTGTTGCGCGGCGCGGGGAGGTGCTGCACCGCATCGGCGACGAGTGCGGCGGCGTGATGATCTCGTTCCCGCGGCCCGGCGTGGACAGCGACCGCGTCGTGCTCAAGGGCGCCAAGGACTGCATCGAGCTCGCCAAGCAGCGCATCGCCGAGATGGTGGTCGACCTCGAGGCCATGGTCACCGTCGAGTGCGTCATCGAGCAGCGCCATCATCGCACCGTCATGGGGGCCAAGGGCTCCAAGGTACGTGTCTGGAGATGTTTCATTTTAGCATTGACTTCCGCTCTATATTGTATTCGTGACTGCTATAGCTGCAGCACTGAATGCTTTCGCCGATGTCGAAGGCACTACTAAGTCCAGATTCTGGCAATATAATGACATATTATTATTAAATTTGTTTAATACCACGTCAGTCCTCATATTTATTACCGACATTTGTAAGATGCATGTTGTTGTACTGTGTCCAGTTTCCCTGCAATCTGGTAAAATGTAAGACTATCTCAGCCAGCCGCGTGAAGAATTTGACCTTTGTCTATACTAGGGGTGTGCGAATAGTGAATTTTGAAGTCGAAGTCGAATAGTTGCCCATGAATTTCTCGAAGTCGAATTCGAATATCGAAGTTTCTCGAATAGTTTCTCGAAGTCGAATATTTTTGTAAATAATGGTATTTTTCCTACCAACAAATTTAAAATAGAATTCAAGAAATTTAGATTTATATTTTTTAATTTATGTAGTAACAGTATCAGACATAGGTAGGTAGCATGGCATTGTACCTATAAATAAAAACATACTTTTTACAATGTGGTATTGAACAGTAAAAATTAAATACCTATAGGCACCTAAAATTGAAACAATATCGAAATTGTATGTAATCTAGGAAATTACTTCCTGCTCAATAAGCTTGTACCTAAGTTGTAGAAGGCATCTTCAAAATGCTTTGACGCGTGTTGCACTTCGCCCTTGCCAGGGGAAAAAGAGTTCCAAATCCGCTTTTCCTTGCTCTAAATTTGCGTTAGCAGATTCCATAGTTCGACTTCGTGTCGGAAATATTTCGCAAAATTAAAAAACAACACAAAACACAGGAAAGCTTGGCACGGTGAGCGAATGCAACAAATTGAAATCAGCTGTCTGCTGTTGACAAAAAACAAATATTGGCGTTGGAACTTGGAGAGGGGTGTGTGCGCGCGCCGCACGACCTTGTCCTTGGGCGAGATGTACGCTGATTGGTCAAATGGAAACTGCTTTACCGACGCGCGCGCACTATTCGAATTTGAACGAATACTTCGACATTTCGAAGTGTTCGACATGTAATAAATCAATATTCGACTTCGAGATCGAATACTTCGACTTCGGCCGAATACTTCGCCTAGTTCGAATATTCGCACACACCTAGTCTATACGTAAGAACGGGTCGGCATTCTTTGTCACTAGACATCGACGACAGTCTTGCAAATCCCAAACAAAAAAATTGTTTGTCAATGATTATAGCGTAAAGAGTGAAGGACCAAGGTCCAAGCCTTTTGGGAGTCCATTAAGGTGCCACAGTTGGTAACACTCTTCTTAAAGTAGACTCCCATGACATCTCTCCAGACCTATACACTGGCTGGGTTTGATTCCCATAGCCATCCTTCCTGACTGAAGTTTATTCATGGTTCTCTCAGTCAAGAGGGAAATTCTTGGAAGGTTACCTACTAATATTAGGCCACACAGCTTCCTTCCCTTCCCATTGTCTATCGTTGCCTTTCCTTCATCACCATCTCCCATTTATTATCTTAGTCATTCATCCGACCCCATTAGCTAAGTTGCAGGACAATGTGATGTTAAGCAAAAGAATTAAATAAAAGTTATACTGTTAACGTTAACATCAAAGCAAAAGAGGTCACGAGTTCCAGGTTTACCTGAAAATGAATTTGTATATCTTAAAATTGTAATATCTCTTTGAATACAATATAAATAAATCGTGAGCCCAGCAATGACATGTTTTCTTGTACCACCCAGGTGCAGAACATCACCTCTGAGTTCGACGTGCAAGTGAAGTTCCCTGACCGCGACCACGGGCGCGACAACGGACAACGGGACAACGGCCGAGGCGACGGGGAGGAGCAACACGCGGAGGTGAACGGCGACCCGGAGACACCGCGACCTTGCGACATCATCCGCATCACCGGCAAGGAGGAGAACTGCGCCGCCGCCAAACAAGCGCTGCTCGACCTGGTGCCCACCACGGTACGCAATCGCATTTCCAGCGGGGAAGTTTATAACATGTAACATATATTACTTGTTTAATATATTTATATAAATGCACCGCCTACTATACATGTTTCATCAGCAAAGTGACATTTTATTGGGTTCTTAAGGGTAAGTAAGGGCCTTTTAAACAAAACCCAATATCCATACTATGACCATATCTTGTAGAGACAGAATCAATTGTAAAGCATGGATTACATTTATTAAAAACATGTTCAAAAATTTGTGAGGGTATTTTAAATTCAGAAATATATGCATTTTTATGACAAATATAACCACTCGCTATAGATTTGTCGCTTCTAGATGACAAAATTAACATAAGTTGCCCGAAGAACACTTTAAATGGCAATAGTTGCTCTAATTATTCACTATAATCTCCAGTCAAATTTGTCGCTTTTATATTATTTATCTTCAACGAGGTCACAATCTGACAATGTTGAGAGTCAACTGGATAGCAAATCGATAGCCCTTCATCAAAGAACAAATTGAAATTATGTTACCGGTTTTTATTTTGCTTAAATCGCATTCCTGGTGCCAACTCTTATCTATCGAATGTTTGTATATAAATTAGTTGCACATAAATTTTGGCCCACATTGGTAATAAATAAATACTTCATGCTAGATTGTTTGTAACGCCTGCCATTTCACAGACTGAAGTCGCCGTCCCCTTCGACTACCACCGCTCGATCATCGGACAGAAGGGGCGCGACGTGCGCGAGCTGATGGAGCGGTTCGACGTGCACATCGTGCTCTCCCCCGCCGACCAGCACCTCGACGTGATCAAGATATCCGGCGCGCCGGCGGCCATCGCGCGCGCCAAGGAGGCGGTGGAGGAGCGGTGCAAGGAGCTGGATGCGGAGAAAGAAGACCGCGCGCTCAAGTCCTTCGAGGTCAAGGTATGAATCCTCATCCTGTCTACAAGAGGCCAATGGAATGTTCTTTTCTTTTTTATTAAAAGATAAGGGTGAGATTAGTATCATATGGAGGGATGTGCAAAAATAGTAACTTCAAAATGATGTGATAATTTTCTCTCGAGTGTCTACGAAAATCCTTTCAACTGGGTCGGTCTACGAAGGATCCCACATTGTGATACGCAGTTTATCCATTAATTTTTTCACTTTGCTCTCCCTTTCACATTTAATTTTAATGCTATGTGGGTTCTTGGTAATTTACAAAATTGCTGTAGTATAGGTATTGAAAAATCCAAGAAGTAACACCTTTTTATGTATAGTAGGTACTGGGTTTGTTTTTAAGCGAGCGGAGCGAGCGTCTTTACTTGACTCTTGCGCTACTTTCTCTGTGTGTGTGTTTTTTTTTTGTCGCTTCAACCCAGGTCGCACCGGTCAACGTATCGATCTGAAATTTTGCACACACCTTCATCTCATACTAACTTAGACCTGTATAGTTTTTGAGAAAGATCCGTCCATAAATAAAAAAAATCGTGTTTTCCCATATAAATATCATTGTAGGTTCGAGGAGTCCATGCGGCGGCCGCTCGATGCACCCCATTCAAAACAAACTCGGAAGCAGTCAGCTGTCTATAGATTATTGTTAGAATACGTTTTACGGTTAAATAGGTATAGTTATAGCAATACCTGCGAGGTTATAGTTTTTATTTTATTTTAACCGATAGTATAGGTATTTATTGTTTATATAAGTTTTAACATGCAGTCTTACTTTCAATCCTTTCAAATGCTAAGCAAATTATTTGTAGACCGGCGAAATGTCTGCTTGATTGGTGAAATAGATTGGTTGGTTGGTTGATAAATGAAATTACGTTTATGAATTATTTTATTTATTCAGTCTATACGCTATATTTATAGTTACAATACAATGTGTTGGGTAATAGGTAATTGCTCTTTTGTACGGAACGGCAAGTAACTGTTTGAATACTACCGTATTAACTCGTGTATAAGACGCACTCGTGTATAAGACGCACCCTTGTTTTGAGAAGTCTATTTTAAGAAAACACTTAGCATGCATGTATAAGACGCAGTAAAATGATGAAAAACATTGTGTGTTTGTATACATGATTTCCATCTAAATGTTGGTTTTCCAGCTAACTGAGCTATTTGAATGAAAATCACTGCCAACTTGTTGTAAACAAACAGTAATTTCCTGCTTCTGAGAAAAGGGGGAGGGGAGTCTCTTCCCAGCAGCTGTTGCTTGCTCTAAGAGGCATGCACCTGCCTTTCCTCTGCATTCCAAAACAAACCCAACTCCTCTCCTCCCCTTCCATTAAGATCGCCATTCAACAGTGTTTAGTCTATTTTATGCCTGTCAGAGCAATGTTTTTCAGATGTAAACATATATTTTGTCTCCTGATCTAAATGCAAGGGAAAACATTTTGTTGCACAAATTTAATATGTTAATAATGTTGTGTCTAGACACAGTATGAGTAGTCCAGACAGAGTGAGAGGGAAAGGCAGAGATAGACAACATGTGGCAGTCTACCACAGCTCTGTTTACAAACATCCACCTTGGATTTACTGGGAAAAAAGCTTGGTATGCGTGTATAAGACGCAGGGCTGTTTTCAGAATCAAAATATTGACATATAATTGCGTCTTATACACGAGTTAATACGGTATTTCTTAAATTATGTCATGTTGCCTATTTTGTGAGTTTCAATCTCTGTATTTATCTGTATTGTTTATTTATCTGTTTTGTTTCTGTAATTATTATTTGGAATAAATCCGTTTGATACACACCTAAATACTCCAAAAAATACACATGAGTGTGTGTCTGTTACTAACTTGCAATGAGACACAAATGCAGTTATTTTTTATATAATTTAGTGAATCATGCTTCTAGCCTTCAGTATATTATTGCCGTGTTTTAAGGAATTATGGTTCGAGGTGTCGCACGTATCCGTGCTCGCTTATCAACGCGTTACACTGGGTAACGCGTTGTAGGTACTGGGTTTGTTTTTTATTTCACACATCATGTCAAGTTCATCAACTTTTTATTAGATTAACGTTCCACTCCTCCCATGGAACATGTTACAGCTAACTTGTTCCCGTAGTGTTGTTGACGCAGACTAAGGTGCGATGTGGTTCACAGATGGAGGTTGACCCCGAGTACCACCCCAAGATCATTGGCCGCAAGGGAGCTGTCATCAGCAAGATCCGAGACGAGCACGGGGTCCAGATAAACTTCCCACGCCAGGGTGACGAGGATGCCAAGACCATCACCATCACGGGTCAGTACATTACTTTCAACACAATCAAATGCTTCTCGCGTACGGTACATCTTGCTAAGAGAAAGTAAGATAATATATTCTATATTAAAAATAAATTTGCAATTTTGAATGTACACTCAACAAATGATACAACGGTAGGTATTTGAAAGAAATGGATTGGCTGAAAAAAATGTGATGGCATCATCCGATGAAGTACCTATGTGCTAACTCATCATCTACCTCTAGAAGATGATCTCTAATTTCATTGATAATAACAAGGATTGATCGTCAAAGAATCTGACCAGCAGCCAATCCGTTTCGTTCAAGTACCGGTTTGTAAGGAAATATAAAAGTGAACTGAAAAAGGTATATCAAGACGTATAGATACCAGTCTTCTTTCTTTAAATAATACCTCTTCTTGACAAAAAATCTTGTCTAAAGCAATGTATTTTTTTGGTATAAAATTTGATTTTTCTAACCCTTAGGTACCTACCTACACAATATTATTTATTTCTATAACTGACATATATTTCCATCAGTATAAAAATGACATCAACTGCTGGGTAGGGTAATAACTAATTAATAAGCTACAGGTTTGAACATTGATTAAACCATTCTTAAACCATAGAGATTCATATACAAGAGATCCATAGAGATTCTACTTACAGAGAGGGGCAAGTAGGTAGCCAGCCTTGGTATGATGCATTGTACATTGTCAGGATAGATCTGAGCATGCTCAGCCACCATCTTGGAGACCATTTCAAACAATTACTTTCAGTTTCAATATGGCACCCCCCTCGACTATGCTTTTTGTCACTGGCCAAGAAGCAACACCCACCTTCTCCATAAATATAATTTTCGAGTTTGACCTGTAACTGTAAATGTTTTCATTTCTCCGTATTGTAAGTACATCAAACAAAAAGTTAAATAAATATAACTTCCCTCCCAATATGTGGATTGCCTGGCACGTATCTCGCTTTGTTCACAAATTAAACTGGTTTCTTTTGTTTTCCTTCGAGCTCTGATCTCGATCTACTGACCCCGTTGCTGATGACGAATGACCGCTTGTCCCGCGCAGGTTACGAGGCGAGCGCGCAGGCTGCGCAGGTGGCCATCATGGCGATCGTGAACGAGATCAACGACCAGACGCGCGAGGAGGTTCCCATCGACGCGCGCGTGCACTCGCGGCTCATCGGGGCGCGCGGACGCACGGTGCGCAAGATCATGGACCAGTTCAACGTGGACATCAAGTTCCCGCGCTCCATGGACCCCGACCCCAACATCGTGACCGTCATCGGTGCCGAGGACAACGTGCAGGACGCCAAGGACCACCTGCTCAACCTCGAGGAGGAATACGTGAGTCTATCATGTTCGCTGCACGTTCATTCCATCGAGCAATTTCAGGCACAAAAATATCTAGTCCAGAAGTTGACAACCTGCTACTCCTTGGTGGTTCTTAAATGGCTCTTAATAATTTAAATAAAAAATCTAGAATCAAAAAATTAAAAAAAAAATTATATCCTACCTACGCTTGTGGGGCAACAATTGGAATGCAATTTGATTTAATTTGTTCACTTTAGAGTCCCAAAATCAATTTTAAATTATTGAAATTCTAAAAAAAGAGCCCCGCGAGGCAGGGCCCCTAACTAAATTGACCTCGGATCCCATTATTATCTACTTTATTACTTTTTTGTAAAATTGGCTCCTTTACCAAAAAGGTTGCCGACCCCTGATCTAGGCAATCTATCTAACAATTTAATAAAGTAAAGTCCTATGGCCTTCGCAGGACTAACACTCCTAGCTGCCTCAACAGCTTTTATCCTTGATGATGCGACATAATATGTAGGAGGTGAAGCCTTGCTAAGTTTACGTTACTCTGGGGCCTCATTCACAAAACTTTTAGACGGTGTTACCGGGGGCGGCCAATGTTATTTTTATGGCACTACAAGCTAATCCGAGCTAATCCTGCTTTGTGAATGAGGCCCCTGGGCTAACCCCACCACCCCAGTCCCTCTGGCCAAAGGGCAGCAACTGGCAGTCCTGACTTGAACGGTCACCCATCCACGTACTGACACTGCTTAACCTCGGTGATCTGACGAGAACGGAAATGTCCATGACACAAGCTGTTGGGTTTATAAACTATTATAAATAACTGGAGAGTTACAAAATATAAATAAAGAAGTGACAAAACTATGACTGTCTGGTAAAGTTCGCTGTTTTATACATTCAGATATCAGAAGTTGGATCACTGAAAGTAATTCGAGGGAATAGACTTTATCGGCCTTAAAATACCATTATCATGAGGCATTTTAGTACTTGTACTAAAATGATACTTGATGATGATGATTGATTATACATGATGATACTTGATCATCATGTCCATATACTTCATCAACGAATGAATGTCCTCCACAGTTGCAAGACGTGAAGGAGGCCGAATACCGCGAGAGCTTCCGTCCGCCGCGCAACGACGAAGACAACGGCATCCTCGGGGGAGGCGGGGGCGGTGGAGGCGGTCGCGGCGGCAAGGAGTTCGTGGTGAAGGGGGGCCCTTGGGAGCAGGCTGCCCCCGACACCGCATCGGCCGTCGAGTTCCCCTCGTTTGGGCCCCGCGGAGGAGCCCCTGCCGACGCCCAGCCACGCGTGCAGCCAGTAGGCCCATGGGGCCCTCGACGCTAACAGCTATCCCATCATCTTCAGTTCAATGTATCAGTTATTACTTTTCATTGGGTGTAATTTCGAGATATATCGTTTATATATTTTTATTTACAGTAATTTTTGGTAGGTAGATATACGAAACATTTTATACTAATTTTCTTTCCAGTCAGACATTTTGATAAACATGGCAACTGAGTATCTAAGTTAGTTTATTTTAAATATAGCAAGTTAACTTATGCCAATACGATAGATTTAGTATAATGTTTTCTTATTGTTCTACTTTTTGAAACCTAACAAGACTTTTTCATTCGCTTTTGAAACGATTACGACGGAACTAGGCAAGCTCGACCCTCCAATTGCTGCATTGGTTAAAATGACGAAGGCATCGAAATAAGGACTTTGAATCTGGTACACTGTCTGACATGGAAACTCGATCCGTCTTCCCAAGCATTAGCTGGCTCCAAGTTAACTCACGAGAGACTTTTAATACGTACTACTCTTTAAATAATAAAAAGCAATTCGCTAAACTCCGAATAAGAGCCGGGCGTTTTCTAACGAGGTTTACGAATCTCTCCGGGAAATCGTCCTGGCTCGAATGTCTTCGAGATATGGTTAAGTCTGAAATGTAATACCGATGGAAAATGAGGTAGAAATCCAAGAATGACCGCAATCGTCTGCTTCTTCTCCATCTCGTCGAAATCGCGTTCGACTAAACGGAGTTAAATCGCGTTTAAGTCTTCAAGTGGTGGGTAGGTGCCTTGATGAATTGTTTGTTTCGAATAAAAATTTCAAACATTCAAAGTGTGTTTTTGTAATATCATGAATTATTGTGACCCGATTATTTGTTTGTCCCCCGGAAGTTGTGTTTTGTTGCTGTTAAAATACAACCGCCTTAGCATATAATATCGGTGAGGGAGAGTTATTTTTTTCATGTCATATCTAGCAATATACCTATTGGTAGTGCAATGATTTGCTATCATATGAACTACACTATCCCTATACTAGGTTTAAGGTGGTAAATTAACAATTGGAAATCAGAATGCTGTGCTTTAAAAATGAACTATGTTACAATATATTGGAAATTGCGCCGGCATTTTAAGGGTGCTACGTAAGATGACCGTCGAGAATAAAAATTGAAAAAAAGGTTATCAATGTTGTTATTTAAAAATGTTCCTACTATTACAAAGTACCCTGATTTTTTTTCCCCTCGCAATCAAAAGTTGGAAAGGGCACAACATGTGCAGAACAGAATGTTTTTATCATCTTGAAATTAACAATGGAAAATCTTAACCATCACTCGCACATGCATGAAAGCAATGGGGAAAGGCCCCCTAGCAACAAATAGGGCGGGGGTGCTAGCCCTTAAAAAATTTTAAAACGTAATTTCTAGTGAAGAGTTTGTAAGTATTTTTGGCATGATATTGGTGCTTTTCAGCAGAGTTATAAATTTTGTGCAGAAACTTTCAAGGTGCAATATTGCTTTCTCTATTTGAACAAATAGGCCAGGGGTCGGCAACCTGCGGCTCCCTGGTGGTTCTTGGATGGCTCTTCATAACTTATATAAACATTTGTAATCGAAAAATTGAAAATTCGAAGAAAAAACCGCCCTGCGGGCCAACAATGGGAAGCTTATTTAATAAAGTTTGTTAATTTTGGAGTCCCAAAAACACTTTTAAATTGTAGAAATTCAAAAAAATGCCCTGCAGGGCAACAACTGGGGGTTTCGTCAAAATATAATAATAAACTAGTCATTATATTTTTTATTTCAGTGTATTATATTTGTTTGCCTCTACTGCGGCTCCCATTATTATCTAATTTATTAATTTTTGGAAAATTTGCTCCCTCACCAAAAAAGGTTGCTGACCCCTGAAATAAGCGATACGTGATGGAACCACTTCTGGCAGGAAACTTTTAAGGTGCACTTTTTTATTTTGAAGTTCGTGTTTCCGTAAGGCTGTGAAAAAGGAGAAATAATTGAAATTTAGATTTAGTTACAAGTTTACTTTTTAAGCCATAACAAATAACTGAAGCAAATTTAATATAATTTATTTATATAAAATATCCCCGTGATCCTCCATTAGTCCCCTTATGGCCAAGTACTAAAGAATCCACCAGAAGTCAGCCATGTTCCTTATTTTCTCGAATAATTCATCACATTTGTGTACAATCCCTATCAAGTAGGAAATAAAATAAGATTCGGGGCTCAGGGAATATCACTGGGATAGAATGCCGCCGCCACGCCCCTGCCATGTATGCAACCTACAGCACAGGTATGTTCAGCGGGGCACGGACAACAAGGGAGACGTGCTTTGAACTCCAGGAAGTTGTGCTGCACATCATTTTTGAGCTGAAAGTAGATTTTTCAGATTCAGATTTCAAAATGTATTTATTCATTTGCGTTTTACATACAAATAATACATATCTAGACAAAAGTAGCAGTGTTACGTAACAGTGTACTTTATAAATAAATAAATACCCACATAAGCAAAATGCTTGTGTGTGTGAGAGAGGTTAAATACAGATTAAAAATCAATATAGCTGGAGTATAGGTAGTTGATGTGATATAATTTGTTTATTAATAATTTGTTTTATTCCTTCATAGCAGTACATAGTTGTTTCCACATACAAATGTTGTATATTGACCTATAAAATCTATTATAATTAATTGTAATAGTACCTAGATCTTGAAAAAATATATAATTACATAACATTTTGATCTTTGATAATAATATCCTTAAAGATATTATGAATGTTTTAATAATATCTTTGGTACCTATAGGTGTTTTGTTATTTAAGAAATATGCCCCGCAGGGAGTTAATCGGATTATTTTTAAATCAATTGAAATTAATTTGGGACGCTGAAAATACTACTTTTGAGGTGAAGTATCTATTTGAAAATATCAAATAGTTAAAATAAGGGGGGGGGGGTAAATTACGCAAGTTATCAAAAGGGTTGTTCTATAACTTGAATGCGGTGTCATTTTAGAAAATAAAATAGTAATACTTCATTAAACTATAACTAAAAATTAAAATTCAAAGACAATAGTTAATAATACCAGGGCTTAATAAAACGTTCTGTGGGGCTAGACTTATTTTTTTGTGTGGAGCTTAACGTCGCACAGTTCTGCAGCGAGGCTAATGGCGACGGATGAATGATTATGATGAGGATTGGGAGATGGCATTTGCCTGTCGACTGAGGGAATACCACGAAAAACCCCCAAGGCTAGACTCAGGGATGGGCAGTATCTAAGATACAAGTATCTTAGATACGTATCTTGAGATACAATAGTATCTTAGTATCTGTATCTTAGATACTTTTTAGTAAAGTATCTTATGAATGTATCTAAGATACATTTTTAAAGTATCTTGAATATCTTATTTTTCCAAGATACTTAAGATACTTTTAAACTAAAAATTGTCAAAATATTCCCAATATTTTTGCAAACAAATACCTGAAACTCCATTATAGACGATTTTCTGAGAATGTCACATTAGGTGTCTGGGCAAGCATGAGATCTCAATCTAACTTCTTGTAGACTTTCTGAAGAAGTTCTTTAATTTGTATTTGTTTCTTTGGTACTTAAAAATAAATAATTGGAATGACTATGTTATCACCTAAAAGAGTTTTAAAATTTCTGAATTGACTCATATTTTTTTCCCGAATCTTAATTCTCCTTTTGTTTTGAAGTATCTTGTATCTTAAGTATCTTCAAGATACTATAGTATCTTGTATCTTAAGATACTCTTAAATAAAAGTATCTTGTATCTTGAGAGCAAATAATCAAGTATCTTGTATCTTGTATCTAATATACTTTTTTTAAGTATCTTGCCCATCCCTGGCTAGACTTCCTTCCATACTTTCCTCCGGGTATGCCCCCCCCCCCCCCTCCCCCTGGGCCTTGGTTTTCATCGCGATGAAAACCGTTTCTACGCGCCTGTCGGGTACTCATAGGATTGTACAAAAAAATGTCTGGTGTCTTGCTTTGTTGGCGGAACGGGATGTTACGCTGCGTTTGATGTAAGTGCCAGTGGTAATTAAAGGAGTTTTAAACAACCTGTTCACTGTGAACTTGATCGTCATTCACTGCACCCAGTGAACACTAGGACGTACCTGGGACGTCCCCAGGACAGACTACTTACTTAGGTAGGACATCCCCAGTCCGTCCTAAACTCGGCCTAAAATGATCCCCAGAGTGTCCCCAGAGTGTCCTAATTACACAAGTTTTTCGATCCCAGGTACGTCCTAAATTAGGCGGACCTTCCTAAAAAAGGACGACACTGCCTAATTTAGGATATCCATTGTCCTAGTTTAGGACGTCATTTCCTAATTTAGGTCGATACTTTTCCTAAATTAAGATGAAACTGCCTAATTTAAGATATACATTGTCCTACTTTAGGACGTCATTTTCTTATTTAGGTAGATGCTTTTCCTAAATTAGGATGAAAATTACAAATTTAATATATAATTTTTCATTATTATTATAATAGAATGGTATTTGGAAGATAATTTTCCCCTAATGGGATGCAATTGCCATATTTAATAGACAGGTTCTATTTGCACAGACACCAATTCGCACGAATCGCATTATTCATATTCATTAATTCAGTTATCAATGTTTGCATCCAAAAAATATGGCTCCGACTCCAAGGGGACAACTAAGGTTCCAGTACAAAATAAAAGAAATACACATTTTTCCTATCATCCAATAGGACATGTCTCTTTTTTTTATAATATCTTATAATACTTGGCAGATTTTGGAAATAATATAACTTACTTAAAAACAAACGATAAAGAGATATGCTGAAATTAAAAATCAATATTGTGAAGTCGAAGGGCAGAGTACTCTGTTGACTGTTGTAGAAACTTTTAAAAATATTTCAATAGCAGCCATTTTTAGGACAATTCTTCCTAAAAAAGGCAATTGCCTAATTTAGGAAGAATTGTCCTAAAATAGGATTTCAGTAGCAGCCATTTTTAGGACAATTCTTCCTAAAAAAGGCAATTGCCTAATTTAGGAAGAATGTTCCTAAAAAAGGATCTTCTTCCTTTATTAGGATATCCCAGGGAGGTACCCAGGACATCCTAGTAGGATGTCCTACTTTAGGCTAGGATATCCTAAAAATAGTCTGTCCCTGGGACGACCTGTGTTCACTGGGCAGCTTCATAATATAATAATAATAATAATAATAATAATAATAATAATAATAATAATAATAATAATAATAATAATAATAATAATAATAATAATAATAATAATAATAATAATAATAATAATAATAATAATAATAATAATAATAGTAATAGTAATATTACTGTTATTTGAGCCACAATTTCTCTTGTATTTGGTAAAAGACAGAACGAGTTGAGATAATAATCTTCGGCGTCCGTGAAGTATTTTAGAAGGTACGATTGGATTTGTCTGAAATATTTTACGCGAAATATTTGATAAATAGTTTTGATGGGAAAAAGCTGCTAGTCGAAAATCAAGGACTAACGACGTTTCAAATCAAGCACGGCCTTCTGAATGGGGAACCAAGACCTCAAGAAGTATATTTAGAAATTGTTTAACTTTTATCGATTATGAGAAAAAGGAGATGTGCCAGTGAACAGGAGAGAACAAGTAATCCACTTTTGGTACCGAGAAGGACCAGAAGTCAAAACCTTATTGCGCAACGAGAGACTGAACAAGTAACGTTACCCTCAGTCCAGGATGAGGGAGAGGAGTCATTCCCTGGATCTTCTGGCAGTTCAAGCGAGGAGGAGTTAGGTTCCTGGAACGAGGAAACTCAACCCAGCCCTACTCCCGTAGCAAATTCTGTCTCTGGAGCTAATAATGCAGGTGCAAAATCAAAGAGACAGAAATGGACGGAAGAAGAAAATAAGGAGGTCATGTTTTGCCACTTCTATGTTCGTACAACCACACTAACGGGCAATATAAGGACTACGTATGAAATGTGGAAGCAAAGAAATCCAAATACCCGTCTTGAAATGGATGCAAATAAACTTGCAAATCAGAGAAGGTACATAGTCAAGAGCGGAAAGATATCACCGGTCGAGCTCTCAAGAATAGAGCGTAGTGTGAACGAAATTGTGGAAGTTGGTCTTAGAGATATTAACGAAGATGATTCAAATCAAGCCCACCAAGCGAGTAGAAGACATGAGGAGGAAGATCTGGAGACTCTAGTTGATGAACGAGTAGATCCAGTCAGGTTAGTTTGCCAAGCAGGAGTAGTGATGTGACAGAAGATGCAAGTAGCACAGGTAATGAACGAATTGATTCAAATCATGAAGAAATAGAGCATTCAAAGCTACAGGAAGAGATTATGGACAGGTGGAGCAAGTATAAAGATTCTGAATGTGACTCGATGCAGAGACCAAGACTCCCTAAGCTGAAAATAACACGCAAACTACTGGCGTTAGTAAGTAAGGCTCAAAAAGCTCTAGTAATCATTATGAAAGATCACAATGTAAACATTACGGAATTAAATCACTTAGTTTACGCTACAGCAGAAGTTATTACAGAAAATCTAGGATTATCTCTAAACTCAAAGAGGGAAAACCGAGAAGTACGAGAAGCACCTTGGAAGAAAAGAATTCAGAAGCAAATAGATGGATGGAGAAAAGAGTTGTCATATCTGAGAGAAATTCAATCGGAAACATTGTCTAGAAAACTGCAAGCTATAAAACGCAAACTGACTGAGAAATATAATATAAAAAACTCTAGTGATATTGTCCGAGTAGAGGAGTTGCTGAAACAGAAAATACAAGCTAAAGCCTGTAGAGTGCGGCGTTTTCACAAACGAGTCCAACAATATCAGCAAAACAGGATGTTCAACACAGATGCGAAGAAGTTCTACAGAGATCTGGGTGCGAAGAAGATTGAAGTCAAAGAACCACCATCATTAGAATCTATAGAGGCATTTTGGAAAGGGATTTGGGAAGATGAGAGAGGATATAATAGAGAAGCGGAATGGATAAGTAAGCAGAGAGAGGCAAATGATAATTTACCAGCAATGGAATGGCAACATATTACTGCAAAAGAAGTGACATCAAGTTTGAGGAAAGTTGCTAATTGGAAATCACCAGGACTGGATGGAATTCATTCCTTTTGGTTGAAGAAATTAACTTCATTGCATAAGTATTTAGCTAATGCTTATAATGAGTTAATTGAGCAACCTCAAATAACACCAATATGGTTAACGAAAGGAATAACAACCCTTCTTCCAAAGTCAGAAGCCACTCAGTTTCCAAAGAATTACCGACCAATTACTTGTTTGCCAACTATGTACAAAAATCTCACATCAATCATTGCAATAAGAATGAATACATTTCTAGGTGAAAATAATTGTTTGCCTCTAGAACAAAAGGGATGCAGCAGTGGATCATATGGATGTAAAGATCATCTGATGGTTAGCAAATCAGTCATGGAAGATTGTAAGAAGAGGAACAGAAACTTATACATGGGATGGATTGATTATAAAAAGGCGTTTGACAGTGTGCCACACAGCTGGATCATCCAAGTCATGGATCTTTACCATATAAACAGAAAATTGGTTGCATTTTGCCAGGGCGTAATGCAAATGTGGAGCACACATTTAGTGCTAACTACCCAGGATGGCCAAATAACAACGGGGAATGTGAACATCAAGAGAGGAATATTTCAAGGAGACTCTCTTTCTCCGTTGTTATTTTGTATGAGCCTTTTCCCACTCTCAAGTATGTTAAACGGTAAAAGTGATGGATATCAGATGGCTAATGCAAGAGATAGAGTAAACCATTTGCTGTACATGGACGATCTGAAGCTGTTTGCCAAGAATGAAGAAGAAATTGAAGAGTTGTTCAACACCGTAAAAATATTTAGTGATGATATTTCTATGGAATTTGGGCTCGATAAGTGTGCAACATCCACATTTGTGAAGGGCAAATGTGTGCAGTCGAGAAATATCATAATAGACTCCAACACTATGATAATGGCTTTAGATCGTGACAAGAGCTATAAGTATCTTGGGGTCAATGAGGGAGATGGCATACAACATGATTCTATGAAAGAAAAACTGGTAACTGAGTACCGTAAACGAGTCCGACTGATATTGCAAAGTGAGTTGCATGGAAGAAACAAAATAACAGCCATTGGATCGTTTGCAGTACCTGTCATACAATACAGTTTCGGGGTTCTCAACTGGAAGATGGAGGAGCTCAGAGTGATCGACAGGAAAACCAGAAAACTTTTGACGATGCATGGATTACATCACCCTAGAGCTGATGTGGAACGTCTTTATGTTTCAAGGAAAGATGGCGGTAGGGGATTATGTAACATTGAAAATGCATATAAAACAGCAATCATTGGACTGGCTGAATATTTGAAGAGAAAGAGTTTAGATAAATATGTGCAATTGGTTGTGGCCCACGAAAAAAGAAGACCCAAAACACTTTCAATATTGCAGATAGCTGAAAATTTGAAATTACCCCTGATGTTACCACCTATGACAGAGAATCCTAATAATTGCCCGACTGAGATCGTGAGGAATCTAAGGCAAGATGTGAAGAAGGCACTGAAGAGTAAGTTGATAGAAGTTTGGGAGTCAAAGGCAATGCATGGTCAATATGCGAGAAATCTTAAGGAAGAATATGTCAGCAGAGAACATACCTTTAATTGGATTAAAAAAGGAGACCTCAAAGGAGAGACAGAAGCATTTCTTGTTGCAGCTCAAGACCAGGCATTGAGGACAAGAAGTTCCCAGTGAACACAGGCCGTCCCAGGGACAGACTATTTTTAGGATATCCTAGCCTAAAGTAGGACATCCTACTAGGATGTCCTGGGTACCTCCCTGGGATATCCTAATAAAGGAAGAAGATCCTTTTTTAGGAACATTCTTCCTAAATTAGGCAATTGCCTTTTTTAGGAAGAATTGTCCTAAAAATGGCTGCTACTGAAATCCTATTTTAGGACAATTCTTCCTAAATTAGGCAATTACCTTTTTTAGGAAGAATTGTCCTAAAAATGGCTGCTATTGAAATATTTTTAAAAGTTTCTACAACTGTCAACAGAGTACTCTGCCCTTCGACTTCACAATATAGATTTTTAATTTCAGCATATCTCTTTATCGTTTGTTTTTAAGTAAGTTATATTATTTCCAAAATCTGCCAAGTATTATAAGATATTATAACAAAAAGAGACATGTCCTATTGGATGATAGGAAAAATGTGTATTTCTTTTATTTTGTACTGGAACCTTAGTTGTCACCTTGGAGTCGGAGCCATATTTTTTGGATGCAAAATTGATAACTGAATAAATGAATATGAATAATGCGAATCGTGCGAATTGGTGTCTGTGCAAATAGAACCTGTCTATTAAATATGGCAATTGCATCCCAATAGGGGAAAATTATCTTCCATAGGAAATACCATTCTATTATAATAATAATGAAAAATTATATATTAAATTTGTCATTTTCATCCTAATTTAGGAAAAGCATCTACCTAAATAAGAAAATGACGTCCTATAGTAGGACAATGTATATCTTAAATTAGGCAGTTTCATCTTAATTTAGGAAAAGTGTCGACCTAAATTAGGAAATGACGTCCTAAACTAGGACAATGGATTTCCTAAATTAGGCAGTGTCGTTTTTTAGGAAGGTCCGCCTAATTTAGGACGTACCTGGGATCGAAAAACTTGTGTAATTAGGACACTCTGGGGACACTCTGGGGATCATTTTAGGCCGAGTTTAGGACGGACTGGGGATGTCCTACCTAAGTAAGTAGTCTGTCCTATGGGGACGTCCCAGGTACGTCCTAGTGTTCACTGGGTTATGAAAAACGTATACTGAAGACAGGTGGAAATGGCCTATGTAGATTATGTAAACAATATGAAGAAAACATAGCTCATATAGTTTCTGGTTGCCCTATTCTTGCTAAAGTTGAATACATAGAACGCCATGACCGTGTCGCGTCTTACCTTCATTGGGAGGTGTGCAAGAACTATGCTATTCAAGTGACCGACAAGTGGTACGACCATAAACCAAACCAGGTCACTTGTAAAGATAAAATAACAATACTTTGGAATGAACAGGTGAACACAGATCGGACGATATTAGCAAACAAACCTGATTTAATTATCAAAAACACCGAGGAACGAACGTGTCTGATCATCGATGTAGCCATTCCAATGGAAACTAATGTCATGAAGAAGGAATCTGAGAAGAAGTTGAAGTACAGAGATTTGGAAATCGAAGTTAAAAGGATGTGGGGATTAAAGACTACAGTACTACCAATCATTGTCGGAGCACTGGGCACAGTAACAACTAATTTTGAAGATTATGTGAAGACCATTCCAGGAAATCCATGTTGGAAAGAAGTTCAGAAGATCGCTGTCCTTGGAACATCTCATATACTAAGAAGAGTATTAACGTGACCTCCTGTTTAAATATGTATGTTATTTCCTAAAAAATATGGATTATTTTTGGATTAACAATGTAATACAAACCAGTTAGTTTTGTAAATGAACATACTTTCTGTGAATAAAACGATGATAATAATAATAATAATAATAATAATAATAATAAAAATAATAATAATAATAATAATAATAATAATAATAATAATAATAATAATAATAATAATAATAATAATAATAATAATAATAATAAAACGTCTTTATTGTAAATGTGGCGAAGTTAAGCCAAGTCTTCTCTTACACTTAACCACATCTTACCACATCTCTTACACTTATGTGGCAGAGCAGCCTCTGCAGTATACGAAAGCATTCTGCATGCTGAACATCGCCATTTTCGTATTTGTTACAACCTGTACACTTACTGAAATAAAGTCTTTTATTATTATTATTATTACATCGTGATTGTCAGTGTCAGGCATCGACAGTAACGATAGTGAACTACTTTCACTCGACTCAACTGCTCTAATGACTTGTTATCGTCGTAAACACACATCGGCTCGTTGGTCTAGGGGTATGATTCTCGCTTAGGGTGCGAGAGGTCCCGGGTTCAAATCCCGGACGAGCCCTTCGCTTTTTATTTTCTGTTTCAAAACTTATCAGTATCTTGTTGTGCAGTGCATTTGAGATGACCTGAAGACTGATGTCGGGGCAAAGTTATTTTATGGAGTTAGTTAACCTGCAGGTTATTTTACATGATGAGTAAATGCGAGAGTACCTACTAATCTCTCAGTTTCCTTAGAGATAATTACATTACAAACAAAAAATCAAATCACGTTTTGATGGGTGTATGCACGTTGCGAATTGATAGAGGGGATGGGGGGAATTTCTTTCCCCCCCCCCCACTGGTTTTCTCATCCCCGGATCTGTTTCCCAACAAAGCATCCCAGGGGAGGGATAGATTTTTTTCCCCCCTCTGTAAAATGTCGATTCAAAGAATACTGATTTCCCTTTAAATTAAAAGCAATTTCTCTTTTATAATGCCATTTGTCGCGATGAAAAAGGGCTTCAAACAGTGTACAAATCGCTTAGAAATGCACCAAATTCAATCTTGAAATTCAACGTTTCCCGGGGCTATGCGCCCCGGACCCGCATGGTACTGGGGGCCCTCCCATCAGACCCCCATTGTGTTCGTGGTCAATCGTATTTTTTGCCTTTTGCTACATTTCCCAACATTCTCTTAATTTGTATTTTTCCTATCCCCCCCCCCCCCCCCTCCCCCTCTGAAAATTGAACAATTCGTACCATGGGATGTATGTACCATTGAATGATAACACGGTAAAAAAATCGGGATATATCCCCATACATAGTATGCAGAAATTTTCAAATGTGTATGGGGAAAACGGTTTTCTCCATACTTTTCATGGAAAACGGTTTTCCAGTGGAAAACCTGGGAAAAATTCTTATTATCAGTATATTTCCTAATATTTATGCGAAATTTTACAAATATTTTGATAATTCTCAATTTTTTTTCGGAAATATCAACCTCCATTGTATGGTAACATTTACAAAATATTTTGGTATTTTCCATGTACTTTTATGCGGAAAATCTTTTATTCAGTAAACTTCCTAATACAGCGTATCCGATAACTAGGAAAACGCTCAGTGTAACGCGTTGATGAGCGAGCACAGAACATGCAACATCCCCATAGTTGTACAGTAGTGCCAATCAACATATAAAATCATTATTTAATTCTTTGTCATTACTCTCATAGCAAGAGTCTACCCTTTGCCTTGGTAGCTTGCTTGAGTCAATCCTTTGAGTAGGTGCTACTGTCAAGAGTCTCTACTGCAGTTAACTTGATATCTTGCTAGATACATAGTAGAGTCATAGTTGACTTAATATCTTATTTACATCTACAACAATCAACTTGATACCTTACTTTATAGTAGGGTCATAGTTAACCTCATATCATAATGAAATATTGAAGATCTGTTATGATCTGATCAGTTATTGATAAATTTATGCATGCCATTGGAATAGAATAATTTTTCTTATTTTATTGGTAGTTATGAAAATCAATTATTTTCATTCATAGGTCAATATTGTTCTATTAAACCAACAGTTCATTATTATTTTATAAAACCAAGGAAAACAGTAGTTTTCATATTTTATCAAGCATGCCATTAATAACTTATATTATTGACAACTCTGTTAAAACTATAGTTTTAACAATTTCTTATTATTTCATCCTACGGTCATTTTGCATGTTTGACCTACCTGTTAGTTTGTTCCATCAAGCTTTTGTTAGTTGTCAATAGGGTGATTATGTTCCGTTAGACTATTTGTCAGTTGTTTCATTACTGATGGTCCCTTACTAGGTTAATCAAAATCCGAACAATATAATTTCACTTTGTTCAGTTTTATAATTTTTCATTGTGGTTTATTTGTTCAACCAAAAATAATTATTATGCATGACAGGCCATTATATATTATTTAATCAACTGGCCATTGAGTTTTACAAAGATATCTTAGTAATAGTTTTGAGTTTATTTGTTCAACGTCATCCTGTGTAATGTTTAGTTACACCAATTATGGTTTACCTAAAAGGTCTACCTGTTGAATCAATATCTTTAAAATCAAACTGTTGAACAAGACTTCTGTATAGTTTCCTTTTCAAAACTGTTAAATGGGATTAGAACAAATATCTTTGAATTGTTTAACTTCATAAAACAACCCCAAGTTCAATTATCTCACAATTACTGAATTATATAATTTAAATGATAACTCTATTATAAAATCCAGCTATTGCATAACTATTGCATAACGTTATAGAGAGCACCCAAGAAGGGCCTCTCACTGGATATTCCCATAGGAGAGGGAACTTTTAAGTACCCTTTACCCAGTAGGAAGTAAGCTTCTTTGTTTCTGTCTTTGAACTGAAAGTAGGTCAACCTAGGTGATAAGTAGGACTGGAGGACCAAAACTCCTCAGTTCGCCTGGAATCCTCAACCTTAAAACTTCTCTCCACGACTCAGGATACTTAAAATCCTTTGTTTTACTTTTATCAGTGTTCAATACATTGTCGTTATCAAAATCTCTGTTTACAGTGTATTTGTCCAAGTCTTATTTACAATCGCGTTCCAACATTGGATTATTGTTGTTTCAAGTGTATTATTTTGTAAACAAATTGTAATTGGATCAATTATTCGTTTTTGTAGAATTTGATACCAAAAGTGTTATCTCAGTGTTGTGTTGTAAAACTTGGAAAACCGTTTATCATTAAACTTCAGTGCCAAACGGATACCATTGGATTAATCATTTACTAGGTGAGCTCACGTGGACATTATCAACTCCCATAAATCCTTTCCTCAGTTTTCATAAGAAAAGCATTATAACAAAAGAGATTATTTTATTGAAGAAAATTCATTGCTTATCACTACAAGTGATTTTGACTTCTCTTATCACATTGTTATTATTGTTATTTGGGAGCCGAACAAGATTATAAATAATTTGATTACCTAATTCTTTTAAAGAAATTATTTTCAAAATTAAAGACTATCGTTTGTCAATTTATTCTTCACTTCGAGAACTTCCCCCGTCTCATCGTTTCTACTTTCACAAGCTTAACAGCTTGTACCCAAAGCGCCCAAAAGGTAATACTCCTGACAAATTATCTTTCTTATCATCTTCTTAGCTAGAGCGTTCCCTATTAGCTTAATCAATAGGGTGGTGTCAGAAACAATTAATCAATTAATCAATAATCAATCAATCAATAAACAACCCTTCAATACTCGTTAGTATCACCCCTAAAGGCCAACATTACAATAGTAACAATGCACGACACGGCACAAGACGATTTTCTCTGCAATTTTTCAATCTCCATAATACTCTGGATGAATAACAGATCCATTGTGTCGTGAAGTCTTACCTACATACCTTCTCCAGAAATCTCTTGTGACATCCCATACTAAACTCGTAAAATTACAATTAATACTTGACTGATTGGGCTTACAATATGTAAAATGTAATATTAAGTTGGTCTTGATCACCATGCAAAATTTGAACTTAATGTGAACATTTTTATTGTCGACCAATCAGAAGACATTATTTAAACTTAAACCAATTAGAGGATTTGGCCTTCGTACTACATCCGATTTTATGCGCTAGCTCAAAAATGCTTTCATTTTACTGTACATTGTGGATAGCTTGGCTGCTCTACAGGCCTTGCCTTGGAACAGAAGCGTTAAGAAGGCAGGGATGACAATTTAGTATACATTTTTCAAGATTATGGAATAAAATGACCTTAAAATGACAAAACTTTTGAAAATAACGACAGATTAGACTTCAAATTGGCTAAAATACCTAAAATGTTGGTACCACTGACCACGCGAAGTTTTAAGTTGTTCGGGCAATCTGTTCTAGTTTAAATGTCAAAAACCACATGAAAAATGGTTTTAAATTAGAATCAATAGGAGGATTTGGCTTAAACTTTTTATGATTATGTACAATGTTAGTTGCAATGTTTTTGCTAAATTTCAAATTGATCGAAGCATCCAATCAAAAGATAATTTTTTTAAAATTTGAACCAATCACGGGAGCCCGTTCAAAAACGATCCCAGGGACCGCATAGAGTACGTTAGTATGTGTACAGAATTTCAGATCGATTGCTTGAGCGGTTTGACCTGGGCTTTGACCATAAAAAAACAAACAAACAAACAAACAAACAAACAAACAAACACACAGAGAAAGTGCCATAAGAGTACCGTGGTGACGCTCGCTACGCTCGCTCAATTACACAAATATTTCGACAATTCCTTAAATTCGGTTCGGAATTATCATCATCCATTGTATGGTAACATTTACAAAATATTTTGTATTTTCCAAGTACCTACTTGTATGAGGAAAATCTTCTGTCAGTATACTTCCTAATACCGTATTATAAATATATATAAATGTTTCGATAATGTCTCTAAACACCATTCATTATAACCTCAATATTCGAACTAACTCAAGGCAAGTCTAAAGCCCGTCTTCCATGATTGCGTTTTTTCATCGCAATGCGAATTCGCAGCCGCAACGTGGTCTCTCAACCAATCAGCGCTCGAATCGCAGCATCGCATGACGTCACGAGAATCGCTGCGGATCGTCGCTGAAAGTAGAACCAACTTCAACAACCAACGCAGCGATTTTCTATCGCAGCGTTGTGCGCATGCGCGGTTACCGCTGAACAACCTCTGGACAAATGGGGGAGTCGGAAATACATGACGCGCCGGCGAAAACATCGCATTCATGGAAGACGGTGACTGAAAAATCGTGCCGCAAAGCAACATTGCGACGAAAACATCGCAATGATGGAAGACGGGCTTAAGCCGGAATCACCCTCAGCTGTCCCGGTGGTCCAGTGGTTATAGAGCGTCGGTCTACTAATTCGAAGAACGTGGGTTCGAGGCTCGTCAGGGTCATAATAATTTGTATGTGTGTATGGATCCAGCATTGAAATATGTGTATAACTCAAGGAGTTATCAATTATAGTTTTTAACTTTTTTGATTAAGATGAGAATACCAACTATTTCGGATATTTCCCCATACCACGGCCTTGCCCCATACATTGTATTTGGAAATATTATAATTAACTAGCAATTTTCCAAATATTTGGAAGTATTCCCTATAGGCACCGAGTGTTGACTCACTTTTGTTTCTGAAAATGAGAAACAGCGCCATGGGTGGCATAAATTAGCAACTCTTGGTATGATCCTCATACCCTTAGTTGCAGCAATTAGTAAACATTACTCATTGTTTGCATTCTTACAATAATACTCCAAATTTAATTTCGCTGTGCAAAATGTATGAAGTGTCAAAAATTCCACTGAGTCTGATAAAATTATTAGTTTGCTCCTCTCTTTTACCAATTCTGAGTTTTTTTGAGTTATCTGTGGATTTTTATAGGTTGCTATGGCCACGGCCAATGAGAGACTATACAATTGCTGATTCTTCGCTGCACAGTTTTGCCGATTTCTCTTGCTAGTGGCGCTGGGGGTATGAACACTCGGTGCCTATACATGGTATTGGGAAAGATTATAATAAACAAGTGATTTTCCAAATATTTCGGGATATTTCCCCATACAATTTATTGGGAAAGATTATATTAAACTAGAGATTTTACAAATGTTTTGGGATATTTCCCCATACACTCTATGATGAAAGAATAATAAGTTATAAAATTTCCAAAAAAAATTTCGGGAAACATCCCATACATTGTCCAAAGATAATCCTAATATTTTGGAGATCCGGTTCCCCGGTACTTTTGGAGAAAAAACAACGAAAATTTTTAACAGTGAACTTTTATTCGATTTCCGTAATTTAATTTACCTAAACAGTTGTTTAGTGATCAGTTAAGTAAGTTTATTTCCATTTCAACATTACAAGTAATGTATACAAGCATTGTCAGTGACCCTTAAGCATAAATAATTATGCTTTGTCTTGGGTGTATGGAATTTATTATAATCTAATTTTACCATAATAAAGTATAGTCGCTATGAATAAATTAAAAGTAATTCATTCATTCTCAGTACATGGTTTCATTCATTCTAATACAAATAATAATAATAAGGAAAAAATCTATTATATTCTATTCTATTCAATCATTCATGTATTCATCTAAAGAGTAATGCTTTATTAACTAGAAATGTTTTGAGTAAATACTTAAATCTATTAATGTCAGTTACATTTTTTATGTTCTCAGGTAGTTTGTTGTAAAGTTTGCATTTTATATAACTCGAGTTTTTTTGTGTTTGTTTTGTTCTATGATTTGAAGTGTGAACGTGTGTTTTTGTTCTTGTGTCGTGTGAGTGTATGTCTTCGTTGAGTGCGTGTTGTTGAATGTTCTTTTTCGTAATGAGTATGCATTCGTATATGTATATGCTGTGTACTGTTAGGATTTTGTGTTTTATAAATTGGGGTTTGCAGTGTGGCTTGATGAAGGAATCTTTTTTGCTTTTAAGGCCTAAAATTGTTCTTACTGCTCGCTTTTGGAGTGTAAATATTTTTCGTATTTGGCTTGAGTTTCCCCATTGTTCGATTGCGTATCGGACGTGGGATTCAAAATTTGCATAGTAGGCAATTTTTGCTGTTTTTATATTAGTTGTTTGCCTTACAATTTTTAGGGCAAAGCATGCAGAGCTCAGTTTCTTTTTTAGAATTTCACAGTGGCGATTCCAGTTAAGCTTTCCATCAATGGTGATGCCGAGAAATTTTGTATTGTCTACTTTCTTTATTAATGAATTATCAAGATTGTTTCGAATTGAATCAAAGCTTTGGGGGTCAATATTTTTATTGTTAAAGAGAATGAAATTAGTTTTGTTTGAGTTTAAGACTAGCTTGTTGTCTTGGAACCAGTTTGTGGCATCCTCCATAACCTTTTCTGCTTTTTTCTTAAGATCCTCTTTGCTATTTCCTTTTACTATGATGCTTGTATCATCCGCAAAGAGTTCTGCATTTTCTAGTGTATTTGGCAAGTCATTAATAAATATTATAAAAAGGAGTGGACCCAGAATCGATCCTTGTGGTACTCCTGTGGTAGTTAGAAGTGGCTCTGAAAGATATTTTGATTCTTTATTGTGTACATCATTTGCGGTTATTTCAACATATTGGATTCTATTTGTAAGATAAGATTCAAGCAGTTTGTGAGCTATCCCTCTAATGCCGTACCTGTCTAACTTTCTTAGCAGTGTGTCATGGTGTATGCAATCGAAAGCCTTTGTCAGGTCACAAAATATACCCATGACATGATCCTTTTCATCTATCCCTTTGATTACATTATCTAAGAAGTTACCTATTGTATTATTTGTGGACTTGCCCCTTCTAAATCCATTCTGTTTGTTCGTTAAATGGTTTTCTAGTTCTAGGAATAATGTGAGTCTATTGTGTAATATTTTTTCAAGAATTTTAGATACTGCTGGTAACAGGGATATTGGACGATAGTTCCCTAATTTGTTCTTTTCCCCCTTTTTGAATATTGGTATTATTTTGGAGATTTTTAATTTGTCTGGAAAAATTCCGTGTTCAATGCTAGAGTTGAATATGTCATTTAATGGTTGACTAATGTGCACAATGCATTTCTTAATGAGAGATATCGGTATGCCATCTATACCGCTCGAGTGTTTATTTTTTAAGTTGTATGTTATATTTACAATTTCTTTTGGACAAGTTGCATGGATAAAGATTGATTTGCTCGAGGTGTTTTCTAATACCGGCATATGTTTCAAAAATGCGTTATTGTTTGCAAGAGGATTGTCCGTTAGTTTTTTGGCAGCAGTAGCATATTCTTTATTGAAAGCATTCGATATTTGTGTGTGGTCCGTTATTATTACGTCTCTATCATCCAAAATTTTAATGTTTTCTGTTGGACGCATCTTAGTATTATTTTTATTTGTTTGAGTATTAATCGTATTCCAGATAAATTTTGATCGTGATTTTAAGTCGCATCTTTTGATTTTGTTGAGTATGTCTAGATTTTTTGCTGCTTTTAGGACCTTCTTGTATGTTTTTTTGTATGATTTATAATATGATTTTGTGAATTCACTCTGGAAATGTTTGTTCAGCTGAAATAGAAATTTTAAGTTAAGCCTTGATACTTTTATTCCATTTGTTATCCATTTAGATATTATTTGTCTTTGTTTGATTTTTACAATTTTTAACGGGAAATGAAAGTCGAATTTTTGTAGGAATATTTTTTCAAATGCACCGTATTTTTCATCAGGCGTAGATGAATCATAGACTTTGGACCAATCAGTTTCCTGAAGCGTTTCATTGAAAGATTTGACGTTTTCTTCATTGAATTTTCTCCGTTTTAGAATTTTAGGTATTGGCTTATTTGAGTGGAGCTGTATTGATATTTTCTGTGCAGTGTGATCTGAGAGGCAGTTTTCAATAACCTCAGTTGAAAAGTTATGAGATGGTATGTTTGTTATTATGTTATCGATTGTAGAAGAGGTATTGTGAATTTGACTAAATCTTGTAGGTTCTGTTATTGTTGCCTTCATATTATATGACAGCAGAAGGTTAGTAATATTTCTTTGGGATGTTGAATCTTTGCTGAAGTCTACGTTGAAGTCGCCTAGGATTATTATATCTTTGTTTTCATTTGATGTTATGTTTTGTAATAATATATCAAGAGTATTTAGGAAGATGTCATAACTCCCCAGTGGCGAGCGATAAAGTGTAATAATTAGGAGGTTGCGACGGGTGTTTACAATTTCTATCCCTGTTATTTCTATATGTTTTTCTTGGCTTGATAAGTTAATATCTACCCTCGGTTTAACAGTATTCATTAGTAAATTGTTTATATATATAGCTACTCCTCCATGAATGTATTTCGATCTACAGAACGAATTTTGTAGTGTGAAATTGCATATGTTGAGGGATTCTATCTCATTGTTTTTTAGCCAATGTTCTGAAATACAAAGAATGTCGGTAGTTTCGCCTACAAGTGTTTGATTGTCAAGGAAAACTTCTATGCTATTTTGTGCGCTTTTGAGACTTTGAACGTTTTGGTGTATAATGTGCAGGTGTTCTTGTGTATTGTCTCCGTGTTCATTTGTTTTTGTTTTTTTGCGTAGGTTGTTGTTTGTAGGTTGTGTAATTTGTGTAGTTTGTGTTTCCTCGTCCTCATAGTCGTGTCAGTATGACGTCAAGACTTTCGGTGTTTTCTTCCGTTGGGGGCGAAGTTCAGGGATTTTTTTTTTTAGAAAAATTATATCTGATCATTTTAGTCTAAAAATTGCACGATTTTTCTTGGCCGCTATATTCGTCACTAAAAGTTGCATTGAGCGCTCTGCCGGCAGAAAGTGGTACTAGTGCCTGGGGTATTAGAACCAATTTCTCATAAGCAACATGCTAAGTTTAGATACCTCTACATCAGGCACTATTAAACGTAGAACCTTAAAAATAATTACCAGTATAAAAAAAGATTATGCTTTTTCGATCTGTCACCTCAGAATTTTTATCCGAGTTCAAATTACAGTCTCAGAATGATGCAAACATGAAATGCGTCAGCCAATGAGAAGCTAGCTCCGCCCATCGACCAACTAATCATGTCACTCGCCAGAAGTGTTATAACTTAGAATTTTACTTAGAATTTTAAGTTTTATTTAACAATTATCTAGTATCCATCAACATCATCCATCAACGGGCCTTCATATGGTTTTAAAAACTTCATAATTTCGTTTTTGGAATTGGAAATTTCGCGTTTTGTGGTGTTTTATGATAGAACCGTAAAAATTCCACCGTTTACTCAGAAAAACTAGCTGATCAACATAGGCTATGGTGCATATCAAATTTTTATTTGGGGGGGGGGGGGGGCAGGGGGGTAAAATTTGATTATCAATACTAGAATATAAATGGTGTAGTTGGTGACAGGAACTCAAAACTTTCACAAAATACTCTTTAATACCATCTTATAATATTAGGCCTTTGTGCATGAAATTATTTGCAATATTTTGGGGGGTAGGGGGGGGGGGGGGCTATATTCAGATTTTGAGTATTAGAATTTCCATTGATGAATAATAAAAATGAAACAGTGTACCTACTAGGAAAACGCTAATTGTATTGTAACGCGTTGATGAGCGAGCACGGGTAGGTACGTGCAATTTCTCGAACCGGAAATGTGTGCACAACGCAAAGAAACATAATAATACATCCATAATGAATTGAAATCTGATCACCCCATCATTATTATTATTTTATTATCTGTTTGCAGCACATGCAAATTCCAAAATACACAGAATACCAAATCAAATTAAAGAAAATTACATAACATATTTAACAGTGAAAGAATTAAATAATTAAACATTTCTACAGTCCGTGTCACACGGAATTGTCCGCTAAGATATTTTGAATACCCCTTGTCCGAGAGAGAGGGATGGTCTCGGAAGACCGCGCGATCGCACGCAGCGACTGAGGGATGGACAAAAAACCGGTTATTTGCAACTTTAGGGCGCCAAGTCTGGCGGTCAACTCCGTGTGACACGGATTGTAGATATCATATAATTGAGAATGAAATAGGACATTAATATACAAGACTGGTAACAAAATTAAAATAATACTGGTTAATATTGAGGCATCGGAATAAATTAATCAGTCGCTAACATATTTAGAATAAAAATGGTTTCGCATAATACCAATAGATGATCTTAAAACAGAAATTGAAATGTTTTTAATAAATGATTTTCCTAAATTGAAACGCTTACAAAATGAGTTAAAAAATTTGGTATTGCACCTGCGCACCGATCATTAAACCGATTACCTACCTCTATTTCATTAACCGAGTATTTTGTTTTGAAATATTCTATAGTTGGTACGTAAATGCTCTTCTTCTCTTGGTCTACCTCTTCCGGTTGTCGACCATCTCTTTCGAACCGATTGGTAGGGTCTAATATTTAGCCTTTGTCGTTCTGTCTATTTATGGCCTCGTTTATGGCTATTATATCTATCTACTCTTCTTGACCCACCATCCGCAGCCAATCCAGAAACCTCTTAAAAAACTTCCCACTTGTCTCCTTTCTCACGAAAAGTAAGTAAGTAAAGTAAACTTACTTAAACTTTTTAAAGTAAGAACTTTTCATCGAAACTTGACAACTAGCATCAAGCACCATGGTAAATATAGCAAATCAGATTCAATTCAATTGGCACTGGAAAACATTTACTTGAACATGAGTAAATGTGTAAATTTACACATTTATGTGTAAATGTAAATCATGAGTAATTTACTTCATCATTACTGACAGATCGTCGCCTCATAATGTTTGTTCTATGTCCAACAATTGCTGTTTCGAGAAAACGAGGGTTGAAGTTTGAGACATGTATAATATTTTTTAAATCCTAAAATTTTTGCACTTATGTATCCATACGTATATAAATTACATATTAAATATTAATACATAAGATTTGTTTGCAATACCCCATGGCGCCTCAGAAATGCACCCTAAAAATGGACATAGAACAATTGCATGTTTGGAGTTTGACGTTTGTGTTAAAAATAATGGTTTATGTCCAATTATTCACACGTTAAATTGAATCTTGAACATGATTATGACTTGATTCGAACAAAATAATATTTCCTACGTAATTTATAGCACTCTACGTAATTGAGTTCTAGAATATAGCTATACAGTGTGATACGATTTCTATGTCCATTCTATTGATTCTATGTCAATTTCCATTACATTTGCTCTATGTCCATGGACATAGAACACTTGAACACAAAGCGGCATGGTTTTTCATGGACTTAAACCAAATGAAAATTCAAGAAGTGTATGTGTGGACATAAACCTAGTGTTTTCGGCTTCTCTATTAAAATTTATTATGAATTCGGATATTTGATATACACTCTGTGCTGTGGACATAGAGCAAATGTACTCTGAAAAAAAATATAAAATATATAACTCAGAAAAAGTGAAAATTGGACATAGAACAAATTATGAGGCGACGAGATATTAAAAATGTCAAAAAGTTCACACGTTCTTGATAGGGATGAAATGTTGTAAAGTAAGATACATTGTTGGTCTTAATGATCATGCAAAATATGAGTTTGATCAGAATTATCAAAGACTGTTTTAATTTTTCAGCCTATTAGGAGATATATTTTATTTAAATTTTAACCAAAGAATGGATTTCAAAAAATTAGGGTCTGCAAACAGAGCAGGTAGGTTTTACATGTGTGCAAAATTTCCGATCGAAGCAACCCCAAGTAGTTTTCTACAAGGTCAGAGCTCTTCTGTCACTCATGACTGATTTAAAAATAAAAAAGGTTGAATATTGGGGATTGGCATAGGCGTGCGCAGGAGAAATCATTAGAGGGGCCAAGATGGGCGCCGGCAGGATTAATGCCAAGGGGGGAAAGGCCTGGGGAAAGAATTTCCAAGTGTTAAGGGGGGTGTGGGGGGCGTGCCCCCCACCTTGCCCCGCAGGGCGTTTTTCGGTTTTCTGGCACTTCAAAATCAATTTTGAGACGTTTGGGAGCCAAATCTCTTACTTATGAAAAGGGTAGTTTGGTAAGGGCCCCAGAAGATGTGAGTCCGGGGCTAAGCCCCGGAGAAAAATTGTGATCCTTTAGTGGATTTGATGGATTTTTAAGAGTTTTGAACATAGCATGGCCCTTTGAATTTCCAAATAATATTTTGGTAGAAATGTAAGGGTTGCAAGCAACCCTACTTTGCCTTCTCTTCTCTACTGTTATGGTTATCACTCTTGAATAGTTTTCTGATTAAATCCTTCAATCAAATTGCCGCCGACTTGTAGAATATGTAAACAAGTCATGACGTCACTAAGAACAGCTGTCAGTAAACAAGTTCAATTTACTACTTATTTTCAATTATAACAATGTTTAATATATAAATGCAACAGGGGCTGAGATTATAAAATTACAACAATCAGTATTGTATAACTTCATTTTTACTTCAATTACAAATATTCAAAGTCAAGTTCGCAACTATGTTATTTCATAAACCGCAATGTTGGCTGATGCAACATTGCCGATATCGCGCGAAACTTGAACTCTTTGACCCTAACAAGTACTATATAAAGCGAGTAACTTCACTTGTCAAATCAGTCTCCGTAAGTCAGACTCACTTTTACTATTCTCTCTCTTGGTATTCTCCCCTTGTATAAATGTACCCTTATTCTTAAAGTTGTTCAACACATGTTGTTTTACCCTGATTTGTAAAGTGTTACCCTATACATGCTCAACCCTCCACCCACAGTTCAACCCTCTATACATGTTCACCCCTAAAGTGTCACCCCATACATGTTCACCCCCTTCCCCTATTGAGTGATTATAAATTTAAGAGCATTGTTTATATATTGTACTCTTTTATCTGGGAATTATATATTATTATTCTACTTAAAACAACCCTCTTACTTTACACCCAATCCTTCAACCCTTCAATACACCATCAGAACTACCCCATTTAAATCAATTCTCTTTCTTAAGTTTCATCATTTCATTGAAGTTATCAACTAATTGCTAATTATCTAACTTTACAGCACCTTTCTTTTTCTCACCCCTCTTATTCTCCCTCACATCGGAATTTGACTGTACCTTCAGGGTAACATTTAGTTTACCCTCCACGCCCCCAAAGCCTTAGCCGTTCGTTTTTATTATCCTTTTATTAGCTTTAGTAAATCCAGGACACCACCTAGTGTTGTGTTCTGGTTGGTGGCAGCAGCCGAAGACAAAGGGAGGTTACCTACCCTGTCAACCCCTTCCTTCCAACCAAGCTGCGCCGCTACAGAAAGTTAAAAAGTGCTTGCTGTAAGCAAAATAAATTTTTAGGGCAAAAACAAAGCGTTTCATGAGAAAACCATGTTTCTGGAAGGTTCTTAGGCATTGTTTTCGTGGTATTTTCTTAAAAATACTATTGTGTTTTGGATTAACCTAGTACTTCATTCCAGTGATTTGAGCAACTCCAGTCTGCCCCGCAGGGAGATTTTTTGTTTTAACCCTTTTAAAACAAAAATTTGACACTATGAGGACCATATTTGATAATTTTTTAGTTGAGACTGATCCATTAGGGGGGGGGGGGGGGGGGGGGGGGCAAGGCCCCCCCGGCCCCCCCCGTGCGCACGCCTATGGGGATTGGGGTTCAGATTGGTGATCCTGAGAAAAACTAGAAAATCAACTGCGAAATTTACAAAAAAACAGAAAATATATTCAAATTGGTGATATTTCGCGATATATTTCGTGATTTAGTCAGTTTATGGTGGTGTTAATGGGTAAATTTCGCGATTTGTTGCGATTTGATTCCAGTGTTTTTGGGCCAGAAACATAAAATGTTTCAAATATGAGTAATTTACAACACTTCGAAAATTTCGCGATCACCATTTAATCGGATCTCTATACCTATCAGGAGAACGGATTTCAAAAAAATTAGGGTCCAAACAGAAAACACACTCTATAGGTACATTTGTGTGCAAAATTTCAGATCGATCGGTGAAACGGTGCAACTTCTATAGCCGGTTTCACATAAAGCGCGTTTCGCGTTTTTTATTGACTCATCAAAACCACCGAAAATTTTGCCGCACGCGTTTTATTTTTTGCCGCCCCATTTCAATTGTATAGGCCATAGGGAGGTTTTTTCAGTAACGCGCGTGGCGAAAATGACGTCACTATACGTAAACTATAACATAAACTATGTAATAAAATATGACTATATTATTGCATACATATTATTATTGTGCATATTATTCCATCTAATCATATCTAATAACACCCAAATTGTTACTATCAAGATTCAAGAATAATACATTTATATCAACATTCTGTTTTCGACGGCCTCTTCTTGCGCGTTATAAAAAAGACAAAACGCGAAAACGCAAAACGCGAAACGCGCTTTATGTAAAACGGGCTTCCAGGTAGCAGAGCAGCAAAAAAAGAAAAAAAACAAAATATGTAAAATAAAAACTCAAACCGACTCTAACGAAACGGAATTAAAATTGGCGCCATTCGGCCCTCGGTTCCACGAGGTGTCATGGCGGGCGGTGACCGGTGTGTTGTTGTGGTGACTGTGATTTTGACTGTGACAGATACACACATTGTGACCGTGAAGTGTTAAACGTGTGCTTTTCTGTGATTTCAATTATTATCGTGTTGAGAATGGTGGAGTAGTCTTCTTGTCCGAGTATATGCAACCGATTGGTGAGTGCCTGTCACAGTAAATATTACAATGTTCTTTTAAAACTTGTTGCTCCGACGTGAGAAGTTAGGTTAGGTAGGACCAATGCTGTCACATGTTGGCTGGTAAACATTGCATAAAATAGTACTGTACGTCGAATTAAAGGCCCGAACAATTGACAAACTCAAAGTAGGATGTACGTACGTGGAAAGTTGATATGAATTCAAAATTTCACTGTCGTTACTTTGCAGTCGGGACGTCCGTACGTCTACACTTCTCCCCCTATCCCCCCGCCTATCTTCTCCGCCTATCAACTTCTCAAAGTTTAACATCCACGTGCTTAGTACATCCGTCTATTGAGTATGGGTCATAAAATGACACATCTCGGGAGAGTATGCAAGAGTACGAGAGGGTTCATGTTTGTACAGAACCCTCCAGAGCTGTTTTTCTTTATGGTTTTCTAGACCAAAACTTAGATCAGCTCGTCGACCATTGACTCGATATTATTCAAAGATCGTAAATCTGTGAAAACTGGGGAGACCTAATAGTTTATTCACTACCAAACAAGAA
The DNA here is from genome assembly GCA_934045905.1 of Leuctra nigra. NCBI lineage: Eukaryota > Metazoa > Arthropoda > Insecta > Plecoptera > Leuctridae > Leuctra > Leuctra nigra. Next base: position 11,340,792 of record OW203770.1, read on the forward strand.
CTCTCGTTTTCTAATTCTGCCATTTTATAAATAGTAAATTAAAGCTTTGTTTGTATCTACAGTAGATAATTATTCTTCAGAGGTGTTAGGTGTGACGAGACATGGACATTGTCTCCATGTTGTGACCTTGAGCTCTAAATGGTGCTCGCGTGTTGCTCAACACGCGAGACTGTAAATGAACCTTTAATTCTAAGAGAATCCAATAAATTAAATGATTGAATGATAGATCCCGTAGGCGTTCAATCTGTACCTACCTGTAATTGAACCCTGTACTTCTTTCTCATCCTAGTGCCAAGATAAGATCCTACTCCAGCTTCCTGTCACCAGATGTAGACTCTTCGCAGCTTCCTTCACCTCCGAGTCTATCTAACCTTTTCAATATTCGGGTTAGTTCGCTTCTGCATCAACTGCATCCTCATAAAGGACATCGATAAGGAAATGTTGCAGATTTTCTGTCAATTTAGTTGTTGATGTCAAAATTCAAGGCAGAACAAACCTAATAGTAGCAGGCTCTACTGGTGCTGGACAATGAATACTACCTAAATATTAGTTTTAATTTTAAATAAAAGAAAATCGCTCAGTGCAACACTTTGATGAGCGAGCACCGTGCTTTGATTTTTATTAACTTAGTGTTTATAACGTCACACTGTTCTGAAACTAGGCTAATGGCGCCGTATGATTGATGATGATGATGATGATGATGATGATTAGGAGAAGATGATAAAGAATATGTAATGATGGATGGTGGGAAGGAAGCAGTTGTGACCTATTGTAAGGTACCTTCCCAGCATTTGCCTGTCAACTGAGGGAATACCACGAAAAAACCCCAGTCAGGATGGACAGTCGCTGGAATCTAACCGGGGACCTCCGGAATTAGAGATGTAAAATACTGGTACTTCATACCGGTAATATTACCAAAATCTGGTAAAATTGGTACCTAATAGGAAAAAAATTGAGTTTCGGGTACAAATCGAGCTACTACTTCTTTGCCTATTATGAGTGTATTACGACTAATGAGGTAAAATGTAGATTTCGAGCATGTGTGATTGTAAGGTTAAGAACAATCAACCACCTCATACCTAATAATTAACGGTAATTTGAGCTCCAACTTAGCAATTTACCGTCAATTTATCTGACAGCGGGTGTTCCGTTTTTCATAATATATTTGAATTGCTTTTGCACATGGAAAAGATTCAATGATGATGGATGAGAAATGATCAAATTGACTAGCAAGAGCATAAGTGGGCTTCATTCGTTGCCAATACATTATAGGGAATGCAATTTCCTTACCTACTTGATTGTGATAGCAAAAAGAATACTAGTTAACTTACCTACAGTAAAACTATATCATCTTTTATTACCGATCACAATGCCTAAACAAATTTTGTGTTAACACTCTATAAGAACCTTCAAAGTTTAAATACAAGATGTATAGATACTACCTATTATAGCAGGGGTCGGCAACCTGCGGCTCCTTGATGGTTCTTGCATGGCTCGTTATAATTTAATAAAGACCTGAAATCCAAGCTATTAAAATTGGAAAAAAAACGCCCTGCGGGGCAACAATTTGATGGTCATTTGATTCAGTTTGTTCATTTTAGAGTCCCAGAATCACTTTTAAAATGTAAAATTCTAAAAAACGCCTTGCGGGGCAACAATTGACAGCTTATTTAATTCAGTTTATTAATTTTAGAATCCCAGAATCATGTTTAAATAGACCAAAACATAAACTAGTGGCGCCTTCAAAGCAAACTAAAAAAGGGTGTGTCACTATGTGTGACCACTCTTTAGTGCGTATGTTCCAAGTCACTTAAATGTCAATCTTATTGAGTTCAGTAAAAGTTATAATTGCATCGCGAAATAACAGAAATTGATGCTTACCTCAGTGTCAACATTCAAATACAACAGGCATATTTCATTTCAGCACATATTCATACACATTCTTGTGAAAACTAGATGTCTATTCACCAAAATCACCGTTTGACATATCGTATTTTTTTTATCTAGCTTTCTGAAACTATTCTGAATGAGCTCATTCAGAAAGGGAACGGTTCAGAAGACCGTGATAAAAAAATGCGTGATTTTGGTGAATAGACATCTAGTTTTCACAAGAATGTGTATGAATATGTGCTGAAATGAAATATGCCGATTGTATTTGAATGTTGACACTGAGGTGAGCATCAATTTCTGTTATTTCGCGATGTAATTATAACTTTTACTGAACTATCGTTATACGATTGACATATAAGTGCCTTGACTGAATGTCACACATAGCTGGAAGAGAAAATGGCGGATTGGGCATGCGCGTTTAGTTTATGTTTTGGTCTATTGCTGAAATTCTGAAAAAACGCCCTGCGGGGCAATAACTGGGGGGCTTCGTCAAAATATCAAAATAAACTAGTAATTCAAATTTTTAATTTCGGTGTTTTATATTTGAAAAAATATGCGGCTCGGCTCCTTCACCAAAAAAGGTTGCCGACCGCTGTATTATATTGAGAAATATAAATTTGAGACTAAAGTAAAATAAATACCTACACACAGTAATAATATTGTAAAATTGCTCTGAAAATTACTGTAATATTATTAATTTACACCTCTTATCTGGATTACAAGTTCAGAGCTTGACCTCCGAGCCAAACCTGCTTCCTTGATTTGGTGGTCTTTGTGTGCAAGATTTCAGCTCAATTGGAGAAGCAGTGCAGCCCAAGCAGGGACAAAAACAGTAACAGATCCAAAAGCGTCAAAAGGACGTTTTCACTTCGCTTCATAATCACAAATAATAAAATTCTATTATTCTATTACTAGGTACATTTGCATCGTGATTTTACTGATTGTACCTATTCATTTTCAAAGGGAAATAGTGAGGAGTGGAAGTAGTAGGTCCTAAAGAGGAAAAATCAAAATGGTCTACTACATACGTATTTTCAAAAAAAATGTATTTCATTAAAAATATATTTTTACCTACCAATTTCATATTTACAATTTGTAATAATTTACTGAAATATCGTTTTGAAGTCACAATGCATTTAAACTCAGCAATTTATTTAGATTATCTACCATTACGTAACAAAATTTAAATGAGCTAACACAATGCCTGCAAACTAACACATTTTTTGAAAGCTGTAACACTTAGATCTAGAGGAATAAGTGGAGCACCACTTTTTCCTCCAAGCTTCTACCTTATTCATTATTGATGCTTAAGCCTTATGCCGGCACTGTCCTATTCCTGTTTATTTTGTCACTTACTTATTATGAACACTCAAAAAGGGTCGAAGTCCATAATGTAATATTGGCAGCTAAGTAGACTAACTAGAAATTAAAACTAAAAGTTGTTTACGTAACATTAACAAGTAGGTTGAGATTCATAATTAATATTCTCTTAGGTTCTGATACAGACCATGAGATTTACAACTTGTGTATAGATCTAGAAATATTTACAAAATAATATAAAGTTACTGCATCTTCAGTTACACATGCGCAATGCGTCTAGGTAAGTACGGTCTATGTCACATGAGATTCAAGTACTGATTTTTAAGTGAAGCTAGTGACAATGTGGTATAGGTAATATGAATGATTGCACAATGTGAAATATATTTAGAGGTGGGACTAAGTAGATATCAATTGGACTCCAGTTTCTAGCATTTGAACACATTTAAAAATATTAAGACACTTAATTCTTGATTGACCAGTATTATAGTAGTACACACTGCTAATCTTCAGCCTACCATTGTTAAACCATTTCAAAATGTTACTTGTAATAAAACCAATTTTAAGCTTTTTTTGATATATAATTATTAATTACCCATTTTGACTTGGTGGAAAGTTGTCCATCTTTTCATAAGAATTATTCTAGGCAAAAGTATACACAAAATATATCCGTTGACATCAAACTTGCTCGACTCTAGACGTTCTCCTTTTCCTTCTCCTCCTTTATTGTGAGTACGTTCCTGAAGACGTCGTCGTCGATGGATTCGTCGTCGTCGGGCACGATGATGGGCGTCGCTCCGTCGTAGAGACTGGAGCGCGATATCGAGCGCTTGTAGACCTCGCGCGACACGCTGCGCGTGAAGCTCATGCGGCGCGACAACGTGCGAGGCCGGGGCTTGATCTCCGGCGTCGGAGGCTTGACTTGCGCGATGTGGTAAGACTCGAGGGTATCGGTGGCGTGCGTCGCGATCACGTCCCACGCGTGGTCTGCGGAGGACAGAACAAGCTATGTAATATTTATAGGTTATGAACAGCAAATTTAAAAGATTAACCTCCGGTGCGGTGGGATTCGAGTTACGATCTTTAGATTGGTGGTATAATGCTCTACCAACTGAGCTAGGGTGAATCATGCAAATTTGCTGATTTTATCATCCAATTGACTTTTTTATACATTGTACTCTTATGAGAAAGACAGTACGAACACTTGGAGGTGGGTGTACAAGCTCAGGGAGTGATATTTATTCAGGTTGAGCTGAAATGGCAGAAACACTACTTTGCAATACTTCTAGGTACTACTTTAAATATTGCTACTTATTGCTGACAGTAGGTACACTCGACAATTCTTAAAACGGTATTTGAAAAAAATGTGATGACATCATCAAATGAAGTCTATACTTACTCGTCATCTACATCTAGTAGGTGAACTCTGATTTTAAAAAGGATTGATTGTCAATGAACCTGACCAGCAGCCAATCTGTTTTGGTCAAATACCGTTTTATGAATTGTCGAGTGTACATCTCTGAAAAGTTATTGCAATATTTGACTAAAACAACCTTCGATGTTCTTGGCAGAAATCAAATTGTAATTTCAATTTCGTTTGCGATAGGTAGCGTGTAGTGATAATATAATTGCGTAATTTGTGATCTTGCGAAGAGATTGAAAAATTTTATAATTCCAACCAGAGGATTTTATTCAAATAAACACTTTTGACAACAAACCAGGGCTCCGATTCTTCAACTGCATTGCTGGTCCGCTAGCAATTATTCCAATGTTAATATTATGGAAGAAATTGCTAGCGGACCAGCAATGGAGTTGTAGAATGAGGCCCCCAGTCAAGTGGCTTTTACTTATGCAAATTTGAGCTCTTTAAGAAACAACTGGAAAAATAACAAAGACCCTGACTCTGCTCTGCTCCTCTGTGGTGCTCTAATTGCCCTTGGCTTGGATGTTAGCTTTACCAATGTAGCTTTAACGATGTGTCCGTTTTTACTCGAAAAGTTCCTTTGCAGAGTCAATTGTCATTATTTCCCACCATCAGTAAATTAACTCCTCACTACGTTCAGCTTAAGTACTGACCTATGTCTGCTTCCGTGGCGTGCTCCGCTACCACGCAGAAGCGGATGATGTAGCGGCCGCGTACTAGCGAGGGGATCATGTGCAGCTTTCCCGACGCGTTGATCGCGGCAAGTAGTTCCTGGTTCAACAGGTCGGTGCCTTTCAGTCGAAAACATACCAGCCCCATCTGCAAACATCGGTCTTCGTTATATTTTACATCGTGAGGGGCAGAATGGTTATTCAAGGAAAGTTATTGGTTGTTGCCATGGCAATCTAGTCCTAATCGACTGTTTAAAATTTAGTGGAGTATTGAAAAACTGACCCTTAAGAGGCAAACGGAAGCGAACGGGAATTGCACGGTTCGTCAGAGCGTTTTTGAAATTTTGTCTTTCCACTAAATAATTTAAAAAAATCAGATAGGTATTAACGACCCATTACAGCCTAATAGACTAAATAATGCCGCAAACTGGAGAACTTTATGACCTCTGGTGCGACCTCAAAGTGTTAAATACGATTATTTTACTAAAAATATCGTATTTAACACTTTGAGGTCGCACCAGATGTCATATAGTACTCTAGTTTGTGGCATTATTTAGTCTATTGGGCTGTTATGGGTCGTTACTATCTGTTTTTTTAAAATTATTTAGTGGGAAGACAAAATTTCAAAAACGCTTTGACGAACCGTGCGATTCCCGTTCGCTTCCGTTTGCCTCTTAATTGAGTACCTACATACTTTCCAATAGGTAGAAGACAGAGTGTAAGAAATCTTAAAGTCACCCAATGATTGTTGCTTTGAGATAATTGAATATTTACAAATTTTACACTAGACACATATAGTGGAACTCACTGTTACCAACTACACAGTGAATACAACTTGATTTTTTAAAATATGAAAATTGGTTCTTTGTGTTTGAATATGTGAGAGGGAAGTTGCTATTAACTAGAAATTGAAAAAATATTACTTCAGCACTTTTTACTCTGAACTCTCCAATTCTTAAAGAAACTTCACAAAATTTAATGACAGGCTCATGTTTCTTATATTAATGTTGTATTATTGTATGCAAGATTGTATCTTGCAATCTTGCAGATTGTGGTAGGTTTCTTCCAGGAAGTTAAAATGTTTAAAAGGAAGTTTTGTGGTTTAGTGGTTTTGATATATAAATTATGAAATGAATTCCCCTTGAACATCTCTATTTAAAAGTGTTCACTCACCCTCACGTCGTTGACGATGTCGAACCTCTTGTCGGTCTTGACGAGGGCTTCGAAGCACTTGGCGAGACGGCAATGGTTGCGGATGTACTCCTGAAGCCCCTGGATCCCGTAGCGACGCAACACGAACCACAGCTTGAGCGCTCGGAATCTCCGGCTCAATGGAACTCCCCAGTGTCTGAGATTCAAGAGAATGAGTGTTAAGTTTGTTTAGATGTTTGCTGGGAGTTGTAGGTACACTTGGCCAAACAAAACTTGAACGTTCAATAAATCTGATTGGCTGATAAATGTAAGATCACACCATCAGAAGTCAGTCTAACTTAGCGATCTCATTGTCTCACTCTAGTAGGTGATCTCACATTTCAATGATAATAACAAACTTTAATTGGTTATGGGACAGGACCAGCAGTAATTCAAATTTGGTCAACGTTCAAGTTTTGTTTAGCCGAGTGTACACTCAGCAGAAGATAAAACGGTATTCGAAGGAAACGGATTGTCTGAAAATGATTTGATGGCATCGTCTGATGAAGTCAATGCTAGCTTGTCATCTACATCTAGTAGGCGAGCTCCGATTTCATTGATAAAAATAAGGATCGATTGTCATGGAACCCGACAGCAGCGTGTTCTAACTGTAGGCGATACCCTTGAGTAACGAGATTCTACTTATTATTTGCATGAAATTGAATCCATATTCCCCGAGCAGAACTCGCTATTTTCCCTCAAATTTCAAAAGAAGTGTAAATATTTGTCCACTGAAGTGCACACTGTTATCGTCAGTTTTGTCTCGACAAAGAAATAGTTTCAAGTAAACAGAAACATCCGTCGTCTTAATATGCCAGTCATCACCTGTAGTCTATGGTCTCGTCTGAGTTGGCGTGCTGAAGATACAAGGGATCGACGACGAGCGCCGACGTGAGCCGAATCCTGTCCCGGACCCAGAGCGTGGAGCAGTCGAAGTTGACGAGCAGCCACTTGTTGGGGTTCGTGTTGAAGGAGTCGGCGTACTCGATGCCCTGCATCAGCGGCTTCAGCTCGGGACAGATGAACGCGTTGCCGGCGTAGGCGGCGTCCACATGGAGCCACACCGAGGGGAAGCGACGGACCACGGGGCCGATCTCGACCAGGTTGTCGAACGAACAGGAGGAGGTCGTGCCGAGCGTCGTCGAAACGAAGAAGGGGGTTAGGCCTTGAGCGTCGTCTTCTTCCATTGCCTAGAGAACAAAGAGAATGATTGATATAGAGATTTAGCGAAATTTATTTTTTCCAATTCCGAGTTTTTTATCGTAAATTTTCATGTCGAGGAATGTTTATGCATTGAAGGCAGATAAAATATTAAGAATTACTGTCATTATATTTCGAATAATTGGTAGAGAATAACATATCCATACATTTATGACCTTCTGTACAGGAGTTTGGAACTGCCTAGCTGAAGCTTATAATGTACTAGTATTGAATTAAATAATGGTAGAGCTTCCAATAACATTAGATAAATGAAGTGAAATGGGTTTCACTGCGATACTGAACTTTACAAGTTCAAATGTAAAATATTACAAGGATTCAAGGTAAACCTGTCTTGTCAGCCAGAGAGGAATCATACTAATAAATGTAACATGTTTTACTACAGTCAATAGATACTTTTTATTTAGTTATCAATAATTGTAAGTTCCAGTTAGAAGAATATGTACCGACCTAGAAGATAGAAAAGTATTCGGTGCATGTGGTTTCAATTCAATGCATCTGGACTTTATGAATGAAGAAGGAATTATTCTCGAGGAGACATGCTTCATTTTGACGAAGAAGATACTCGACTGACCTCTTTGAGTGTGAATCCTCGCAGGCTGCACTTGTCGTCCGGTTCGATGATGCGTAGTTTGACGAGACAGATCATGGCCGCCTTCTCCACGCACGAGTGAGATTCCTGGGAGCAGTAGGCGACTAACTCTGGCAAGAATGCGCTGTCTTCTTTGTCGGGATCCATCTTTTTCAGTCGCTTGATGGCTTGAGCTCGAGCGGCCAGCATTGTCACCAAGACACATTCACTAGCAGATGACTTGAGGGACAAACGTAGATAGTTAGGCAAGAGCCCAATCCATTTAAAGTTTTGTAGCTCAGAAATTCCATAAGCCCTAATAATGTGGGGTCAATACTTTCTACTACATATTACAAGTTTTACATTATAACCACTTTAGAAATTTAAATAAAACTGACACCTACTTAAACTGAAAACTGGAACATATTTATTACTCTTTAGTCTTTAGCCACATTAACATTTTGGTTTTTCCGAGTAATTTCTAATATCTTCCTTTAAGGTCTACTTCCAATTCATTCAGAAGTAAAATCGTGTACACCTCATTAATGTCACATTCTGTATTTAGCAGAGTAATACATTCAAAGTTTAATATCCCACCGACCTGTATGACTCCGCCTCCCTTGCTGCCGGGTGTCGCTGTGAGAAACTCATCGGGAAGTCCGATGGCTTTGCCGAACCAATCCAGGACGATCGTCTCGAGCTCCGCGCAGACCGGACTTGCGGCCCAGCTGAAGCCGATGCAGCCGATGGCGTCCGACAACATGTCTCCCAGGATAGACGGGTAGGAGTTGCCGGACGGGAAGTAGGCGTGGAAGCGAGGATGCTGCCAGTGTGTCACCTGAAAGAATACAGAGTTTAAATATCACAGCCGATCAGATAATTATGAGATTATATGTCTCTTCTTCTGGATTGTGTGAGTCGTGTCCCTCATACGATACTAGTAAGAACTTTGTCCGATTTTATCTAAATATGTTGGCCTATGATGTCTTTCCTTGATTGCTTAGTTCTGCAATTGCATTGAGAATTCACCACAAATAATTGGTAAACGTCTTTTGACAAGCATGACAATGATGGGCATTGCCCATTCTTATTTCTGATATTGTTGGATACAGAACTAATCTCACTTAGTATTTAATATTTATATATTTTATTTTGTATGGGAAAATTCAACATATGAATAATTGTTTATAAGAACAATTTAAATCACCTTAAACAATCTTAAATACCAAAACTATTATACTGTCAGCTTAAAAAACTACATGGTTTTTTGTTTGCCGGTAAAAAATCACGAAATTATAGCGAGGGACCTGGGGCTGGATTCACAAAAAGTATTATCTGCTAATACGTATTATATTTTGATTTAATACTAAGAACAACATGTTAAATGAAAGATAATACCAAAGATAGTCCTACGTATTAGGAGAATTCTTTGTGAATCCAGCCCCTGGGGACTAATTCTTGAGATGAACGTTTTGAAACCATTTTACGTTTACATGTTATAAAACTGGAAACAGTTGACAACTATGGTTAGCCTTCAACTTTTTTACGTTTTAAACAATGAAACCGTGACACAGTTTCAAAACATGAATCTCAAGAATTGGCCCCCTGTAAAGTTAAATTGCCCTATTCCATTGCATGGATTCGCTTAACGTTTTATCAGTAATGTATGAGAATATGATAGGAAGTGAATAGGTTATCGACAGCGAGTGTAAGAATGCGATTGGTCTCACCCCTGGCATGATCTTAGCGTCCACGTCAGCCATGATGTCGTCCCAGGACTCTGGCTGGTGCGGCGCCTCGGCCGGTAACAGCGGTCTCAGATAGCCGGGTTCCACGCTCGGTGTCACTCTCCTGGAGCCCAGATTCTCCATGTAGGAGCACATGTAGTCCACCATCTCCTTGCCGCGCACTCGGAACTCGTCGATATCCATGCTGGAGCAACAGAGATAGGTAAACAATAGTGTTATAAGTGTCAAACATTTTCTATGCTTCGGAAAATTTTCAAATGTGTTTCTCATTTCCGGTAATTTACAAGAAAAATTGGATCATATTATTTAATATTTTGAAAATAAATACTTGGGTAGTTCAATTGTAATAATAACATTGACCTTATGCAATGAGAATAGGGTGCTTAGAAAGTATGCGTTGGTATTACTTTTTAACAGAAAGACGCTAGTCCAGGCTTAAAAATGGCCAAACCCAAAACAAATTGCAACATCTGGTTTTTTGGTGTCATTCTCTTTAGAAAAATGCCCTCTACAACATATCCAAAATCCGCCAAAATCCGCGCACCGGATGTATTTATTAAGCACTTTTTAAGTTAATTTCCCATGCACATTCCATCTTTCAAAAAAAGAAAACCATGTAACTCCGATTTTTACGAAACTTGGCAGAATGGTTCAACATCCTAAATGAAACAAATAGCTTTCTGAGCTTTTTTCTCTATATCTTATCGTTTGGGAAATATCGACCTCGCCTCGCAAAACGGCAAATTACACTTTAGTGACCGAAATCGAAATTGACTAAACTATGACTCTTCGATGGGCCATATTTCCCAAACGATAAGATTTAGAGAAAAACGCTCACAGAGCTTTTGTGTTCATTTAGGATGGTGAACAATTCTGCCAAGTTTCGTAAAAATCGGAGTTAATGATTTTTTTGCAAGATGAAATTAACATGGGACAGTGATTAAAAAGTACTTCCGGTGCGCGGATTTTGGATATGTTGTAGAGGGAACTTTTCTGAAGAGAATGACACCAAAAAACCAAATGTTGCAATTTGTTTTGGGTAAATCTCTCATTTGACTGGCGCATTAGGAACTACTTTGATCGTGGCCCCCTATTGTTGCCCCGCTGGGCGATTTTTTTAGAATGTAAGCAATTTATAAGTGAATCTGGGATGCTAACTAAATTTTGTCTGGTGCATGGGGGGGGGGGGGGGGGGGTCGAGCCTGCTCGAGTGGGGATTCCTACATGCCTGAACAGATAGAATAATATTAGAAATAATCCACCGAACTGCACTGAATGAATTGGTGTGGATCGAAGGATGGATGTAATTTGATAATTACTTTATGTAATTTATTTGATGTAATGTTGACAAAAGAAAAGGTGAAGAAATGCAGATTTAAAAAATTTCAAGGATTTGATAATTTTCATGAAAACTTTCAAAACATTTATTTTTATGAAATTTGTTACATTAGTAAACGATAAGCGAGTGCGATGACCTTGACCACAGCCTTCATTTCGGATTATCCATCAGTAAAGCAGCATATCTTGGTTTCCGGTGAACCAAGATCGGTACCGATTGTGTTAAAAATCGGTAGGTAAATGAATCTTTAGGTACTTTGTTTGACCAGTGGGTAATGAAAAAATATACAAAAAATAGTTTAAAGTCATAAGATTCTTGTTTATTAGTGGTGTTCATCTCCACCTACTGTGCAAAAACACATGCAAAAATGTATGTCGCCGTTCTAACATTACTTGAATTCAAAAAACGTTGAATTGCGCTACTTATTTCAAGTTTATTTCTGCACACGAGGTTAGTTTTTGTGAATCCTTGATAGACTTATGTAATCAGTTGGTGTGGGAAGATTGCACGAAACTAAACAAAGTGCAGTAAAAACTAGAGATCGACATGTGCATGTTTATTTTATCCAGCACTGATCTACTGCGTGTCATGAACTAGCTTTACCGCGATATAATGGGTACCTAGGAATAATAGTATCTACATAAAAAGAATCTCTGGAGCTTCCCAACTATATTTTAAGACTTTAAAGTGAGGTACGATAAAACTGAAAGAACGAGCTTTTTTTGCTCTGTGATCAAACAACTTTGACAACTGATGAGGAACTGGGTTCTGTAAAAATTTCAGTGAGTCAGGAAAGAATATGCGAAGCGAAAAATATCCGACCGTACCGGGGCTCGAGCCCGGACCTATTTATTATTTATTTTTACTGGCGTTTAGCATCGCATGGTTCTGCAATAGGACGATTATGATGATGAATAATGTAGACGTACGTAACGATGAGAGTCAGAAGGAAGCGGTCGTTAGCTATTAGCAGGACACCTTCCCAGCATTTGTCCCTCGACTGAGAGAAACCGCAAGATAACCTCAGTCCGGAAGAAAGGCCGCGGGATACTTTCTGCCCGAGCCAATATCACAATTTTACATTGTCAATCTGCATTTGGCTAGGATCATGCGAATCATATAATTATCTTATCTCATGTACATGCTGTGCGAGTGTGACCAATCATACTTTCAATTACTTCTCGATTTGGTCTTCTGAATCATTCAGATGTAGTAACATCGAACCTGTGAAGTTCACCCCAAGGACAGGCCTTTGACAGGTTGTCAAGGAAACCGATTTTCAAGTGATCAAGGTGCTGTTCAAAATTATTATCCGATACAAAAAAATTACAAATTTATAAAATTTCTTATATAATTATATTTTCTTCTATAATTCTTAAAATGTCACTACCTATGTGTTGAAATATTGACTGATTGATAGGTCTGAAATTTAATTCCTCCGACGACTTACCTATATAAAGTGACACATTTCAAAATCATTCCCATCTTTGTTGGACTTCCTGGACTGTTAATAATGTACTGACTTAAGGAAAAGTAAGATGGAAGTGTGTTCAGTTAATATCTCTATCAAATTAAATTATAAATGACTATCTTGCTTCCTTGACGCGTGCCCCGACTGATGCGGTTTGGGAATGTGGGAATTTGGCACCTTTTTGTTTTCCGCATTTATTTCCGTCGACATATCGATATCATATTGTGCCTACAGTCTATGCAGTTTTGACTTTTTAATATTACTAGTTAAGTTGCATTGGAAGGTGACATAGTATGAAAAATATTTATTTAACGACATGGCAGTAACTTATACAATGTTTTGGACTAACTTGACGTAGGTACCTAAAACTAAATTTTCCCTATTTTTTCAGCTTTCAGTTAAGCTTGGGCACACATACCTACTAAATATTGCCAAGGTCGACTGAAAAAATAGATTATTTAAAAATTGTCATAATATAAATAAATGGTTCAAAATTATGTTGATATTTAGGCAATATTCTCTATGTTAGCTGGGGACCGCTATGGAAACTCACGGCTGCGTCAAATTTTCCCACAATACCAAAGTCTCCCCAAGGCTCATATTTACTCCGTACTGATATGCAACTTTCGGAGGTAGTTTTGATACACATTTTCTGGAGATACTATTGAGAAAATGTAAGAAATATTAAAAATAAAAAAATAAATCATATTTTGCAAAATTTTTCAATAGTATTGCGAGAAAATGGGTATCAAAACTACCTCTGAAAGTTGCATATCAGTACGGAGTAAATATGAGCCTTGGGGAGACTTTGGTATTGTGGGAAAATTTGACGCAGTCGTCAATTTCTTTAGCAGTCCTTAGGTCGGTTCCTTGGAAGGGAACGTTTTCTTTTGTATTCAACTATTATGCTATCCCCATAAAAAACACTTCGTGTAAAAATACCAGCCAAGTCTCTTCAACTAAAAAAAAATATATGAAATCTAAAAATTCTGCACTGAAAAGTATTGATATCAAAAAATTTGCCAAGTCAAAACTTTATTTGAAAATCAAAAAATACTTGGCGCATCGTGTATATAAATAGCTTAGAAGTATTGGCCAGATATAAAATATACATCAAATATACATATACATATACATATATTATACCTATAATTTCCTAAAAAATCGATGCGCCAAGTATTTTTTGATTTTCAAATAAAGTTTTGACTTGGCAACTTTTTTGATATCAATACTTTTCAGTGCAGAATTTTTAGATTTCATATATTTTTTTTTAGTTGAAGAGACTTGGCTGGTATTTTTACACGAAGTGTTTTTTATGGGGATATCACTCCTTTTTTTAGTTTATTATTTACAACTTGTGACGCATATGAAATAAACAATTACTAAATTCTTTTTAAAAAATCGCCATTTACGATTTGGTTACTACTAATGAAAATCTGTTGTATATTCATGTATAGTCTTTCGTGAAGAATAGCAAAGGTTTCATTCCAATCGGCCAACCCAGTTCCGAGATATGGCATATAACACTTCGGTTTTCAAAATGGCTGCTAAACTTACTGCACTGCCACATAGAATTTATATCTACAATTAATGTGTATCATTTTAAGCTTTCTGAATATGTATTCATTGTATAGAATGGGGAATATAATAATTTTTAAATTTGAATGACGTCATTTCCGGGCTCATAAATAAAAACATTCTACTTTGACTGTTCCTATTCCATAAAGATGGCATTCCGAATCATTTGGCGCTAGTTTCGTACTGATCGGTATACCAGTTTTCGAGATACAACGTTACTTCCGGTTTCAAAATGGCGGCTGAAATCTCTGACCCCTTGAATTTTAATTTACACATGATAACATCTTATTAAGTTATTATAAGCTGTCTCAAATAGTATGTATTGTATCAAAATGTAAATTTGTGAGATTTTTAAAATGTGTAACGTCATTTCCGGTTTTGCTATAAGAAACTGCAAATATTACTGATGATAAAACATAAAGTTGCCCGTCTAAATTGTGTAGCGCTGGTTTCGTTCAAATCTATTTAGCCAATATTAAGATATGATGTCACTTCCGGTTTAACAATGGCGGCTTCCGGTTGGTTTTGTAACAAGTCAAATGATATATCAGAAGTGCATACGTTACATAAATATCAAAATAATCGGATCAACCTTTGTTGCCGAAATGCCAATCGATGTATTTCAAATTTCATGACGTCATTTCCGGTTTCGTTAACTAAATGTATAGTCTTTTGCTACTGATAATGCATATAGTTCACCGTCCGAATCGTTTGGCGCTATTTTCGCTCCAATCGGTTTAGCCGTTGTTGATATATGACGTCACTTCCGGTTTCAAAATGGCGGCACAAAAAATTCATGGGGTGAAGGTTAAATCAGACGCCAAAAGTGCACACGTGGTAAAAATGTGAGATCAATCGGTTCAGCCGTTTAGGCTGTGGCCTTGTTACCGGATTTGAATTCCAGGAGACTACTACCGAGATTATTATTATTATTATTATGAAAACCGCCCTAAAACACTGTTTTCACGGCCCTCTAGCGCGCAAAGGGCGTAACCTACCCAAATTTGGTATATGTTGTAGGGTGGGCCATAGCTCGAAATTAAGATATTTCGCAACAATGTGATATTTCCCAATTTTAAGATCCAGTAGGCCGAAAATGCCACTTTGATGCTTACAGTAAAAGTGGGTTGCTCCAGCCTTTTTAAATGAGAGTGTGCGCGCGCCGTACGACTTGGCTGGCGTGGAGCGACCGCTCCACTAGATTAATCAGATTCCTTTATTGAACACGAGATACTATTTATATATTTGTGGGTAATAGATTACAAAGATACAACAAACATGTATTAGATGGATTATGGGTGCACACGTTAATAGCAAGACAGTATTAATATAGAGATGCAACACTAAATGGTTAAGGAATACCATTAACTGAAGGTGTGCGTCATAGTTAGCCCACTTTTCGTAAAAAATAATCGAAATTTTGTTGCGCTCATGAAATATTGGCATAGACATACATTAGCCTGGCATCCATTTGCGTATACTCTTCGGATGAAGAAAATAACTGTTTAAACTCGATGTTTTTGAAGATCATTTTCTTTACATTTAAAATTTTGCTTATTGTCGACATTTTAGTAAATCATAATTTGAGGTCGAGGTGGTTAGTGTGTGTGCATTTGTGTTGTGCCTGCTAGAGGAAGCGGGCATGATAGTGAACATCACATCGGCTTTATCTACTTCCTAAACCATGCTTATAAATACTGCAGTCGATCTAAATAAACAGTGCTGTTATAGGAGACAAATAGCTCGGAATTTATGCTAAACAGCTGAATGATATGTTAATGCAGCACAACGTTCCGCTAAAATTGTAAAGATTTTCAACTAAATTAGTAGAAAATGTTTATAACATTGCCAAATGATTAGCAAATCAACAGAACGTTATGAATTCCTGAAGACATTTTCCTAGTTAGTTGACTCCAGCCAATACGTATTGACGGAAATAATATGTTATTGTCGATAATATTATGGACAATAACATATTATTTAACATCAGGGTCATTGATGCTATTACGATCTGAAGGGGATGGGATAGTAAATTTGCTTCATGAATTCGCATCATGTGGACTTGTTTCCACCACTGCCAGTAAACTCAATGAACTGTCACATTAATAAATAGCATTGCCGGAGCTTTACCAAGCATTATGCAATAATTTATGTCATTTTGGATATCAAATACCTATGCTTTAATTTAACTGAGGTGTTATTAGTTGCAATCATTAATAAATAATTTTATTGAGGGAGTGAAACAAGCGATTCCTTTGGGCATTGACCTGTTGTTTTTTTTTTACATGCCACAGTTATTTTTAATTGAGCTGACATTTTGCACACATGAACGGACCATTTCTGGGCGTTGTAGACCCTAATTTATTTGAAATCCGCCTATTTGTTCAAATTTTTAAAAAAAATCCTTCGATTGGTTGGTCCGATCAATTTGAAATTTTGCAAAGTCTTTCAACCAATATTGTCGCCCCAATCTTACAAAGTTAAATAGCCAAATGTAAATCCTATTGGTAAAATTCAACCCCATCTTTCCTGTGATTTTTGAAATTTAAGCTAGAACCGTTCCTGAAAATCGGTAGGTAATTGGAACCAACTTTTTAGGTATTTTTGCCAATTTTCAGAATAATCTGTAGTTATATTTTGAAGTTATTTTCATTATGGGCACATTTTATTCTATAGTCTTGAAATATTTGCAAATTTATGCCAATAATTTGAATTATTTTACCTGTGCTATCTTGATGCTTCCGTTCCAAGGCCTGTAGAGCAGAGACTTGCAAACGCCATGGTTTCGCAACAACCTTGAACTCTAAATACCTAACTCTATCTGAACACATTCCCTCCGGTCTTATCTTATCAATATCAATACTTTCATTTATAAAAAAGTACCAAAACATGAGCTTATGTATGCACCCTCCACATTGATGATAACATACCCTGAACAAACCCTTGCTAAACTGTGTCAAAGGTTAGGTCTTTATGTACCCCAGAGTGGACCGAAGACCATTTCAATGACTCTCAAGGTGAACTCATAAACCAGTATTTCTGGGGTCATCTAATCTTTTGGTAATGGTGACATGAGTCATTGTGTAAGAGAATGCTTGGACATAACTGCATTTGTTGACATCCGGCAAATGGCAATTGATAAAGCCTGATTCCAATATTCCAAAAGCTTGTAAAGCAAAATCCAGAAAAAAGGACTTCCGGCTTTCTTCCTCTATGCTACAAATGATGTCGATAAAATTTACGAAATGCATCTCTCACCAATTCTACTCATGACATCAAGCTGTGATCGCACAAATTCTTGGGGTTGAAACTAGACCCAAATCCAGAAGCGCGTGAATGTCCCAAGAATTGGGAGCCCTTTTGTAGATTCCTTCGTTGCAAGGATATTAGAGGCCCGATATATAATATTACCTTTTAGTTTGGAACTATTTGGCAGCGAGTTGAACAACAGAGGAAGTAAGAATGACGGTGACCGGGATCGAACTCGCATCTGCCGAATACTTCATTATATTGCAATTAGATAGTAATCGCTATTTAATGAATAACATGTTTGTTATTGCCGGGGTAATGTGGGTAATTATAGGTAAATGTTATGTGTGATGTTTTTGTGGGTTATCTCGGAAAATCCATCCAATATTTAATTTCTTTATCTGAGGGGCTATTTTCACCATATAGGTATGGTAAATGTAGCCCTTCATGCTATTTTCACCGTGGTAGAATTTAAATCAAATGCATTTCAAATGGAATAGAAATTAATGTTGTTGCCATGGGCTGCTTATAGGGTAGTTTCAACATTAGTGATGTTTTGTGATATATGGTCTTGGCTGGACATTGCAATTCGAAGGAATTCAAATTTTACTTCAATAAACCTAACACAATTCTATTGGCTATCAGCCGTTTTTTAATAGCCCAAATATTAATTCAAAACTCTTTAATTTTCAGAAAATATATATCCATTTTTGACGACACATCTTGCTGGGTTTGACGTTAAAGGAAATTACGGCATTGTTATGATTTGTAGTTCGTCTCATCTTTACTAAATGTAATCGTTGTTCTACATTGTTTGTTGGTTACTTACTGGATTATACTTCAGCAGAATCTAACATTTCTTATTGCAATTTCTACTTATTCAAATTTGAAATCAAGATATTCCTTGCCAACTCTCTATCATCGGAGTATTTTGTTCATCGATATAAAAAATTATAACCACTAACCAACTTGCAAATATGCACGTAATATGCCCACATAATTGTGATAAATATTTGCTATGATTCACACGACTATACTTCGGAAGTATCCAACTGTCATTTTGCCCTCTAAATAAACAATTGGTCACATTACTAAGCAATCATTAGTACACGTAATTCACGTAATCTATGTAGGTATTGATTTTGTTCAGAATTTATGGTCATATTTGAATGAAAAAATAAAAAAATTGACATAACATTTCCTCCTAACATTAATATTGGTTGAAAATGTTGTCTAGATGTATGATGTTGAGATAGTGCACCTACCTTGTGTTGTTGTCGTATTAATCCAAGTGTCCACACTGTCACTGCCTGCACGGGTATCTTAGTGATCCTCACGCTAGAACGGAGCTAGCTGTAATGAAGCGGAACCAGCTCTGTCGCGGCTTATGTACCGGACCATCCTCTCCGCCAGCCAATCAGATCACACAGATTTCAACAGGTACCGGCTTTGCGTCATTACCGGCAATATCTTGATCGCATTTATATATTTTTTTAATTTGGGGGTAAATCTCTGCCCCGATTAATTTGATTGAATTATGATTTGTTGATTAACAAAATAATTAGTTAAACCACTAAAAATGTAGAGGGACCTATTTCGGGCCATTAATAAACTGTTTTCAGCTTTTGCTCTATAAAAATTATCATGTTTTGACGTTACGTTCGGTGCTATTTGTATTTGTTAATATTTTTTAAATGATAATGTTTGTTTGAAGATATTGGAACGGATGAATGATTATGATGATGATAGGGATGAGTAGATAATAATTGACGGCGGGAGGGAGGAGGTCGTAGCCTATTAGTAGGAAATTACTTATCAATACTTGCATCTCGACTGAGGTAAATCACGTAAAATGTACAATTACATTTTAGAATACATACATTCTGTTTCTTTGAAGAAGAACTGTAGACGTAGTGAATGCTGCTGTAATTTCCCAGGACAAATGAAGTACTAAACTGTTGTCAGGAGTGATTGTTGTCGACGCGATGGACGGCGATTACCAGCAGTGACGTCATCATCGCCGTAGCAGTAGGATGTGGAGCAGGTGCGCGCGCAGCACGACGCGATGACGTCAGCGGGGATCTCCCTCGTCTGTGCAGCGTCTGACTTGCGAGTTGCACTTCATTCACACTTGTCGCTGGAAATGCATGCAGCGAAGTGGGCGTCACTCATTCGGCGCCGCTCACTCTTCTCTTATTCGCTTGATCCGATGTACGGATCACACTGTTTCTATGGTCAAGATGAAATTTTTTAGTATCCAGGTTTTCAGCAAAATCCTCGAATTATAGTATTGTTTAAAATCGGTCAATACCCCTCGTTTTAGCATCCCTGGCTTGTATTCGGCTGCGACTGATGTCCGCACTTCCTGCTATAGAACATCCCCCACTCCACCTTTCTGAGGAATGTACAAAATAGTGCTATAATACGCCCGCAGTGAAAACTACTGTAGTTGATGAGTGTAAACAAAGGTGTAAATGAACAATTTGTCCAATGAAGTAGACATTTGTGCAATGTCAAAAACTATTATTTTATCATACTTTTTAGGTATATTTTCAAACCAATCGGACAAGAACTTGTAGGTTATCAACATTGTTCGAAATAATATGTCAACTCCTTTTCGTCGGAAAATTATTACAAACTCATTTTGACATCTTTTCTCCAAGGTCTGTTGAACAACAACTTACCAAGTTCATTACCAAACAATAGGTACTAAATGGCTCGCTCAACGCATTACACAGAGCATTACATGTCAGGTTGGAATGTGAGAAGGACAAGGTCGTGGCCTATCAGTACGGAACCTTCCCAACATTTGCCTCGCGACTGAGGTAACAACCTCAGGTAACAACCTCAGTCACGAAGGATGGCCACGGGAATCGAACGAACCCATATCGTTACACTGCCTCGAGCCAAAGTGTAAATGATGACGTATGCTGTAAGTTTGTTTCCACTGGCGTGGCTGTTTAGGCTGTGACGTCACGGCTTGCTGGAATGCGGCTCGATTTGATCTGGTCCTACAAGGATGTTGACATGGTGGGGGAGCTGATCGAGATCGATCTATTATTAATCGATACATATCGATAGGTAGATCGATAGTCGAGACAATTCCCACCCACGTGGTGTAGATTCACACCGAAACAACATTTATCATTCATTACAAATATCGGGATTGGATTTGGACCGATCAAGATCTTTTTTGATTAATTGACGTCAACTGACGGTCAAAATAGTGTTTTAGTAAAAATGACGAGAACCAAATAGATCCACTTTTTTGTATAACATCCAATGAACGCCGAAATTACAAATGTCACTTCTATGTTTTGAGAGAAATGCATATTAATGTGTCTGTGGGTGTAATTTTTAAAAAAATTATCTGACCAGGCGATGGACCGGTCAAATGACCGTGGAAGTTGTTGTGTTCACTTGATCAGTCTGATTGGACTTGACTAGCTGTTGTTTGACTTGCTTAGTGCCTTGTTAAATAGTGAATGGTGTTTGCGTATCGTTTGCAGCCCAAATAGGCGATCCAATTTAATTAAAATTTCCGAAGGATGTTCTTTGCGTTACTTTGTCAAATTATCAGGCAAGTAAATTACTTATACAATTTGATTTTTTCTTTTATCTAACGATGCTTAAAATTTTAATTAATTTCGTTACAACGTTTAGGTTACATTTGATTACAAAAAAGGAGTCCGAAAAGCATCGAAATCTGTCGCCTTTTATTCAGAAAATAAATGTTATTCTCATTTTCGTTACTGATGTAAATGGTACCTTCGTGCGATTGAGTGCAAAACAAGTTATTTTTAAATTTTCGTTATCAAGGTTGGGAAAGGACTATTTCTGTGAACCGTCATAATTTTCTACGACTAAGAATAACTATTATTGTTCTGTTTGGATTGGAATATTTTGGTAGTGTTGGTTATAGAACAGATCGAACTGTTTCTGACTGCGTTAAAAAGTTAATGCGATAATTTCCAGTAATAATATTATTTTGTTTTGTGTCTTATGTTCAAAGTCAACAACAGTTTACAGTTTCGAACTTGAATAATATACAAAAGAGAAAATGAAAAGTTTGGCAGATGATTTTCGAATTCGATTGGAACGCTTCCTTGGGCCTAACGAAACTTTTTGGCGAGTTATCGTCTAATATAATTGCCAAATGGTTAGTTCTTCTCACGCAAAAGTACTTGGAAAATTGGCAAAATTATACACGCAGTAACAATTCTGTGTTAGGTAGAAGACCGGTAGTTCATTTTCTCGATTTTGTACTCTTTTGAAATGATTTAATCAAGCTCCATCAATTGGCATTTGGCTAATGTCAACAAATACTGATATATTGAAGTATTCTCTTGCATGCCTCCATTACAAATGTGATTGAAAGAAGCCATAATTATACTGGTTTTTGAGCTCCCATCATGAATCATTGAAATGTAATTCTGACTTCTATAACTATACACCCTTATTTAAAATCACAAACCACTAGAACGGTCATTTGAAGTCCAGGACATAGCTTTATCAATAACATTGCGGGACTAGCCTTGGACTAGGAGAACAATGTAATTCCACCACTGAAGTCAAAGCCTAAACAGAATCATCGCTGACAGAATGTAATCTCCAATCATAATAAAGAAATCATCAGAGCTATGTCACGTGGTATGGCAACCCAAACAGCTGATTTAGAATGCGCTGGCCGAAGGATCTGTGTTTGTATCCCAGTCGAGGTGCGGGAGTTATAATTATTAATTTGTATAGGTAAAAATCGGCCAAGAGTTCATCATCTGCATTACAATTATTTTATTTTCACTCCTTTCCTATCATCCTGACTTCATGGAATGTATCTATAAAAACCCAGTGTTTCTTACCAAATAAAGTTTTAATTTGAGAAAATGTTTGGTTATAGTGCAGGTTCAAGTGTAGAAAAATGCTTTCCGCTCGATTGGAGTGCCGAAATTGATTTTTTCATAATTATCGATTGTTTGCATCATTCTTAATATTACCTGACGTGCCTTCAATTTTTTGGTGGCCATCTTGGAAAATATGGCGGAAAACGTACATTTTACAAATTATTTAATTGTTGGTAGAGGAAAGGTTGAAAAATTATGAAATAATTCACTAAAACTAACTCAAATATAAGGACTTGAAAAAAAATACGCCGTGAACGAATTTTATTTTTTCTTTGCTGGAATTGACCAATCACGTTTCTGTGTTTTTTTGCTCTCAATTTATTATGAAACGCGTGGACTTAGACTAAAATATGTGGAATTAAAATTTGTAGACAATTTCATTTTAAACATTATGCGTTTAAAAAAATAAAAGAACAAAAAAAAATTAATTAATTAATTTTTTTTTTAAATTTTTTGGTTACGGCGTAATTTTTTTCAAGTCACTATATTTGAGTTAGTTTTAGTGAATTATTTCATAATTTTTCAATCTTTCCTCTACCAACAATTAAATAATTTGTAAAATGTACGTTTTTCGCTCGTTTTCCACCATATTTTCCAAGAAGGCCACCAAAAAAATTGAAGGCACATCAGTTAATATTACGAATGACGTAAACAATCGATAATTATGAAAAAATCAATTTCGGCACTCCAATCGAGCGGAATTACATTTGCT
This sequence comes from Leuctra nigra, assembly GCA_934045905.1. Lineage (NCBI taxonomy): Eukaryota > Metazoa > Arthropoda > Insecta > Plecoptera > Leuctridae > Leuctra > Leuctra nigra. Next base: position 11,364,071 of record OW203770.1, read on the forward strand.
CCCCTACTATTATGTGTGAGCGTGTGGAGAATTGTTTCGAACGAACTCTAGTTTGACGTCATCATTGTCTGCAGCTGGACCCGATGAGTCTGCGAGATTCCAAGAATGATTAAAATCGCATCAAATCCGTGCAATCTTCCGCCTCAGCTCTCCATGACATGGCACAACGCTCTCTAGCTGATCATTTAGTTAGCGGCTCCGTTTGTGAGTCACTCTTTGAATTCATGACGTAATTGCTCTTGTAGACCACAGTCAATGGACACACCAATTCACACGTTCTTGTCCGCGGGAGGGGGGGGGGGGGAGATTAACGTCGCACTGTTCTAGGCAACTAGGCTAATGGCGACGATTGAATGATTCGAGCGATACCACGTGACTAAAAATATAAATCACGATATTGTCCAAAGAACTGCACTCAAAGAGTCGGGAGGGCATTTTTCTCATTCAGTAAGTGATTCTACAACTCACTGTATATTTTTTAACACATTATTGCTGTACCGTAAAATTTTGACTTTTTTATTTTTGAAAATAATTATTTATTTTTGTCACGATTTAAGCCCCACCTTTCACACTACAGACTTCAACGAGGGCTGATTTTGTTCACAAAGAATAGGCGGATGGGCTGACTAAGCCCAAATTTCAATAACTTCATTCCTACTGCGTCTCTAGCTCCTACTAAATCAGTAATATTTGACTCTAAAATCCGGTACGTTATATATTTTTTGTACAAAAATCTAAACAAAAAATTAGAAAAAGGGCCCCGTAGCCCACAACTTAATATCTGATGAATATTCCCTCCAAGTTTTATGTACCTAATTCAGATAAGCGGCTTTGTCTATTCTGTGTCAGTTGTAACGTGCATTTGTCAGTTGTAACGTGCATTATACCGCATAACTTCCACACCGTAAAAGTTACCACTCGACAACTTTGCAAGGATGTTAAATAAACAATTAGTACACACACACACATTTTTTTTTAAATATTAAACAATATGATTTTTAGGGGGGGGGTCGTTTTAAGGACAAATTTGGAAATCCCCCCCTTTTTTCATGTTTGTGCCCAAATAAAATTATAATAAAATTATAAATTTTAAGATCTTCATTTCTTAAAAAAAAATGAAGTCTCTATCACCAACGGTTATAAAAATACAATTGTTTTAAGAAAGCAAGGCCCACCTGAAAATGACTTTTTGAGGGGCCCGTTTCATGATCAAAATATGGAAAAACGCTGAAAGAGCCATATGTTTCGTTCGGCTTCCTAACATGTTTACCAAATATGAACAAAATCGGAGTCGCACATGAAAATCGATTTGCGGTTGGCCTGGAACGACCCTATAAGAACATAGGTGATACGGTAATTAGGTCCGAATTCTAACTCTTCAACAAGCGGGAACAACGCTGCCTGACGACTTTCCACTTCACTTCGAGAGGAAATTACGATAGTTTATTTTAGAAATAGATTTTCTATCTCGCAGATAATCTCAATGTCATTCAATCACTGAACAAATTCATGTTTCTTGGGGAGAAATTTAGACATCATGGAGCAAATTCATCTGCACACATCTGTAAATCAATTATTATGCAAGCGTCTCCTTTTTTAAGGCTTGAATCAAGGTTTCTATAGATGCAACCACTTATCTACCAACCTTGGGCTTAAATTTATTTTTTTCCTGTTGATGCGAACTGCTCATACAAAATATAATAAAAAGTTTGTCCTGACGACCTTGTGAAATTTCGCACACTGTATCTTGAACCGCGCTGATCAGTCTCTTGAAAATCAATGCTAAACAATACTACATTTTACAACTGGTGTCAGGACAAAATTTGTATTAATTTTAGAAACTTTCAGCCAAATCGATCAATTGAATTTAAAAAAATTATTACTTTTTAAGCTTAATTCGAAATATTTATAAAATTTATAGTATTGGGAAAGTGGTTCCTTCATCAATGATGAATGGACCATGTTTTTGCATCCATCGCTGCGAGCGTCCGGTTGGGTCTGTGATCATTGAGCGAGCGAAGCGAGCGTTTCCTTTTGGCTCTTTTGGCACGGACTTCTGTTTTTTTTTTGTTTTTTTTTTGTCTGTTAAAAGACGATACACAGGTCGCACCGTTTCACCTATCGATCTGAAATTTTGCACACATGTAAAACCAACCTTCTCTGTTTGCAGGCCCCAAATTTTTTTTAAATCCATTCATTGGTTAAAATTTAAATAAATATCTCCCGATAGGCTGAAAAATGAAAACGGTCTTCCATATTTCTGATCAAACTCATATTTTGGCTATACAGGTCAGAGTTTTTCTTTGATCGAGCTGAAATTTTGCACACATGTAAAGCCAGCCTTCTCTGTTTGAATACCATAATTTTTTTGAAATCCATTCATTGGTTAAAATTTAAATAAATATCTCCCGATAGGCTGAAAAATAAAAACGGTCTTCGATAATTCAGATCAAACTCATATTTTGCATGATTATTAAGACCAACATTGTCTCTTATTTTACAAAATTTCATCCCAATCAGTTAAGAACGTATGAACTTATTAACATTTTTCATATCTGTTAGTAATGAAGTATCAAAATGAATGTTTTCCAGTGCCAGTTGAATTGCATCTGATTTGCTATATTTACCAGGATGCTTAGATGTTATTTTCAAGATTCAATGAAAAGCAATATGTTGTGTTGATTGAGTGATCATATTTCAATTCAATATGGATGTATGTTTTCTGTGCTTGTGTACGCATTTCCGGTTCGAGAATTTGCACGTCCCCGTGCTCGCTCACCAACGCGTTACACTGAGCGTTTTCCTAGTTAGTTGCAGGACGGCAGTCAAGCCACGTGACTCATTGGCTTCATGTTTCATTCCTCCTGATGTAATTGTTGGGAGGAAATGTGGTCAATGAACATTGCAGCTTCGCATCATTCATAGAGAACCATTTATCCTTCTGGTTACTTAGAAAAATGAAATGAAAACCCCGGAAGAGTTTCCTATTGAGTAAAGAAGGCGAAGTGCGGCGGTCGTAATATGGGAACCATCCCAACATTTAAACACGAGACAAAGACGAAGAGACGAGAGTTTTGTCATAATTGAGCGAGCGAAGCGAGCGTCTCCTTTTGGCTCTTTTGGCACGGACCTCTGTTTTTTTTTGTCTGCTAATAGCCGATACACAGGTCGCACCGTTTCACCGATCGATCTGAAATTTTGCACACATGTAAAACCAACCTTCTCTGTTTGCAGACCCCAATTTTTTTGAAATCCATTCATTGGTTGAAATTTAAATAAACATCTCCTGATAGGCTGAAAAATTAAAATGGACTTCGACAAATGTGATCGAACTTATATTTTGCATGGTCATTAACACCAACATTGTCTCTTATTTTACACATTTTCAGCCAAATCCTCCCATTGGTTAAAATTAAAAAAAAATATCATGTGCTTTTTGAAATTTAAACCAGAACCGTTTGACCGATCAACTTAAAATTTTGCATGGTCATCGGGTCCAACATTATCTGTATTTTTGACAATTTTCAGACTAAACTGTGTTTAAATTCAGAAGTTATTGATAGTTTACGGATATTTTGCGTGTTGGCTATCATATTTCTCGAATTTCATATTTCACGGCATCTTCGAATCTTCACTTCAAGGTTGTTAGAGCAGAAACTTTCAAATGTATATTATGAAACTGATATGACCGTTTAAATTTTTTTTGAACGATATCCTGTGATGTCGTGGATGTTTTCGGAACCATCGTGTAATGAATTGGCAGTGGTGACGGTTTGTTCCGATGAATTTGTTCCGACGGTTTGTTCCGATGTTTTTTGAATTCATCGGAACAAACCGTCACCACTGCCAATTCGATATCCTGTGACAAGGAATCGTTCAATCATAAAGGTTCAATCGATCAACTTAAAACTTTGCGTGGTTATTGGGACCAATATTTTAGGAATTAAATTTTCAATTTCATAAAATTTCATATTTCATGGCATCTTCCTGAAATTATCATAATTGTTGAATAATTGTCCGATGAATTCATCGGAACAAACCGTCACCACTGCCAATTCGATATCCTGTGACAAGGAATCGTTCAATCATAAAGGTTCAATCGATCAACTTAAAACTTTGCGTGGTTATTGGGACCAATATTTTAGGAATTAAATTTTCAATTTCATAAAATTTCATATTTCATGGCATCTTCCTGAAATTATCATAATTGTTGAATAATTGTCCGATGAATTCATCGGAACAAACCGTCACCACTGCCAATTCGATATCCTGTGACAAGGAATCGTTCAATCATAAAGGTTCAATCGATCAACTTAAAACTTTGCGTGGTTATTGGGACCAATATTTTAGGAATTAAATTTTCAATTTCATAAAATTTCATATTTCATGGCATCTTCCTGAAATTATCATAATTGTTCTGGTTGATAATGAAATGTTGTATTGATTATTATATTCACTAAATTGCGCAACATATGGTGCATCGCAATGCTGGGACGGTTCCTGAATAATTCAAGAATTATTGGCTTTTAAGGACATTTTCGATAAACATAATTTCGGTTCGAGGTGTTGCGCGTATCCGTGCTCGCTCATCAACGCGTTACTCAGAGCGTTTTCCTAGTAATAATATTATACCTCTATTGAAGAATAATGTGACGAAGAATCTGCGAAGAGTTCATTTTATAACTGGCATAATGTAGACTTGGCACAACTAAAAATTATCGTTCGATAAATCCGATTGACTGAAAAATGTGATGGCACGATCAGAATTCAGTCCAAGCGATCTCCTGTCTCACTCTAACCATAGCTCTAACAGTGATCACTTCTCATTTCAATGACACTAAGGGATAACAATGGAACATAACCGTCTGTCACAAACATTTGTTCAACAATTATATTTTAAGTTATTAGTTTTATTTTGTCCAACAGATGTTTAGTACCATAATTTTACTAATTTTCGGGCACTAAACGTCTGTGGGACAAAGTAAATCTAACCCAGAAAAAACACTCCGTGTAAAAATACCAGCCAAGTCTCTTTAACTATAAAAAAAAATAGAAGAAATCTAAAAATTCAGCACTGAAAAGGAGTGATATCAAAAAAGGAGCCAAGTCAACGAATTTTCCAAATTTTAATCGTACCATTGAAATAAAAATATCAACCCCCGAGAAATACTTAAAAAAAGGACTTGGCGCATCGTTTTTTTAAAGACACTTTTCTATCCTAAAAGTATAGGAAGAACTCTACAAGTATATTTTCCTGAGTATATCACATTCATTATCGACGAATCATACTACGTTTTAATATAACTAGTACTCTTACCTACTGGCAGTTTTGGTATTTTGTCAATATTCAGAGGAAATAAACGGATAAACGAATAACGAATAAACGGAAGCGGCCTAGTCTATTCGTTATTGCCACTATTTCTAGGGTCATATTAATCAATCATACTTCTCAATATCGTGACTGAGGGAAATAGCGAAAGCGCTCATTACAAGAAGGCCGTCAATGAGATTTGTATAAGTGACTAGTGCACTGAGCCATGCTGCTCAAATAATTACTGACTAGATTTTTATCTAAAGTAATACGTTATGTAATTTATGAATTTTTTTGGTATAAAATGTTGATTAATAGCAATTAATTACACGGCGAGAAGGTTCAAAGTATAATGCTGTAGTAGGTATGTTGATGTACCCACAAAACTATAGGTACCTACCAATCACAAACACAACTGTTCTGTATTTATTGCTTGTAAGACAATGCTATGTTTCTTTGCGTACTTATATTTAAATTTAAAATATTTTACAGAATGTTCAATATTTAATTTGAAAGTTTTGTCCCAATTTTTCTAGGCATTTCTGAACTACGTAGTATGTGAGTGGCATAAGCTTAAGAATAGAAAAATGTCTTTAAAAAAACAATGCGCCAAGTCCTTTTTTTAAGTATTTCTCGGGGGTTGATATTTTTATTTCAATGGTACGATTAAAATTTGGAAAATTCGTTGACTTGGCTCCTTTTTTGATATCACTCCTTTTCAGTGCTGAATTTTTAGATTTCTTCTATTTTTTTTATAGTTAAAGAGACTTGGCTAGTATTTTTACACGGAGTGTTTTTTCTGGGATATCACTTCTTTTGTTAGTTTATTCATACAGCTTGTAGCACATGTCCGAGCAGGGACTAATTTCTTTAAAAAAATACGCCTCAACCGATTTGGTTACTATGAAAAGTTGCGTTTGGTATAAGATGAAAATGATTATCCAAGAAGAATAGCTTAAGTTTCGTTATAATCGATCCAGCCGTTTTCGATACATGACGTCACTTCCGGTTTTGAAATAGCGGCCGAATTCCGGTATAGGTAATAAGAAAACAATCTAGTTTTATCTAGTTGATACCTTCATGAACGACCATCTGAATTCCTAATCCCTATATTTCCGTAAAATCGGTCATGCCGTTTGTAATATATGACGTCACTTCCGGTTTCATTTAGCGGTTCCTGCCGCCATTTCCGGTACCATTAATTTATTTATTCATTTTTCACAATTGATTTTTCAAATAAATAGCAGAATGAATACGCAGGAGCTAGTTCAGTTGCAATCGGTACAGGCGTTTTAGATATATGACGTCACTTCCGGTTTCAGGAATGGCGGCCGAGAACACTGCTACCTTGAATATATAAATTGTATTGTCTATGTTACAATGTAAGTTAATTATGTACGTATTTTAAGTATAATTTGTTGAAATAAGTTAAATATTGCGTATTTATGACGTCACTTCCGGTTTAGAAAATAAGAAAATAATATTTTTTTTATTGATACTTCATATAGATGACCATCTAAATCGAATGGCGCTAATTTCGTTCTAATCGGTCCAGACGTTTTTGAGTTATGACGTCACTTCCGGTTTCAAAATGGCGGCTTCCGGTTGGTTTTATAAAAAGGCACCTCAGACACCAAAAGTGCACATGTGGTAAAAATTTCAGGTCGATCGGTTCAGCCGTTTAGGCTGTGGCGGTGATAGCGACGTTTCGTGATATCATCAGAATCATCATCATCTTCAGAATCAGAAAGTGGTGTAATTTCACTGTTTTCTCGGTCCTCTAGCGCGCAAATGGCATAACCTATTGTTCCCAAATTTGGTATATGTAGTGGGGTGGGCCATAGCTCGAAATTAAGATATTTCGCAACAATGTGAGATTTACCAATTTTGAGATCCAGTAGGCCGAAAATGCCATGTTGTTGCTTACAGTAAAAGTGTTTGGTCTGCTCCTCAGTTTATTAGGCATTTACGGTATGTTGAGTGACTGTGAGTGTATAGTACGACTTGGCTGGGTGGAGCGACCGCTCCACTAGATCCATCATTTCAAGCTATAAAATTATTTTCATTGAACAGTTCTGAATACGCGTACAAATCCTTATTTTGTTAACAATTACATTGGTAAAAGATATTGATAAAAATCGATTAAAAAACTCTTCAAGGTCAAACTCACTACCCAGCCGTCTTAAGACTTCGAACATTTTTTTCTTCCATTTACGAAGTCTTCGTCAGAAAATATTCGCGTCCCGGCTCCGATTGACTGAGGTTTCTTGTGGTTTCCCTCAGTCGGGAATCAAATTACTGGAAGTTTGATTAGCCACGACCGTCTACTTCCACCGTCCATCCTTTTGTCAATCAAGGTCACACAATAGTCTTTAGATCAACGCATGCAAAACGGTTCATTTACATGTGTTTATTTATTGATCGACTTATGTAAGCAAATGACATGTTATGCAGATCGTAAAGTGACGTAGAACGCTGCACGTGTACACAGTGACGTAGCTGTGACGTGTGTAAACCTGTTTTAACTGTCACACGTGAAAGTCTGTAGAGTGTTGTGACGTCATACCCGTGACGTACAAGCTGGCTGCCTGGCTGCGTTCTTCCCAGAGGGCAACTTCCTCCGAAGTCATGTCGTCGGGTGGGCGTGGCTTGGGGATGTTTGTTTTGTTACGTTGGCAGTCATGACTCGGAACCGATTTCCCCTAGATTTCCCCATTACCTGGCCTGTGTTATTATTACATGTATTTCACGTAAATACTTGGATCAGCGCTCCAGAGTTCGCCAGTACTAAAAGGTAAACACTGAAGATAATATTTCCTACATATCGCCATATCTTTTGAACCATTCAAATAATGAAATATGTGAAAAATAATTAGCATACTAATTGTGTAGTCGATTAGCAATAAACGTCAATTTATCAAGACAATATTTGTGCTCGAACTCGTAAAAATCTCAAGAAAATATAGATATTTCAGATTTTTTTACTAGTTTGGGTAGAAATATTGTATTTATTAGATGATGTTTATGCTAAAGTCGACTGAAAAATAATGTAGTTATTTGCAAAATATGCGAAAAATATGCGAAAAATTATTATTTTTTCGCATTTTTCATAAATTGTATTGTACAAAAGTTATGATCTGATCCGCGTAATTCAAAGGATCAACCAATCTGCTTACAAGTACAATAGTTACAAGTACAATACAACAATAGATGAATCACGATTTTTAAATCCTCTTATTGAACTGTCTTCAATGTCCCCCTGAAATGTATTTTCACATATTATTCTGAGATATCATTAGTTTGGCTGTTGAGCTGTCAAGTGTTTAAATGGCAATTATGAAGATGAAGTCAACACTGAGACTGACCAGTGATGTCATCGAGTTAGTCACGTGATCACTGTCCTATCTCGAAACTGTACCGTATTCTGTAGCTAGAATCTTGCCGGTGGTCTATTCAATGCAGTGTTATCAAATGTTCTTAAGGATGATCTAGACCACGTGACCACCTACGTCATGCCCTGCAATCTTCAAAACGAATCAGACCGCCATTACATTTTTAAGAAGAAAAGATGGGTTCACTTTCGTTCGAATAACTTCATAATTACCCTAGCTACAATAATTCGGTCAAGGACTGGGGTGTTAATAAAAGATCGCTCTCAATGTTTCATATGAGACTTTAATAATGAAAATGCTTTACTGAACTAAAAAGTGGGTTTTCACTACGTCAAAACGTCGGCAAAACGTCGACCACGATACTCAAATCAAGTCTCATTAATCTGGACAATACGAAAATATTAAACACATACCTGCAGTTATGATCTATACGATATTCCTTATTTTTCACGACGATATTTTCATATCTTTTACAAGCACAACACATCTCCAAATTACTTCAACGAGCCTACATATTACACCGTCTTGCTCCTCGTATTTAAGTTTTGTTTTACTGTCACGCCAAAGAAACAACCTTGGAAACTCCTGACCTTGCTTCGAAAAGTCATAATAAAGAAGGCAGTGGTTCTAACCTGACAGTAGACAAAACGTAAATACGAGGAGCAAGACGGTGTAATATGTAGGCTCGTTGAAGTAATTTGGAGATGTGTTGTGCTTGTAAAAGATATGAAAATATCGTCGTGAAAAATAAGGAATATCGTATAGATCATAACTGCAGGTATGTGTTTAATATTTTCGTATTGTCCAGATTAATGAGACTTGATTTGCGTGTCGTGGTCGACGTTTTGCCGACGTTTTGACGTAGTGAAAACCCACTTTTTAGTTCAGTAAAGCATTTTCATTATTAAAGTCTCATATGAAACATTGAGAGCGATCTTTTATTAACACCCCAGTCCTTGACCGAATTATTGTAGCTAGGGTAATTATGAAGTTATTCGATCGAAAGTGAACCCATCTTTTCTTCTTAAAAATGTAATAGCGGTCTGATTCGTTTTGAAGATTGCAGGGCATGACGTAGGTGGTCACGTGGTCTAGATCATCCTTAAAACTATGAGAGGAACTATACACGATTGGAAATAGTTTTTCATTTTATTTTAATAGCAAAAGTAATGACGTTGGATAATATGCGAGCCTTCGAATTATATTTGAATGAAATTTGTTCCTCTACACACCTTGAGAACCCCTTGCTTTGCCTAACAAATTCGTCAAAGAAGCAGTGACAATATCTGTCATTTCTGTGATAGGTATAGACCATTTTAAATATTATCTCTGTGGCTCTGCTTTCTAAGAAAAATCATATGCAGTTTGATTTCCAGACACCTTAGTCCCTGTTTCGACAATAGATAAAACAGGGACTAAGGTGTCTGGAAATCTAACTGCATATGATTTTTCTTAGAAAGCAGAGCCTCCGAGATAATATTTAAAATGGTCTATTTTGACAAATATTTTAAAAAGGAAGGAAGGAAGAAATTATTGTCAAGTTATTGTTTCATTAATTTCTTTTAAAAGGTGGGGTGGGGGGATGAAATTATTAATTCTCTATTTATTAACCAATATCTCTCAATTGTGAAGAAATTCTGTATCAAATATATATAAATATCAAATCAAATCACCAAACACTATTGTGAAACCGCAACATATAACAAAACGCTATAGCAATGACTTTGACAAATTCACAATTGTTTGTAATTTGCATTTTATTGCATCCCAATATTAGTTACATAGATTCTATACTATTCTATACCAAGAATTCAAGATACACCAAACCATACAAATGCAAATACCGGCATACGAGTATTCGATGTACAGTCAGGGAAATTAGATGGTTCATACTCTGCCTCTCTCTGACCCATATCATAAACATGTTATTATATGGAGCAGATTGAGATAGAGTGTAACCGTCTAATTTCCTTGACTATACACCCACCTCCAAGTGTTCCTACCGGTTTATACATTGTGCTGTTATGAGAAACACAGTACGAACACTTGGAGGTGGGTGTACCATATATTACCATATCGACATAATGATCAACATACACAGTGTTTAATGAACACTTCTTTGAGTACAACACACGTCATCTGTCCATTGCATATGTTTATTGCAGACCAAGTTCAGGAGAATCTGGAAAAAGACACAATTAAACTTACTTGTAAATCAGTGCAGAATAGAATAGTGAAGTCTAATTAAAATTAGATTTCAGAATAATATTTGTTTTATAAAAGTTGAGATGTTGCTGAACACAGATAGTATTATTTTTGTTGTGATATGAATAGTTTTCAAGGAATTAATTTACAAAGATTATACATTTCTTACAATTTTAAAACAGGAAAATTGACAATGACATCACAATTGCTATATTGCCATGGCAACAAAGGAATCACCATGGTAACACATTGTTGGAGGCTTGGAAATGACATCACAATTCTGATTCTCGTTGCCTGCCGTTTTTCCCGCCAAAATATCCAATAATATTTGAATTTGATTTTTATGAAGGAAAATTTTAAATTTCGCTGGTGATAAGTGTGTTTGTCATTGTTATTTGTGTTTATATTTACAAATTAACTAGAATAAAAATTCACGAGACTTCCCTACATTGAAGAATTTTTGTTTGTTTGAACTAAATAAACAAAAAATACAATTAAATTCCTCTAATCCCATACACCATATATCTAATCATTAGACTTATTATTGAGCGAGCGTAGCGAGTGTCTCCATTTGGCTTTTTGGACACCTTTTTTTTAAGACGCCACAGGCCACAGGCCACATTGTTTTCCGATCGAGCTTAAACTGTGTACCTACCACTGATATATAACACGTGGATTGCTTATCGATGCTATGCGAGTGAAGTCAACATTTTCTATCTAATGTCTAAAGTAATGATTTAGTTGATTCAAAGTGATTTTAGAAATGATTAAGATCGTGTAAAAGGCTGTTATAAATTGATGACCTTGAAAAGGAACATTTTATCTAATGCATTTTCGACTTCACTGGGACTAATGCTAAAGGGATTCAATGCGCAATCCATCGCAATGAAGTGGAAGTACTTGGAGATCAGTGGTACCTACACATACTAATATAATTCTAACTTAGTTTGGGATCGTTTTTGCGAGCTGCCCTCTGATTGGCTCAAAATTTAAAACAAATATCATCTCATTGGTTGATTCAATCAATTTGAAACTTTGCAATGTAATTCAAAGCAACATTTTATTAACTTTTACAAAGTTTCAGCCAAATCCTACTATATGTTAAAATTTTAAAAAAGTATCTCCCGATTGGTCGAAAATCAAAATGTTCCGATGAAGTTCAAATTTGCGACCACCATTTCTCTTATGTTAGAATTTTTCAGCCCAATCAGTAGTGAATGTATGTTGGCATTTTTTACTGTTTTGATATAGAATGTCAGCTGAGGCTAGATATTATATCGAAACGGGATTTCCAGTGCTGCTTTATATCCGAATTTCTTTACGCACAAAAGCGTCTAGTCTCGGCAGTTTCAATTAAAATCCGGTACTATGTTGATTGAGTGGATCGTATTTCATTATGTTTTCTGTGCGTTACGAAAGATGTTGCGCGTTTCGGTGCTCGCTCATCAACGCGTTTCACCGAGCGTTTTCCTAGTTAAAGCATAACATAATCTTAAAAGTGAAACTAAAGCAGATAGTTTTATTCCAACTAACTAGTAGCAGATAAGATTTTATGTGTCGCCAAGAACAAGTTCAAAAAAATCCATAGAAGCAATTCTCTAAATCTGAATAGAAAATGTTTCCAGCTATACCTTTTGTTATTATATTCGTACTCTATACTTTACTTACTTCCTATATGCTAATCATATTCCAGGAAAATACAAATAATTGAATTTATGCGTTCAAGCTATGTGTGTGAAATTCGCACAATTAAGATCAGCTCTGCACTCTAGTGGTAGAGATGTGGTACTAGAGGAAGGGTGTACGCATTCAATTCTTCATAAGGAACGTGTAGAGTTTGGATACATCTACTTCATACACAATTAAACATAGGACCCTGAAAAAAGTAACTAGTATAGAATAGATGATGCTTTATCGATCTGTCACCTCAGAATTTTTCTCCGAGGTTAAATTGCAGCGTAATAATTGTTCAAACATGTTATGCATCAGCCAATCAGAGGACAGGAAATGGTCCAACGGACCAATCAGGCTACAGTATAAGCCGTATTTGCTTTATACGGAAAGTTATTTTATAATTATTTAGACACAAAAATTAAATTTCTGAGGTGACAGATCGAATAAGCATAATCTTTTCTATACTCATTACAATTTTTATGGTTCTATGTTAAATAGTGTATGAAGTAGAGGTATCCAAACTCTACAGGTACCTTATGGAGAATTGAATTGCTACACCCTTCCTCAAGTACACATTTCTACCACCAGAGTGCAGAGAGGAAGCTTGATTTAGCGAATACCTTTGACTAAAAGGAGGCTACACAGCTAAAACGGCTACCTTGTATCAAATTTCTTTGAATGTTCAACAAATATTTCAAAACAGCATAAAATGTCAGTGAAATGTCAATAACCCTTATTGTGTATAATCTATTCATCCAACAATAGTGCAAATAGTGATAAAACATGAAAATGTGTGTACTTACTAATTCGACCATGAGAAATCCAAAAATGTATGGCCTCAAGCTGAATTCCTGCAACTTTCGGAATTATTAAGTAATTAAATTAAACAATTAAATTTCAAATAACACAAGAAATTGGCGACTTTTTGGAAACTTTTTTTTTATTACTTTAAATATTATTTTTTTATTTTTTTATTTAAATTTGATTAATTCAGTCTTTAATTGAATAATTAAGAAATTAAAATCAATCTCCAAATCCTTAATTTGGACTTTCATTCATAAAGAATAAAAAAAGGTTCTGACTGAATCAAGGTACACTCAAACCAATAAAAATTGGTACTCGAAAAGAAAATGATCATGGCTGCTGCGGTAAGGTTCATTGACAATCAATCCTAGTTATTATCAAATGAATAAGAGCTCACCTACTAGAGGTAGATAATATGCGACAGCCTTCATGAATGATGCCATCAAACCTTAACGTGGCGCGATCACTCGATATAGCAAATTTTTATTTATTTTTGAAATTACCATTTCAAAAACCTTTTTACAACAGTTCAACTATATTTAAGTATAAAATACTCTTTTATTGTCCTTTAGTTTGCAACTCCCGCCCAATAATGAGTTTTTAATTTTATGTATTTTGAGAATGAACAAAACTTTAACATGGGAGGTATAGGAAAAACATTTCGAATTTGGTGTATAACTTTTAAAATGGCACACGTTGGTATTGTTTTCAATTTTTTTCCTGATAGTATGTCCATATGTCAACCAGAAAAAAAGTTTTTGTTAAAATCTAGCGGTACAATAAAATTAGAACTCCATTTTAGCTTAAAAATGACACGATTTTACTTTGCTGCCATAAGATAACATGGGGGAGAAAACTCAAATTATCTCAGAAACTAGACACGAGAAGTGTTTAATTTTTTCAGGGATTGTGTATGGCATGATTATCAATAAGTACACAAAAATTATGAAGATCTGAAACTATACCTCGAGTGATCGTGCCACCTTAATCAGCCAATCCTTTTTTTTCGAGAACCAATTTTTATTGGTTTGAGTTTACTTATATTCTGTGTATTAATGACTTGAAAAAGCGTGTAATTTGACATTTTCTAAAAAATATTAATGCATTAATTAATTATTCCGAACGTTGTAGGAATTAATCTTGGGGCCATACATTTTTGGACTTCTCATGGTCGAATTAGTAAGTAGGTACACAGATTTTCTTGCGTGTATCACAATTTGCACAATTGACCCTAAAATTAGTAAATATGGACTCAATTAAGTGTTATTTACCTGCGCTTCCTGAACAACGGCTGTGCGACCATGATGCACTCCGTCCACACATTCATGCAGGTTGCCTTCTGCGATGCGACGAATACTTGACCAGATGTGCGCGCCGCTCGGACGTAGCGCCTATAGGAAGATGAAACACATGGCGTATCCAGGATGAGGAGGGGGCAATACTAATATTTTGACAAATGACAGTTGAAATAGGGGGGGCAGGGGGGTTCGGGGGCACAACCCCGAGAACATTTTTGGTGTTATTCGTTTTTTTCCCAATTTTGAATCTCAGTGTAGCTACTTTTGGGAAATATGAATTAGAAATGTCAAAAATTTAGTCTAAGAAGTTTAAGAATTTGGAACATTATTAAACTTATTAGCACATTCAAGTCCGGGGTGCATACCCCCTGGACATTTTTATATTTTGGTACGTTTTCGACATGCTCTAGCTGTCTCTTTTGTAAGTGTTTATTTTAAATGTGCTTATTTTATTGATGTTGTCCTGATTTCGCGTGGCACCCCGTCAATACGCCCTTGGTGACATACCTTAAAAGCAACATCGTTGTAGAGAAATATCTGTTGATTTGACAAGTCATCTCTAAGAGGCCCCCAGAGTCTGTCGGGAATGGTCGGCTTGAGGAGAGTCCAGATAACCTTGGTCTTCTTGGCGAGGGCGTTGATGGTTGGAACGAGGAGTGTCAAGTTCCTGGAGTACTGGTCAAGTGCACTGAGCGAACCTTGGTACCTCGTCATGGACCAGATGCCGTTGCCGGCGACGATCAGCTGCGGAGGAGAGCTCTTCGTCTGGAGGAAGACAAATGAGTTGTTCCATGGACAATAGTTATTGTGATAAAATGACTGTGCACTGAATTATGTGGGAAGATTTTTGATTAATCATGCGCCAAAAGCTGCACAATTTGTCAATGTATAATTTGTGAAAATTTGTAATTGATTTTCAACATAAGTGCATATTGTGCATCATATAAAGGATGTTATGCTAAACGATGTGCATTGTAGCTGCACCCAAAAAATGCTCGTCTTTCGTGAACTTTGGAAAAGATCCCCTAGCCGGCTCGTGTATGTATTATTACATAAAATTAACGATTTAACTCGTTATTTATTTGATACATAATGAAGGTACGGAGATTTTAAAACAATCATGCATATCAAACAAAAAATTATTATTATTATGCTTTGTACGTAAAAATTACTATACGAAGTCTTTGAAATTCAACTTCGGAATTCCAGAATGAATTCTCATCTGTGGCCACTCACATTCATGCGTGTGAAGTAGTCCACGAGCGCTTCGTCGGCGTAGATAATGTAATCGAACTCTATGAACAGCTCAGAATCCGTGTCGGCGAAAACGAGCCGGCCATCGTCATTGCTTTCTGGCGTATACGTCGGCTCTATGAGCTGGGCCAGCGTCAGAAACAAGCTGACTATACGCGAGTCTCCGGCCATAGAAATGTACGTGTGTCCTCCGCGAGTAGCTACTGTCCTGAAGCATGACTTTGCCTCATCGCTTGTGTACTGATGCATGCTGCATCCATCGGGCTTCCACTGCTTGAATTCACCCAGGTGGCCGTTTGTTAGCAGGTTTATACATGTGTCTCCTATTGTCTTATCTGCAAAAATAGATTAATGACAATGTGGTATTTTTGAGATGGGTGAAAAAATTGCGCTCTGGGACTGGGCAAAGGGCCCTGTTTGCCCGGCGCTAGAGACCCGTTAGCAAACTACATAGACCATGACCCAGCCGTAGTGGACCCTCCCCCCCCCCACTCCCTTGCCACGGAAGGTCTGAGCATGGATTTGAATCCATGCTCAGAGAGTGGTTTTGGGTACCTCAAGGTACGCTTATTACACTTTTACTTGTTTGGCATCTGTCCTTTGGTGGAACAACCCCCCCACCCTCTCGGGGGTGCAAAGGGTGATTTTCGGGCAATTTTTTTAAACATTTTTCAGTGGGTTAACGGGGCAAGAATATTACAATCGGTTTCCATAATTCAATAAATTCATAAATTTTTGTAGGGCGAAACCATTATTTCAAAAGTTTGACAACATTTGACCCTATACTTGCTAACAAAACAGTCCAAGCTTTGTGAAATACATTTGTGTACGGATCTAGGTGTCCTACCATCATCCAGTTTCAGTGACACTTTGAGCTGCAGATCAACCTGTCCGTACGGACTGCTCTCTTCCGCAAGCACCGAGTATCCCTTCTGGACCACGAATACCCACTGCGTCCACAGCTTCAGATATCTCACGTGCACTGATCCCATCAGGGTCAGATGATGCTGCAGCGCGGCACCCAAGGCCTCTGACCAGGCTCCCTACAATACATTGGTCTTATATAATATTCTTTATTTATTGTACACACAAGTAAATAGTACATGAACATAATATAAAGTATCATAACATAAATCTACATCCACTGGATAGAGCAGAAAGTACAACAAATTAGAATGCCAGTTCAACTGTGGAGTTAGCAAAAAGAGAGAGAACTTTATTTAAAACACTGCCATTATAAAATGGATGCCTCAAGGACACAGAATAACATTATTGTAAATTGTAAATATAAGAATTATGATTAATGCTAGAATTATTATAAATTATAGAAAACGCTTTGAATTAGAATGAAAGCAGTAAAAGTACAAAATGATGATGATATTGATGATGAAGATGATGATGATGATGATGATGATTAATACGAATTATAAAGGTGATTGCGCAGGATTGCAATCGATCCCTTATTGGCTAGAATACTAATATGATTCATAAACTTATTCTTTATCTTAAATCTAGTACAAAAAGATTTTAAAAATTTGAGTATGGTCCCTCTTGCGCCAATGAAGAGTCCAACTACCTCGAGAGACTTGCATCCATATTTGTTGGTAAAATAAGGGATAGTAGGGTCGTATATATCTCTCTTCTCTTGGTCGACTTCTTCACTTTGTCCGGCATGGGATTCAAAACGTACAGTAGGGTCAATGATGAAGCCGTCACAGACACGCGATCAATGGCTATTACGTCTATTCGGCGATTACTGTCGTTGATCCCCAACCCGTGTACTTCTTCGGCTACTTCCCAGCCCAGCTTTATCAGCTCACCGGCTATGGCGGAGCGTATGGAGTGATGTCGAGTAGTCCGCAGCAGTTCTCCATGTTTGCAGAATCCCAAAACGTGGCCGAGGGTTTCTATCTCGGTGGCGCAGTGGCGACACGCGCACAGGAGGCCAAGTCTTGAAACTTACGCCTTCAGGACGCAAACGCTCTTGGACGTCATAAAGTCCCATTTACTGTAAGAATGATCGCCATTGAAACATAAAGTCAAGCCACTTATTTGATTGGCATCCAGTAATCTATTGGAAACAATTTATTAACATTATAATTATAATTACAGATATTATACAGTCATAAAACCTTATTCAAAATTAAGCTAAACAGTTCAAGGTAGATTTCAAGGTCATCATTCTTACATTAAATGGGACTTTATGACGTCCGAGAGCGTTTGCGTCCTGAAAGCGTAAGTTTCAAGACTTGGCCTCCTGGTGCTACATTCGCAGTCATCTTAATGGCGTCTCTCCATTCGGAGCTGGAGAGACCAGTTCTTCGATTGATCCATTGATTCGCCGGGCTGTGTTCTTGGTACAACACAACCCCACGACCCTTCTGGGGAAGGCCGCACCACTTGTCGTATTCAAGGCGTCGCAATTTATCTCGAATGATAAATTATAGGTTACTATGGTCGGTGACAGGCAAAGATGAACCCTGTTTATCATTGCCAGGTATAGGGCGGCCCATGCTAGCGCGGGTTCATCTTTGCCTGTCACCGACCGTATATATAGGTATATTCTAGGTTTTCTGCTATTACGTCTTTTACACTTACATTATAAAGCGAAATAAGCACGGAATTTTTCAAAAGATGCGTGGGGTACCGATCAATCAATTGTGTAATTGTTTTTCAAGTTTGGCGGCCAAATATTTTTTCAGTTCGTATTTCAAAATAATATAATATGTTGTACAAAAACAAAAACTTGTAAATAAACTACCAAGCACCTTCCCGCCTAAATGGATTGAGATCTAAAAGAAGGGCCAAGCAATAAGATATTGTTGAAACTTTTTTGCACTTAAAATTCGTGAAATCATTTCGCCCAGTTACTGCCGCCAAGCACAACACTATAAGTATAACGTTCGCTTGGCTCGCTCAATTATTTTCAGTATTTTATATTTGATTGCCTCTACGGCTCCCATTATTATCTAATTGATAAATGTTTGGGAAATTGTCTCCTTGACCAAAAAAGGTTGCCAACGCCTGATCTAGAATAATAAGACAGAAAACTAGACTGAGCACCACCTCATCTCATTTGTATAAACTGTCTGTTTATAAACTGTTTTGTTGCTCTCCTGAAAAACTATGTTTTTGGAGATACAGGGAATTCTGATTCTTAGCCACAAAGACCCACATAATATGACGTCATGAATAAGCAACTCGATTGTATGAAAGCTGTTTGGCTCACCTGGCTCACCAAGACGACTACTCTGCCATCGTTGACTGTGGTGAGAAAGTCGGTGAGCTGTTCGCCCCAGAACATGAGGAAGATGTTGTAGAAGCGATGGGCGAGTAATTTGCCGTCGCTTTCGTCCAGGACTATCACGAAGACGCCGCCTGTCTCGTCGCGTATTTCAACTGACCAGAACAGACAATACAACATGATGAGACAAGATTTCACCATCATACACACAGTGACATATTGGCTGAGAGTTGGTATAGAACATGATGCGTCGTGTATTTTGTTCCGTCATTATCGTTTTATGATTTGTTGAGTGGAAACACGTCGCTCATTTATCGCTTTAAATGTGCAAAATTTTGCTAAATTACCAAATTACCAATTTTTAAAAAAAAAATCCCATCCCTATAGGAATCCTGCTCGTGACGTCACAGTGGTAGAAAAATGGAGGATGCTCTGGTAGGGGAAATGTGTCAAAGCTGTAAATAATAGCTATAAATCATATTTCTCAGATGAATATACAACTTGAACAAGTGTATGGATAAATATTGCGTATTATTATTAGCTTGTACTTACTTAAATATCTTTCTTTCACAAGTTATCACTCTAAATATGAGATTTGGATTGCCGCTGTCAGATTTGTTTATTCCCTATACTTATATGTAGGTTGCTGTGGCAACCTTTTCTCACGCAGGATGCCTATTGGCAACTAACATTTGTAACCACGCTTTTGTGATATATAAGGCTACATTTCAATGTTAAGGTGGCTCCATCGCTCGAGGCATGGTCTCAGTTCTTAATTTTTTGTGTGTATTAGCTTATTATTCATAATCATGCCATACACAATCTCTAAAATAATTATACATTTATTATTTATGAGATTGCCTCTCCTATGCTATCTTGCGGCAGCCAAGTAATATATCATGTAATTTTTTAGTTATAATTCATTTGTACGGTTTGAGTGGAACAAACCACGTTTTTCAGCTAGACTGTGGAATACTATAGGGAAAAAACTTGAAAGCCATTACCAACATGTAGATTTTCCAATTCCTCCCACGGGTTTTGTTCATTATCTGACGACACGGGTGTCCAACGACCGTATGGCGCAAAAAAAATTACCCTGATTGAGAGGTCACTATATCGAAAATATTATAGAGAGAGGATTCTGAAATGTGTACACAAATTGGAAAACATATCAAAATTTAATATCTGAAAGTTTCAAACATATTCATTCGTTAGGGAAAAAGTTACGCATGATTAAAGTTACAGTTGAAAAGCAGAATAAACCAGACGAAATTAACGTGTTTGTTGAATTGATTTGGAGTTACTTTATGAAGTGAATTTATGTTGATTTATGAATTTCTAAATAAACATAAATTTATGTTTAATAAGAGCCGGTATAACCAAAGTTAATTTGAGCCGGATTAACTAAATATTGGACTAAATTGGCGGCACAGCCAATCAGATATCTCAAAATGATTGAAACAGTTGAATTTAATCCAAAAGTTAGTTAATCCAGCAAATTTAACTTTGGTAATACCGGGGCTAATTCAAATGTATGTAACTTTTTTTCGCATTACTCGAATATTTCTGAAAATTGCACATATTACATTTTCATATAACAAGTGAAAGTTTCAGCCCTTTCTCTTTTACAATTTTGATGTAGTGTAGTGACCTCTAAAACAGGGCGATTTTTTCAAAACTCATCATTGATTGCAGAACCGAGTAAGAATGTTAATTAGTACGTTCACATAGAATATCTTAATGAAATACTTACATCCTCTCGATCAACTGCTACTTGAAGAGAATTCGGTGTAGTGATTACTCGTAGGTGGAAGTTGCCTGTTTTGTCGCCTTCATCATCTAGGTACATTAACAGTTCACTTATTACTGCCAATTCATAGTAGGAAAGTGCTCTATTTAAGCCTTGATAGTCGAGCGTATGCATTACTTTACTGTGCATAGCGTTTGCTTACTTGACTAATGTTCAGTGGCGTGCGGTGGGGTTCAGACCTGGGTATGCGAAATGGAAATTGTATCTTATATTTAGTGCTTGGGCGGTTGTAAGGTTTGTCGTTGTTTGTCATATCCATGTTGAAGTCAAAGAAAAACACATAATAATTACAACTTACTAAATAAAATACTTATAAATCACTGCACAACACTCTGCTCAGTGCCCGCGTATGAGTCATGACTGGCCATCATAGTCACGTGATTAGACGAATGCTCCTCACTCGACCGCATAACCTAGGCTGTGTTTTCCACGCTCCCTCCCCCGCTAACATGCCCAGTACTTGCGCAGTAAATCAACTCCATCCCTACCCTGGGCATGCGACGTTCCTACTCGCATACCCGTGTGCAGTATGAATCAGGATATACTACTCAACAAAAAAACATTGATTCGCAACGTCGAAAAAGCAATTTAATATAGTTAAACCAATCACTTAGCGATATATTAATATTATTATTTATTTATTTGTTTGCTGAAATCGCCTGGGTATGCTGCGCATTACCCGCATACCTGGACCGCACGCCCCTGCTAATGTTTCAAAATAAGTTTGCTAGGAAAGGGGGCGGCAACCTGCGGCTCCTCAGTGGTTCTTGAATGGATCTTTATAATTTTTCGTGGGCAACAATTGGAAGGTTGTTGATTCAGTGTGTTAAGTGTTTCTGGAATCGAAAAATTAATTAATTCGGAAAAATGCCCTGCGGGGCAACAGCTGGGGGTCAAAATATCAAAGTAAGCAAAATAATTCAAATAAACTAGTCGTGCAAATTGCTATTTTCAGTGTTTTATATTTGATAACCTGTGTACTGCGGTTCCATTATTATCTGGCTTATTATTTTTTGGAAATGGCTCCTTGACCAAAAATGGTTGCCGACCCCTGGTATGGCTTTGTTATGCGAGCAATTTTCGTGAATCTATTTTCAGGCGATGCCTGGACACTCGAGGCTCGGTTTCACAATGCTAAACTCCCGGAGAAGGGGGGGGGGGGGGGAGGGGGGCCTTAAATTAAAAAATAACACCTTTTACTGCTTAGCAAACAGACAATTTGGGTGCATCATCAAATTCCCCCGGAGGAAAAGCTCTGTGAATCTGGCCATGGAGTGGAAACGAAACCAGGTTATTTGCAAATGATCAAGGTGCGGTGCATTTATTCCTTCGATTAATCAATTTTGACTGACCAATTGATCAATTTCAAAATAATCTTAAAATGTCAAAAACTCGAAGGAAATTCGTCGAAAATAAGTAAAATGTTATAGAACGTTAGTATCAATGACTATGCACAATTTCATCTTGATAAGACTAACGGGTCATTTTCACTTTTCGACAATTTAGAATTTGCAGCATAACCATTCGTCTCTGACGGAATAATTGAGCGGGCGTTTCTCCGGAACTCGTACCCTTCTTTTTAGTCTATCTGTGTTTTTGTGATGCATATAAAATATAATCGGAGGCTACGTCGTAAGAGTGCCGAAGAACGATTGTTAGTTACCTGTGTTCCGAATGGAATTGGTGTCGATCGAATCCCTCGACTGTGATTGGCCGACGCTTATCACTAACGGCAGTAAAGCGGCAAGCAACATGGTCGCAAGTTCTGTCACTCGATGACGTAATATTCTGTAACAAATCTTTTCGGGTTTCCGATCATGTGCATTTTTAGGAGCTTCTTCGTCTACTAAGAAAACGCTTTGTGTAACGCGTTGATGAGCGAGCCTTCGTATTGTATGCGATTTGATTTGCGTTTGTCAGTCTCTGCTCTACAGGCCTTGGACCTGAAGCATTACTGATAAAATAATTGAAAATTTGGCATAAATTTGCATATATTTCAAGATTTTAGAATAACATTTTTTTAAAATAAGAATAATTCTTTTGAAGATAACGACAGATTAGTCTGAAAATTGGCAAAAATCCCTAAAATGTTGGTTCCAATTCTATAGTAAAAATTTAAAAAATCACATAATAAATTGATTTTAATTTTAGCCAATCAACGGATTTTCATGAAATTTATAATCCAACGACTATAAGGGACTATTGCCGGTGCCCATATTGGTACCTTGTACCAATCCACGGGAAGATAAATAAACAGTAAACAATAAAGATGGCCTTAACAACTGCAGTTTTGCATACATACTAAAATAATCTAAGCGGACTCTGGGATCGTTTATGAATGGGATCCGCGATTTGATGGGTCGAACGGTATGAGCTACATTTTCAGTTATCAACCAATCACGGATCCCATTCAAAAACGATCCCAGAGACCGCTTAGATTATTTTAGTATGTATGCAAAATTTCAGTTAGATTGGTTGAACGGTTTGACCTCGGCAGGCAAAAAAAAACAGAGTGTCATAAGGTGACGCTCGTTTAATAAACATAATTGAATGGTACAGGAAAATTGTATTGTATTGTATTGTATTTATTTATTTGTAGTGAACAATTTAAGCATTGTATTACAAAGTCAGTCTTATAGGTAATATTATATGAATGCTACAGCTTCAGTAAATTAACAATCTTTAACCAGGATACTTAGAACATTCATTAAAAATACATTAAAAGTCACTAAAAGTTCATGAAGTCATCAACAGTATAAAATGAGTTTGATAAAAGAAAGTCATTCAAAGCATTCTTGAATATGCTTCTGGAAGCGATGCTGCGCATCTCTTGAGGCAGCTTGTTATAGAGTCTTCGACCCGACTGCAGGACACCGCTGGATGTTAATTTGAGCCGGCAGTACTCATGCCTCAAGTTCTCTGCTCCCCGAGTATTATGCTCATGATGACTATTGTCCCTAAATAAAATAATATTGTCTCTGGTATAGAGGCATACTGTCAAAATATAAAGACAAGGTAGAGGTAAGATCGAGAGTTCCCTAAATTTGTCCCTGCATGATGCATTGTATGGAAGGTTAAGCATACAACGGATAACTTTCTTCTGAGACCTGAAGGCTGTTTGGCTGTATGCAGTGGAACCCCAGAAAATGACACCGTACTGTAGGATGGACTGGGCATAAGCGAAGTAAGCAGTGCGCAAGGTGGAGATGAGGCACTGACGAGCGAGGGTTCTCATGACATAGCGGACTTTGGCCAACTGCTTCACAAGGCTATCAATATGCGGTCTCCAGGAAAGGGTGTGGTCAATTCTTAGACCTAGGAATTTAACACTGGCATTTGTGGTGGTATTAGACAGGGTCAAAGGATGTCCGCTATGAGGTGCGAAGGCAACAAACTCAGTCTTGTCTTGGTTCAGCAGAAGCTTATTAGGGTTGAACCAGGCCCCAAAGTCCATAAGCGTTGTGTCAAGCTCAACAATAAGTTCCTCGTTAGTCTTAGCTTCCACCAAGGCACTCGAATCATCCGCATACTGAATGATCTTCCTGCCCTCTCCACACAAAATAACATTCGGGGCCAGGTCATTCACAAGGATAGAAAATAGGAGCGGGCCCAAAATTGATCCCTGCGGCACACCACGGGCCACACTCTCCCAGGAAGACCAGTTCTGGCTGTCGAGTTGAACACGTTGCAGTCTACCGGACAGATAGGACTTAACCCAAGCCCCGGCGCTCCCACTGATCCCATACCAAGCAAGTTTGTTGACTAACAGATCATGGCACATCGAGTCGAATGCCTTAGATAAGTCGCAGAAGATCGCACCTGCCTTGCTTTTTCTTTCCAGAACTTCTTCAATACCAGAGATCAGCTTCATGGCCGCAGTGGTGGTGGAGTGCGCTTTACGAAAGCCATGCTGATTCGGCGACATCAATGTATTCTCATCGAAATGGCGGGTTAGCTCCCTATGCATTAATTTTTCAATCAGCTTTGAGAACGAGGACAATAATGAAATTGGTCTGTAGTTTGAAGTTTTAGTCTTGCTCCCTTTCTTATGTATAGGCACGACAATTGCACGCTTCATGCCGGCTGGGAAGACCCCGGCGTTCAGTGAGTGGGTGAATATGTGTGCTAAAGGCTCCGCAATCCAAGGGCTACACTTTTTCAGCAGCATCATTGGAACTTCGTCCCAACCCACAGATGCCTTAGGTTCGAACTCCCTCAAGATCTCCACAACAGTAGCTGCCGAGACGTCAGGAATAGTTATGGAAGGCGCCATGCTTGGGAAGGCTACCTTCAGTAATCTCATGCACTCATCATTAGTGTCATGCGTAACAGTCGTTGGGCCAGCTCCAGCCGAGAGGAAGTAATCGTTGAAAAGTGTAGCAACCTCCACTTGATCAGTGACTTTTGAGCCGTCTTCTTCTAACAAGTTTATCAGGGAACCTTCTCGATGACTCTTGCCAGTCAAAGAATTCACTAGCCTCCAGGTAGCTTTCATCTTGTTGCTGGACTCGGAGATAGCCTTATCATAGTAGTCCCTTTTTGCACGTTTAATCTCCCATCTTATTTCCCTCTTCAGCATGTTGAGGGTTTCGAGAAGAGCAGGAGCTGCTCCCATCTTCACTAGGTAATGAAGATCCCTCTTTCTGAGGCACATTTGCTTGATAGATGAGGTAAGCCAACCCTTTGAGGGTCGAGCAGCTGAAGAAATAACCTTCTTCTTGGGAAAATGTTCTCGGAATAACAATAGGAAAGTATTGAGGAAGGAGTCATATTTGCAGTCTACAGTGTCGCTGCCATAGACCGCTGACCAGTCTACAAACTTAAGGTCCGAAACAAACGATTGTATGGAATACGATGGAAATTTCCTTACCCAGGTGGGCTTGTTGGAGGGATAATTAATACCCTTGACATTGGCGAAGGATGCTAGTTGACCCATGTGGTCGGATAGGCCAGGATCGATGTTTTTAAGGAAGGTGACTGAGTCACAGTTAGAGACAACAACGTCTAAGGTAGATTGAGAAGTACCATATATCCTAGTTGGACCAAAATCTAATATTCTACAGTCGTAGGCCTCGAGAACATTTTCTATCATGTGCCTTAAATTTGGCAGTTGCAGATTGAGATTCCAGTCTCCACATAAAATAAGACGCATACCTGCATCACCAGCTTTATCTAATGCCATATCAAGAAGATCGAGGAAGCTGTTAACGTTCCCGGGGTCCGGTGGTCGGTAAATAGTCAAGATCAGAGTCGATGTTGCAGCTGAGATCTTGATGGCGCAGGCCTCAAATATGCCATCAGAGCAGACGACATCACAATCCTCTAATGACAACTGAGCTTCGTTCCGGACATAAATTCCAACACCTCCTCCTCGCTTATCTGCTCTAGAGTAATGGGACGCCAATTTATAGTCATTAATAACTAAAGCCTCTTCTTGTCCACGGCCAAGCCACGTCTCTGTCAGACAAAGAATGTCCACTTTTATCGACAAGGAGTCCAAAAATAGTTCCAGCTCTTCAATTTTATGCTCGAGGCTCCGTATGTTAATATGAAAAAAGTGAAAAAATGAAAAAAGTTCCTGTAAGATCTCCAATTCCTTAATCTTGTGTGCAGAGCTTCTGCTGTTAAGATGTTCACTTAGTAGAATTTCCTCGCTGCCAATTCCAAATTGAACGTTACCTGCTTGTTTTACGAGGTTCGGGAGGAATTTGCTCGTGGCTGAAAAAACCGCTTTATTGCCGCACCCGCAGGCCAGAAGGCCGGACTACTCATATTTTCATAAAGAGTTTCACACAAGCCGACTTTAAACGAACTGTAATCGCCCCTAGCATTTAATTTTTCGCAGGTGATCGAGTCAGAAGAGCCTTCCAAATTGTCCTTGATGTACGCCAAAACATCTTCACACGTGACGTCCTTGTTTAGCCGCCAGACATGAAGGAAACTCTTTCTAGCCGCAACCGCCAGTCTCGTCGATCCCTCAGGAACAGCAGCAGTACCAAGTGTGCACTTTTGTCGGTGCCTTTTTCTGGTGTTCACCACTTTGAATTCTTCTTGATCCTGTGTCAAATCATCATCAAGAGTGACTTTTCCTGTTATTGTTGTTGTTTTCGCCGAAACAGCTGGGCTACTATCAGGTATTTCCCTCCTCCTCCTGGCATCATAGCCCCGCTCGGCCACCAACGGTGAGAGGGGTAGTAGGGGCAGTGGTAGGGGGAAAGTATCGCAGCTAGACTGAGTCCGTTCGTTTGAAATAGCCGCCGGTACGGATTTCGCTCCCGCTGCTGCTAGCGCGAGCGCCCTCTCACGGCTCTTTTGTGCACTATTATTGTAAACATGAGGCAACGCCTCCTTTTCACTTTCCGCGACTTTCATCTCAGTCAGGTACGTAATCTTATCTTTGAGTAAGTTGTTGATTTCGTCTAGGGAATCCAGCCGTTTATCCTTCTCACAAATTATAGCTTTCAGAAGATCATTAGCAATATTAGTTTCACCCACCTTGTCGGTAGCCACGTCCAATTGTTGCATGCAGATTGACAGACCTAAACTCTCGCAAAGTTCCATTAATGCAGTAGCTGCACATGTCAATCTATCCACCAAATCTTCCTTCTTCCCTTCCTTACTTAACCCACACTGTTCAAGCACTCGGTGAAGGTCCCTTACTTTAAAATCTTCGATTTTTTGCAGCACCAATAACTTCCCTTGACTTGCATCGCCCGCCATCTTGGACTCTAATAATTCTACAAGTCCATTTTTCGAGAAGATGAGATAAGTGTGTGATTGTAGTGGTTTGTGTAGCTTTTTAAGTATGCTCTCGGTTTGTAAAATTAATGTTTGATACAGTTTATTAAAATAAGTATATTTAAGGTGGTGCAAGCGAAATTGTTTCATAAGTGGGTGTAACTTTGATAGGATGTTCACATGATCAGTCTGATTGATAATGATGGAAAATGTAGTGAATCTCTCACTTAGGGAAGGTGTTACATTTTCCATCATTATCAAATAATCCACTCGTAGCTCAGAAGTTTGAACGAGAGAGAGATTTATTCACGTTGTCAAAGGAAGTCGAAGTGCTTCAGTCTTCGTGTATGGGTCAGACACTCGGACTCGCAAGAGTTGTATGGCAACCCAACCTGCTGATTAAGAATGCGTCCCGATAGCTTAATGGTTAAAGCATAGGGCCGGAAACCCGAAGGATCTGGGTTCGATTCCCAGTCGGGGTGCGCGTTTTTATTTCGCAGGTTACATCAGTCTGATTGTTATTAGTAGCACTTTTTTATTTTTGCTTTGCATTGTTAAATTGTTAATTAGGCGCCGGTTATTCAACAAAATTCTGAAGTTTCCGATAAGATTGGAGACCAAACCCGTGAACCAATAGATCTTAAATTTAAATCATGATTAGATAAAAGACAAACTTAGGGTTATTACTTATTACTAACCTAACACATTATTTAAATTAAATTTCATACGGCACCCAGCGAGACAAGAAAATGGACAATTTTTAACCAAACATCAACTAATTATTACAAATTAACAAAGCATAAAATTGAAAATGTATACCAAAGGATAACCTTAAGTTTGTCTATTATCTAATCACGATTAAAATTTCAAATCATTTCGTCAACCCATTTTGTCTCTTCAATCGTATCCAAAAAAGTGGCTGCAACACGCGGCAAAATCGCTCGCGCGTGCATCACCTTAAAAATGATCTCTATAGTTACCTAGCTCTGCATTAAAAAAAATCACAATTGTTAAATGATCTTGCAATAGGTAATAACATAATAACAATAACACAATAATAATAACATAAATATACATACCTGGAAACTCGAGCTGCATTTGACATTATTTGAAAAGGCAGAGCTTACTAAATATTTTTGATGTGATCTCTTAAACAGATCTCTCTAGTTTCTTCTTACGACATAGATAATTCTTTTTGAATGTGAACTTACCGCCAACTTCTTTCCCGATCGCTGTTCCCAACATCAATGAAGATTCTACCATTCAACGCCCATCACCCTAAATGTCTAGTGTAAAATAACCGGACTTTCGAGAACTAGTTTTTATAGTTTTCCCAATTCCATTCTGATGGAATCCGGTCACGACCTTAAGGATTAACATTGCAAGAAATCGAATTCCAGTGGAATTGGGAATTTAAAAGTTCTGGAATAGGGCCCCTGATCCCTTAACATTGCTTTCATATTCGTACGCAGACTCATAGAAATAAAGGGCAGTCCGCACTAAAATAATTTGCCGATACTGTCTACAAATTAAACTTATGGTGATAATGTGCACATTTATTGTAAAGAAGTTGCACATACTTTGCACAGTTTGTTTCATATTTACGCTTGCTTGATATATTTTGTCCTCATGCACAACTAAATACAAGAGATTATTTAATTATAAGAGATACATTTTTTTTCATCAGTTGGTGAAAATTTGATACGATGTTCACATGATCAGTCTGATTGCAAATATAAGTTCCACTTTTTTATTTTTGCTTCGTGCCTTGTTAATTAGGCGCTTTTATTAATTCAAATCGAGCAAAACTATGAAATTTCCGATACTATTTGAGTCCAAACCCGTGCACCAATTGATCTCAAATTTTTATCATGATTAGATGAAAGAAAAACTTAGGGTTATCACTTTCCACATTTTTTAAATTAAATTTTATAATGCGAATTATTAATTTGGGTTTGAAATTTACTTCTGAAATTTACTGCAAAGGTGCTGTGCATAAAGGACGTCACGCTTCAGGGGGGGGGGGTATGGAGGCAGTAGGACGTCACGTTTTGATATAGATATTTTCAAGCATTTTAAATTTCAGTTGAAGTGTCGGGACCGGAAATTTTGCTAAAAACGATAAATTCTGATACATTTTACAGTCAAAAATCTTCTATTTAAGGGGAGATAGATTTGTGACGTAATTTTTTTTTTGGGGGGGGGGGCTTGAAAAGTGTGACACAGCGTGACAGGGGGGTGGGGGAGGGGTGTCAAATTATCCCATTTTTAGCGTGACGTCCTTTATGCACAGCCCCAAAGAAAAAGTGATAAAATATTGGAAAGTATTTGAAAAAATATTTGGAAACAAGCAAAATAAGTTAGTAAAATGACAATGTCTTACAATTCAAGGCAGATTTCTTTAAAAATTATAAAAAAATGTTGGTCCAATGACCATGCAAAATTTTAAGTTTATCTGTCAAACGGTTCCGTTTTTCATTTTCAGCCAATCACAGGATCTCGTTCAAAAACTATAAATTGTGATCTCTTTTATGACGTTATTAGTGTGTGTTTTAGTTTTATCAAAATACCAGAATAGCAGAGCATAATATCGTAATATAATAACTATGTGAACAATTTAAAAATCTATTTTTTGAATCGATAGATTTGTACAAGAACTTATTTTCAAGCAGACTGATCCAAATATTATCAGGAAAAAATGAAAACAATACCATCGTCGGCTATTTTAAAATAAAGACACTGAAATCTAAGTAATTTTCCTTAACCTCGTGTGTAAAATATTTCCTTATATTATGAAGATATTTTTGTAACTCAATAAGTCGAGAGTTGCAAGTGACATGGCATTTTATAAACGTCACATTTCATCATTAAATTCATCACATTTTCATCTTTAAATAGTTGAAATCTTGGAAAAAAGAGTTAATTTTAATAAAAATATTTTCGGCAATGCATTCAATCTTGCACGCACCATGGCCAGAACCCTGGATCCACTTGAATATTGCTTGATGTATCTTTTAACTTGTAGACAGCCTTGCAGTGCTGAGAACCGCTTTGTGTTTCTAATAATAATATTTAAACTTTGCTTACATAACTGACGCGCCTATTAGTTAACGCCTTGTTTTTGTCGTTCTTCTGTGTACATTATAGCCTAGGATGTTCAGGCGTAAGGACTAACGCTAATTTATCTCACTTGAATCATCTTGGATGTATAGACAGGAATATTTGATTTCTGGCCTATACTTCTATACTATTTATATGCTCGAAGCGCCAGTATGTTTTGATTTTAGAAATAAAGTTTTGACTTGGCCCATTTTTCGATACACAATTCTTTTAAGTACTGAATTTTTAGATTTCTTCTATATTTTTTTTAGTTGAAAAGACTTTACTGGTATTTTTACACGGAGCTTTTTTATGGGGTGTTAATTTACTTCACTTGAAGACATAGACTAATTAGTTAAAGTTGGCTGTATATTTTTCAATGGCAATATTAGTTCACATCTGCAGATATTATTTT
Source organism: Leuctra nigra (assembly GCA_934045905.1). Lineage (NCBI taxonomy): Eukaryota > Metazoa > Arthropoda > Insecta > Plecoptera > Leuctridae > Leuctra > Leuctra nigra. Next base: position 11,395,315 of record OW203770.1, read on the forward strand.
ACTTCGTTTATTTATCCAGTCACCTTTGATTTTCCTAAATGTGCTGGGTTTTTGGATATTTGGAAAAAATTGGCTAAATACGTTATTTTGTATTACTCTTTTTTTCTTCCGTTTTTTTTTTAAATTGTGTTATTTTGTGGTTTTTGAAAGCGTTTATAGTTGTTTATCTAATATTGTGATACACTAGGAAAGCACACTTATTTGTAAAATGATTAAATTTAATTCTATATTTCACGCTACTAATCTATTTGAACTATCGATTGTTGCACCCAAAATATTGTTGTTAGTACTTACTATACGTTTTTGATTAATAACATATTAATAACATATCTCTTCCAATTTATTTTATTTATTATCATTACATACAAGCTTATAACTCTCAAGAATAATTCGTCACTAAAGAAATAACATAAATTTCAACATGTTTAAAATTTGATTTAATTGCTTCTTTTAAATGTTAACAGTTGCAGATCAGAGATCATGTCAACCAAACTCATGTCTCCGAGCCAATAGAGCGTAGCATTGAAGATAAATAAGGAGAGACAAGACTTGACACTTTTATTAACCCCGAACAAAGAATTAAAATTATTGGAAGTAACTGACTTATCATAATTCCATCCCATCACAATCCAGAGGTTAACACTTTTAATTTTATAATTTCCCATAGACAGTGAAAATTAAAATTGTATTCGGTATAGACAAGTTGTACTTCTACTGTAAATAATAAGGGCCATTATTACCATTAGTATAAGCTTCAGTTAAAGTAAAGTGTAACAATTAAGCTCCACTTAAGAGGGCTGAGTAGTGAGCGTGGCCTTGAAACGTTTTTTAATCGATTTTTATCATCTTTTACCAATGTTAACAAAATAAGGCTTTACGCGTCTTCAGAACTGGTCAATGAAAATAATTTCATAGTTTGGAATAAGTTATTAGTTTTTTTTGGCCAACAGATGTTTAGTGCCATAATTTTACTAATTTTCGGGCACTAAACATCTCTAGGATAAAGTAAATCTAATAAACCATTACAAGCTATGTAATTATTTTCATAGAACAGTTCTGAAGACGCGTACAAAGCTTTATTTTGTTAACAATGACATTGGTAAAAGTTATTGATAAAAATCGATTAAATAACTCCTCAAGGTCAAACTCACTACCCAGCCGTCTTAAGGAAATTTGGTGTAGCAATTAATTCCTGAGCTTATTTCCTCATAGCTTAAATTAACCTCAGGTTACATTAACTGCATTTTATTTATTAATGATAATACCGGCCCTAAAACTATTACATTGTTAAACACATTTAGAAACACTGAAGAGAAATACTGTGCCCCAGAGGTAAAAGGCCGGAGGTCCATTTCCATGATTCTTGAGGTGAGCTCATAAAAGCCACTCTGTAATTGTGACATGAGTGCTTCAATATAACTTATTTGTTGACATCAGTCAAATGGCAATTGATAGAACAATTGATTACAACATTCCAAAAGTGTGCAATGAAAATCGCGCTTGGCCTTCCGGCTTTTTACCTCTGAGTTACAGATCCTAAAGTCAACATTTAAAGTTTTCCTATTGAAGGAGCCTCGGGTATTTTTTGGACCACAAAGATATACTGATGTAGTCAACGAAGTTATGGTAAGTTCATCTTGACACTTCTTCATTGAATGAACATCCACTGACTATAATAATGACAAAGATGTTACAACAATGATGCAAACCAAGATATTTCCTCTATCCGAGAACAGATACTTGCCCACTTGCTTTTGTCGACTGCTATTACTCAATGTAGGAATTTGCACAATTCACATTTGTATTACACTTTGTATTTTTCACTGCATTTATTTCCTCCATTTTCATGCAGAGATTGAAATTAAAAAGTATTCGCCTATACCCATGGAATGGGATATAACTCATTTATTTAAAGAAGATTGCAACGTTGTCAGAGTGTCTATACAAATTATTTGTATAATCAGATCTTTCTAATAAGTTTGATATTTAATATTATGTTGTATGTGTTCTACTGTCTGGTGTGAGGTCACATAGCTATTCTGGCTGGCGCAGTCATGGTAATGAAACAAATAATTCACATATTGAACCTTGCATTAGCCTTGCTTCTAGCTCTGCTAACAGCTATGTGGTGTCATCAGGGCGATACATTTTGAGCTCTGATTGCAATAAAACACTGACAAGTGTACTTTTTTTTATGAACTGACGAAAATTAATATGAATTGCAATTCCAATCTCTTAAGAACGTACTTTCTTGCAATGATGTGAGCTTCCTTGCGTCTGTGCAGGTTTGGACGAATGCAAGGGAGCAAAGTATCTTCCAACGGGATGAGCGTAAATGACAGTGTATTGTAACTTGCAACTTGGCAGCAATAAAGAGAGTAAGTACTTGTTGAAGGGTACATGTAACGCCACTTATAGTTGTCGAACAGATATTGGGTTTGTAACGGAATTTCTTGGAATTGGAATTTGTACGAACAATAACAATGCCATTTTGGTAGTAAGAATGATGAACTGGTACGTATCTGATAAAGGATAAACGATTGATGTGTCTTATGGTAAATTACTTCCTTGGGAAATGATTGTAGAGTATGGGGCGGTTTGAAAGAACGTATCTATGTGGAGAGGAGACTGGTTCTTAGTGTAGACGACTATAACTTGTTAGGAAGAGGATGGAGGGATATACTGATGTTTGTGCAGGAGGTGATGTATTACACAGTTAGTACGTAGACTAGGTATGTGTTAAGGTAAATGGAAGTGCTAGGAGGTTATGTTTTGGGAGATTGTATGGAGCATTTAGTGCGTTGTGCCAGGAGGTGAAGGTAGACGGGAGCAGAGTTTGTGCTAGGTTATGGAAGTGGTAGGAGGTTATGTTTTGGGACCTTGTATGGAACATATAGTGCGTTGTGCCAGGAGGTGAAGGTAGACGGGAGCAGAGTTTGTGCTGGGTGAATGGAAGTGCTAGGAGGTTATGTTTTGGGAGATTGTATGGAGCATTTAGTGCGTTGTGCCAGGAGGTGAAGGTAGACGGGAGCAGAGTTTGTGCTGGGTAAATGGAAGTGCTAGGAGGTTGTGTATTGGGTGATTGTATGGAGCATTTAGTGCGTTGTGCCAGGAGGTGAAGGTAGACGGGAGCAGAGTTTGTGCTAGGTTAATGGAAGTGATAGGAGGTTGTGTATTGGGAGATTGTATGGAACATTTAGTGCGTTGTGCCAGGAGGTGAAGGTAGACGGGAGCAGAGTTTGTGCTAGGTGAATGGAAGTGCTAGGAGGTTATGTTTTGGGACCTTGTATGGAACATTTAGTGCGTTGTGCCAGGAGGTGAAGGTAGACGGGAGCAGAGTTTGTGCTAGGTGAATGGAAGTGCTAGGAGGTTATGTTTTGGGAGATTGTATGGAGCATTTAGTGCGTTGTGCCAGGAGGTGAAGGTAGACGGTGCAGAGTTTGTGCTAGGTTAATTAAAGTGCTAGGAGGTTATGTTTTGGGAGATTGTATGGAACATTTAGTGCGTTGTGCCAGGAGGTGAAGGTAGACGGGAGCAGAGTTTGTGCTAGGTGAATGGAAGTGCTAGGAGGTTATGTTTTGGGAGATTGTATGGAGCATTTAGTGCGTTGTGCCAGGAGGTGAAGGTAGACGGGAGCAGAGTTTGTGCTAGGTGAATGGAAGTGCTAGGAGGTTATGTTTTGGGAGATTGTATGGAGCATTTAGTGCGTTGTGCCAGGAGGTGAAGGTAGACGGTGCAGAGTTTGTGCTAGGTTAATTAAAGTGCTAGGAGGTTATGTTTTGGGAGATTGTATGGAGCATTTAGTGCGTTGTGCCAGGAGGTGAAGGTAGACGGGAGCAGAGTTTGTGCTAGGTGAATGGAAGTGCTAGGAGGTTATGTTTTGGGAGATTGTATGGAACATTTAGTGCGTTGTGCCAGGAGGTGAAGGTAGACGGGAGCAGAGTTTGTGCTAGGTGAATGGAAGTGCTAGGAGGTTATGTTTTGGGAGATTGTATGGAGCATTTAGTGCGTTGTGCCAGGAGGTGAAGGTAGACGGGAGCAGAGTTTGTGCTAGGTGAATGGAAGTGCTAGGAGGTTATGTTTTGGGAGATTGTATGGAACATTTAGTGCGTTGTGCCAGGAGGTGAAGGTAGACGGGAGCAGAGTTTGTGCTAGGTGAATGGAAGTGCTAGGAGGTTATGTTTTGGGAGATTGTATGGAGCATTTAGTGCGTTGTGCCAGGAGGTGAAGGTAGACGGTGCAGAGTTTGTGCTAGGTTAATTAAAGTGCTAGGAGGTTATGTTTTGGGAGATTGTATGGAACATTTAGTGCGTTGTGCCAGGAGGTGAAGGTAGACGGGAGCAGAGTTTGTGCTAGGTGAATGGAAGTGCTAGGAGGTTATGTTTTGGGAGATTGTATGGAGCATTTAGTGCGTTGTGCCAGGAGGTGAAGGTAGACGGGAGCAGAGTTTGTGCTAGGTGAATGGAAGTGCTAGGAGGTTATGTTTTGGGAGATTGTATGGAGCATTTAGTGCGTTGTGCCAGGAGGTGAAGGTAGACGGTGCAGAGTTTGTGCTAGGTTAATTAAAGTGCTAGGAGGTTATGTTTTGGGAGATTGTATGGAGCATTTAGTGCGTTGTGCCAGGAGGTGAAGGTAGACGGGAGCAGAGTTTGTGCTAGGTGAATGGAAGTGCTAGGAGGTTATGTTTTGGGAGATTGTATGGAACATTTAGTGCGTTGTGCCAGGAGGTGAAGGTAGACGGGAGCAGAGTTTGTGCTAGGTGAATGGAAGTGCTAGGAGGTTATGTTTTGGGAGATTGTATGGAGCATTTAGTGCGTTGTGCCAGGAGGTGAAGGTAGACGGGAGCAGAGTTTGTGCTAGGTGAATGGAAGTGCTAGGAGGTTATGTTTTGGGAGATTGTATGGAACATTTAGTGCGTTGTGCCAGGAGGTGAAGGTAGACGGGAGCAGAGTTTGTGCTAGGTGAATGGAAGTGCTAGGAGGTTATGTTTTGGGAGATTGTATGGAGCATTTAGTGCGTTGTGCCAGGAGGTGAAGGTAGACGGTGCAGAGTTTGTGCTAGGTTAATTAAAGTGCTAGGAGGTTATGTTTTGGGAGATTGTATGGAACATTTAGTGCGTTGTGCCAGGAGGTGAAGGTAGACGGGAGCAGAGTTTGTGCTGGGTAAATGGAAGTGGTGAAGGTTATGTATTGGGAGATGTATGGAACATGGCCGGGAGGTTGTATCAGGAGATCAGCAAGGTGTGGAGGTCTGGACTAAGGGCGTATCGAGCTACTGGTTGGCGGAAGGCGACGACGGCGACACGCCGCGGCGACGCTGCAACTGCGGCGACTTCCTCGGCGTCTCGTGCTCGGGCGACGGCGACCCGCTGCCTCGGCGCGTGTTCAGACGCACGCGCGTGTCCAAGTGTCGGAACCTGCGACACGCGTGGTGTTAGACCTGTGTGGGGCAATGGGCTACACGCATGGGGCTACACGCATGGGGCTTCACGCATGGGGCTACACGCATGGGGCTCACGCATTGGGCTTCACGCATGGGGCTTCACGCATGGGGATACACGCATGGGGCTTCACGCATGGGGCTACACGTAGGGGGCTACACTCATGCCAGTGTGGAGACATACAGATTCGTTCTGGTATGTTCCAACCAAGACGATATTTGAACAATGTACTACTTTATTTTCGGAGTTGACAAGCCATACCAAGGCCGCCATGTGAGTAGCGGATGCATTTGATTTGAGTTGAGGGCTGGGTAGTGCGTTTGACCTTCAATAGTTTTTTAATCGATTGTTATCACTATCTTTTTCCAATGTAATTGTTAACCAAATAAGGCTTCGTACGACTATTCAGAACAGTTCAATGAAAATAATTGCATAAGTTATTAGTTTTATTTTGTCCAGCAGATGTTTAGTACCATAATTTTACTTATTTTCGAGCACTAAACATCTGTAGGACAAAGTAAATCTAATAAACCATTACAAGCTATGGAATTATTTTCATTGAACTGTTCTGAATAGTCATACAAAGCCTTATTTTGTTAACAATTACATTGGTAAAAGATATTGATAAAAATCGATTAAAAAACTCTTCGAGGTCAAACGCACTACCCAGCCGTCTTAAGATGGTGTTTTGGTCACAGGTATGTAAGTAACATCTAGCTGAGGTAATTCTGTCAATCGTTCATCGGATCTGTCATAAATCTCTACGAACTATCTTGAGCTGGACCTGTTCAGTCTCACCTGACTGGCATTTCATTGCCCTCGTCGAACACTCCTTGGAAGAGGAAGGCGAGCGGCCAGCTGATCCAGGAAGCACTGGAATCACAAACATTCTCGTCAGTTCGTCAGCAGTTGGTCAGTTTATCACATCTCCGTCTGCATTTGGGAACAATATTTCTTCAATACAAACATTACCCGGTCTAGAAGTGAGTTGTAGTAATTAAAACAAAATGTGTACCCATGATAATTTTTATTATCAAATTACCATTTTTATTACCAAAAATTGGGTGTTACCAAATTACCAAATTCAAATATGAATTTGACAAAATGTGAAATCATAGTAAGCATAAGAATGTATTTATGATGCAGCTTTTCAAGCCTGGGAAAGGGTTCCTTTTGGTAACCGTCTTTTGGTAAAGTTATGGTAAAAACATAGGATTTCCCATATAAATTGGCTGTTGGACATACACATCTGAAAGAGCAAGATAATACCTAAAAATAAACTATTGATCAATACACTATACAATACATTAAATATACTATACACTTCGTACACATTGACAAATAATTATTTCGCCTCAGTGAATTGTGCAACATGCCATTCTCAAGAAACCAGTGCGTGCTGCGAGTAATTCGGGAACTATTTGCGTATCAACCCATCTAATGACTACGGGGTCCACATGAGTACAAAACGGAAATCTTTACCGGCTTTTCGTTCAAATCAGACCAATGTGATGACTAGGGACCGGAGTAGGTAAATGAAAATCACAAGGAAATCATTATCAACGCCATGTATCTGTATAATGTCAGTGACACGATCGCTTCGGTGCACCAATTGAACATTCAACCTGTGCAAATGTAAAACAAAATAATATTGAAAGGTGCTTTAAGAACCAAAGTAATGTGGAACGTACTCCGCCGCGCCGGTATGAGACGTGCTACTCCGCGTGAACTGGCGTCGCCTCTTGACGGCGTCCTCCGCGCTGTTCACTCGTGGCTGCAACCTGGAACTATGTCTCGATCATTAGTACGGGCCTGCGACATTGTGAGTCGTGCTACTCCGCGTGAACTGGCGGCGCCTCTTGACGGCGTCCTCCGCGCTGTTCACTCGTGGCTGCAACCTGGAACTATGTCTCGATCATTAGTACGGGCCTGCGACATTGTGAGTCGTGCTACTCCTCGTGAACTGGCGTCGCCTCTTGACGGCGTCCTCCGCGCTGTTCACTCGTGGCTGCAACCTGGAACTATGTCTCGATCATTAGTACGGGCCTGCGACATTGTGAGTCGTGCTACTCCGCGTGAACTGGCGGCGCCTCTTGACGGCGTCCTCCGCGCTGTTCACTCGTGGCTGCAACCTGGAACTATGTCTCGATCATTAGTACGGGCCTGCGACATTGTGAGTCGTGCTACTCCGCGTGAACTGGCGGCGCCTCTTGACGGCGTCCTCCGCGCTGTTCACTCGTGGCTGCAACCTGGAACTATGTCTCGATCATTAGTACGGGCCTGCGACATTGTGAGTCGTGCTACTCCGCGTGAACTGGCGTCGCCTCTTGACGGCGTCCTCCGCGCTGTTCACTCGTGGCTGCAACCTGGAACTATGTCTCGATCATTAGTACGGGCCTGCGACATTGTGAGTCGTGCTACTCCGCGTGAACTGGCGTCGCCTCTTGACGGCGTCCTCCGCGCTGTTCACTCGTGGCTGCAACCTGGAACTATGTCTCGATCATTAGTACGGGCCTGCGACATTGTGAGTCGTGCTACTCCGCGTGAACTGGCGGCGCCTCTTGACGGCGTCCTCCGCGCCGTTCACTCGTGGCTGCAACCTGGAACTATGTCTCGATCATTAGTACGGGCCTGCGACATTGTGAGTCGTGCTACTCCGCGTGAACTGGCGGCGCCTCTTGACGGCGTCCTCCGCGCTGTTCACTCGTGGCTGCAACCTGGAACTATGTCTCGATCATTAGTACGGGCCTGCGACATTGTGAGTCGTGCTACTCCTCGTGAACTGGCGTCGCCTCTTGACGGCGTCCTCCGCGCTGTTCACTCGTGGCTGCAACCTGGAACTATGTCTCGATCATTAGTACGGGCCTGCGACATTGTGAGTCGTGCTACTCCGCGTGAACTGGCGGCGCCTCTTGACGGCGTCCTCCGCGCCGTTCACTCGTGGCTGCAACCTGGAACTATGTCTCGATCATTAGTACGGGCCTGCGACATTGTGAGTCGTGCTACTCCGCGTGAACTGGCGTCGCCTCTTGACGGCGTCCTCCGCGCTGTTCACTCGTGGCTGCAACCTGGAACTATGTCTCGATCATTAGTACGGGCCTGCGACATTGTGAGTCGTGCTACTCCGCGTGAACTGGCGGCGCCTCTTGACGGCGCCCTTCGCGCTGTTCACTCGTGGCTGCAACCTGGAACTATGTCTCGATCATTAGTACGGGCCTGCGACATTGTGAGTCGTGCTACTCCGCGTGAACTGGCGTCGCCTCTTGACGGCGTCCTCCGCGCTGTTCACTCGTGGCTGCAACCTGGAACTATATCTCGATCATTAGTATGGGCCTGCGACATTGTGATTCGTGCTACTCTGCGTGAACTGGCGTCGCCTCTTGACGGCGTCCTCCGCGCTGTTCACTCGTGGCTGCAACCTGGAACTATGTCTCGATCATTAGTACGGGCCTGCGACATTGTGAGTCGTGCTACTCCGCGTGAACTGGCGGCGCCTCTTGACGGCGTCCTCCGCGCCGTTCACTCGTGGCTGCAACCTGGAACTATGTCTCGATCATTAGTACGGGCCTGCGACATTGTGAGTCGTGCTACTCCGCGTGAACTGGCGTCGCCTCTTGACGGCGTCCTCCGCGCTGTTCACTCGTGGCTGCAACCTGGAACTATGTCTCGATCATTAGTACGGGCCTGCGACATTGTGAGTCGTGCTACTCCGCGTGAACTGGCGGCGCCTCTTGACGGCGCCCTTCGCGCTGTTCACTCGTGGCTGCAACCTGGAACTATGTCTCGATCATTAGTACGGGCCTGCGACATTGTGAGTCGTGCTACTCCGCGTGAACTGGCGTCGCCTCTTGACGGCGTCCTCCGCGCTGTTCACTCGTGGCTGCAACCTGGAACTATATCTCGATCATTAGTATGGGCCTGCGACATTGTGATTCGTGCTACTCTGCGTGAACTGGCGTCGCCTCTTGACGGCGTCCTCCGCGCTGTTCACTCGTGGCTGCAACCTGGAACTATGTCTCGATCATTAGTACGGGCCTGCGACGTCGTTGTGGAGGCGCTGCACATACATTGCAGGAAGCTCTGACTCGAGTGTCTTCATGGGAAGGATCAGCTAATCGTATTTTCAAGATTGTGACCGTCTAGTTTAAGATGGACAGAGTTGTAAAGAATTTATTGTTTTTAAAAGCATGGATGGACAACTTATTTGATATGTTATCTCCTAGAAATTAAATGAGCTGTTTTCAATTTCAGAATGCAATCATATTCAGCCGCTCATAACTTCTAGAAGATAACATATTTAAAAAAGTGGTCAACCCATAGTCGAAGGATCAGTGAGATTCAAAATTGTAATGCTTACAAAATAGCAATACATTCTCGAAAACTTTATCTCTTCAACATTTTGTCTCTTCAACGAGACGGTCACAATCTTGAAAATGGCGGACATGGAACTTGCGGTGGTCTTGGAACCAACTCTCTCTACTCTCACTACTCTCTCTACTCGGCGTAACCGTCGACGCGGTCCTCGAGCGTCGCGAAGAGCTAGGGAACACCAAAGTGACTAGCTTTCCGTCAACCGTGACTAGCTTTCCGTGACTAGCTTTCATTGTCAAGGTCACGAGGTTTTGGTTGGTAAGCCCGCGGAACTGTCAAATGCGTTTTTGAGTTTACTTTACACGAACAGAATTTGAGAATATCAAGGTCAAACATTTCAAGCTCACTCTATAGTCTATACTGAATAACGACACACTCTGGAGTACATTTAACATTGTGACCTGTGGTACGATCTTAAAGTGTTGAATACGAAATTGTCGTATATGTACAATAATCTTATTTAACACTTTGACTTCATACAAGAGATCGTAACTCGTAATATACTCCAGTGTGTGGCATTATTTATAGTTTAATTTGCTTGAAATGTGCGTAAAATATTAATTAGTGTGACGATAAACCTAAAACACTTCGAAGAACCGCGCGCGTCCCGTTACCTGTTACATTAGAGGCGAGATTAGCGGGTTCGTGACTCACATGGGTGCCTTGATGGTGGGGCCGTTGTCGACGACGGTCTCCTCGTCGCCGTCGTCGGTGAGCGTGCGGTGTCGGGCGCTGGGCAGGGTCTGCGCGATCTTGGGATTGTACATCTTGGGGTCGCTGACCATGCGCACGAAGAAGGAGCGCTTGTAGGCGAGTGTCTCCTTCTTCTTTCTGTCCACCATCTCGAACACTTCGTCGGCGACCTGCGGGAAACATGGCGTTGCTTTCAGGTGGTGCAAGCGCGAGCGATTTTGATGCTTTTTGTAGGCACTTTTGTTTTGGATACGATTGGAGACAAAATGGGTTGGCGAAATGATTTTAAATTTTAAACATGATTAGATAAAGGACACAAGGGTTATCACTTGGTACATGTTTAATTTTTTGCTTCGTTTAAGTTAATTAGTTAATAAATGGGTTATTTTTGGTGAAAAAATTAGCTATTTTCTTGTATGGCTGGGTGCCGTATCAAATTTAATTTAAAAATGTGCCAAGTAACAACCACTAAGTTCATCTTTGAAGAACACACTTCAAAAATTTGAGATCAATTTGTTTACGGGTTTTGCCTCCAATCGTATCCAAAATTTCATCGTTTTGCGCGGTTTTGTTGAACCGCGGCGCCTAATTAACAAGGCACAAAGCTAAAATAAGAATCCAATCAGACTGATCATATGTGGACATCCTTTCAAAAGTTACACAACTTATGAAACAATTATTCTCTCTCAATTTGCTCCAACGGCCGAGCGACTCACATTTTGTGGACGCGTTTCGGCATGCTTCTTTGTTTGGGACTTGCAACTCTCTCGTCGATGTATAATGATAAAGCGCGCCGCCTCGTGGATGTTTTAGAACAATTGAATAATATACCATTTTAAATATTATCTAGGTGGCGCTGCTTTCTAAGAAAATTCATATGCAGTATTATTTCCAGACACCATAGTACCTGTTTTACCTATTGTTGAAACAGGGACTAAGGTGTCAGGAAATCAAACTGCATATGAATTTTCTTAGGCCGGGTAGGACCAACTCTGGATTAAGTTAACTCTCGATGATAAGTGGAAATTAGTGAATCTTATTGGCTATGGAATTCGCGCCAACATGTTTCATTGGTTAACCCTCGAGAGTTAACTTAATCCAGAGTTGGTCCTACCCGGCCTTAGAAAGCAGAGCCACCGAGATAATATTTAAAATGGTGCAATATTTAAAATATTTAAAATACGAAATTAACACACATACAGGTTTTCAAACAACATTAACCAAACAACTTGATATCGAAGTCTTAAAAAACGGTCATAAACCCACTAGAGACAATAGACCATTTTAAATATTATCTCGGTGGCTCGGCATTCTAAGAAAAAAAATCATATGCAGTATTATTTCCAGACACCTTAGTCCCTGTTTTACCTATTGTTGAAACAGGGACTAAGGTGTCCGGAAATAATACTGCTCATGATTTTTTTTCTTAGAATGCCGAGCCACCGAGATAATATTTAAAATGGTCTATTGTCTCTAGTGGGTTTATGACCGTTTTTTAAGACTTCGATATCAAGTTGTTTGGTTAATGTTGTTTGAAAACCTGTATGAGTGTTATTTTATGAGTTTATCTGCTCCTATGTTACTTTAAAGGTAATATTTCTTTTGTTTGTTCCAGCTTGCTGTGTACGTCGATGAACATCGGACTACGATTTGTGAAAGCAAAGATTTCATCAAACACCGAGTCGAACAGATACGAGGTAAGAACATTTATTTCTCGCGGATATCTTCTCAAGCTTGAATGTGTCGGCGTTACATTCATTCCCAGTCATTCGTTGTGACGAATAGGTACATACGTGATACGATTGTATCTATAGGCTCTAGCACAAATGACAAACTTCAACCGAGACCCTGAATTGCCAGAACTCCCAGAACTGTTAGGCTGCAAGCACACGGGGCGTTTTTTCATGCCCAGACGCGGCGTGGAAAAAACACGTAACGTTTTTCTTGGTCAAACACACGGGGCGTGCAAGACGCGATGGTTTTAGCAGCTGTCAAGGTCATGCTGTGTCAGCTGTACAAAAACGTCGCGTGAAATAAACGTCCGTGTGTTTGCTCTCATTTGAATCAATGTGTTTCATTTTAACGACTTCCGGGGTGGTCATGGAAAAAAACGCCGCGTTTAAAAACCGCCTCGTGTGTTTGCAGTCTTAACATCTGAAAGACTTCGATTCTTAGAAGTTGCAACTTTCAAATGTTGATAATTCGTATTATTTTGTGTTGGTTACATTTTATTGATGAAACTTGATCCTGAGATTTTTGTCTTTGTTTTAAGTTTTTTGAGCGAGCGTAGCGAGCGTCTCCTTTCGGCTCATTTGGCACGGACCTCTGTTTTTTTGTTTTTGTTTTTGTGTTTTTTTCTGTTGGGTGAGGCTGTACAGGTCAGAGTTTTTCTTCGATCGATCTGAAATTTTGCACACATGTAGAGACAACCTTTTCTGTTTGCAGGCCCCAAATTTTTTTAAAATCCATTCATTGGTTAAAATTGAAATAAACATCTCCTGATAGGTTGAAAAATGAAAATGGTATTCGATAAATCTGATCAAATTCATATTTTGGCTATACAGGTCAGAGTTTTACTTTGATCTAGCTGAAATTTTGCACACATGTAAAACCAACCTTCTCTGTTTGCAGACCATAATTTTTTTGAAATCCATTAATTGGTTAAAATTTAAATAAATATCTCCTGATAGGCTGAAAAATGAAAACGGTCTTCGATAATTCAGATCAAACTCATATTTTGCATGATCATTAAGACCAACATTGTCTCTTATTTTACAAAATTTCATCCCAATCAGTTAAGAACGTATGAACTTATTAACATTTTTAATATCTGTCAGTAATGAAGTATCAAAATGAATGTTTTCCAGTGCCAATTGGATTGAATCTGATTTGTTTTATTTTAACCAGGGTTCTTAGATGCTTAGATGTTATTTTCAAGTTTCAATGAAAAGCATAATAATATGTTGTGTTGATTGAGTTATCATATTTCAATTCAATATGGATGTATATGTTTTCTGTGCTTGTGTACGCATTTCCGGTTCGAGAATTTGCATGTCCCCGTGCTCGCTCACCAACGCGTTACACTGAGCGTTTTCCTAGTAATGAAATTATCACTATGGCAAATAGTCGATCGAAGAAAATGCATCACAAATTTACGTTTTTTGTCCCTCCAATGTTAAAGCATTGGGTGCGTATAGCCGAACTTTAACCGTGCATATATAATCTGTAATAAAATCGGTTATGTAAACTTAATTGTAAATTACATTACTCTAGCAAAGTGGCATTCACTGAGACAGACCACCATCAGTTTCTATTTTCGGATGTACATTTGTGAGTTCGCTAGATGCCTATTATAGTGACAACAACCTATAGTTGAATAGTCTCGGTCAACATCTTGCACCTTGAGGCACTCTTATCTGCTGCTAGGTGGTGGCCGCAGCAAGTCAGTAGTCACTTCCTGTTCTCGCCTTTTGGACACACACTTGTACAGATTGTTAAGTGGGACACGTCTGTTTGCACGAGAGGAGGTGTCGTACGTACGACTCAACTAGTACATTTCAATGTCTATGTGCGAAATTAAGTTATTGATTGAATGTCTGACGATCATGCATGCATCCACGTGTACGGTTAACAGAAAATATTTTAATGGTTGATTATCATAATATCAATAATACCAATAATACCAAAACATAATAACATCAGAGTCAAATAATATCAATAATTTCAATAAATTGCAACATATGAATGGCATTTTATATTTTTCTATCATCGACATACGTCACGTATGTGACTTCTTACCTGATCTTTCTCCAAACCGAACTTCTCGATCAATTCAGCGGAAATCTCGGTTATAACTTTCCAAGCGTAATCTGAAACGAGAAGAATATTTAACATTACTTTTGTTCACTTCAATCTCTGTACTGAACTTTTCAAGCTGGCACTTGACCCCAAGAGCATTGCGTAACTTTGGAATTCATCTAAAAAGTTGGTTATATCAATTGTTCTTTGTCCACTTGAACGTGTATAGATTAAATAACTTTTGACCGTAGAATTTCTTTTCTCTCTGGCGACAGTGTAATAGTTGTATACCTCTATGGTTGTAACTTGTATACGCTGTTGTATATTAATGAAGTTAAATATTTTATTAAGCGTGTTACTAGAACCTTCACGAAACATTTTGAAATGTGAAGTGGGGCCGTGAAAGATGACAATTCGTTTTACACTTATATTAGGTACTTAGGACACTGTAATTAGATTTTTATGATGTTTTTAGTTAGAATATATGCTATTCTACATTACAGTTATTATTACACCTTCCATCACCTTCAATATTCACAAATACATCACTTATTATGCGTTTTAAACATTGATGACATGTCACATAGAACTTGAACTCATTACAGTCTTTAAATGAGTTTTAATGAGTTTAAATGACCAATTTAGGTATTAATATCCTTTGGTAGTCTGTTGTACTCTCAAATACATTTAAAAATTTAAATTACAGTGTTCTAGGTGTATAATATCATTGAAAAACGAATTGTCATCTTTCTCGGCCTTTCACAGTTGCCAACATTTTGTCTCTCATCTGTTTTTGTTTATTGATCTTTTATGTGTACTGTTTTTGGCGACAATACGAGAGTTGGAAATGATGATGGCAAGAGTCAATGAATCTCGGCAAGAGTGCAGAAATGTAGTTTGTTTTGTCGGTAGTCTCAGAGGAAAATAACCTGACACGTGGTAGTGTCAAAAAAGCCGTTACGATTGGTACTCGAAACAGAAGAGATTAAAACTATGCAATTCGGAGTAAAATAAGTCATGCTATGTTTACATCTATCTATCCCATAATTCTATACAGTTCGTAATAGAAAATTGGACATATACAAAATTAGAGTTCATATTTCAAAAATTAGGGGTGATGATTAAGTTCTACTAAAATAATTGCATACCAGATAATTTAAAAATTATTGTTAACGAAGAATTAAAACGCTCGATTGAAATATGACATGCAAATAAAATAATTATGTGTCGATGTTTGATAGTTACGGTATTTTGAAAGAAAAAAAGAAAGAAAGAAAGAAAGAAAGTAGTTTTCAATTTTGTTCTTTCATTTTTGTATTTGGTAGGTATTGGTCAAAAGCTTTCTGACGTTGACTCTTGTCATTGCTTTCTGATGAAATCTCATGTAATGAACACACTCACGGATACAATGGGAACGCTTTCTATTTCAATTTATTCCGCAAAGGAGTGATGCCGATGCGTGGGTAGGAAGGATCGTTGAACTGGTTGTGATATTGATACACAATCCCTCGAAAAATTAAATACTTCTTGTTTCCTTTTTCTGATATAAATTGAATTGTCTTCCCCATGTTATCGTATGGTAGCCAAATAAATTGTGCAAATTTTTAAGCTATAACGTAGTAAGTTATTTTGTACGATTCGAGTTGAACAAAACATTTTTTTATATCGTATAGACATATGGACATACTATAAGGACAAAATTGTAAACAATATCAAGATGTGCTACCTTAAAAGTTAGACACCAAATTCAAAATGAGTTTCCTATACCTCCCATGTTTAAGTTTTCTTCATTCTCTGATGACATTAAATTGAATATTCCATTGTCCGTTTTGGACCAAATTTGCAAGTTAGAGGAATTATGAGACTTTAAACTTCAGTTGACATGCTGGAAAGAGTTTTTTGAAATTGTAAATTTAAAAAATTATGTATTTGGCTATATCGAGCGATGGATCTACCCAAGTCCCGTCCTCAATTCGTTCCGCATCTTACCGACATCCTCCGTGGTGGCTTGCTGTGCGACTGCGCAGAAGCGGATGACGTACTTCTCGTTGACCGAGGCGGGCACCATGTGGATCTTGCCGGACTCGTTGATCGTCGTCATCAGCTTCTGGTTGATCTGGTCGGAACCGCGCAGGCGGAAACACACGAGTCCCAGCTGCAGGCCACGAACACACCCGAACACGAGGATGAGGACACAGATTCATCGCGAGCCATTCGGACAGATATTACTCACCACTTAGGCGTTTGAGTTCTTCGAGGAGATCGGAAGCTCTCGATTAGATTATTATGGTTTAACGGCGCGTCAACGACGAGGTTATATAGCGCACATTAATTTATATTTTAAACTTTGTTGATCATAAGTGGAGGACATGGGGAGGGGTCGACCTAACAGGCCCGATCCGGGGGAGTCTGAAACTGGTGGGAAAGCCAGTTCAGAATGGGGGCAGACCGGGGGAGGGGGCTTCCGGCCTGTGGAACCCGAATTCAGTGGGAGGGAGGAGGCTGGCCCGAGAGCCCACGAATTTGGGTAGGGCATGGGTCTAGGTCGACCCTGGACTGCACTTAGTTGGGACCAAACTCGTAATGTGAGGCGGCCCCTCGGAAGATTTTTAGTGATTATGTTCATGCCATACTTATCACACGTTGTGTGTAAACTCTTTTCGACCTGATTTTTTTTTACATCTTCAATTCATTACTGACAGCAGATAATTTACTGTGCGGGCTCTAGAAAATTTAATTTTTTCAGTCAATGATGTAATTTTCCTAACATGAATAACATATGGAAGAACGTATGTTGGTGTCATACAAGTGAGGAACAAAGAAAGCGGATACAAACTGCTTGATGCGTTGTCTTTGTTCTCTCTCCGACTTGGTACTTGGTAACAGTCTACTCACCTTGACGTCGTTGCACACCTCGAACCTCGCGTCGCGTCTGACGAGCTCCTCGAACTGCTTGGCGAGGGCGATGTGGTGTCGGATGTACTCCTGGAGGCCCTGGATGCCGTAGCTCCGCAGCACGAACCAGAGCTTGAGGGAGCGGAAGCGGCGGGAGAGCGGCACGCCCCAATGTCTGCACAACAGGGTTGATGCATTACACGAGACAATATCCCTTGTACAGCCTCATGGCCGATGCACAATTGACGCAGACGGACGACGCGGACGGACGACGGAGGCGGATACGATGTTTAGGTAATGACATATTCACTCTGGCTGTTCACAATCGGACGCGGACGGACGACAACTTAAACATTGCATCCGTCTCCGTCGTCCGTCCGCGTCGTCCGTCCGCGTCAATTGTGCATCGGCCTTCATGCTGAGGGAATTACAGATTTATCCGCGCAAGTCAGAGTCTACTGGGTGCGATCACACAAATGAGAACTTTCTTGTCACGGTGACAAGTTTCTCATCTCTCCCTAGAAGACTGTGAATAACATTGAGATGAAAAAATTGTCACGCGGCAAGAACGTTGTCATTTTATATGATTGCACCCCAGGATTCCGCCCATAATATATCTAGTCTTGTGTTGCTGAGGACAGAATTTCGCAAGTTAAGATTCCACTGGGACCACATACTTGAAGTTTCAAATGCAGAACTGCATTCCACTTCAGATATTATTTGTAAAATGGAATCTATGATCACGTAAGATCACAAGAAGTGGGCTCGCAGAAGTATAAAATCGCAGAGAATTAGACTTGCCGTCTGAGCCAGATCATTTTAAAGCTGAGATTATACACCTTATTAGAGTGGTTTGCGACCAAGGGTAGTAGTATTTTACTACCCTTGGTTTGCGACGAAGTGTGTAGTTTTCAGGATTTCGGTCTTCAACTACGTATTCGAAACGCCCCATATCAGAGTTGACATCGCTAGCAACCATTAGAACGGTAAACTCATATTTAAACAATGGTAATGTTGATGCTATGATCTTTAATACATGACGATAGGTAGCTACCCAATGCAAGTGAACGAGATATTGCAGTACTCGCCTGTAGTCGATGGCGTTGTCCGAGTACCCGTGCTGAAGATACAAGGGATCGACGACGAGCGCCGACGTGAGCCGAATCCGGTCCCGGACCCAGAGCGTAGAGCAGTCGAAGTTGACGAGCAACCACTTGTTGGGGTTCGTGTTGAAGGAGTCGGCGTACTCGATACCCTGCAGCATCGGCTTCAGTTCGGGACAGATGAACGCGTTGCCGGCGTAGGCGGCGTCCACATGGAGCCACACCGAGGGGAAGCGACGCGTCACGGGGCCGATCTCGACCAGGTTGTCGAACGAACAGCAGGAGGTCGTGCCCAGCGTGGTGGACACGAAGAAGGGGACGAGGCCCTCAGCTTCGTCGTCGGCCATTGCCTGCAAATGTGATGGGTATTGAATGTTCCAGGGGATTGATGTATCAACAATAATACCAATCCGAACCTTTACGTAACTTACGTTCACATAGAGCCGGATTGTTTTCGGGAAAAAACGCTTACATATCGGGAGATACTATGTGGATTTTCTGCCTGGGCCAGAGCTTTTAGATTGGTTTGAACAAAAGGCTTCTCTGAGAAACACTCGTCCGCATTAGCTAAACTTAGCTTTTGTGTTCTTTTAACTATTCGCCTTACGAAACTTTAAGAATAGCAGTAAGCTCGATTGCACAACGTTGATTTTCTCATTGCCAAAAATGCAATGTTTTCCTCCATAATTTGTTGGACGCATATCGAAAGAAGATCTCTGCATATGTAATGGCATGGATACGGTGGTACCTGTTGCAACATGGAGCCGCGCAGACAGCACTTGTCATCTGGCTCCAGGATGCGCAGCTTCACGAAGCAGATCATCGCCGCCTTCTCGACACAAGAGTGCGCCTCCTTGGAGCAGTACGCCATCAGCTTGCTGAGCAGCATTCCTTCCTCCACTAGGGGTTGTTGCTGCTTCAGACGCTTGATGGCTTGGGCTCGTGCCGCCAACATGGTGACCAGCACGCACTCGCTGGCAGATGTCTGGAACACAGAGGACGTTGAACTTACATGGCGATTCATCAACATCTTGTGTGTGTTGCTTTAGACGATATATTATGTTCGATGTTCATCAAGGAGAGTTCTCTGAGAGTTTTCGAGTAGTGTGACGTGGAACCTCGTCTCCATTCGATCACTTGGCGGTTAAGCGATCTCCAGAAATACGACTTTCAAAATCATACCTATAGACGTATGCCTCTTTCACTTAGACGTTTCAGGTGATGCGAATGTTTGTAATACTCTGAGATATGACTTGTTATTGATTGTCTTTTCTGGAAATTGCCGTCTAACTCCAATATAAGTACATACATTTTTAACACGCACGACTAAGTGTGGAATATTTCTGACGTTGAGATAGATAACTATCCATGACTGAACTTTAGTTATTTTACTGGCGTATATTTAGTCTTTAGATATGTTCGACAAACCTGAATTACGCCGCCTCCTTTGCTTCCTTCGGCAGAAGCCAAGAAATCTTTTGGAAGTCCAATGGCTTTACCTGTGGATGGAGAACAATAGTTTTCAATAACGGCTGACAATGCATATTTGACAAAACAAACGGAGGCATCTAAAGGAGCATTATTCCGAAACTGTCGACTGATGTATTATCCTCAGTCCTTATCGACTCACCCAGCCAGTCCAGTACGATGGTCTCGAGTTCTGTGCACGCGGGACTGGCGGCCCAGCTGAAGCCGATGCAGCCGATGGCGTCCGACAACATGTCTCCCAGGATAGACGGGTAGGAGTTGCCGGACGGAAAGTAGGCGTGGAAGCGAGGATGCTGCCAGTGTGTCACCTGCAAGAATGCCGCAATGAGCTTACGGATGTTTCAAATGTGGTAGTTTTGTGCACAATCGAGACGTCACTATTTAGTTTCGCTGTCCGAGTAGAATTGCTGAATGCAATTGATGTAAATAAGGTGGATTTAAAAAAAAATATTACATACCCCTCTAAATAATGCATGCACTTTTTTGTGTTAATGTACACTCATGTTTTCAAATGTGTTATTTTTATAACCAGTAACTATCCCGTGACCCCCATTGTGTTTGTATTACGCATGTTTCCTCTGACAATAGCTACCTAATATTTTACTAAAATAGCCACTACAATGACCATAGTGTTTATAATGATATATTGATTCAGATACTAAAACCTGACTTTAGAAGTGTATAAATAAAAAAAATCCCACACCTGCCACCAATTGTAATATTGAAATAAGATTTCGCCCCCCCCCCCCCCCCCCCACCCCGTAATAAATATGTCTGGATCCGTCTTTGGATGTCAGGGTATATCGTCATTTAACTATAGGATGTGGAAGTCACCTTAAAAAAAAAGCATACTACAAATAATTACAAATTACACTTTTCACCCGAAAATATTCACTTTTTATTCATAAAATATCAAATTGAAGTTTCTTGTGCCATTTTGACGGGAATGTCTATGTGTGACGTATGTGAGCCCGGTGATGTATTTTCTAAGTCCACAACAATGTGTAGCCATGGTGAATACTTTGTTGCCATGGCAATGCTGAGCCCCATTACGTCAATTCCGATATTACTGTTTTAAAACAAGGTTAAATAATTTTAAAATTCGGAGATCTCTATTAATCTTTCTGTATCAATTACCTACTTGAAAACTATTCATCCCACAATAATAATGATTTGTTTGTCTACATCCTAGACATGTATACTTTCAATATTTCACGTTTTTAATCCATTCTACATCTAGAGAGAGTTCTCTATTGCGATTGATTCTTCCCTGACGAGGCAGTTATATGGTCGACAAGGTTCCTTCTCACCCCCGGCATGATCTTGGCGTCTACGTCAGCCATGATGTCGTCCCAGGACTCTGGCTGGTGCGGCGCCTCGGCCGGTAACAGCGGTCTCAGATAGCCGGGTTCCACGCTCGGTGTCACTCTCCTGGAGCCCAGATTCTCCATGTAGGAGCACATGTAGTCCACCATCTCCTTGCCGCGCACTCGGAACTCGTCGATATCCATGCTGGAGCAACAGAGACACTAGATGTGAATGGAATGCTATTATTATCCTTCTCAGTAGGTACCTTCAAGTGGTACTTTCAATCAACATTCATTTTGGCGGAGACATTCCGCCAACTGTTACATCAAGAACAGGTTGGCTGAGTGGTTAACGCTCTGAGCTTGTATTCCGGAGGCCCGGGTTCGATTCCCGCGGCTGTCCTTCCTGACTGGGTTTTTTTCGTGGTTTTCCCTCAGTCGACAGGCAAATGCTGGGAAGGTACCCTACTAATAGGACACGACCGCCTCCTTCCCACCTTCCATCCTTACCTACTCTTCACCATCATCTCCCTATCATCATCATAATCATTCATCCGTCGCCATTAGCCTCGCTGCAGAACAGTGCGACGTTAAGCCCCAGACAAAAAAAGTCAAGAAAACGTCTATAGGGGGCTATGGTGCAGCTGCGTCACGATGTAGGGTTATTTCATAAATAGATAAACACCATGTTTGTTTTTATTGTTGATGAACAAAACAGTTGCCAGCTAGTAAGTAATTATGTTTTGTGTGAAATTTATATGGTATCTGAATAAGGTTTAACTAATCTTCAGTTTCCTGAAGCAAAACAATATTCACTTTATCTGAAATAGACTTCCTATTTTCTGACTCGCTTAACATTTGATGCACTCATATTTTTTTAATGGTATATCATGACATTAAATTATTTCTGAGTATGGTCCATAAGTGACAGATACCATATAAAAATAAAACCATACGAAAAATTGTTTTTAGTATGTGAGCCATTGTTCAGTTTTTGGGTGTACAGAATGCCACGCAACCACTGGCGTAATTGTTTGAACGCGACCACTTGGGGGGGGGGGGGGGGGGTTAAGTATGCGGCACTACTCTTTTAGCCCTTTTTGTATGCAGTGCCCCAGGTCACACCATCAAATACTTATTTTGATCAAATAAATTCTTATTTGATACTAGATTAATAGACATTTTATTTAATAGGTATCCAAATAAATTATCTATTTAAACTAAAAATCTTTTAAAGTTTATAAATCTTATAAAGTATAAAGTAAGTAAGTTAAAAGTAATAAGTAAGTTTATAAAGTAAATCTTTTTTATTTCGAGTAGAAAAATTGTTGAATACGAGACAATTTGATATTGAATCGATATTGAATCAATCCGCAAATAAGTATTTTTGCTCGGAGTATCACTGCTACTTAGACGCCTTTGGATAAATAAATGGCTTCCTAAGTATTTCCAAGGTCTGATATTAGAGCAGCACCTTTCACACACATATTAATTTGCAGGCACGAAGGCTCGCTTATCAACGCGTTACGAGCGTTCGTATTGTAATTTCATCCGCGTGGATTGGCTAAATATCACATCAAAGGGCTCTGCATGGAGGCTATGTGACAACAACCAATGACAGACGTGAAATGATTCCTTACACAGTATGTAGTTAATCAATACGTTATCAAGGTGTTAAAAAACAAAAAATAGTCAATTAGACATCTCTGCCTTATAAAGAGCGAAAAGGAATGAGCGCTTCGTTTGCCCAATTACGTTTAGTGAATATCATTGGATGTTGTTTGCCATGTTACCTACGATTTATTGTACTATTTGTATAATTAATGCGATTTGTTAATGGAATGCGATTTAGTTCTATTGTATAATCAATTAAAATTCTTTTTAAAGCTCAGACAATGAATACTTATTCTATTCAACCTCAATCGTTTGCTCGCTCATTGTTTTGATAAATCTATTGTACATTTTTCGAGAAAGATAACCATTTGGTAGAATTCTAGTGTCGATTATCAGAACAACTGGTGTAGTCTTAAAAAAAATACACATGAAGCTAAACCGGGTTTGGTTGCGAACCCCTCAAGAAAATTTTCCTCAAGGTCATTCGTTTTGGTGCATTTTAACGATTACTTGAAACACTTGATTTTTAATAAAAGCCTTGAAACTCCCTTTCTTTACTTCAAGAAATATCTTGCGATTTTCTTCAATGTTATTCAAGCTTTAAATACAATTTATATGTCTAAAGTTTTAAGTTTTTTTTTAGCAAATCAATAGAATGTGATTTTCTGTTAGTGAGGGCTGTTAGCACATACATTTGGCAAAATAGTGCAAAATGTGATACTAATTTTTCCTTTGGTATAGTCTTATAGGAAATTTTCCGCTCGTTCATAATTTCGATATCCTCAAAAAATCGGGTGGCCATTTTGGGCTCCAGGGCTGTCCAAAGTGCCAAAAGTAGTGTATTTCAGTGAAATTATAATACTTTTGTCAATTTATTGTTCATGTATAATAAACGATGTGTCAGGAAGGTACGATAAAAAAAAAAAAATTCTAAGTCTAACCAAAGTTGTATTTATTCAAGAAATTAAAGATGTCGGCGGATAAGCTCTAAAATGCCATTAATTTTCAGGGAATTCGTTTTTCAAGGTTGCAGATTCTTATGTAGGTTAATATTGTAGGCATTTTGCACTATTTTTGTGTTTACAGCCCTCACTATGTATCAATAACAGCTTTATGATACCTTAATTGGCATTTTTTAAAACATGAATGATTTATAGGTACGAAAGAAGCTGTATACGCCTGTATACAGCGTAGGTATACCCCAACAATTATTTATGGGTTTACGCACCGGTCAAAAAATAGTTTTTATATATAATGCCGTGTTACGGCATTATACGGAGATAAGTTGCAGAGATATATTTTAGTCTTTGTACATGCGCAATTGATCATTTGGTCCATACGCTGGTTCCATACGCGGTTTGCAACCCAGTGTGATGCCCACTTTCATTGATAGTCGATCAGATTACGTATTATTTCCCCAATAAAGAAACACTCGGTGTATAACCAAGAGCCCAGCCAAACCGGTACAACAAATGGTTATTTAATAATAATAAAAAAACGTCTTGGCGCGTTGTGTAAAAATTAATTGACCAAATGCAATAGTTTTATAAAAACGCTCTGTGTAACGTGCTGATAATGGAGCCTTCGTTGTGAAAGTTGCTGCTGTTTTGGTGGGAAGGAGGCTTGTTAGTAGGGAACCTTCCCGTCATTCGTCTCTCGACTGAGGAAAACTACAATCCTCAGTCGGTAAAGTAGTCAAATGAATCAAATAGCTGTGCAATTGCTACCTGAGCCAACTTGCTCTACTACAACATTTGACGAAATATAGAACGTACGTTCTAAATTTATAATCTTGTACCGAAAGTTTAGCCAAAGGTTAGGTGAAGTTGCGTGTAGGACGTTGCATGTTCGAAACATGAACAAATGTGTCACACTTTTCTGAATAAACACGAAAGTGTCCGACGTAATTCTGTGTAGATGGGGAAACATCTGAATGTAGATATAAAGAGTAAACTTA
This sequence comes from Leuctra nigra, assembly GCA_934045905.1. Taxonomy (NCBI): domain Eukaryota; kingdom Metazoa; phylum Arthropoda; class Insecta; order Plecoptera; family Leuctridae; genus Leuctra; species Leuctra nigra. Next base: position 11,419,981 of record OW203770.1, read on the forward strand.
TCTATCATCGATATAGGTGCGACTCTGATTTATTGTCCTCAAAAGTTTGTTAATTATAATTTGCAATTTGATCTTCTACTACTTAACAATGTCCTTGACATAATTAATGAAAACTTCAAACTTTTAATAAAAACCAAACTTCTACCAAAGACAACATTTCCATTGACATTTACAAGTGGACGAGTTTCGTGTAAACTACGCCCCTGAGTTTTAAGAGAGATAACAACGTAGTTACGAGAAATGTCATTCAATGCCATCTCAATAGTTTCATTGATAGAACATTTCAGAGAAGGGTCGATCATGAGCAGTGGCGTGATATGGAGAACTTGCCGAAAAGTGTTTTCTATGTCATTTGTTCCGTTCTTGTAAAATCTCAACTATTATTATTATTGTTATTTTATTTTATGTTTTTATTTATCATTAACAGAATACAGGATTCCACATGTGGGCTATGATAAATTTTTTGACATCACAGAAAAATTATAACTTATCAATCATCTATATATATTTAATATGGCGCAGCCAAACTTTTTTTTTAAATTAGTATTACTATTTTTCTAACATATAAGCTAAATAAAGAAGACTCATACAATTATCTTGCCCTGACTTGCAACTCCTGTCTTATAAGGAGGTTTAAATATTTGTCTTCAGAGAACAAACACAACTTTAACACATAATGTAAAGAGACATAATTTCGATATGGTTTAACTTAAAATAGCACACTTTGGTATTTGTTTCTACAGTTTGCTATTTCCATCTATCTACCAGAAAATAGCTTTTTGCGAAAATCTCGTTTTACAAAAGAAAATTATTTATTTATTTATTAGCCTAAAAATTACCTATAGATAAAAACGAATTAGTAGACTTTACACTCAAGTTTAAAAGTTTTATTAGAATGAAATATTTCGGCGACTCTTCCAGACGCCTTCTTCAGTCACATTATAAAAACAATAAAAGTATACGTGTATAAACAACAAGTGTATAAACAATAAACAGTAAACTTTTAAACTTGAGAGTAAAGTTTACTAATTCGTTTTTATTTTTAACATAACCTCAAGCTTTTTAGAACTAGAACATCGATAAAAATTACCTGATTTTACTTCGCTTTATCAGATAACATAGTGGAGACAACTCAATGTATCACAGAAACTAGAAGCGAGACATGTTCTAATTTTTCGAGGGATTGTGTAATGGTATGATTATCAATAAGTTCACAAAATGTAATTAAGATCTGGGACCATGTCCTCTTAAATTCGCCTTATTTGCACACTTCACAAGCCAATTTACTTATTCTTCAAAGTTCATACGCAATTTCCTTAATATTAATTGAATTTGATGTTCAATTAATGTTCCGCTAATAGAGTGAAAGTAATCAACTGATGCATATGCATAATCAGTTTTAAATGAAAATCACGGTGATGAAAATTAAGCACAGGCAGGAGATAATTTACCTTACTCAAATATTAACACTGGGTTGGTACAAAAACAATTATGAAGCAGACAATTTCAAAATTATAATTAGGGCCAGTCTTTCAATTTACTCTGCTAACTTTTAAACGGTTGATTAGGATTGTATTATCTTAGAGGAGCACCACTTATTCCTCTAAGGTATTATCATGGCAACAACCAATTGAAATACAGAGTATTGTACCTACTAACTAACTGTGCAGCTAATTGAGACTTTAGCAGAGTATTGAAAGACCGACCCTTAGTTATGTATAGTTTATATAGAATAAAACCACTGCAGTTTGAAAAGCCAGCTTAGCTTAGTGGTGGAGCACTGGACCGGCAATTCAGGGACGTGGGTTCGAATCCCACCGTTGACAAATATTTTCATTATACAGTTGGTATTTAATATCACCACCCCATCTGAGGTCATCAGAAAAAAAACACATTTCACAAAATGATATTATACAATATAATTATTGTTCAAACCCTATTTCCTTAAAACTAATTGAAAGACAATTAATTGACATTCTGTATAATCATCAGGATCAAATTAATTGCCTTACCTACTGTCGCAAAATTTGATGTTCAATTAATTTTCCGCTAAATTAGGTAATAAAGTGATCAACTGTACGTAATAAGTTTGAAATAAAAATTAAGCACTACGATAATGTACTCAAAACACTTAGTTGATACGAAAACAATTAATAAAGCAGACCATTTCAAAAACATATAATTTCAATTCATTTTTTAACGTATTAAGATTACAGTGTTATTTTGGTTTGACAACCTGCTCCATTCCGTTTCTTTTCCATTTTAGTGGTATTTAACGTCGCACGTTCAGCAACTAGGTCTAAAGCAACGGTTAATGAGAATGATGACGATTATAGGTCAGATCAGATGGACGATGATGTCTCTAAAACATTCCTACCATTTTCCTCGCGACGGGGAATTCTGGTGGAATTTCTGTGAGATTTCTGGAATTCTGTGGAATTTCCTTCTTCTATTACTTTTGGAAATGCTATGCGTTTTTTTTCTTTAATAATTATCATATAGATAACGTTGGTTTGGTTTGAAAACGACGTAACACAAAACATGTACCCTGGCCTGTACTTGCATCTCTTAACCTCCCCCAACCCCCCACCCCCTTGTTGAACGACCAACTAATTACCTTGCCGCCTCGCTCAAGTGACATCTCAGTCGGTAATAGACCGGCCGAGCCACCGCGGCACACAATGCGCATCAAGAGGGCTGTGGGTGACACGAGCTACTCAAGATGGCGGATCCATTAGCACGGCCTACTTGAGAAGCGAACTACCAATCAGATAGATCAATTGACTCGTTTTCAGATGTAATTGAGGTTGAGATGGTGTTGGAATTAACAGAAGTTTACTAATTTCAAGTTGGAAATGGATGAGGATTTGTTGAGCTTGTTAGGGGCCCTCGGTAAGGTAATTCGCTACACGGACGGTTCTTTAATTGCTTTATATTTAGTTTTATCTTGACACTATCAGAATTTGAGATAAATGTAAGAGTAACGCACAAATAACGCTCTCTGAATTAAAAATAATGCCAAGCACTAAGGAGTACATTTTGACCTCTGGGTGCAGCGTCAGTTACGATTAGCCCTCCAATCGTAACAAATATAACAAGTATAAACAAGTATAAGTATTCTAACAAGTATAAAATAGCAAATCAAGAAAGAAATTCGTGTCCGAATATCCACTGCCTATTGGAGTTTCAAATCTATTCATAGATTCGTAAGAAACGTGCGAAATCAAGTGAAATCTATTTAGTCCAGAGTCTAAAGGGTTTGACCCCCCACTAATTGCAACATCAGAGTATTTTATATCGTTGGATTCAGAAAAAATAACTGTATAACATACCAAAAGTCTACCAAAATCAAAACAGGGTGGCTGCCTCTGATTGGTCAATTAGTGAAAAACAATTGAATGCGATTATTAATTTACAGAGTAATGTAAATACATCAAATATGGTATCGAATGAAAGCTCTTTTCAAGTAGAGTTCAGAAAAAAATATTACAAAATTCAAAATTTTTACCAAGGTCAAATATGCTTTAAAGTACCCAGAATGGCCTCTCTAGAGGCTCGCGACTTAAAATGGCTGCCGTAGTCGCATACGAAGAGCTACAGACGTGCTTTTTTTGGTGTCATTTGATTAAGAATACAATCTTGTGTATCATATCAAAAGTCTACAAAAATCCAAATAGTGCTAATGATAATAATTTGTGAATTAGTGAATAAGAAAATTAAACAAAATTATATAGTGCAGTAGCAAAGTAATTAAACAATGCAATTTATGATTAAATGTTCAGTTCCTGCAAATATCTCTTTTGTACCCTCCTGAACATTTTTGGAAGAGGAGACGTTTGATTCGACCCTGTATTTTCAAGCTGGCGGCCAATGATCAATGCGGCCACTGCAATTACAATATCTCAGCTCCCGTTTATACGATTTTAATTCTTTTTCTTTTATATTGAAGCAGAATAATGTCTTAATCTTTTTTGTAATAAGTATTATTATCATATCTCAAACTGTTAAAAAGTTATATTTAAAATTACTGATAATTTGACTTTTGGATATTCGTTTTTAACTGTTTAAGCCTATTTATATTGTTGTGTGTATGTCCACGGAAAACATTTTTCAAATAAAATAATATGGCAATTTAATTAGCTGTCCTGTGATATATAATTTGTGGGTTATTAAGTCAACAGGAGCTGAGAAAATAGGTTTTAAACATTCAGAAATATATATTTGCCATCTCAAGGGTAGGTTCATGTTCTAAAAACTCATTTTCTCAACTCCTCTTGACTTGATCCCCACAAATTATATATCATATGAAAGCTAATAAAATGTCCAGAGTATATTTTTGAAAAAAAAATCTTGTGGACATACGCACAACAATATAAATAGGCTTAAATCATTTAGAACGAAAATCCAAAAGTATAAGTAATTTGTAATGCAACTTTTTAACTGTTCGAGCTATGATAATAATACTTATTACAAAAAAGATGAAGACATTATTCAGCTTCAATATAAAAGAAATAGAATTAAAATCGAATCAACGTGAGCTGAGATATTGCACTTGCAGTGCCCGCATTGATCATTGGCCGCCATCTTGAAAATACAGGGTCGAATCAAATATCTCCTCTTCCAAAAATGTTCAGGAGGGTACAAATGAGATATTTGCAAGAACTGAACATTTAATCATAAAATTAATTGTTTAATTACTTTGCTAATGCACTATATAATTTTGTTAAATTTTCTTATTTACTAATTCTCAAAATATTATCATAAGCACTATTTTGATTTTTGTAGACTTTTGATATGATACACAAGATTGTATTCTTAATCAAATGACACCAAAAGCACGTCTGTAGCTCTTCGTATGCGACTACGGCAGCCATTTTAAGTCGCGAGCCTCTATAGAGAGGCCATTCTGGGTACTTTAAAGCATATTTGACCTTGGTAAAATTTTGAATTTTGTAATATTTTTTTCTGAACTCTACTTGAAAAGAGCTTTCATTCGATACCATATTCGATGTATTTACATTACTCTGTAAATTAATAATAGCATTCAATTGTTTTTCACTAATTGACCAATCAGAGGCAGCAACCCTGTTTTGATTTTGGTAGACTTTTGGTATGTTATACAGTTATTTTTTCTGAATCCAACGATATAAAATACTCTAATGTTGCAATTAGTGGGGGGTTAGGTCCTTTTTTGGCTTTAGACTCTGGACTAATTGTTTTATATGATAAATGATAGCAATAGTGAGGGATGTAAGCACAAAAATAGTGCAAAATGTGATACTAATTTTTCCTTGGGCAGTCTTATAGGAAATTTTCCGCTCGTTCATAATTTCGATATCCTCAAAAAAACGGGCGGCCATTTTGGGCTCCAGGGCTGTCCAAAGTACCAAAAAGAGTGTATTTCAGTGAAATTATAATACTTTTGTCAATTTATTGTTCTTGTTTAATAAACTATGTGTCAGGAAGATATGATAAAAAAATAAAAATTCCAAGTCCAACCAAAGTTGAATTTATTCAAGAAATTAAAGATGTCGGCGGGTAAGCTCTAAAATGACCGCCATTTTCAGGGAATTTGTGCTCCAAGGTTGCAGTTGCTAATGTAGGTTCATATTATGGACTTTTAACTTAAACATCAATGGGTCACGAAATTAACCCTTTGGGGGGTGGGGGGTGGAGACCTAAAGGTTTTGATATCTGTACAATAGCCCACACTAGCTAGAGAAAAATGGTTACTTGCACATACTAAAGAAAATGTGCTCTCTTCAAAAAAAAATACGAGAACTCAAAATTATGCCGCCATCTTGGATAAAAAGAGTTTATTTTGAAATTTTCGTAAAATTTAGTAAGTTTTATAAGCACTACGAAAAAGTTTATTTGGCATAAAATATAGCCCTAATACTAATAATTAAATTTGTAATTTGCATATTTTCTGTATCTCCAACCGTTCTCATTGAAATTGCATTCTTGTGTTGAAAAAACGCCCCAAGATAGGGATTTTAGCATTGTAATGTTCGTCCAGGAGGCGGTGACTCGATACATTTGCAGTGAACAAGGGATGACCAAAACAGCTAATTTATCATGATTTTTGAACTGCTGAGCGCAAAAGAACGAAATATAAACGCGTCTCATTCAAGATGGCGACATAATTTTGGGATCTTGTGATTTTATTCGAACAGAGCACAATTTTATTAGTGTATGCAAGAAATTATTAGTCTCTATCTACTATCGTTTATTTTACAGATATCGAAACCTATAGGTCTCCACCCCCCACCCCCCAAAGGGTTAATTTCGTGACCCAATGATTTTTAAGTTAAAAGTCCATAATATGAACCTACATAAGCAACTGCAACCTTGAAACACGAATTCCCTGAAAATGGCGGTCATTTTAGAGCGTACCCGACGACATCTTTAATTTCTTGAATAAATACAACTTTGGTTAGACTTGGAATTTTTATTTTTTTATCGTACCTTCCTGACACATCGTTTATTATACAGGAACAATAAATTGACAAAAAGTATTATAATTTCACTGAAATATACTCTTTTTGGTACTTTGGACAGCCCTGGAGCCCAAAATGGCCGCCCGATTTTTTGAGGATATCGAAATTATGAAAGAGCGGAAAATTTCCTATAAGACTACCAAAGGAAAAATTGGTATCACATTTTGCACTATTTTGCCAAATGTATGTGCTAACAGCCCTCACTACAATGATAAAGTAGCTGAATTTATTGTGCATTGACTCATTTCCACATGGTGAACCTTTTTCAATCTATTAAGGAGGGATCTCCGAATTTCACTTCTCTATATAGAAATGGTTCAAATTTCGCATATAAATAATTATGTTCTGCATCATAATATGGGAGAAAAAGTGGTCAACGTGAACTAATTTTCGAGATATATTGCTTCAAAGTTTCGTTTTTTTCTCAGTTTAACATTGCGACCGTACGGAAAAAGTCATGCGATATTTTTAAAAGCGTAGTTGGCTGCTTTCCCACGTTTTTTTTAACTGCTAGGTATAGCATGTTCAGATGCAATATTTCATTATAACATTTTTAAATGTATACCTTCGTGGACGTTTTACCGAGCTATGAGGGTTTTACTGCTTTATTTTTACGTTTTTCCATCTGAAAAGTGCTGATTTTCATGTAAAATTGTGTTGCCATGCTAAAACGGCCTTCTAGAAATTCGAAATTCTTTACAAATTTGTAGAAATTTCCAGAAGAACGTGATTATATCGCTTGTCCCTCCTTAACATTTCAAGGTCGTACTGTGTTAATAAAGAAAAGTTCGAACACAATTTTAAAAAAATCAAATAGTAAGGCTGATTTGAAATTCACACTAAATAGTGTCACACATTGGAGTGTTTACATTACGACATACGACATTACGACATACGACCATGCATCGTAAAATAGTTATATTTAACACTTTGATGTCGTACCAGAGGTCATAATATAATTCTGTGTGTGGCACTATTTCGTTGAACATGAAATGTACGATTCTCCGTGACTTTTAAAAATTCAGTTAGTGTTCAGGAAAAAAAGGAAATACAAAAAAAATCAGAAAGGAAATCTTTTGTAAGATATCGCGAGTGTCCAAATTGCAATAAAACGTATTGCTAACGATGCTATAATCACGTTAGCAATATTGCATCGCTAACATCCCTTTACAAACTTCCCGTTTCAAGTTGGATTCACAAAGATTTCTACACTAATTACAAAAATAAGTTTGGGCGCTAAATCTATCAATGTTCGTAAAATTGTTATTAGGTAAGAAACTAATGATTTCAATTACCTATATTGTGCGCTCTTATTGCCCTATATTGTCCTGCTCATTTTTCGTTAATTGCATAGTGTTTTATTTCCTATAAGCGAAGCTTTATACCAATTTCATTTTTCATCATCTCTGTCGTAAAATCCTAACCCTTCATTCAGTGCATCGGTACTATGCAGTTCTGCATTTAATGTGCAATAAAATATCCAGTTGTGTTATTTATCTAGAGCTAGAATTATATCTATAGGCGTTGATAGAAAATATATTCTTTATCAAATCACACTGAACATTAAATGCCAGAAATCATTTTCCTCTAATATAAAGTAAGATCTGTTCACATAGACCGTTTTTGTGCTATGCTTTTTAAATATTTTTCTCGGGAGCCGTTTTTGCGACTTGTGAGATCATGAGAAAAACAATGCAATCTATGTGCAAACTCTTTGTGAAACAGGGTTGGGAAAAAAACCTATTTTTCAATAAGTGTGCCCAGTGATCTTTTCGATTTTTTAAAACTGTTATGGAGTGTATGGTTTTGAATAGCTGCAATTTGAAGTCATTTTCAATATTTTTTTAACTAGTTCGCGAAATTCAATTGTTATTTTAATTATAATTCGCTTTCGCTTCGCTTTCGGTTCGGATCCGCTAAAATTTAAGCTTGCCCAACATTTTTTTTCTGCGAAAAGGTAGCCATTTTGCGAAATTGAGCCGAAAGCGAACGAAAGCGGAGTATGATGGGAATTTAGCTTTTATCATTTGGTGAGAGATATCATTTTGATTTTTGAATTTGGTATTTTACCTACACACGAACCATCACGAACATAATTAAAATAATTTACATTTTACTTAATACTTATTTGACAAGAGTATTAAAACTTCATGAAATAAACCTAAGAGGTTTATTTTATGTACTTTTATTTAAAAAAAGAAAATTTGTCAAAAACCCACGTGTTTTTTTGAGTTGGTTGAGTTTTTCACGGGCTGGGGAAAATCATGTCATATTATAAAATCGCATGAAATCATATAAAATCATTTCATAGCCATATATTCGTCGGAATTATACGTCGTTGAAAATAATTGAATTGAAGTCTTCAAGAGTGAAGGCAAAATGCAAAACTTCCACAGTTGTAGGTATTGCTTCTGAAAAACATTCTAATACGGAGCAAGATGGCTCAGGCGGTAACGCTCAGGACGCTGCACTCCGTCCTTCCTGACATGAGGTTACTTAATCTTGGTTTCCCTCAGTCGTGCAGCAAATGCTGGGAAGGTGCTCTACTAATAGGTCACGACCGTCTCCCAGTGTCGATCCTTACATTGTTCATCAATTAATTATCATACTCATTCATTTGTAGACATTAGCGGTAGTTGCTGATCAGTGGGATAGACCACAGTTTTACTAAAAAAAGTAATATGTTTTGGAAAATTGCAGGAATTCCAGAAAAAAAACGCTTAGATTAGTGAGCATTTTGTGCGCCCCGGAATATCGGAATTCAAAGATTTGATTCAAGATTACAAATCTTAATTAATATAGATCGTAAAATATTAGCCTTTAGTGTAAGTACTACTTTGATCAACATTAAAAACAAATTTGTAAATCCCAAATTTGTTAGAGTGTTCTATGAAACAAGGAAAATGTCAGGCGTATAAAGAATCCTATAATAAATTGGGTTTCGCTGTGGATCTAATTCGAACACTTGATAGATTTTGGGCAGAAAACTCGATATAATATTTGAGGGAGCGGAGCGATAGCGACTCTGCATTCTGCACTTTTGGACACTTTCTCTTGTTTGTGTTTGTTTGGACCGACGCCACAGGTCACAATGTTTTTCCGATCGAACTGACATTTTGCACACATCCTACTAATATCATTCTAACTTAATCGTGTAAAGTACCTCTGATTGGTTCAAAAATGAAAATATCTCACGATTGGTCGAAAATCAAAATGTTCCGATTAAGTTCAAATTTTGCATGGACATAGGACTAATACCATTTTCTCTTATTTTACAAGTTTTCAGCCCAATCTGTTGGGATTATATATACTTATTGACATTTAAATAGAATGTCAGAAGATATTTTATCGACATTTAATTTCCTGTGCTGAGATCTGATTTTCTTCGTTGATCAGAGTAGATGGCTTTTCTCAGTTTCAATGAAGTCAGGTAATTTTATTTCGATCGAGTGGATCATATTTCAATTCACTATGGATGTATATTATGTTTTCCGTGCGGTACGATATTCCGGTTGGAGATGTTGCGGGTTTCGGTGCTCGCTCATCAACGCATTACACAGAGCGTTTTCATAGTTTAAGAAAACTATACAAAATAGAAATCCACTATATATTTTTTTAATTCCAAGTGACGGTGTGATGGTAAAGTTTCCTACTGATATTCCACGCACCTCTTACACATTCCATCCTAAAATACCCATCATCATCATCTCCCAATCATCACCCTAATCATTCATCCATCACCATTACCCTAGCTGCAGAACAGTGCGACGTTAAACACCACTAAAATAACTCATAAAAACCCACTAAACCTGTGTGGTAGACAGAGAGAACTCCTACCTGAATGTTGGTTGAAGAGAGAGAGCGTCGACAGCGACCACCTGTATGCAGTAGCGTCGAGCTTATCACGACGCCTGTCGTCTTATCAGCGTCGGTCGCGGCGGCGTCGGCGACGTCTGCTCTCATTGGTGCGCCGTTGTTCTGCGCATCGGCCGCCACTTGACGCGGGGTTATTAAATATGAGGGGTGCGTTTTAGGTGGGAGTATGAAGGGTTGAACTTGGGGACGTAACCCAAAGGAGGGTTGTGAGTGTGAGTGTTTTTATAAATGGGCTGGATTGGGATAACGGGTTGAGATTGAAGCAAACGAACAAGTATGTGTGACAATTTAATTGGGCTACATAATCATCAATAGAAATCGCATACATGTATTAGTGGTCTATTGATAGATTGTAGTACTTGACTATCTATTTTTGAGCGAGCGAAGCGAGCGTCTCCTTTTGACTCTTTTGACACGGACCTCTGTTTTTTTTTTGTTTTTTTGTTTTGTTTTGTTTTGTTTTTGGCTGCTAAATGGAGCAATAGAAATCGCACCGTTTCACCGATCGACCTGAATTTTTGCACACATGTAGAGACAACATTCTCTGTTTGCTGATTCAATTTTTTTTTGAAATCTAATAATTGGTTAAAATTTAAATAAATATCTCCTGATAGGTTGAAAAATGAAATTGGTCTTCGATAAATCTCATCAAACTCATATTTTGCATGATCATTCAGACCAACATTGTCTCTTATTTTACAAATTTTCATCCTACTCGGTTAAGGAACAATGAACTTATTGACATTTTTAATAGCTATCAGAAATTCAACATTGAAAATGAATGTTTTTCCACTGCAACTGTATCTGATTTGCTTTAGGTACCAGAGTGTTTAGATGCTATGCACACTTTTAAGTGAAAAGCAGACACTTTTATGTTGAATAAGTGGATCATATTTTAATAATTAAATATGGAACGTATTTCCAAATAAATCATTTTGAGTATTCGCAAAACGAAGAACCTTGATTGACTTTTCGTAAATTCGTATTCGAGAAAATAAGGAACACAACTGACCTCTGCTGGATTTTGTGGTACTAGGTAAATGGCGGCTATCAAGGGGGCATTTGATATAGTTGTTTGTTATGGCCAAGAAAGTAAATTTATAGCTAAATATCAATTTCATTTGTTTTTTGTTTTTACACTGCTTTATGGAAACACGAAATGTAAAAACAAACAAATTAATATGTGGACCTGATAGTAGCCATGTTGCCAGAAGTGGCTCCATCACGTATCACTTATTTGTGGGAATAGTTCTGATGGCCGTGCTTCCTGTGTGTTTCATAGAGTGGCGTTTGTTCTCTTTTTGTGATCACACCTCATTTCAAATCTCTCCAGCATTTTGCTTATTTTCGTTGAAAAAGTTTGACAATTTGGTGTGCTTTGTGAAGGTTTTAGTAAAGTTCCCCGCTTTTATAGCTGGTGACATTATTTATCGAGAGTTTTTGTCCAAACATTGAAATTTCATAATAGTCTTCTTCTACCAATACTTGTGGAAAAGATGGATTCATTACGTTTCTGAGCTTCTGTCAAGCCTGACATTTCCTTTAAGAACTGTTAATGGTTTAATCTAGGTTTAATAATGTTAAAATGTTTATTAAGTTTTATATGTGTTAACGCATCTTCGGTTCTATGTTTGCGCACGTGTCCGGTGCTCGCTCATCAACGCGTTACACGAAGCGTTTTCCTAGTTATTATTATTTTTCTTTGTGACTTGTTAAATTGACGCCTCGCAACAGAAAAATAAGCTTTCTCATGATAGTTTTTAGCCCAAGTCCGTGGGTTTCCACATTTATTTATTTATTTAAAATTAAATATTTATTTATTTATAAATTCATATTTTTTTAAAAATAATTTACAATTTTATGTTTTTTTATACCTATATAATATTAAAATAATATATAATTATAATTTTTTTAAATACCTAATACATTGTAGCCCAAGTTTATGTTGTTTGGTTAGACACTATGTAGGTATAATGTTACATGATTTGTCTACGCTTGACCCAAAATTTTGGAACCAGATCCTGTTAAAAAAAAAATCAAGTGTTTCTAAAGGATTTGCTTTGGCTTGTAACTGCCCAGAATTTTAATTTAATAGTATGCAAATATCGAACCGCGTTGTATGAAATAACTATTTTATTTTGTGATTTTAATAATTCCGTTACATCGAATTTCCCTGGCATTCTCTGGGACGTATTAGTCGACAACAGGTGACAAAGACCAAGTACCTACATTCCCGGCAATCAAGCATCAAGATCGCCGATTAGCAAGTGACGACAGGTGTCACTTGCAGAATGTGCCTCGCCCTTAACACCTCTGTGACGTCACTCATCGCTTAGCGGAGGTCGATCGTATCCTGATCGAGTGCAACAGTATCGATTTGCCGGATCCTTGTTTCTCATTTCTAAGAGTAAGAGAATAGATATCTGAAGGTGATTGATTTCAATAGAATGGCTAGACAAACATAATTATTTTTCAATACGTGACAAAAGATTGACCTTGAACGTAATATTTGCTGAGAAGTGAGAATATTTCACGATAATATTGATATTGAATTTGAAATAGGTCTAGATTTCGATTTCAAATTAGAGCTCTTATTGACTTTTCTTGGGAACTTACAATTTACCATCTTTTGCGGCCAAAGTAATTTCATGAGTGTTTTTTTAATCATCAATTTTACAACTAATTTTGTATTTTCAAATAGCTAATGTTAACGTCTTAAGCTGCAAAATTCAGTAAATAATCTACCTTGAGCCGGGAATAATGATGCAATTCCATTAAAACATTGCAAATCCGCAAACTTTATTTTGTATCCTGGATTGCGGAGAACGCCCCCCCCCCCCCCCCCCTTGAGTATCGCAATTGCCAAGCTAATTGCTGTCAAGCTTGCCACTTGTCACGAAGAACAACTTGAATCCAATCAACTCTTTTCAATCAGTCATTGGCGCTGATTACATCATTCTTTCAAAGCAGACGAGCAGAAGACGTGATGACGTCACCTCTTCAATGATCCAATCAATACATGTCATGTCATGTCATGACATGTCATGTCATGTCATGTCTGTAAGTCCAGTCGTCGACCTTCTCACTTTATCTCAGTTTTCCTTGTTATGTTCGCTACTGATAGGCCACGGCAGCCTCCTTCCCACCGTCCATCATTATACCTATTCTTCATCGTCACGGTCATCTCCAAATCATCATCATAATCATCAATCCTTCAAGGTATCAGCTCTGTTGATATTTGGTATAGTTATTCATATTTTATCTATATAATGATAGAAAGCATTTATTTTAATAAGAATTTTGTACTTGTGAAAGCGTGGTGCCATTTGACGTTCCTCCGTCAAATGTAAATTACTAGGTAATAATAAAATTCTTTATTATCATTTCTCTAGATTAGATTTGGTCATTATTTTTAAATTTTTCCTATCTAAAGGTCACTTCAACTCACTTTATTTTATTGCTGGGAATATTGAGATTATTATACTTTTTTTTGTCTGGGGCTTAACGTCGCACTGTTCTACAGCGAGGCTAATGGCGACGGATGAATGATTATGATGATGATTGGGAGATGATGGTGAATAGTAGGTAAGGATGGAAGGTAGGAAGGAGGCGGTCGTGGCTTATTAGTAGGTTACCTTCCCAGCATTTGTCTGTCGACTGAGGGAATACCACGAAAAAAAACCCAGTCAGGAAGGACGGCCGCGGGAATCGAACCTGGGCCTCCGGAATACAAGTTCAGAGCGTTAACCACTCACCTAACCTGTTCCGTAAAGATTCCCGATTCCCACATATTTCACTTATCTCGACAACAGGCGATTTAGATTGAGTTGTTCACATCCTGATCTTGGACTGGTTGGCCGTTGTCTGGAGCTGTCAATAGGTGCTGAAGGTTTGACAGAGTGATCTGTACATATGCTGCTGAAGGTTAGCAGATGAGTCAGCTAGATTCAGACACGATGCAAAGGTTCACTGAAGTATTAACACCTGTAGAATATGTTTATTGGCCATATGTCAACAACATTTTATAATAGTATAAATAGACAGCACAGTCAAATATCATTTTGCAGTATATGCAGAATGCAGTACCATATTCCATATTCACTATGGGTACTGTTATATTTTCTTTTAAAAACTCACTATAAATCTTTTACATTCATGTATTCGCTCTTTTTCTGTTTTTCTTTTGTTGCTAGTTTCATTAATTTTTTTCATTTGGGTAGGTACTGTCGTTCTTCAATCAAGTGGAAACTCATTATACCTATGATGACCATTAATTTTTTGAATTTTTTAACGATTAAAAAAATAATGCCCAAACCTAAGCGATTCACAATATTTCGATGTAATAGTATTTATCAATCTGTATTAATTTTATTATGACATTTAAAAGTTTACTTGTAGGTTGTTATTGTCAAAGAGGGATTCTATAACACGTACAGTATCAACACAAATGAATCAAGTCATCGACATTTCATGAATATCAATTAATAATTTATTTCGTCAAATGTTTATACAGGCATGCCATTCATTATGTTGTGTTCAGAACGGATCACCAACAGGTCGGAGAGTCAGCTCGTGGATCTGAAATGCAGAAACACCCTTGAAACACTGAAACCCCCTGAAACACTCCCCCGTCATATCTTGTTCAATCTATATTTTTAATAGCATGCACTGCCCAAGTCATACCGCTGAACCAATCGATCTGCATGTTGCACAGTCGAATATCATATAAGCGCGGTCACGTGTCTAAGTTGTTTTTGGATTAATATCCTGTGATTGTTTGATAATTGAAAGTGGAACCGTTGACCGATGAACTGCATTAGCATGGTCATGGGACCAACATTTTAATCGATTTTTAGAAATTTCAGACAAATATGACAAGAACTTCAAGTACCTAACTGACATTTTACTGATTTGATTTTTTTTTTCAATTAGGTAGTAAAATGTATTCAAAAACATTTTAAAGAAATTATCACTGCTCCTTTGACCCATTTGATATTTAGAGTGGTTTCCAAGGTATAGAGCAGCAACCTTCACACCTGCAATGCAATACAAATGCTCGCTTGTCAACGCGTCACACAGAGCGTTGGCACCCACCTGGACGTGCTCCGGGGTTCCCAGCACATAGACCACGGAGTCCGCGATGTCCTGGGCCTGGAGGTGGGGCATCTTGTCGTAGAAGGCCGTGGAAGAGTTCATTCCGGCCGCGATAAGAAGCTCAGTCTTCACCGCTCCAGGACTGATGCTCTGGAATCACAGCATTGTACATCGCCTCCTCTCTGTGCACGACTTCCTTGCAATATCTCCCCCGGGCCTGGAGGTGGGGCATCTTGTCGTAGAAGGCCGTGGAAGAGTTCATTCCGGCCGCGACCAGAAGCTCAGTCTTCACCGCTCCAGGACTGATGCTCTGGAATCACAGCATTGTACATCGCCTCCTCTCTGTGCACGACTTCCTTGCAATATCTCCCAATGTTTTTGGCCTGGAGGTGGGGCATCTTGTCGTAGAAGGCCGTGGAAGAGTTCATTCTGGCCGCGATAAGAAGCTCAGTCTTCACCGCTCCAGGACTGATGCTCTGGAATCACAGCATTGTACATCGCCTCCTCTCTGTGCACGACTTCCTTGCAATATCTCCCAATGTCCCGGGCCTGGAGGTGGGGCATCTTGTCGTAGAAGGCCGTGGAAGAGTTCATTCCGGCCGCGATAAGAAGCTCAGTCTTCACCGCTCCAGGACTGATGCTCTGGAATCACAGCATTGTACATCGCCTCCTCTCTGTGCACGACTTCCTTGCAATATCTCCCCCGGGCCTGGAGGTGGGGCATCTTGTCGTAGAAGGCCGTGGAAGAGTTCATTCCGGCCGCGACCAGAAGCTCAGTCTTCACCGCTCCAGGACTGATGCTCTGGAATCACAGCATTGTACATCGCCTCCTCTCTGTGCACGACTTCCTTGCAATATCTCCCAATCCCTGCGAGACATACTGGAGAAGGGGAATACAATGCTACATAAAATAGCTCCATCCTAGGTCTTTATAGCTCAATTTACGATTCACACCCCCACACTTACATTATTTACAAAATCATGGAATACCGCACAATTCAAGCTACTATACTAAATAAAATACTTATACGATTATATAACGATTATCGTACCGCTTTGAGGCGAGTACCAGAGTTCGTATATAATGAACTCGGGTGTGGACAATCATGGGTGTGGACAATATACCGGGTGGCGCAACAAAAAATCACCCTGTTAGGTCACTATATCAAAACTATAGATAGGATTCTGAAATTTGTACAAATATTAGAAAACATACCAAAATTTAATATGTGCAAGTTTCAAAAACATTACTTTTGTAGGAAAAGAAAATCCGGCTATTCAAATTTGGTTGTCAAAAAATTGATTAAACAGAGCTCAAATAGCGCGCGTCCAGAAAACTTCCAATGGCCGGGACGCTGTTTCTTCAAAACTACGTAAGATATCAAGCTGAAAATTTCAAATTATATTGAAAATAGATTAAGATCGATTGTGTACAAATTTCAATCGATTCAAGCTAATGGAACGAAATTTATGGAATCTTGAAGTTGAGCGTAAAATCAGAATATTCAGATTATTTCTAAACATTTATTACACTCGTTATAAAAGTGAATTTTTTCTCACTATTCTGTTTTCAAGCTCAACTTCAAGATTCCATACATTTCGTTCCATAAATTCAAATTGATTGAAATTTTTACACAATCGATCTTAATCTATTTTGAGTATAGAAATTTTCAGCTTGATTGCAACCGTAGTTGTGAAGAAACAGCGTCCCGGCCATTGGAAGGACGCGAAAGGAAGGACGAAGGACGCGTTTTCTGGACGCGCGCTATTTGAGCTCTGTTTAATCAATTTTTTGACCACCAAATTTGAATAGCTGTAACTTTTTTCCTACAAGAGTAATGTTTTTGAAACTTGCACATATTAAATTTTGGTATGTTTTCTAATATTTTCTTATATTTCTAGTACAAATTTCAGAATCCTATCTATAATAGTTACGATATAGTGACCTCTCAAACAGGGTGATTTTTTTTTGCGCCACCCGGTAATTAGCAGTGAGTTTGACATTTCGTGGCTCCTTATTTTTAAAAAAAATCTATCCACATTAGTTTGATGAACTGAACTGAAGCTGTCCCAAACTGGAGTGGTATTGTTGACAGTTGCGGAAGACTCACTGTGATTTTGATACGACTGTTGAGCGCCACCAACTCCTTCCTCAACGCCTCCGTCAGCGCCGTGACGGCGAACTTGCTAGCTGAGTACATGCCGGCGCCGGGCAGGTTGATGACTGTGTGGCCGAGCACGCTGCAATAACCACGCGTATTGTCAACAGTCACTGGGATGTGATACATTCAACGTCGATGTTAAAATCAAAAGTTATAGGAAATATATAATTAACATAATTAAATATGATTTTTCAACATCATGAAACACAAGGTATCCCAATAGCACACAACATTAATTTAAAAAAAACGCAGAAGAAAAATTTAATTGTAAATTGCAGGTAATAGATAGAACCATAATTTATATCATTACTACTCCTCCACTTAGTGACTATACTTACTTTCTTTTTACATAGGACTGACTTTGACTTTGTTTTCTCCAGTCAGATCCTACCTGTTGTTGTGTCCTACCTGTCGATGTGTCCTATACCGGTTGCTGTGTCCTACCTGTTGATGTGTCCTACCTGTTGCTGTGTCCTACCTGTTGATGTGTCCTACCTGTTGATGTGTCCTACCTGTTGATGTGTCCTGCCTGTTGATGCGTCCTACCTGTTGATGTGGATGATGTGTCCGTCATCGACTCCACGTGACTGCATGCTCTTGATCGCCTCTCTCGTGCAGATGCTCAGCCCCATCACGTTCACGTCGAGGATGCTCTTCCACTTCTCGGTCTCGGAATCTACATCAAGATGTTTCAATATTCTCAAAGCTCATCAGTGCAGTTCAGGGTCGACCTAGTCACATGCCCACTCCAAATTCGCGGGCCCCTCGGGCCGGCCTCCCCCTCGAGATGATGATCCCCCTGAAATCTGGTCCCACCGGCCCTACCCTCCCTCCCCTCCAGTCTGACCCTTTCTGAACTGGCTTTTAAACCAGTTTCAGACTTCCCTGGATCGGGCCCATTAGGTCGACCCCCCTCCTCCATATCCTCCACTTATAATCAACAAAGTCAAAAGTAAAAATTAATGTGCGCAAAATGACCTGGTTGTCGACGGGCTGTTAAACAAAAATAATTTAAATCTTCTTATCAAACTGACGCAATATTTCATTTGGTTCATTAGGTAATAATCTTGGTACGTCAAAAGAAAAATATAGAAGAAGTTTATTAACTTTCTTCAAGATCGTATCCAGGATGACATTTGGGGGGGGGGGGGGGGGGGCATTGAAAAATTTCAGTTGAAATCAAGGGGTTCTGGGACGCAACTCTTACAAAATTTTGGTTAAAGATCGTTCGATTTGGTGCAATTTATAATCTCAAGAGTAGTTTTTTGCGGGGAAATATAAATGTCAAATGTCCACAAATTGGTAAGAGCTTTATAGAAAATGCAGGTCCGGGGAGCATAGCGCCGGGATATTTTTTTAAATTTCAATTGATTTTTAATAATTTTGGTGTGTTTTTGACATGGTATGCAGCTCTTTTTTTAATGTTTGTTCACATATTATTTTAAATGTGCTGATTTCTTAGATTAAGCTCAGGTTTCGGGGGGGAGGGGGCTCCGCTTTCGCACATGACTTTCAAATTTATTTCTACTCCCAAAAAACTGTTCCCTGCAGTCCAAGTTATTCTACTCACGAGCGAGGTTGGCGTTGTGGCCGCTGAGCCCGGCGTTGTTGACGAGCACGTCGACGCCGCCGAGGTTCGTCGCGATCCACGCGAACGCGTCGAGGACCTCCTGCTCGACGCTGACGTCACACTTGAGCGGGTAGAACTTCCCCGACGCGCTCTTCAACTCCGCTTTCAGAGTCTGAGGGAAGCGCCGAGTTAGATTGCGTCTGTTTACTACTGCACTGCGATCGTATAGCTTCGACAACTCTTAGGAGAGATTATAGCATCATCGACTCGACTTTGTCATCGATCGACTATGAAGTGTCAATGTTATTCTCCTATAAGAGATGTCGATCGTCTGTTGACCCCACCGATGGCTGCCACCTTAGCGCGGTGGTGGGGTTTGCGTTGGCCAATGATCCATTGCAGCTACGCCGGCGAGCATATGCTCATGTGTAAGGGTTACCCATGCCGGACAGGTCAGTGGTGAGGTCCAGACAAAGAGCAGCCAGGGTCGGCCTAACCATGTCCTCCCTTGAATTTGCGGTCCCCTCCCCTCCCCTCGGGCCGGCCTTCCCCCTCGAGATGATGATCCCCCTGAAATCGGGTTCCGCCGGCTCGAATCCTCACACCCCCCGGTCCGTCCCCATTCCGGCCTGGCCTCCCCACCAGTGTTGGACTCCCCCGGATCGGGCCCGTTAGGTCGACCCCTCCCCATGTCCACCACTTATATCAACAAAGTTAAATGCAAAAATGCAAAAATTAATGTGCGCAATATAACCTCGTCGTTGTCGCGCCGTTAAACCGCAATAATCTAATCAATCTAATCGTCTGTTGACAAATTTATATGCCGGTCCGGGGATACTATTTCAAATGTATTTTAGAAAATACATGTTGCCGTCTACATAAATCATCTCTTATCCGCAAAGCATACTAATTATAACACAAGTTACAGACTGTCTGTTGGGAAAAATCACATTGGAAGACTAAATCATAACTTCAGTGATCCTAAAGTGACCAGCAGTCGATCTGTGGATTGGAAAATGGTAATTTTATTTTCCCGTCCCCTACTTTACCTGCGTGCGCACCATGCCCCATTGTTATGCCAAACCTTCTCTTGGGTTGAGCTCGCTAAGGGGTTCGTAAAATACCAGTTTTTCAAGAATATCCCAATCAACATATTGGTTGCGGGTCACTATAACAGGCACAGTTATTTAGTCTAAGCTATAACACATAACAGAAAAAATCATAACATCATAATCGTAAACATGTAAATAGCCTTGACAAATATCATACAAGTGACATCTGTGGAGAAATACTGGCAACTCATGGTAAATTGTGTACCCGAGCCGAGTTCCAAAGGACTACTTATTTTAAATCTGTGTTTTATTATATTACAGTATTGTTGGTACGAGCACTCCAATCGGTTCACGTATACTATGGTACGAGTATTGTTTTATTAAATTTTATGTCACGTCAAATATCATTATTTGATCAAATGACAAGGGACAAAATAAAAATCTGGAAAGTTGAATCATAAGTAAATTAAAACAATAATATAATGAGAACAAACATAATTCAAACATAATTTTCGAATGATATTAGAAGAGTTCGACTTGGGAAAGGGTGCAGAATAGGAAGATGTCGAAACGTGTGGATGGACATAGGAGGTAGAGAAATATAAGTGGTGAAGAGAATTGTGGAACAGTGGAATATGAAGAACCCTAGAATGAAGCCCAGAACAAGACCTATTTTGACCACCTGGTTAATCGACCAACTCACCTTGACTCTATCCACCCTCCTGGCCACCGCCACCACCGTCATCCCCATGGACCACCAGCTCCTTGGCAATGGCGGCGCCTATCCCAGCACTGGCGCCAGTAACCAAGTAATACACTCACCTCGACTCTATCCACCCTCCTGGCCGCCGCCACCACCGTCATCCCCATGGACCACCAGCTCCTTGGCAATGGCGGCGCCTATCCCAGCACTGGCGCCAGTAACCAAGTAATACACTCACCTCGACTCTATCCACCCTCCTGGCCACCGCCACCACCGTCATCCCCATGGACCACCAGCTCCTTGGCAATGGCGGCGCCTATCCCAGCACTGGCGCCAGTAACCAAGTAATATACTCACCTCGACTCTGTCACCTTCCTGGCCACCGCCACCACCGTCATCCCCATGGACCACCATCTCCTTGGCAATGGCGGCGCCTGTCCCAGCACTGGCGCCAGTAACCAAGTAATACACTCACCTCGACTCTATCCACCCTCCTGGCCACCGCCACCACCGTCATCCCCTGGACCACCAGCTCCTTGGCAATGGCGGCGCCTGTCCCAGCACTGGCGCCAGTAACCAAGTAATACACTCACCTCGACTCTATCCACCCTCCTGGCCACCGCCACCACCATCATCCCCTGGACCACCAGCTCCCTGGCAATGGCGGCGCCTATCCCAGCACTGGCGCCACTAACCAAGGCAACGCGACCTGACCAACGCTCCATGATGAACTGCAAATTGTCAGTGACTTGCACTGCGAGACCGAGATAAGATTGCCACAGTTATATCACAGAGATGATTATAATGCACCACGCAACGATGCTGTAACTCGTTCGTCCTTCATTACCAATCTGTTGATTGCAGCAGCCTTGAATGCGAAGAAATGCTACAGCGGCTAATATCACTTGTTTATACTCGTACATTATCTAATCGTAGTTATTTTATTGGTTTTTCACGTAGCATTCTTCTGCAACTAGGCTGTAATGGCGACAGATAAATTATGTTGAATGAAGAGTAGGTGACAGTGGACGGTGGGAAGGAGGATGTCATACTCATGGCATATTGTATCGGGAACCTTCCCATCATTTGCCTGTCGACTGAGGAAAACCATGAAACCCCGGGGTAAACGGAAGGGGGGATCGAACACATAGCATTCGGAGTGCAGATCGAGGACTTTACTGCCTGAGCCAGCTTGCACCGCCGTCGAAACTTTTATATCTGCACTTCAGAAGCAAATGATCGATCGATTTTGCGTTGAACACTTTTGGAACTATAATCAATTGAAATTTGACTGAGTCAACAAATCTAGTGGAGCGGTCGCTCCACCCAGCCAAGTCGTACTATACACTCACAGTCACTCAACATACCGTAAATGCCTAATAAACTGAGGAGCAGACTAAACACTTTTACTGTAAGCAACAACATGGCATTTTCGGCCTACTGGATCTCAAAATTGAAAAATCTCACATTGTTGCGAAATATCTTAATTTCGAGCTATGGCCCACCCCACCCCATATACCAAATTTGGGAACAACAGGTTATGCCTTTTGCGAGCTAGAGGGCCGTGAAAACAGTGAAATTACACCCCTTTTAAAAGCTATCTGATGATGATGATGATGATGATGATGATGATTCAGATTCAGATTCAGATATCAGGAAACGTTGCTATCACCGCCACAGCCTAAACGGCTGAACCGATCAACCTGAAACTTTTACCACATGTGCACTTTTGGCGTCTGATGATACCTTGCCTCTTGTGATTTTTTGTGCCGCCATTTTTAAACCGGAAGTGACGTCATATCTCAAAAACGTCTAGGCCGATTAGAACGAAATTAGCGCCATTCGATTTAGATGGTCATCTATATGTTAGTATCAATAAAAAAAATTATTTTCTTATTTTCTTAACCGGAAGTGACGTCATAAATACGCAATATTTAACTTATTTCAACAAATTATACTTAAAATACATACATAATTAACTTATATAGTAACATAGACAATATAATTTATAAATTCAAGGTTGCAGTGTTCTCGGCCGCCATTCATGAAACCGGAAGTGACGTCATATATCTAAAACGCCTGTACCGATTCCAACTGAACTAGCTCCTGCGTATTCATTCTGCTATTTATTTAAAAAATCAATTGCGAAAAATGAATAAACAAATTAACGGTACCGGAAATGGCGGCAGGAACCACTAAATGAAACCGGAAGTGACGTCATATATTACAAAGGGCATGACCGATTTTACGGAAATAAAGGGATTATGAATTCAGATGGTCGTTCATGAAGTACCAACTAGATAAAACTAGATTGTTTTCTTATTACCTATACCGGAAATAACGTCATAAATATGCTAAATTACGTCATAAATATGCTAAATGACACTAAATTCACCACTTTATACTTTTAAATAGATATTAGTAAACGTACATTGTAAATAATTATAAATTCAAGGTTGCAGTGTTCTCGGCCGTTATTTTCAAAACCGGAAGTGACGTCATATATCGAAAACAGTTGTACTGATTGCAACCAAATTATGTAAATATGTAGGACATATGATTATTGATTATGAATTCAAGACGACATTATTTTCGGCCGCCATTTTTAAAACCGGAAGTGACGTCATATATCGAAAACGGCTGTACCGATTGCAACTAAATTATGTAAATATGTAGGACATATGATTATTGATTATGAATTCAAGACGACATTATTTTCGGCCGCCATTTTTAAAACCGTAAGTGACGTCATATATCGAAAACGGCTGTACCAATTGCAACCAAGTTTTGGAAATGTGTAGGACTAATAATTATGAATTAAACGACACTATTTTCGGCCGCCATTGTTAAAACCGGAATTGACGTCATGTATCGAAAACGGCTGTACCGATTGCAACCAAATTTAGGAAATATGTAGGACTAATAATTATGAATTCAAGACGACATTATTTTCGGCCGCCATTTCAAAACCGGAAGTGACGTTATGTAAAAAACGGCTGTACCGATGCAATCAAATGATGTAATTTTGTAGGACTTATAATTATGAATTCAAGACGACATTATTTTCGGCCGCTATTTCAAAACCGGAAGTGACGTCATATAATATCGAAAACGGATGGACCGATTGTAACGAAACCTAAGCTATATTCTTCTTGGATAATCATTTTAATCTTTTACCAAATGCAACTTTTCTTAGTACCTATCCAAATCGGTTGAGGCGTATTTTTTTAAAGAAATTAGTCCTTGCTCGGACATGTGCTACAAGCAGTATGAATAAACTAACAAAAGAAGTGATATCCCAGAAAAAAACACTCCGTGTAAAAAAGGCAGCCAAGTCACTTTACTTTAAAAAATTCAACACCGAAAAGGAGTGATATCAAAAAAGGAGCCAAGTCAATGACATTTCCAAATATTTAATCGTATTTTTGAAATAAAAGAATAAACACCGAGAAATACTTTACAAAAGGACTTGGCGCATCGTTTTTTTAAAGACATTTTTCTATTCATAAGCATATGCCATTTATATACAACCGTAGGGAAACATCTTAGGGAAACATCTTTCAATTACATATTATACATACCTACTGTAAAATATTTTCTATTTGAATATATACGCGATTAAACTTGTTGCCTATGCTTTCTATAAATACACAATAGTTATCTTCGTAATATTGTTTCGTGGTCAACATAATTAAGTCTCATGCGTTATACCTTCGCATCATGAAATACATTTCTATTAATCCACATTTTATAACAATACATTTCACAAAGTACAGTCACATTGTATTTCTATTAAAAAATTTAACTTTATACACTTGACACTTCAAAAATATATACCTAATAGTGTTCCATAGATAGTTAGTAATTATTTGACAACGTTTCATGATTTCCTTCAGTCAAGATCAAATTATGAAAAGATACCCTTCTAATATCACCATATTAACAGTACTGCAAGAATATGAGCCCACTTCCAATTGTTATTTAATTCTTCCATCCTTATATTACTTATCTATTACAGCATCAAATTTTTCTTCTATCGCCATTGACAAAACTATAAAATAGCCATTACTTAAAGTAGCTTGATTCATAGATTCTGGCTCTAATAGAAAGCGGAAAATGTACCAACTTATACTAGGAAAACGCTCGGTGTAACGCGTTGATGAGCGAGCACCGACACGCACGACATCGCCAATCATAGCACGATCCATTCAATCAAAGATAACTAACTATACATTATTTATTACCAATTTTCCCTGCAACTTTTCATAAACACTCTGGAACAATTAAATAACATATTATTGTACTGATATTTTTCCATCAATCTCTTTGGACAGATATTCAAACACTTAAAACAGCAATAAGTCTGTAAATTCTTGACCGATTGGGCTGGAAATGTGTAAAATATGATGTTATCTAGTCAAAACGTCGTTTTCATAACTGTGAAACACAATCCATATCGTAAAATAAATTATTTTAGATAAGGTATACCTATACCTATGTATATGAAATACATACATTACATTTTGACTACATTATGTATTGCAATATGATCAACTAAGAAAAGAATCTGTCTTACTTGATATTGAGAATAGCCATCTATAAACTTTGCTTTACTACATAGAGCAACCCAGAATGCAGTGGAATTTCTGTTTTGAAATGTCATTTCTGACAGTTATTAAAACTGTCAATAAGTGCATCTATGTTCTTGACTGGTAGGGCTGAAAATTTGTAAAATAAGAGACAATGTTGGTCTGAACGACCATGCAAAATATGAGTTTGATTGATCAGATTAATCGAAGACCATTTGATAGGTCAAATGGTGGTGTGGCTATAGGCCGTTTTAAATTAAGTATACAAATGAAAAATATTGGTGCCAATCCTTGCTAAGTTTTAAGTTGCCAATCCTTGCTAAGTTTTAAGTTGATCGATTAAACCTTTATGATTAAACGGTTCCTTGTTAATTTTCAAAAATCACAGGATCTCGTTCAAAAAATATACCTGGGACCACTCATATGATATGATATTAGTGTGTACACAATATCAGATCAATCTATTGAACGGTCAATATTAGTTTCATATCGTTTAAAACTTTCTGCTCTAACAACCTTGCCTTGTAGATTCGAAGTCGCCGTGAATTTGACAGCCAACACGAAAAAAGTCCCTAAAATGACAAAAACTTTTGAAAATAACGACATATTAGAGTGAAAATTGGCAAAAATACCTTAAATGTTGGTACCAATGACCATGCGAAGTTTTTAGTTGGTCGGTCAATCGGTTCCAGTTTAAATTTCAAAAATCACAGGAAAAATGGTTTCAAATTTGAACCAATTGGAGGATATGGCTGAATTTTTTTTTGATTGGGTACAATGTTGGTTGCAATGACTTTGCTAAATTTCAAATTGATCGAACCAACCAATCGAAAGATAATTTTTATAAAATTTGAACCAATCACAGGATATTGTTCAGAAAAGATCCCAGGGATCGCATAGAATACGTTAGTATGTGTACAAAATTTCAGATCGATTGGTTGTGCGGTTTGACCTGGGCAGTGCAGGCAAAAAAAAAAAAAAAAAAACAAACAAAAAAAAAAAAAAAAAAAAACACACAGAGAAAGTGCCATAAGAGTACCGTGGTGACGCTCGCTACGCTCGCTCAAAAATTCTTTCCACTTTTAGGATAGAATGATGTCTTTAAAAAAACGATGCGCCAAGTCCTTTTGTAAAGTATTTCTCGGTGTTTATTCTTTTATTTCAAAAATACGATTAAATATTTGGAAATGTCATTGACTTGGCTCCTTTTTTGATATCACTCCTTTTCGGTGTTGAATTTTTTAAAGTAAAGTGACTTGGCTGCCTTTTTTACACGGAGTGTTTTTTTCTGGGTATAGTTATCTGACGTAATGACTCATGTCACTATTACAACGAAGAATTACGGTTATTTGAGCTAAACCTCAAGAATCATTGGAATCGCATCGGGCCTTCTACCTCGGAGGTACGGATATTTAGGCGCCCGAAAGTTACACGGAAATAGAAAAGCAGAATTAGAGCAAAATGCATATTGAGCGAAGACGCTCGCTTCTTTGAACATTGAGATTTCGATGAATTAACTTCCTTTTGTAGTTCGTCGAGGCATTGGGAATTCGAGAACTTTATTCCACCAACATCCAAACAGTTGCAGTTGGCAGGATATATTCCCCTAGATGTCTTCTGGCCGTGTGGCATATCTTTGATATAAAGAAATGTATTATCACGGTAAATATCACTGCCTCGTCATCAATGGATCAATAATCATAAACTCCACCGAATTTGCTCAGTTGCCATATTTATGCCTCCGTATTTACGATAAGAGAATGAATAAAGTGCACATATTATTTGTGAAATCGTAATATCTTTTATGTAAAGAATACTTATCGTTATCCGTGGATCGTCTTCTAAGACGAATAATATCAACGTTAGACTTTACAGGAAGGCATTATCGATGATCTAAAAGTGGCGGAAAGTATTTTCATGTAATTATGTGATTCTCATCTAGTGGAGCGGTCGCTCCACACAGCCAAGTCGTACCGTACACTCACAGTCACTCAACATACCGTAAATGCCTATATAAACCGAGGAGCAGACCAACTACTTTTACTGTAAGCAACAACATGGCATTTTCGGCCTACTGGATCTCAACAATGGAAAGTCTCATATTGTTGTGAAATGTCTTAATTTTGAGCTATGGCCCACCTGACAACATATACATCACGCGACAACAACCAGTCATGCCGTTTACGACCTAGAGGGCAGTAAAAATCGTGAAATTACACCGCTTTCTTCTTCTTCTTCTTCTTCTTCTTCTGATGATGATGATGATGATGATGATGATGATGATGATGATGATGATGATGATGATGATGATGATGATGATGATGATGATGATATCAGAAAAGGTTGCTATCACCGCCACAGCCTAAACGGCTGAACCGATCGACCTGAAATTTTTACCACATATGCACTTTTGGCGTCTGATGATACCTTGCCTCTTGTGATTTTTTGTGCCGCCATTTTTAAACCGGAAGTGACGTCATATCTCAAAAACGTCTGGACCGATTGGAACGAAAATAGCGCCATTCGATTTAGATGGTGATCTATATGACGTATCAATAATAAAATAATTATTTTCTTATTTTCTAAACCGGAAGTGACGTCATAAATACGCAATATTTAACTTATTTCAACGAATTATACTTAAAATATATACATAATTAATTTACATTGTAACATAGACAATACAAATTATAAATTCAAGGTTGCAGTGTACTCGGCCGCCATTCCTGAAACCGGAAGTGACGTCATATATCTAAAACGGCTGTACCGATTGCAACCAAATTTTGGATATATGTAGGACTAATAATTATGAATTAAAGACGACATTATTTTCGGCCGCCATTGTTAGTACCGGAAGTGACGTCATATATCGAAAACGGCTGTACCGATTGCAACCAAATTTTGGAAATATGAAGACTAATAATTATGAATTAAAGACGACATTATTTTCGGTCGCCATTGTAAAACCGGAAGTGACGTCATATATCGAAAACGGCTGTACCGATTGTAACCAAATTTTGGAAATATGTAGGACAAATAATTATGAATAAAAGACGACATTATTTTCGGCCGCCATTGTTAAAACCGGAAGTGACGTCATTTATCGAAAACGGCTGTACCGATTGCAACTAAATTTTGGAAATATGTAGGACTAATAATTATGAATTAAAGACGACATTATTTTCGGCCGCCATTGTTATAACCTAAAGTGACGTCATATATCGAAAACGTCTGTACCGATTGCAACCAAATTATGCAATTTTGTAGGACTTATAATTATGAATTCAAGACGACATTATTTTCGGCCGCTTTTTCAAAACCGGAAGTGACGTCATATATCGAAAACGGCTGGATCGATTGTAACGAAACTTAAGCTATTCTTCTTGGATAATCATTTTCATCATATACCAAACGCAACTTTTCATAGTAACCAAATCGGTTGAGGCGTATTTTTTTAAAGAAATTAGTTCCTGCTCGGACATGTGCTACAAGCTGTATGAATAAACTAACAAAAGAAGTGATATCCCAGAAAAAAACACTCCGTGTAAAAAAGGCAGCCAAGTCTCTTTACTTTAAAAAAATTCAACACCGAAAAGGAGTGATATCAAAAAAGGAGCCAAGTCAATGACATTTCCAAATATTTAATCGTATTTTTGAAATAAAAGAATAAACACCGAGAAATACTTTACAAAAGTACTTGGCGCATCGTTTTTTTAAAGACATTTTTCTATTCATAAGCATAAGTCATTTATATACAACAGTCATTAAGAATTTTTAGAATAATAGGGAAACATCCTTCAATTACATATTATACATACCTACTGTAAAATATTTTCTATTTAATATATACGCGATGAAACTTGTTGTCTATGTTTTCTATAAATACACAATAGTTATCTTCGTAATATTGTTTCGTGGTCAACATAATTAAGTCTCATGCGTTATACCTTCTCATCATGAAATACATTTCAATTAATCCACATTTTATAACAATACATTTCACAAAGTACACAGTCACATTGAATTTCTATTAAAAATTTAACTTTATGCACTTGACACTTCAAAAATATATAGTGTTCCATAGATAGCTAGTAATTATTTGACAATGTTGCATGGTTTCCCTCAGTCAAGTCAATATCAAATTATGAAAAGATACCCTTCTAATATCACCATATTAGAAGTGCTATAAGAATATGTATGAGCCCACTTCCAATTGTTATTTAATTCTTCCATCCTTATATTACTTATGTATTACAGCAAGAAATCTTTCTTCTATCGCCATTGACAAAACTATAAAATAGCCATTACTAAAAGTAGCTTGATTCATAGATACCATACTTGTACATTTCTTTCTTCTTTTAGGATAGAATTATGTCTTTATAAAAACGATGCGCCAAGTCCTTTTGTAAAGTATTTCTCGGTGTTTATACTTTTATTTCAAAAATACGATTAAATTTTTGGAAATGTCATTGACTTGGTTCCTTTTTTGATATCACTCCTTTTCGGTGTTCAATTTTTTTAAAGTAAATAGACTTGGCTGCCTTTTTTACACGGAGTGTTTTTTTCTGGGATATCTCTTTCTCTGTGCTATTGTATCTGTCTGTCTGTCTGTCTGTCTGTCTGTCTGTCTGTCTGTCTGTCTATCTGTCTGTCTGTCTGGCTGTCTGTCTGGCTGTCTGTCGGGCTGTCTGTCTGGCTGTCTGTCTGTCTGTCTGTCTGTCTGTCTGTCTGTCTGTCTGTCTGTCTGTCTGTCTGTCTGTCTGGCTGTCTGTCTGGCTGTCTGTCTGTCTGTCTGTCTGTCTGTCTGTCGGTGTTTTTGCCTGCACTATCCAGGTCCAACCAATCAACAAATCGATCTGAAAGTTTACACACACACACACACACACACCACACTACTGTCATACGTAATAGTGTTACCTACGTGTATAGTTTTTCGAAAAGATCCTGTGAGGTTAATAAATTTAAACTGGAACCAATGACCAAACAACTTAAATTTTCTATGGTCATTGGGATCAAAACGTTACAGGTGTTTATTCATCATTCATTCACATTATGTTTTCACATTACGTCTTATAAACGAATTTTCCTAATACTTACTTGAAATATTATTTGGCATAGGTACCTAGGTACATTAAATTTTTTTTTTAATAGATATAATCCAAATTCAAAATCTTAAATGTGAAAGTTCATCTAATTTGGTTTAAGTATTAAGGGTTATTCTGCTGACTAGCAAGTTTTGTATGCCCTATTTATTGGTCATTGGCTAAACATTCTCCAGCTTGGATGGCGAGACACGACAACTCAAAACGACAACGCTCGAAACTTTTTTACATACGTATGAAGATGTACTGACTGTTTATATCCATTAACATGTTTGAAAATAAGAATATGTTCTAAATCAAAATCCATGTCACAACGAGACGCTAGCGCTAACATACCGACCAACAGTTCGCTAACTAGTGTCTAGCTTTGCATCGCCCTGAACCAAACATCTTCGTATCTAAAGAGTATAAAGAAAAAGAGTTCAGCGATAAGAGGAGTAAACATACCTAAACTCTGTACAAATCGACCTCTTCTGTCGCAACTACAAAATCCAGACAAGTTTTCGTAGCAGACTTTATGATCGAGCTCGATCGCCATATTCACCGCCCTCTATAGACCAGCACGTCGTCTGTGTGACGGTATTGTCAGGCGTCGGTTATGAGCAATATCGCGGCGCCCGGCGTCGTGTAGGCGTCGCCACGGAATGCGCGGTATTCCGACTCATTGCGGCATTCCTCCCCCTCCCCTCTGCCGCCGCCGTGACCTATAACCTGTGGAGTGATCATTGAATTGCTGCGATACGATCTGTAGCAGGGGAAGCGATCCGTCCATCGTCGATGCTCTACTTATTTTCAAATCTACTGAATACACTATTGGAGAAATTAAGGCGTCAATTTACAGAAACAGCCTTAGTCCAAAATTTTTGAAATTTGGTTATTGGTGCCAAAAGTACTCGTTTCCATTGGCTCATTCTTGAGTGCGTCTTAAACAAAAGATATCTTTCATATGTTTTTACAGCGGGGAAGTACCACAGTCCGGTGTGAATAAGCTGTTATTGTGAGAAATGTGTCAAATTACCTACTTGAAACAATTGTACCTACTCTTTTATAAGTATTTTCTATTAAATAATTGATTTGTAATAAATAATATGCTATTATGTTTAAACTTGCTTTAGGTACATTTGATCCCAAAAACAACCATAGTCGAATTTATTTTTTATTTTTTCGAGAATATTAATGGGGAAAAATCAAAGTCTGTTGACTCCCTTACGCTACAGACTAATTTCATTTCAATTTTTTATATTTTATTTTATTTATAAAAGGTATAACAGTTTTTATTGAGTATCTCGAAATCACTTTGGACTATTGTTTTTTTTTGTAAATGAAGTTTTTTTTAGTTTTGTCCTCGCATTAACAGAATTTTAAAACTTCAGATATTCGCGACCATTTCAAGCGAACTATTATAGTTACGAATTATAGTTACGAATTCGTACCTCCGGTACAAATTTTACGTGAAAAATACGATTATTTTACGATACATTTGAATTTCATATTAAGCACTTTGAGGTCGCCTTACTATAGAGCGATTTTGCAATATGCACTATTTTCGTTTTTTAACTCTGTTAGTGTGAAGACAAAACTATAAAAAAGCACTTAACCACGCGCATCACGCTACTTTCATCAAGCCTCAATAATCAATAATCATGTTGTTCTGTTCTGTAACTAGGCAAATTTCGACTGGAGAATGATTATGATGATGGAGAATAGATATAAGGCCTAGAAGAGGCCGTCGAAAACAGATTGTTGACATACATTTATTATTCTTGTTAGTAACAATTTGGGTGTTGTTAGATATGATTAAATGTAATATTATATGCACAGGTAAGTAATTATTATCATTATAGTCTTATTTTATAGTTTACGTAGTCGCACGTGATTAGCTGCTAGATCGTGACGTCATTTTCGCCACGCGCGGTACTGAAAACACCTCCGTACAATCGAGATGGGGCGGCTTAAAAATAAAACGCGTGCGGCAACATTTTCTGGGGTTTTGATTGGTTAATAAAAAAACGCGAAGCGCAAAACGCGAAACGCGCTTTATGTAAAACGGCCTTTTGTCTCTTTACTGAGGAGAACCACGAGATATCTGGGTCAGGAAGGACGGCTGCGGGAATCGATCCTGGACCACCGGAGTGTATTGGTCCCAAGGATTGGTCCAGAGCTTCATTGCCTGAGCCGACTTGCTTCGTTTCGTTGTTTCCCTCATATGAGAGGCAAATAATGGGAAGGTTCCCTCGATAATAGGATACGACCGCCTCCTTTCCACTGTACAGTCCATCTTCACCTTCTTCATTATCATAATCCTTCTTCAGTCGTCATTGCTAGTTGCGGAAGTGTGCGAGTGACTTGATCATGAGTCCTGTGTGAAAAGTGAAATGTCTCTATCAACAAACTGGTGAAATGTCTGGAGCATTTCTCTTTCAGCCCATTCTGCTATGATTGTGTTGACTGTACCGCTGTGTTATTGGTTTCAGATGGAGCATTACATGAAGGGCAAGAATGTGGAAGAGCCCCTGACTCGCGACCTCGTGCCCTTCACTGACCTCCCGCAGAACTTCCTGTGGATGCAGGTAGGTCTTCCTCTTCCAAGCATTGCCCACTTTCGAGGAGCGTTCTGGAAGTTCGTGACCGATTGGGCCGAAAATGCTTAGCTTCATAATCATAATATTTATAAGATGTTTCGTAATCTTGCAAAATTTCAACTTGATCGAAACATTTTCACGATACAAAGATGATTTGTGTTCACTGTCAACCAATCAGCGATCAATCGAAAAAGAATACATATCTCTGCTATTATTTCTCTATAATCTACGGGGTAAACGGAAAAAATGGCGACGGAAATAATGGGGAAAAACCTGGTAGGAATAAATGGCGACGGAAAAAATGGCGCCTCCATGCGGAAGAAATTGCGAAAATAAATTTTCAGAACTTTGTTGCGTCTGTTGTTGTGTCTGTTATTTTTTGAAAATAAAAATAGGTTTATAATTTTTTTTCTTTTAAAGAAGAACTCATTATGGAAATTTTTAAAATTTTGGAATAGCCGTATGAAAAGTGATGTTATCGAAATGTTAATTATGTTGATTGAGTTGATCGTATTTTAGAGCGAATTTTCCTGCAAAAGAAATTGCCATCTGGCAGACATGTCAACTTTCATCTTTTGGGGGGTTTAGGACAGGAAGTGGCTATTTTAGTCCCAGAAATTCCCATTAGAGGTAAGTTGACAAGAAACGTAAGCCCTGATGATTGTTTTTGTTCCTTATTTTTTTTTTAAAAAACGAACCTGTCATGAGTATAAAATTGTGTTTGTAAAAGTGTCCCCCACCTCTCGTCCCTTAATAATGACACTTAAAAATATGTTGTTAAATTTCTCAAAGAAATATTCACTATTGTTTTCAGTAAAATAAATTTTTCCCTTTCGCCATTTTTTCCGCTCATACCCATAATTTGTCGCCATTTTTTCCGTCGCCATTTTTTCCTACCCTGTTTTTCGCCATTTTTTCCGCCAATCACTTTACGGATCAGGCCAATGTTTTCCCAAAACATGTCCTCTTGATTTCTAAC
This sequence comes from Leuctra nigra, assembly GCA_934045905.1. Lineage (NCBI taxonomy): Eukaryota > Metazoa > Arthropoda > Insecta > Plecoptera > Leuctridae > Leuctra > Leuctra nigra. Next base: position 11,454,190 of record OW203770.1, read on the forward strand.
CCGATCAGTCTCTTATTTTCAACTAATAATCTGCTTTACTGATGGATAATCTGAGACGAAAGTTGTGATTACGATGCGTTTGTAATGCTCGCATTACATCGCATTCGCATTACGCGTTCTAATCGAGCACGTGAATGTGCAGGTGCACGCGGGCAGCAAGACGCGTAACCTGCTGGCCTACGCGCTCAAGGAGGTGAAGACGGCGGAGGCTGTGGTCTGGAGCGGCTCCGGAGCGGCGGTCGCCAAGGTCATCAGCTGTGCGGAGATCATGAAGCGCAGCTACAAGCAGATGCATCAGATCTCCAAGATATGCTACAGGAAGTATGTGAATGGAGACAGTGCAACACTTTTCAATATCGATACTTGATATCATTTTTACATTTTTGACTTTTAAAATGCTGCAAGCGCGAACGATTTTGCCGTTTGTTTAGACACTTTCTTGGATACGATTGGAGACAAAATGGGTTGACGAAATGATTCGAAATCTAATCATTATTAGATACATGACAAACTTACGGTTATCTCTTGGTACATTTTTAATTTTTGCTTTGTAATTAGTAATATTTAGTTGATTTTTGGTGAAAAATTGTACTTTGTCTTGTCTCGCTGGGTGCTGTATGAAATTTAATTGTAAAATGTACCAAGTGATAACAACCCTAAGTTTGTTTTTCATCTAATCACGATTAAAATTTGAGATCAATTGGTTCACGGGTTTGGTTTCCAATCGTATCGGAAATTTCATAGTTTTGCGCGTTTTTGTTGAATAGCCCGCGCCTAATTAACAAGGCACGAAGCAAGAATTAAAAAGTGCTACTAATATACAATCAGATTGATTGATCATTTGAACATTCTATCAGAGATACACCCATTTATCAAACAATTTTTCTATCTCAATTTTCTAAAACGGCCGAGCGCTTGCACCCACTTAAAAATCAGTTAAGATTGTTGCAAAAACTTATTTTGTTCAAACAAAAGACATTTGTGTAAATGTCTTTCTTCAAAAGCTGGTATTTGAAAATTTTAATGAAAAAGATGCAAAAACACGTAGCTAATATCGTAGGTAGCTAACATTTGAGTAGGTATCTCACATAATAATATTGATGTCTACGGACTCACGAGCTTCAGTAATAATTGAAGAATTTGACTATTTTCTTCTTGTGATCAACATATTCGTTGCTGTTTTGTAAAGGATTTAGTCACATTTATTTTAATAATAATAATTATGGTGGTCTGATTTTTACATTATCTTTTAATGTAAATTAATACAATTGAAAACACTTCATGAAGTGTTTGTTATTAACATTGATCTTAAAATAATCAGTAAATATGATAAACTCAGAATTACCCCGTAATGGGCCATCTTTATGTAGATTCTACTCCACATCTCTCCTGGCTCAGACGGTATTAGCAACGACTATATTAAACTAGGTTTTACTCTTTTAAGTTTATTTAGTCGAAGAACAGATAATTTTAACAACTCTGTAAAATGATCTCCAGGAAACAGTTTAAACTTATGGCTCTTCAAACACCTAGCACAAAACTTGCGCAATGTTTATTGTTTTTGTCATCAAGCTGAGTGTATTGCGCAGTCTCTGGTGTGAACAAAAAGGCAGTAAAAAACAGTTGAGTTTGAAAACAAACATTAGTTCTGTTTTTCGTCGATAACGAAGGCCTTTTCTTGGGAACCCTTGTGGGCGAGCGCCTACATGGGGATTATTTGTTGCTGTTTGGCGCGTATTGCAACTATCAATGTGTCTTCATACATCACGCAGCCAGTATGCAAGACTAATAATATGCAACCAATGTCTACGAGATTAAGAGTTGTGCACTTAATTAAACATCGCAGATCATATTTCCTAAATGGTAAAAACTTTGAACCATTCGAATTATGAAAAATTTGTAATATAATTGACATTACCAATTTTTTAGTCGACCATATTATCAATACAAACTTATACAATAATAGGTATACAATAATTGTATACGATATATTACAATAACAATATAGAGTATACCGGTTGGCGCAAAAAAAATCACCCTGATTGAGAGGTCACTATATTGAAACTAATAATGATAGGATCTGAAATGTGTACACATATTAGAAAACATACCAAAAGTTAATATGGGCAAGTTTCAAAAACATTACTTTTGTAGGAAAAAAGTTACAGCTGTTCAAACTTGGTTGTCAAAAAATTGATTAAACGGAGCTCAAATAGCGCGCATCCAGTAAACTTTCAATGGCCGGGACACTGTTTATTCAAAACTACGTACGATATCAAGCTTAAAATTTCAAATTATATTGAACATATGTTAAGATCGATTGTGTAAAAATGACAATCAATTTGAATGAATGGAACGAAAGTTATGGTATCTTGAAGTTTAGCTTGAAAACAGAATAGTGGGGAGAAAAATCACTTTTATAACGTGTGTAATAAAAGTTTAGAAATAATCTACATATTATTCTGATTTTACGCTCAACTTCAAGAATCCAAATAGTACCGAACAAATATACTCCAGCCAGAATGTAGTACAAGAGACTGGGTTGCCAACCATCCGGACTTTATCCGGACACTCTGGAATTGGACGATATTGTCCGGATGCCGGAATTACCTCATTCAGGACAACATACCTAATGTTCGAATTGTAAAAAATATGAAACTTACAATATACATAATTCAATATTCAGTAACTAATAGTATCAAATCACCGAAGATTGTAGTCCAGAACGCATGAAAGTGGCCCAAATGCACTTTCAAAATACAAATTTTTCCCGGGCCTGTGCGGCCTGGACCAGCACGATGCTGTGGGGCCCTTCCCTCAGCCCCTCATTGATTTCCTGAAGATCGCCTTTTCTTAAGCATACCTCATTGTTTTTTCCGAAAATATCATATTGGTGAGACCATATTATTTACCCCGAGAAATTTACAACTGCAATGTCCGAAATTCAATTTTTATAAAGTTGGCAACCCAACAAGAAATGATGCGAATGAAAATGAATATTTTCATCTGTATACGGTCACAAACAAATGTAGGTTATTGGAAAAATAAAAATTAATAACCATTTTAAAATTAATTTTATACTAATTTTTAGGAATTTTTACTAACTTGAATATTTTTGTCTTTTGCTTGTAATGTAAAAGTCTGCCGTGATCAGTTTCTGGACTTGTTATTGGTCAATAAAAAAGACGCGGAACGCGCCTTATGTGAAACCGACTTTATTGAATGTCCGTGTGATCCTGTCCAATGTAGAGTGGAGGAGCATTGGGATCCGAAGACCGAGGACCTGGATCAGCTGGTCGTGTGTCGCGAAGTCCCGTGCATTCACATCCTGCTGTCAAAGTCGGAGCTCAACAAGGAAGAACCGGGGTGAGTGAAGCTCAATACCAAAATGTATCACCCACTTGGTAAGGGGCTGGTACCAGTGCGCGGACGGCGAGCACTCTAATTTTAAATGCTTGGAATTAAGGCCGATGCACAATTGACGCAGACGGACGACGCGGCCTGACGACGGAGACGGATACGATGTTTAGGTATGACGTCTGCGTCGTCCGTCCGCTTCGTCCATCTATGTCAATTGTGCATCGGCCTTTAGGAAATAAAATTATTTTTATTGTTTCAAGGTTTCCTATTCATAGTTTGCTCGAGCTTCTTTTGATTTACATCAACAATGTAAAAAAGTATATTTCCGGCCATTTTGGTGTACAGCTGTCAAGTTGATTTAAACTAATTATTATCCGTTTGTTGAAGATATAGTTTGTAAATGAGTGGTTTTATAGCTAAAAGAATTTCTTCTGCAGCCTGCAATTGCACAGGTAATCATAAATATTATCAAAAATATACTGAAAAACAGATTGACTGCCGTTCTGACATGTTACACCAAGATGGCTGCTCAACAATGAGATGATGTCACGAGCAAACTATGAATTACCTTACTAATGTATAGAAAAAATCAAACAATCGAAATTAATATACTATTTTCCTTAAATTATATATCTTAACTTAAATAAGATGTATTTTCATTGTTTGAAGGTTTCCTATAGATTAGTAAGGCATAGAAAACCTTCAAACAATGAAAAAGCATCTTATTTCTTAATTCCAAGCATTTGAAATTATAATGTCCACGCACTGGTACCGGCAACCTACTAAGTTTGGAAACTCTTATTGTTTGTTTGTAATTGTATCATCTTCAATATCGAAAAATTAGGTGGGGTAGAAACACTCAACAAATCATAACCACTATCATAACCGGTGAATGAAACGGATTGGCTGCTTGTCAGGTTCCTTGACAATCAATCCTTAATATATCAATGAAATCAGAGCTCATCTACTATAGCTAGATTACGAGTTAGCACAGACTTCATGGGATGATGCCATCAATATTTTCTCCCAATCCATTTCTTTCAAATAGGTACCGGTTTTTCAATTTTCTTGAGTGTACCTAAACTCAATTCAAAGATATTTACAACTATTGACGTTCTAGGTAAGAAAGGTGACCTCTCTCTTTCCCATATTTTAGTATGTATTGACTTGAGGTCGATATTCTTCGAAACCATCGCACCCCTTTAAGACGGCTGAGTAGTGAGTGTGACCTGAAGAGTTTTTTAATTGATTTTTATCAATATCTTTTACCAATGTAATTGACAATTGTTAACAAAATAAGGCTATGTACGAGTCTTCAGAACAGTTCAATGAAAATAGTTTCATAGCTTGTAATGGTTTATTATTTTTATTCTGTCCTACAGACGTTTAGTGCCTGAAAATTAGTAAAAATATCGCACTACCTGTAGGACAAAATAAAAATAATAAACCATTCCAAACTAGGAAATTATTTTCATTTTACTGTTCTGAAGACTTGTCTTAACTGAAGATGTAAGTTTTCAGGAAAAATATGCCTCGCAAGTTTTGTGACTCGCACTCTAATGTTAGCGTCACGCAAATGTGAAATTTCAATGCTCCTCCTGCAGACATTTTTATGAGCAATTGGTTGCAGAAATTAATTTGAAGGGAGTTTTAATCATATAAACTTGGGCTTGGTTGAAATATTTCATTTCCTTAGTGAAATTCTATGATTTTTTGTGAAAAAGAAAATTATATTTTTCTTGCAAAACCAGTATTTTGTGAACCCATTGTGAGCTCGACCCAAGAGACGGCTCGGTATATAAAAAAACTATATAGTATATAACATTGTGCGCACACAGGTCAAGCAAGGGACATCAAAATAATAGAACTGTTTTTCAATCCACAGATAGATCGCCTGTTGCTCAGAGTCCAGAATTATTTCTTACCAGGTTTCTTATAAAAATGTATTTAATAGGTATTTCAAACCAAAAGTGCATGCTACAGAAAACGTTTTTGAAATTTCAAATATATTAGGAGCTCAAATGCATAGTTTTGTTACAAAACCAGCATCTATAATTAACAAGGCATGTAGCTAATTAAAAAGATAATCAAATTAAATCTATTGGCGTTTAAAACCTGGTTAGGTAGCAGCACTTGTCCTGTGTAGGATAGACAAGGTGTATAGAAGTAATGTGTATTGTTTTCGGGTTAGAGCAGCCTTCATTGACGATTTATGAACTTATTTCAGATATATCAAAACAATATAATACAAGTCTTACCAGAGTAAAAGAAGTTCTCTGCTTTGAAATGTTCCCCACACACTAACATCATAGAATAATGAAACTAACATGCATTTTGGAAACCCTCTTGCCAACCTTCAAAGCAGATTGCAGATGATTGTTTCTCCCGCACATCGTCCTTCGGGAATAAATGAAAGGAGAGTCCATCTGCAGCTGTTGATTCTTTGTTTGAACATTGAGGAACACTACAGTATCGATTTGCTGATTTAATTTGCTTTTAAATAGGTAAATTCACCGGTTGAACATCCATTGACAGATGAAAACAAATGAAAAACAAAAGATTTTTCACCTAGATAGATTAGTTGGCGAAGCAGCCTCCAGATGTCGACTCCTTTGATTTTAAACGCGAATATGACATACCTAATAGACCGATTTAAAAATTATCTAGGTGGCTCTGCTTTTCAAAAAATTTCACATGCAGTTTGGTTTTCCATATATCTATTGGTGTTTTACAACAATGGATAAAAACACCAACAGATATCTGGAAAACTAAACTGCATGTGAAATTTTTTGAAAAGCAGAGCCACCTAGATCATTTTTAAATCGGTCAATTGCTGGCCAGTAATTTGTGTCTTTCAACGGATTTGTCCTCACAGATACCAACCTCCAGGATCTTTGGATGTATTCTGGAAGACCAAGAGATTGGAGGACGCAACTGGACCCAAGTCTTCTCGACAGCGACTTACATCCGAGCATCTTGCCTCCATCGGGCTGCGAACCGGCAACAAGCGGCCAAGAGTAGACACGCCCAAGCAGAAGAAAGCCAACACAAAACCGAAAGAGACAACATGATTCAATCACGCGTCAATATGCTTGCAAGACGAGGCATTTCCATGTCATTGATGTAAATATTCTTATTTTAGGTTGCTGCTTGCCTGAACGTGGGAAGCAGGTGCAAGCCAAATAAAAATTGATAAATTAAATACAACAGGAATTTTCAGACTAAAGTTTATGACATGACTGAACTAAACTGATATACTATTATTTTTACTTTTGCAGTTTATAGAATGATTATACATTCCATTCCTATTTGTTATTGCTCTTCTTGTATTAGAAAGAGCATTAAGGTACGTTGACAGCTTGACGTTCGACGCTCAGCGCTAGCGCTGAAAGATGAACATGGTTTATCTTTGACCTTGAACGCCAGCGCTCGGCGTTGGCCAATCAGGAGTCTTAACGTTGAGCGCCGAACGAACGCCGAGCTGTAAACGTACCTGTAGAATATGTTATATTAGAAAGCAATTGCCAATAGGTATTAGAAATTAAGAAACACACTTTTAATCAAAACACACAGTAATTTTATTAATGAGTTTATGATATTGACACGATATTTTACAACAATTAGTTAACTCTAGTTTCAATGAAATAAACACAATACTCTAGTTGGGGCGATAAGAAATAATTAACCTACATACATAATAGTCGAATATTGAATAATAGGTAGGTATAAAGAAAAGTGATTAATTATCATTCTTTATGTACAAAATGAAGCTTAAATTAACATATATGTACCACAATACTTATGGCAGGCAGGCAAACTGCATAATAATGTTGGATTTTTGCTAATACAAATACAAATAATAACGTGCGTTTCCTATGTATTAGCAAGTATGGCTAGTTTTAAGCTGTAGAAAGGAAGGTGCTTTAGCACTTGATACGGAAATGCATATTTAACTATTTATTATTTGCATGAGAGAGCCGAAACATTGAGTATTATCTTTCCGTCTCAAATAACCGATATTGCAGGGCTGCCATCAACAGTATTTTCCATCTTAGAATTGGTTCACATCCTTGGCATATTTTGTTCCTCACCTTGCTTTCCCATCTCTTTACCCAAACTGAACGTGTTTTACATATATTTTGGTCTGTGATCGTGATTCGTGATTCTAGGTCTGTTCGTTCTACACCAGGGACACTACTACACCGTCCAACGCTCGCCCGATACCGAGTGTGGATACTACTACACCAACGCACACTTGTCGGTCAAACAGTTCAGTGTAACTGCTCTGGTGGTAACAAACAGACCAGAGGTGCGATTACGTAAAATTTGAACTTTCTTGTCTCGGTGACGAGCGTCTCATCTCACTTGAGGAGAAAATCCATGGAGGTGAGAAAATTGTCACTACGACAAGTAATCATTTAATGTGATCGCACCCCTGATGTACCTACCTACCACACAATTAAATGTATTTAATTACACCAAAACAATGACATACAAAAACAATTAATTATACAGAATGTTCAAGCCAGTTTATCAGGTAATAGTACGGTACATGTTTGGCCGTACAACGGCTTTTACCCTGTATTAAGAGATGCCATTTATTACAAAAAGATGAGCTTTAAAATATTAACTGATTTTTGGATCCAAAAACAGTTGAACAGTATGCCGTTTGGGCAAAACAAACCTAGTATTCTATTCAGTGAGATATTTACCTGTAGAAAAATTAAATTCAACTGCATTTGAGTTTCAATTTATACGACATAATTTTCATAATATTCTGGGATCTTATCTAATGTCGAACATGAATCGAAGGCTAGGCTGAGTTCTAGCTGCTACGGCAGAGTCATAACTAGACGCCGAGAAGCCTCGGAGCGTTTAGGCGTCGGTCTCCCCGCTGACGTCCTCCTCTAGGATCGGAACGATCAGGTTGTCCTTGGACATCAGGTTGTACTTAATCACGAACTGCGTGAACCGCCGACACAGATACGTCTGATTCTGGAACATAACAACCAACGGGGTCGACGTTACGACAAGTTTCGGTGATCCTTTCCTCGTTATTGTTCTATATTCTTGTCTTGATGTCCCCATATGAAATATTTCTCCTCAAATGAGCATTCTGAACTGGTTTATGCTTGAGGATCAGTTTTACCGTCATACCTACATAGTTTGTTTAGATCTTTCTTGTACAACTTCAAGAAAATAATCACTCTAAACATGCTACTGCTGCATCTCATTTGCCTGCAGGTACGCCAAGATATCAAGGTAGGGGGAGGAGCCCATTCCCATTGTATACAGAGGTGGTGAAACTTTCCTAAATTGATGAATCAAATATGCAGTTCAACTTTGATATCTTAAAAAATTGAAATAAAAATCAGGATGATGACCCAATTCAGACAATACCTCTTCAATCACATTGTGCACGCCAGAAGGCGTGCACAATTCGACGCCAGAGTTTCAGCGTTTGCCAATGTTGTACCGTGTACTTAAGATTGCTTGAGACTCACCTCGAACTCGTCGAAGATGGTGCGATGGTGGAAGTACGCGTGCGAGAAGATGCGGTATACGCGACGACACACCGAGCCCAGCTTGGCCACCGACGACTCCTTGATGCTCACCCTGATCGCAAAACATAGCAACAATCAGACAAATCAAACCGAGTTCCCTGTTGAAACAATCAAACAAATTCAAAGGATGCATGGGAAAAGCCAGGTCTCCCAACTTAGCTGAAAAAACTAACATGTTTCAACAATGTAAAGAAGGTACTTTTTAAATAAATTTTGTTAACCCAGACTATTAAATAGATGATTTTATGGTAACAAGTGATTACGCTCGCCCGATACAGAGTGTGGAAAATACTACACCAACGCACACTTGTCGGTCAAGCAGTCCGAAATATTGTGTTGTTTTTAAGTATTTTTAATTATACTCACTACATAGTTTGTGAGTTTTATAAACAAGTGATTGATTAATTATTTATTTTGTGGTTGATTTAAAGATCTAGTAGTCCTTCCAACACTTGAGTGATATTCGCCAAAGCAGAATGTTAATTTGGTAGTGGTAACATGAACTATGCCATCTGTGGGATAATATATGAACTTCTTAACCCCATTCCCTCTTTGAAATGGAATAAACTGTATTTAATCAAGACATTAGGGTTGGGATTCAATTTGAATGGCTAAATCAATGTCAACGTGAAAATTTCGACATCAAATCGAAATTATTTAGGCATCGAAATAATTTTGACATTGTAATAATGGGCCACATCGAATTAATTGTGGCGAAATTTGGCAACACTGCAGTTGCACCTGCCCAAGGCCATGTTCCTAGAGGGTGAAATATCCCTCTCACACCCCCCGTGCAGCAACAAATGACGAGGAACCAACAAACCACCGATGGCTGCCACCTTAGCGCGGTGGTGGGGTTTGCGTTGGCCAATGATCCATTGCAGCTACGCCGGCGAGCATATGCTCATGTGTAAGGGTTACCCATGCCGGACAGGTCAGTGGTGAGGTCCAGACAAAGAGCAGCCAGGGTTGGCCTAACCATGTCCTCCCTTGAATTTGCGGTCCCCTCCCCTCCCCTCGGGCCGGCCTTCCCCCTCGAGATGGTGATCCCCCTGAAATCGGGTTCCGTCGGCCCACTCCTCACACCCCCCGGTCCGTCCCCATTCCGGCCTGGCCTCCCCACCAGTGTTGGACTCCCCCGGATCTGGCCCGTTAGGTCGACCCCTCCCCATGTCCACCACTTATATCAACAAAGTTAAATGCAAAATTGCAAAAATTAATGTGCGCAATATAACCTCGTCGTTGACGCGCCGTTAAACCACAATGATCTAATCTACATTTAAAAAAACCTACAAGCATTTATTTATGTAACAACATGGAACAATTAAAGACAAAATTCGTTAGAAATCAAGTTTCAAATTCGTAGTTTTATTCGACTTGTTGCCGGAATATATCCCGTGAAGCATAACATAGTTTGCATTCAATAACCTTTAGCAATGTAGCCCGTAATGTTCACCTCAAATCCAAACACTTTGCACACTTTTTCGGTGGGATTATTATTTTTTTTTTGCATGACAACATTCTTTCAAGCAGGAACAAGCAGGAATTCTTTCAAACAGTCCACTCAGCTGATTGTGAGGGGCGCGCGGCACTGTTGCCAGCTCTACAATACTGCGCTCTAATTCTCGGATTTTTTTAAAATGATGTCAAACGATTATTTGATTAAACAATTCAAATCGATGACGAATAGAAACTCAATATTTCATTTGACATCGATGTCAAATCGAAAAATTGATGTCAAGTCGCAACCCTACAAGACATTAAGTTTCCCCCCATGTTCACCATCTGACTTGCACTCGGACACTCCATTCTTTAACTTTCAACTGCAGTTGAAACCACTTTGGCCAACTGCATTTGAAATCTCAATTGAGTTTTGGAAAGGAAGTTGAACTTGAAAGCCAGAGTGTGAACAAGGCACCACCTACTAGATCTTTCCCCCTCCCCTCCCTTCCCTGTTCACTGCCTGGCAACTCAGGGGTATCTAATGAAATTTAAATATGGCGCTCTTCTCTCTTCTTTACCGACATGTGAGTTCCCGAGCGCTGTCAGTGGCGAGGTGGCAGAGAAAGGAACTAAAGGAACTATTTGAATTGAAAAGACAGCTGTGCCATGGACATAAATTTTTACAAATGTCAAATGAGTGAGTGAGACTGAGAGGTTATTCATATAATTCGCCACTATAACAATTATCTTTGCTATAGGCATCCTGCGTGAGAAAAGGTTGCCATAGTAACCTATACAAAAGTATAGGGAAAAACAAATCTGACAGCGGCAATCCAAATCTCATATTTTGAGTGATTACTTGTGAAAGAAAGATATTTAAGTAAGTACAAGCTAATAATAATACGCAATATTTATCTTAACACATGTTCAAGTTAAATATTCATCTGATAAATATGATTTATTGCTATTATTTAGAGCTTTGACACATTTCCCCTACCATAGCAGCCTCCATTTTTCTACCACTGTGACGTCACGAGCAGGATTCCTATAACTTACGTTCAATGTCCACAAATATTCCATGAACCCAAAGTTTTCTTCGGTCATTATCGCTGGGCAATTCATGCCAAGACCTGACAATTTCTTCTTCTGGATGTAAATAATCACATCCTGGCACTACAATGTCTTACATCTTTCCTTTTGCATTTCAGCATTACTTTTAATCACAAATATATAATAATAATAGGTGATATGGATTATTATCGTCAGTAACTGAAAATACTTAGCTTGTTCTTTATTAGAAATCGAACTATTGACATTTAGAATTTTGAAAATTCACCGCCCTTTATGAAAATAGAGCTAAGAGCAGGCTGTAATGTCGGTAAAGTAGTCTATGTGAGTCCCCGTGAGACATCTGTTGGCGGATTTATGAACTAAATGTTGTTTTTCAAATAGCACTGGCTGGGAGGGGGAAAGATCTAGTAGGTGGTAGAACAAGGTATTTTCTATAGGTATTATGAAGTTTTGAAAAAGGATATGATTCTGCAAGTAATTTAAGAGTCCACCTCGTTATTTTGATAACCAGTCTTGAAAATCACCTCTGTAAAGGGCAACTTATAGGTACTACATACGTCTGAGTACAACTTGTAGTCGCGATTAGGAGTAAGTTTTATCAGAACATAAGAAGACAGCTGTACGTAGGTGCACTGTATGTTTGCCCGAGCAGTACATACAGGGGGCACTTGTGCTACGGGGCTATGCTGTATTCCTGCTACCCGCTCAACACTGTACAGGCAAATGTTTTAAAAAGAAATATAATATTTGAGAGTGTCGCCCCGGGACTCAAGTGGCACTTTCTCTGCATGTTTTTTTTGTGATCAATGCCGAGGTCAAACAGTTCAACCAATCGATCTAATATTTTGCGCACATACTACTAATGTAATCTACGAGTTCTCTGAGTTTGTTTTTGAACAGGATCCTGTACTTACACTAGAACTGTTTGACAGATCAACTTAAAACTTCGCATGGTCATTGGGACCATTTGCCAATTTGAAGCCTATGTATCTGTCGTTATTTTCAAAGAATACTGTCATGTTGTAATGACATTTTATTCTAATCTTGAAATATTTGAAAATTTTACCTATCCTAAATTTTCATCTAGCCTTCTTGATGCTTCAGTTCCACGTCGATGATGCATGCAAACGCATATCAAATCGGATGCAGTACGAAGGCTCGCTCGTCAACGCGTTACACCGAGCGTTTTCCTAGTTGTACCTAATACATTAGCGTTGACTGACCTGCTTGGGAAGTATTTGTTGCTGTTGAGCAGACAGGCAGCTCCATCTAGCGTGTGCCTGGTGTAGTCGATGGCGGGACACTCCTTGGGCGTCTTGTGTGCGGCACACAGGAATATCCACTGCTCCGTTGCCGTCATCTGCGTGCACGTCTCCGGCTGACACTCCCCTTGCAGGCGGACGGCCAGACCGTTCAGCTCCATGCAGAATTGCCTGCAAAGCAGAAGATTTTGAGTGCTTGGAATTTTCATTAAATACGTGTGAAACTTTTCATGAATATTTTTTGTGGAATTTGATTCTAGGTAATTTTCACTCAAGGACAATCCACCTTGGATTTGTAAAGAATTGAAATTTAGTTCAGTTGGTCGGACAAAATTTAAAGTTTCAATGTTTAACAGCCATGGCCATGGGTTACATACAACAACAGGTGACACCTCAAACATGAAGTTTAACCGAAAAATAAAGTCACTGCCAATTTTTATTGGCTACCAGCAGTAGGTAGCCAATATTTGATAAACTTCAAAATCTTTTCAGGTGTTGTCTATTCCAACAAATAAGCGATACGTGATGGAGCCACTTCTGGCAGGAAACTTTTTAGATGCACTTTTTTATTTTGAAGTTCGTGTTTCCATAGGGCAGTGAAAAGGAGAAACAATTGAAATTTAGATTTATAGTAACAAGTTTACTTTTTCAGCCATACCAACTAAAGCAAATTTAATATAATTTATTTATAAATGTCCTTGTAATATCCTCCATTATGGCTAGTACCAAAGAATCCACCAGAGGTCAGTCGTGTTCCTTATTTACTGCAGGTAGGTGCCTACTTTTGTAGGGCCTGATTATCATACTGTACAAATAATGTTTGTACATAACTGTGACATGGACACTCTCTGACATAGGGTGCGTTTGATAACTCATTCTCGGTGCTGGGGATGTGCTCCGTGCGGTACTGGCGGCGGGCAATCAAATCGCGAGGTCAAAATCGAGCGAGAGACAGATTGCACTCTGGAAAAAATGGCGGATGAAGCGGGTGCCTGACATGCATCAGTGCTCAACTTGTAAATTTACATCTGCAGAGCTCGATGTTGTAAAGTTTGTTTGATTAGTCCACATTTTCGAGCGCGCGCCGAACAATCTGCTGACGTCACAGAGCGCAAGCTGAAAATTCTAAATCAAACACACCCATAGACACTCTCTTCACTCTCGTCAGCCGCTGAGGAACGCCTCAGGGCCTGATGTTTGAATCGTATAATAATTTTTCATACACAAATCCGAAGTGGATTGGGGAGATTCCGTGGGTTCACGGAGGCTGTGGTGGTGGTAATGTTTAATCAAGGTCTATCTAGGTGAAGTCAACGATCTGGTCTGGATCATATACGGCGGCGACTCAAGTCATTGGCGACTCTCTTGAATGTAATGAATAGGCTGTCAAGCCTGTTTTTACCTGAGATGTTCATATTTCCACACCCCCTCATCCTGAGAATCTGGGGGAGTGAGAATCAGCTCGATGTTTTCTGGTTCGCGACGGATCGTCTGTTGAATATATTGTTGGACAGCTAGAATGCTGTCCATCTCTTCGAATGGTTCTTCTGGCCATCTGCTGAAGTCCTGAAATCAATTGTTTAAAACGATTAATAGCAATAAATCTAGGGGTAAATACATTTCCTACTTAGCCTTGGCAGTGACAGGGAAGGTGTGTCAGAACATTACTTGAAGAAATCAATTACTCTAAGGCTTGCAAGAACTAAATATTGGTACGGTTGCAATCAAAATAAAAAATAGGATGTTCACCAAATATTAATATTGCTTAATTACTCACCTTTGCCTTAGTTCCAGGCCTATTTCTTCGCCGAATTACAGTCGCATCGTCAGCCATGTTGACGATTGTCATTGTCGATTTCTGTCGCAAGTGCTGCCAACCCACGAGCTACATGAATAATGGTGTTCTTGATGTTGGCAACATTTCCGGACAATCCGATTTGTGCTCGGCGGGAACTAGTGCTCTCGAAGGATTTTTAATAATTGTTTTAATATATTGTTTCATATATTTTTAATATTTTGTTTTTCAAATAATGCTTCATCAAATATGAAATATTGTCTTGCATACTCTACTCGCTTCCATGCTTTTTTCCATTCCTGCATTTTTCACAGTTTTAATACTAAATTGAGCAGAATACAAACTCAATCATACAAAAAACATTGACTAGAGATGGTTTATTTGATTTCTTATATATTCTCAGTAATCTAGTGGAGCGGTCGCTCCACCCAGCCAAGTCGTACTGTATAGTCACCCTCACTCTACATACCGTTACTGCCTAATATACTGAGGAGCAGACCAAACACTTTTACTGGCAACAACATAGCATTTTCGGCCTACTGGATCTCAAAAATAAGAAATCTCAAGTTGGTGAGAAATATTTTAATTTGGAGCTATGACCCACCCTACCAAATATTCCAAGTGAGCCAACAATAAGTTATACCATTTGCGAGCTAGAGGGCCGTGAAAATCGTGAAATTACATCACTTTCATCTTCTTCTTCTTCTTCTTCTTCTTCTTCTTCTTCTTCTTCTTCTTCTTCTTCTTCTTCTTCTTCTTCTTCTTCTTCTTCTTCTTCTTCTTCTTCTTCTTCTTCTTCTTCTTCTTCTTCTTCTTCTTCTTCTTCTTCTTCTTCTTCTTCTTCTTCTTCTTCTTCTTCTTCTTCTTCTTCTTCTTCTTCTTCTTCTTCTTCTTCTTCTTCTTCTTCTTCTTCTTCTTCTTCTTCTTCTTCTTCTTCTTCTTCTTCTTCAGATGATGATGATGATATCAGGAAACTCCGCTATCACCGCCACAGCCTAAGCGGCTGAACCGATTGATCTGAAATTTTTACCACATGTGCACTTTTGGCGTCTGAGGTGCCTTTTTATAAAACCAACCGGAAGCCGCCATTTTGAAACCAGAAGTGACGTCATATCTCGAAAACGGCTGAACCGATCGGAACGAAACTAGCGTCAAACGATTTGGACGGTCATATATATGAAACAACAATAGTCTAAAAAGAAATGTACTATTACCGAAACCGGAAATGACGTCATTAAATGAAGAATCGGACTTTAATCACCTCTTACTACAATAACTACATATTCAGAAGGCTTATAATAATACAAAACATTTATATAAATAGCTTCTAGGTGGCAGTGATTTCAGCCGCCATTTTTCTAACCTGAAGTGATGCCAAATCTTGAAAACGGCTGGACCGATTGGAACGAATCTTGCGCTTTACTTCATGGAATATCACTTTAAGCATATTTTAGTACCAAACGTAACTTTTCTTAGTAACCACATTGGAAAGGGCTTATTTTTTTAAAGGAATTAGTCATTGTTGCTTCGATATAGGCTACAAGTTGTTTAAATAAACTAAAAAAAAATTTGATATCCCCATAAAAACACTTCTTGTAAAAATAACAGCCAAGTCTCTTCAGCTATAAAAAATAGAAGAAATCTTAAAAATCGATCAGCACTGAAAAGTAGTGATATCAAAAAATGGGCCAAGTCAAAACTTAATTTTAAAAACCAAAATATACTTGGCGCATCGTTTTTAGAGCATTATTATAGGTATATTATATATATTTAGGTACCTTTGATTTTTGGCATATACTTATATACTATTATATACACGATGCGCCAAGTATATTTTGGTTTTTAAAATTAAGTTTTGACTTGGCCCATTTTTTGATATCACTACTTTTCAGTGCTGATCGATTTTTAAGATTTCTTCTATTTTTTATAGTTGAAGAGACTTGGCTGTTATTTTTACAAGGAGTGTTTTTATGGGGATTGTTTAATTATACTAAATATACTTCGTATACCTAGTTACATTCTCAATCTTCATCGCAACTTCGCAAGGAATATGAATCAGTAGGACCTAATAATCAAACTATAACAATATCATGAAAGTATAATGGATTTTGCCTTTGGTCCAAACAGTAATTTTTGTAAGTTTTATAACACTCTAAAAACGCGCCTAGCTGCATGTTACCTTTCAGCAGTGCTACAAAATGTTTGTAATGCATTATACGGGCACAAGGCGCGTAGGAATTGGTCACTCAAGAAGATGTCCCAATAAAACAAAAAGTTTAGCGTTTCAGAATCACTTTTAAATTGTTCAATGTTTAAGGGTGAACCAGCGCCAGGCGACCGACCAACAACCTTTGATATTTTCCCCACTTTTTTTTGTAGTCAACTACACCCATAAAAAACACTCCGTGTAAAAAGGGTGATGAAAATTAATACCAACTGCAAATTGAAAAGATTTGCCTACTGTGGGGATCGAACCCACGTCCCTGAATTGCCGGTCCAGTGCTCTAACCACTAAACTAAGCAGGCTCTAGACATAACATATTGTTCATTTGGTATATGTGGTGGGGTGGGTGGGCCATAGCTCGAAATTAAGATATTTCCCAACAATGGAGAAATACAATGTGAGATTTCCCAATTTTGAGATCGTAGGCCGAAAATTAATTGCTATGTTGTTTAGAGTAAAAGTGGTTGGTTTGCTCCTCAGTTTATTCGGCATTTATGCTAGGTTGAGTGAGTGTGAGTGTACCTACAGTACGACTTAGCCATACGACCATACACATTTCCTGAAAAAATTATACACTTTTCTCGTGTCTCTAGTTTCTGAGATAATTTCAGTTTTCTCCCCTATGTTATCTTATGGCAGCCAAGTATAAAATCGAGACATTTTAAAGCTATAATGATGTTCTAATTTTTGTACCGATAGATTTGAACAACACACTTTTTTCTTGTTAGATAAACGGACGTAGGTATAGTCAAGGAAACTAGATGGTTCATACTCTATCTCTCTCTGCTCCATATAAAAACATGTTTATGTTATGGGTCAGAGAGAGGCAGAGTATGAATCATCTAGTTTCCCTGACTGTACGTGCAAGCGCGAGCGATTGTGCCGCTTGTTGCAGGCACTTTTTTTGGATACGTTTGGAGACAAAATGGGTTGACGAAATTATTTGAAATTTTTATAGAGATTATAAAAAAGACAAACTTAGGGTTAACACTTGGTACATTTTCAATTTTTTGCTTTGTTATTTAATAATAATTGGTTGATTTGTTGTGAAAAATTTTACATTTTCTTGTACAAATGGGTACCGTACGAAATTTAAATTTCATTTTAAATTTAAATTTTAAATTTAAATTTCCCTCTCTCTAGGATTTAACCATTATTCAGGAATGTCCCCTCAAGAAAAAAATCTTCAATGAAAATTTTCTCATTTTCTCAATGTAATATTTTGCAATAAATCAATATAAAGTTTTGTGTTTTCTCATTCTTTCAATATTTTTATGCAGTTAATCAATACTAGTGAAAATGTGCATAATTTGTGTTTTTTGTTGGAGGTAGGGGGGTCTGCAGGTGTGACATACTTTTTAGGTGAGGTTGTATAAAGTGTGACATTTTGTGACAGGGGTGGGGAGGGGGGGGGGGGGGGGTAAAAAGTGGCCTATTTCGCGTGACATACTTTATGATGCAGCCCCAAAGTTTCTACGCGCCTGAGCGCAGCCGACTGTTATATAATAAATCCGTGATTTCTAGCATCTTACAAAGACAATGACACAGCATCATGTAAAATCCCAAGCGAACCAACTGTTTAATGTCATCTAGCTAATTTCGATATGCGAATGAAGAATGTGAGATTCGAATGAGCTTTTCAGGATGTTTTCTTCTCCTTGTTGGTGAATATTCCGAGCTCCTCCACCACTGCAGCAATCTGAGTCTCATCCACAATGCTGCCTACGTTGGTCGAACTGCCGGGATCCTTGGTGGGCTTGAAGTGTTGGTACAGCCCGTACCTCACCTGCAGACAACATCACATCACCATCTGTACACGCAGAGAAGGACCGAAGTATTCTTGAGGTTTGCTACACGGCACATAGATTTATTCAACAATTCCATAAATCTGATTGGCTCTAGTTTCTGAAATAATTTAAATGCAGTTTGATTTCCAGATACCTTTTTAGTTGTAACTCATTGTTGACACACTAAAATAGGTACGTGGAAATCAAAAAGCAAGTGAAATTTTCTTAGAAACCAGAGCCACTCAGATATTTTATGGAATCGTCTATTCATTGAGGTCTGAACCGGTTCTATATTCGAGAAAATAAGGAACATGACTGACCTCTGGATTCTTTGGTACTAGATATGGGGGGGGGGGGAGATAATGGAGGATATCACGGGATATTTTATATAAATAAATTATATTAAATTTGATTTAGTTGTTTGTTATGGCTGAAAAAGTAAACTTGTAACTAAATTTAAACTTCAATTGTTTCTCCTTTTTCACTGCCCTATGGAAACACGAACTTCAAAAAAAAGTGCATCTAAAAAGTTTCCTGCCAGAAGTGGCCCCATCACGTATCGCTTATTTGTTCGAACTGTATGTATTGTAGTCAATAAAATTCACTTGGTTTTTGCTTCCAATTTCTCGTCTATGCACGGTTCATTGAACAATGAATTCAATGAATTTCAATGAATTGAGTGAAACATTGAACTGTGTAATATTCGATGCTAAGTTTCGATGCTAACTTGCTTTCTCTGTCTCTGTCTGCAGTCAGGGGCGTATTAGGGGGGTTCCGTATCAGGGGTTCCTTAGGCTATAGCATTGGGGCGCCAGCTTCCAGGGGGCGCCGCGACGTCAAATAAATGCCAAATTATGATAAATATATGAAATCATAAACAAACTTTCAACACGAAAATGTGCTATAACTTGTGTCAGACAATAATAATACCTACTGTAGTAATTTTAATAGAATGGGTGGATATGATGATCCCCCCCCCCCCACCCCCCTCCACGCAGGAGGTAAGGTTCGAGGTACCTATATTACAAAGATTTAGATAGAAAAAGGCGCTATTACCTCGCCCCAGATTCAATCAAAAAGTTCAAAAAATTCTAATAAAAACAAACGTCCCATTTTAGGAAGTCTCTGTGAGCGTCGTTCAGTGATTATAAGAGAAAGAGCACCATTGAAATAGACAAGGTGAAATAATTTCCTGTTTATCCGCCCCTGTCTGCAGTCTAATGAAATATTCGTTACCTCCCAAGTCTCGAAGAAGAGGATCGGTTTGTTCCAGCGCACGTGATGCTGCGCATACTTGTAGACAGCCCTCAGTGGCGGATTCAAGTGGGGAGCGTCGTCCGCACGCCGCTGGATTATCTGGGCAAGACAAACACCACGATAAGTACTTGCCTCTTCTCAAACATTTGTCTCATGGTTCATGGAAATGAGACAGTGACTTATTGCACTCATTGTTTATAACAGTGGTACTCAACATTTTTGACTTGCGGGCTAAAAAGACGAATTTGCTTTTATTGGCGGGCAGCATTTTTTTTCTTTTTAAAGGACAATAATGCTCACGTCGTGATCAGGGAGGTTCATTTCCGGCTGTAGGAACTACTTTGATCAGTGGGGGCGAAGCCGCTCAGTTTTAGCCTCGCAAGGCGTTTTTTTAGAATTGAACGATTTAAAAGTGATTCTGGGGCTCTAAAATGCACGAATGCAAACTACCCTCCAATTAGTGCAGGGCGTTTTTTTTTTTAAATTTTAGCATTTTATAAGTGATTCGGGATACTAAACTTAATTTTGGTTTGGAGAATAGAGGGTCAGACTGCTCGGGTGAGGTGGGGGGGGGGGGGGGATAATCCCCCATCTCCCCTTCCTACGTGCCTGGTTTATTCAGTGTCTTTCGTTTATTATGAAACGCAGTGAGTATAAATGTCTATGATGAAACGAACCAACAATGTTTCACACGCCAAACCAAACACATTTTACAATTTTCGGAATTGGTGCGAAATTTGGCTTCAGTCGTGAATCCTAACATGACAACTCTCAAAATATGTCTGAAATGAAATGATATTTTTTTTTTTATTATTTCTTTCAGTGGACACATTTTGTGAATAAATAGGTATTTGAAACATCAACTGGGGGGCCACAAAAATTAGTCCCGCGGGCCGCAGGTTGAGTACCACTGGTTTATAACGTCGCGTTGTACTGCAACTAGGCTAATGGCGACGATGTATGAAGAAGGCCGTCGTGGTCTATTAGTTAAGAACTTTCACATCATTTATCACGAACATTAGAAGGATTTCCCTACAATCTGGTAAAATGTAAAACCTCTTCAAACGTTTTACTATGATTTTGGGCTTAACATATTACGTTATCACGAGAAGGTGTACTTTGACTGAAATCAGGGGGCCTCGACGAAAACTTGTATATACCCTGTTCACACTGAGGATACAATCATATTCATGATATAGTTCAATTACAATCGAAATCAACATGGTGGCAAGTATAAAGTTGAAGTTTAAAATTCTTTTTGTTACATGTAAATTTGAGCATTACATTGTAAGTTCATTGATTTAGAATTCAAAATTTCTTTCGTATGGCCTTGATTCGTTCATGGTTTAGATTTCGATTGCGTTGTTACAACTCAATCGAGATTTGAATCATGATCGAGTTCGATTGAGTTCAGTTCACACACATTTTCGATTACGATTTAGATTTTGGATCACGATCGAATTCTAAATGTGAACAGGGTATTACTAAGTAGGAAACCAATTATAAAGGTATTTCAATTGAGTAATCCTATCTAACAAAATAATGCAGTCGCTTTAATGACCTCGTTGACGTATTTGTAGAAATCCTGTGCCTTGTGCGTCCAACAGAGCAGCGTCATGATGGCGATGACCACGGCGTGGAAGTGGTTCTTCACGATCGGCTGGATGGTGTCGTTAGTCAGAGCGGCGTCCTGGATGCTCATGGCAAGAGACACGGAGGTGGCCGCCGTGTAGCCGCATGGCACCTCCACGATCATCATGCAGATGGAAGTGTACACGCTCTCTGTACAACATAGTGACTATCATCACAGGAGCTCCACACCACAAGCAACACAAAGACACGGAGGTGGCCGCCGTGTAGCCGCATGGCACCTCCACGATCATCATGCAGATGGAAGTGTACACGCTCTCTGTACAACATAGTGACTATCATCACAGGAGCTCCACACCACAAGCAACACAAAGACACGGAGGTGGCCGCCGTGTAGCCGCATGGCACCTCCACGATCATCATGCAGATGGAAGTGTACACGCTCTCTGTACAACATAGCGACTATCATCACAGGAGCTCCACACCACAAGCAACACAAAGACACGGAGGTGGCCACCGTGTAGCCGCATGGCACCTCCACGATCATCATGCAGATGGAAGTGTACACGCTCTCTGTACAACATAGTGACTATCATCACAGGAGCTCCACACCACAAGCAACACAAAGACACGGAGGTGGCCGCCGTGTAGCCGCATGGCACCTCCACGATCATCATGCAGATGGAAGTGTACACGCTCTCTGTACAACATAGCGACTATCATCACAGGAGCTCCACACCACAAGCAACACACGAGCTCCACATCACAAGCAACGCAGGAGCTTGAATCACTACAATCACTACACTACAATAAAATAAGAAGATTCGTTGATTGATTTACACAGGAGCTCCATACTACAATCTCACAGGAAATCCATAGCTTTTTGTCATCGGATATCCCTTTATTCCAACCCAATGGGCTGCCACGCTGCCATTTTCTCTCACTTTCTCTCACACCTAGCTCACTGCTTGAAGTGTGAATTGAGGCTAATATTCCCTGCACCTGGTAAACTGGTCGCTCCTCACCAAGGTTGAAGTAGTTGTTCCCGTGCGTGACGACCGCCTTGAGGAACGCGTCGTGGATCGCCTGTCTGAACACGCGGATGTGGCTCTTGTCCTCGGTGTTGTACTCGGCGACGACCACGCCGCAGCGGGTGTTCTCGTAGAAGAGGCGCGGCGGCTGGAGGCTGCGCTTGTTGTCATGGCGGTCCAGCAGGCTGTGCAGCACGCGGTTACCTAGGAGGCGAACAACATTCAGTTCCCAGGAGGGTGTTCCAATGTCCTTGCGTCTCGTATCAATTGATACGGCGTCACTACCATGTTAAATAGATTGCACTCCAGTGTGCAGTGAGCCCGTATCACGTGAAACGAGACGACAAGAAAATGTAGAATAATCACCCAGAACTTAAGTCGTGTTCAACGAGGCACTGTCTGCAACTAGGTTAATGGCGACGGAGGATTGATCATGATGATGACGAAGGTGCGAAGAAGGCGGTCGTGGCCTTTCATTAGGGATCCATCAGTCCCAGTATTTGCTGCTCGGCTGCGATACCACGAAAATTAGTCATAGGTTTTTTAATCGGACTTAAGAAGCGAATTCTAGCAGACACTTTGTAAAACACTTTACTATTCTTCTAAAATAATTGGCCACTCACCCTGTATTCTGATTTTGGGGCGCCGTGAAAACATAAGGTCACTAAGGACGCCAAGATCGTGAATCACTGGGCTGACCAATGATCATGCGCGATGTGGCACCTACCGAGCAGACTGACCAGCCGGCGGTCCGACGCCACCATGCTGAGCAGGACGCCGAGCAGCGACGTCGTCATCGTCTCCTGGTAGAGGTTGGTCCTGTGTCTCATCGCGGCGTACTCCAGGATGTTGCCGAAGTCGAGCAGAGAGTCGTCGGGGATCAGGGTCTCCACCGACCACGCCGCCATCGCCTCGATGAACTGACGAGAACACTCTCGAGTTGTATAGAATGGATCAAAAGTGAAATATGATAGTATACGATTCTAGGATGTAGACAAACAAAACATTATTTTTGTGAGGTAAATAGTTTTCAAGTACCTACCTAATTGACCAATGTAGGTGGGCGTTGCCTGATGAAAGACAAAAGTATTACCATGGTAACTCCAAGGTTCTTAGAAAAATAAAAATTTTTCATTCAAACAAATGAAATTCAGAAAGATCAAAGAAATAGCTCACACGTGTTTAATAGTTTAATTTACCACTTGAAATAGCTTACAATCAATATATTTAAACTCATATAAATCATGTTTGATGAATTGCTGGACAATTATTACAGATGCTACAACGAAACAAATTATATTTTGCCAGGTATGTTGCCAAAGCGGTTTACTTTTTAATGGCGTCTGTCACTGGATAGTTTCGTCAACTTAAAAAGGCCCTTCCTCTCATATGAGAAGTTAATTAAGACTGAACTGAACAGTATTCAAGTAGATAGCTTAAAGCAATACTATTATTAAGGGCAATTTGTTGATTGTAAAACTGTTAAATTCTGTACGAATTCAACATTATTCTAATAATATCATGTGTTCAATTTGTTGTGTATATAAGCTCTTTGGTTGTGACCAAACATTGACTTTTGTTTTATGACGTCGTAGTTTGGTCAGATCTACATTGGTCAATTGATACAGAAAGATTGATAGTCATATCCGATTTTTTTTTATTTTTTAGTCGAACAAGCGTCCTATGTTTTAACACGGGTCGTCATTAATGTCCTTTGATTGGTATAATATCGGCATTGACGTCATGGGGCTCAGCATTGCAATGGCAACGAAGTATTCACCATGGTAACACATTGTTGTGGACTTAGAAATTACATAACCGGGCTCATATGCGTCACATAGATTTTCCCGCCAAAATGTCACACGAAATCTAAATTTGATATTTGATGAATGAAAATGTAATTTTTTTCTGATGAAATGTATTTTTTTCATTATTTTTGGTGTTGATATTTTCAAATGTAAAAAAAAAAAACTTCCCTATTGAGACAATCAGTACGAGCTGAACTCCAACCTGGTTCTTCGAGGGAGAGGTGACATTTTGACGTGGGACTAAAGCCAGAATAATTGTACAAAACTGCACAGCCTTCAACTCTAGCTTCAACATCGACAACGCTATTGAAGAAGCCTATCCCTAACAGATCGTGAAACTGCAATATTTACCTCATACCTAATCTGTTTCTTTATTTGCTCGTAGAAAATCAGAAGAGATATTACCGATACTTTTCCATTCTAAAGATGGATAGATATTTTGTTTTCACGAGCGTGCTTGAAAACTAATAATTCACGACTCGCCACTTATGGGCTAGATATTTGAGCATGCCTAATGTTAAAGATACCCATGCCCCTGAGTACTAAGTACTAAGTACTAATTACTAAGTACTAAGTACTAACCTATTTCCACAATATTTTTATTCCTGGCAATACATAAAACATCATCAATGCTGTACAGTAATTTGTCTGAAATCTGAAGTGAACTCACTGTGAGTAGGTCGTAGTTGTCGGCATTCTCGAAGATCCTGCGCGCGCACACCACGAGGCCCCTGCTGATCGGTGTGTAGTCGATCAAACAGTCTTCGCCGCGATGTATGCTGCATCGGTACATGGAGAGCAGACGGGAGACGGTGTCTATGCCCTTGCGCGTCAGCTTCGGCCACTTGTAGCTGGGCAGATACAGGGAGTGAGTCACCTTGCATCAATACTTCGCATAATATTTCTGCCCTCGAAGGTTAACATCGAGGATGATATGTCCTAAATATCGTTCAAACATGAAGGTGCATAGTACTACATTTTTAAAACTCCATTTTTGAACCATTCAAATTATGACAATTTTTAAAAATAACTCACACATCTAATATTTGAGTCGACCTTATCAATAGACACGAACTTTTGAACACAAAATTTGTGCCCAAACTCGACTGAAAGCTACAATGTATTTGAATAGTTTAAAAGTTATAACGATATTTATAGGAAATATTTCCCCAATGTTTATCTCCGAGTGCAGCCGACTAATAGAGAAACTTTGTAAAGAGACATGCCTGAAATCATCACCTCCGGGGCGCGCGTCCAAAGCGTTGACATCCTCACCTCTCCAGGAAGTTGTAGAGCACCCGGATGACCAGCCTCGCCTCCATCGCGTTCTCCGCCGTCAGCACCTTGTCGACGTGGTCCAGGATGCAGGTGACGAACGTGAAGCCGGTGACGCCTGTCCTGACGACGGCGTCGAAGATCTCCTTGCACTCGTACTCCTTGCCCCACCACGCGGAGTCGCTGATGGCGGTGATGATGGCCACCATCACCTGTTGCATGTCAACACGCTCTTAGTCGCCTGTCCTGACGACGGCGTCGAAGATCTCCTTGCACTCGTACTCCTTGCCCCACCACGCGGAGTCGCTGATGGCGGTGATGATGGCCACCATCACCTGTTGCATGTCAACACGCTCTTAGTCGCCTGTCCTGACGACGGCGTCGAAGATCTCCTTGCACTCGTACTCCTTGCCCCACCACGCGGAGTCGCTGATGGCGGTGATGATGGCCACCATCACCTGTTGCATGTCAACACGCTCTTAGTCGCCTGTCCTGACGACGGCGTCGAAGATCTCCTTGCACTCGTACTCCTTGCCCCACCACGCGGAGTCGCTGATGGCGGTGATGATGGCCACCATCACCTGTTGCATGTCAACACGCTCTAAGTCGCCTGTCCTGACGACGGCGTCGAAGATCTCCTTGCACTCGTACTCCTTGCCCCACCACGCGGAGTCGCTGATGGCGGTGATGATGGCCACCATCACCTGTTGCACGTCAACACGCTCTTAGTCGCCTGTCCTGACGACGGCGTCGAAGATCTCCTTGCACTCGTACTCCTTGCCCCACCACGCGGAGTCGCTGATGGCGGTGATGATGGCCACCATCACCTGTTGCATGTCAACACGCTCTTAGTCGCCTGTCCTGACGACGGCGTCGAAGATCTCCTTGCACTCGTACTCCTTGCCCCACCACGCGGAGTCGCTGATGGCGGTGATGATGGCCACCATCACCTGTTGCATGTCAACACGCTCTTAGTCGCCTGTCCTGACGACGGCGTCGAAGATCTCCTTGCACTCGTACTCCTTGCCCCACCACGCGGAGTCGCTGATGGCGGTGATGATGGCCACCATCACCTGTTGCATGTCAACACGCTCTTAGTCGCCTGTCCTGACGACGGCGTCGAAGATCTCCTTGCACTCTGTTAGCTATTAATGTTGGCCAGACTGTATGTCGATAAAGTAGTTCATGTGTTTGTTAGGTTT
Source organism: Leuctra nigra (assembly GCA_934045905.1). Lineage (NCBI taxonomy): Eukaryota > Metazoa > Arthropoda > Insecta > Plecoptera > Leuctridae > Leuctra > Leuctra nigra. The sequence goes on from OW203770.1 coordinate 11,480,859, forward strand.
GCAAGCTGTAGTAATTTTAAAGAACAAAAGAAGAGAGAAAAGTTAATTGTTGGAAGTTGTCTTGAAATGGAAGTTTGATAAGATGTAATGTCCTTGTGAAATTAAACTATAATAATTATATAAATACCGATGTAATTATTATTCGACGCCCAAAAACCGTAAAGGAAACTGTAGCCCGATAGTAAGCCTTTAACAATTCAGAAGTGTGGGATTATAAATTTATCTAATTCGGATATTCAAGAGAAGACATAACTCGATGTCTACATCGTTGGAGATTCTGGCAAATGCAGCCGCTTTGCAACATGAAAATGATGATGATCAAGAAGTAAATGAAATCTATGATGAAACTACTACCGACAACTATTTGACCGAAAACATCAATACACCTGACAACAACATGAATGCCACAGATTTCATCAAGATTATGTTGGAAGAGAACAGACGACGAGATGAAATGTATATGAACATTCTCAGCAAAACTGTAAGTTCGCAATCCACTAACTATCATGTAATGCCAGATCTTACAAAGAATATCAAAGTTTTCGAAGAGGGCACGAGTTTCAAAGCAAAGAATTGGCTAGAGTCAGTTGAAACTACTGCAATGTTACACAAATGGCCATCAAGTTTTACACTAGAAAATGCGAAGAGCCATTTAACAGGATCCGCCCTGCATTGGTATAATGCACGAAAAGCTGATATTCCTAACTGGGAAGAGTTTAAAATCCGTTTCCGAAAAACATTCATAACAAAAAAAGTAAAGCAGTAAAGCTGATCTTTGGAAAAAAATCCAAGAATTGAGTCAAAAGAAAGGAGAAAGCTCATCTTCGTATTTTCACAAAAAATCACAATATTGTATGCAATTAGAACTATCCTTTGAAGAATCTAAACACCAAATCTTAGTAGGACTGTGGTCTAAGAGTGTTAGCGCAATGCTAATGAGTTGTAATCATTATGATATTGACGAATTGTATCATGATCTAAAAAAATTTGAGAAACTTGAAAACGACAGATATGACAAATTTGCAAAACCAAGAGATTTTAAAGCACCATCGCGAACAGAAAATCCGCAAACTTCGCAAAAAAATGATTCTCAAGACAGAGCAAAGATCGAAGTTCCGTCACCGACTAAATCGAAACAATGCGATAAAAAGCAATAAAATCAATCAGGAGAATCGCTTTGCTTCAATTGCAACCGGTACGGACATTTTAGTAAGGACTGTCCCGATCCCAAGAGGACCCTTTTCTGTGTGAAATGTCGTGGTACGGGACACACGCAGAAACACTGTCAAGTCACTTCATCCGGAAGCGCATCAGTTAAATCGTCATCTTCCGCAAGCTCAGCTAATGACGTAGTAAGCCAAGTTAATAATATGCAAGATGGTAACACTTCAAGCAAGTACTTGAAGAATGCTATCATTGATAATCATCAAATCACGGTATTTATGGATTCAGGTTCTTCTAGTTGTATAATGCGTGCAACAACAGCACTGAAATGTGGTATGGTTCTAGAAGAATCAACATCGTCTTTGTATGGTTTCGGAAATATTGACAAAGCAACGCAGCCTTTAGGAAAGGTAACACGTAAAATTACTATTGATGGTGTAACTGCAGAGAATGTTACTATTTTAGTAGTGCCTGACACAGCGCTCTCTGTCAGTATGCTGATTGGACGAACATGGCTTGACCTGCCGCACATTGCGTATGCGAAAGTCGACAACGATTTTGTCATCGCATATCGAGAAGATGAAATGTTTCGCAACTTCAATCTTTCGATTACGTCAAACCGATTACCATTGAAAGCTGTAAATGATGAACTAATTCCACGAAACTCGGTTAGTTTTATCAATGTACAAGCCCCTGCATCAGATTATGATAATTCGTTCATAGTCTGTGGTAACGCTAAGTATGACACAAGTCATGCTTTATTTGAATTGAAATACGGTAAAACTACTATTCCTGTAGTAAACATGACAAATGAAGACCAACAAGTTCGCAAAGATCAATGCATGACGCGAGCCGACATAGTAGAAGATATTTATACGATAAGTGAAGACGATGATCTTCCCGCTGATCTTCCCGAACCGATCAAGATTGCAGACTTGAAAGTAGGACCGAAGATTACTGAAACTGAAAAATCAGAACTTTTGGAACTAGTTAATACGTATCGTGACTGTTTTGCTACAAACATGCATGAACTAGGATGCACAAACATTGTAAAAATGGAGATTCTTGAACAAGAAGGAAGTAAACCCGTAGCTTCTAGACCGTACAAGACTACTGCACAAGAACGCGACGAGATAAACAAGATCGTAAAGGAGTGGAAGCAAAACGGAATAGTTACCGATACTCGTTCCCCGTATGCTAGTCCTGTTCTATTAGTCCGAAAGAAAACAGGTGAATATCGTATGGTAGTTGACTATCGCCGTTTGAACCTCCAGACCGTCAAGATGAAATTTGCCCTTCCGAACGTAGACGACATGTTGGAACGTCTATCGAACAGTAAGATGTATGCTGTACTTGATCTCGCACATGGATATCTGCAAATTCCGTTAGCAGATTCTGCAAATGAGAAAACCGCCTTTGTAACGCCAGATACAACCGGTCAGTTCGAACGCATGATGTTTGGTTTGACCAATGCTCCTAGTGAATTTCAACGTGCCATGAACATAGCGTTAGGAGATTTGCGTAACACGATTGCTCTCTGTTATCTGGACGATATATTGATCCCTGCGTCATCTTGGACCGAAATGATCCAGCGTTTAACACTTGTTTTTGCCGCATTGCAAAAAGCCGGTTTGACTTGCAAATTGTCAAAATGTGAATTTGGAAAGGAAGAGATTGACTACCTGGGATTTGTAATTTCGACGAATCACCTTAAGCCAGGCAATCGTAAGTTAATCGCAATTGAAGAGTTTCCAAAGCCGAAGAACGTTCACGAGATACGGCGTTGGTTAGGTTTGACAGGTTTCTTTCGTCGTTTTATTCCGCATTACGCACGAATAGCCGAACCGTTATCAAGACTAACTCGGAAAAGTGAAGCTTTTGTATGGAATACTGAACAAGACCAAGCATTCGATGATCTAAAAAGCGCATTAGTATCGAAACCGACTCTGATGTTGTACAACCCTGCAGCCCGAACGGAAGTTCACACCGACGCTTCAGCAGATGGCTTGGGAGGGATGCTACTTCAAGAAGGCACTGATGGAAAACTGCATCTAGTGTATTGTGTCTCGAAGAAGACAACGTCTGTAGAACACAACTATCATTCGTCAAAACTAGAACTCATGGCAATAGTCTGGACATTGGATAGACTGCGTCAATTTCTGTTGCCCCTCGAGTTCACAATCATAACGGATTGTCAATCACTTGTCTACATGAATACTCACAAGACCCTGAACCCGCAAATTGCACGTTGGTACAATCTGATCCAAGAGTTTAATATTCGAGAGATTCGTCATCGCCCTGGTATTAAAATGAATCACGTCGACGCATTGAGTCGCGCTCCGTCCGAAGAAGCAACCGACACAATGGAGAACATTATTGAATCACGATTCGATGTGTTCTTGACACTGAACACAGAAGACCACGTCCTTATGATTCAGCATGGAGACGCCGATCTGCAAGAATTGATAAGAATCTTGAAGAAAGAAGATGAAGAACGAACATCACAAGAACAAGATCGCGTGAAGCACTTCAAACTACAGAATGACCGACTGTACAGAATCGTAACGAACAAAGATGGAACAACTCGATATCTTTACGTCATGCCTAAATCGATGAGAAAAAGTCTTGCTGTTAAATTTCATGACCTTTCTGGACATTTTTCAGTAGATCGAGTAGTCGCAAGAATCACTGAGCTGTACTGGTTTGCCTACATCCGCAGATACATCCGACAACACATCCACATGTGCGCGGAGTGCATACTGTACAAGAGTAGAGGAGGTAAGACACCAGGACTTCTGCATCCGATTCCACCTGGTAAGCGACCATTTGCTACAATCCATTTGGACCATTTAGGCCCCTTTATCAAAAGCTCAAAAGGAAACCAAGAACTTCTTGTATTAACTGACAATTTAACAAAATTTGTCAAGCTATATCCACTGAGAGACACTTCAGTGAAGAATGTTTTACGTTCAATGGAAGAATTTGTCATGGACAAAGGTTACCCGACCAGAGTAATAACAGATCGAGGATCATGTTTCACTGCTCAGAAATTCACAGATTTTTGTGAGCACAATGGGATTCATCACACTCTAAATTCGCCGAGACATCCACACGGAAATGGTCAGGTAGAGCGTGTTAATCGTACTCTAATACCACTGATCTCCATCGCGATTGAGGATCATGCTCAACGAGATTGGGACAAAAGCATCAAGAGAATCGAGAGAGACGTGAACACCGTCGCCAACAAAACCACCGGTAAGAGTCCCTTTGAACTCCTGCATGGTTATTCGCCGATATTTCATGATGAGCTTCTGAGGACCCTGACGACTGATGATCAGTACGACACCTGGCAAAGTTCCGCTGAACTACAAACGTCAGCCCGAGCAAGAATTATTGAAATGCAAGGTGACATGAAGGATCGTTATGACAAGCGACATTTCGTAGGAATCAAGTACGTACCGGGAGAAATTGTATTTATGAAGAAAGCCCCAACAGCAACAGGACAACCGACAAAAACGCAAGCAAAGTATCGCGGACCCCTAGTGATAACAGCAGTATTGCCGGGAGATACATACAAAGTTGCGGATTTGGAAGAAGGAAAAACAGGCTATTTTTATAGTTCAACTGCACATGTTTCTCAGTTGAAGCCTTGGAAGAATGAATGTATGGAGGAAGAAAATGAAAGTGAAGAAGAAGACGACGTAGAAACTAATCCAGTAAATGAAAAGCGCGTTCGTAGACAGCCAGATTATTTGAAAGATTATGTTATTGATTAATTTGATTATTTTATTGTGTTTAACTTCATAATTTGTAAAACTGGACATGTTTTCTTGATCGAGGTCGATCAATTTCAGGTTGGCCGAGTGTTAGCTATTAATGTTGGCCAGACTGTATGTCGATAAAGTAGTTCATGTGTTTGTTAGGTTTGCAAGCTGTAGTAATTTTAAAGAACAAAAGAAGAGAGAAAAGTTAATTGTTGGAAGTTGTCTTGAAATGGAAGTTTGATAAGATGTAATGTCCTTGTGAAATTAAACTATAATAATTATATAAATACCGATGTAATTATTATTCGACGCCCAAAAACCGTAAAGGAAACTGTAGCCCGATAGTAAGCCTTTAACAACTCGTACTCCTTGCCCCACCACGCGGAGTCGCTGATGGCGGTGATGATGGCCACCATCACCTGTTGCATGTCAACACGCTCTAAGTCGCCTGTCCTGACGACGGCGTCGAAGATCTCCTTGCACTCGTACTCCTTGCCCCACCACGCGGAGTCGCTGATGGCGGTGATGATGGCCACCATCACCTGTTGCACGTCAACACGCTCTTAGTCGCCTGTCCTGACGACGGCGTCGAAGATCTCCTTGCACTCGTACTCCTTGCCCCACCACGCGGAGTCGCTGATGGCGGTGATGATGGCCACCATCACCTGTTGCATGTCAACACGCTCTTAGTCGCCTGTCCTGACGACGGCGTCGAAGATCTCCTTGCACTCGTACTCCTTGCCCCACCACGCGGAGTCGCTGATGGCGGTGATGATGGCCACCATCACCTGTTGCATGTCAACACGCTCTTAGTCGCCTGTCCTGACGACGGCGTCGAAGATCTCCTTGCACTCGTACTCCTTGCCCCACCACGCGGAGTCGCTGATGGCGGTGATGATGGCCACCATCACCTGTTGCATCGTCATCGTCAGCGTGTGTTTTGCATTCAAATTGTATTTTTCTTGAGGATGGTCATTTGGAAAAGACACTTTACCTGATCAGATTTTTTACTTTTACACAATTGAAAGACTATCAATTGTTGACCCCCGCCCTGCTGTGGAAGGTCTGAAAGTTGTTTTGGGTATGACTCTAGGTACACACATTACACTTTTACAGTTTTGACACTATGACATATTGCCAGTAAAAACTACACAACCAGACATTTGTTTGAAAATCAATGTTTTTTGATATTTGTATAGAATTCAGATATAATCTAGAGTAACTTTGTAAATATCTGAAGTCAACTTTTTTTCTACAAATAAATTACGAAAGTTCGTAACAAGTTTAGCCCATTAAGTGGATTTCAGAGGGGGGGGGGGGGGGGGGCATGACTTTTTAATTTCAGGGCAAATATTGTTCCGATATTTAGCGAAATCAAGCCATTTTGGAAAGTCAAAAAAATATCCGGGATGATCCAAACTGGTTCCAGCCGATTCACAGAAAAGATCGAAACTGAATAACCGTTCAACATAGCAAGCTGAAACTTGGCATTGAGCAATCTACATACCTATATAGGGAGTACTAAAGTTCTTTTTTGGTATTTTTATTGCAATTTTTCTAAAATCAAGTCGGTAGGTACCGGATATTGACTAGAAAACCCCATTTATTGGTGCCTGTGGCCAGGTTAGATATCAAGTTATTGACAAAAAGAAACTAAGTGCCCTCTTCATCCTATTCATAACGAAAAAAATGAACCCGACTTGCAAGTCAGTAGTGTGAAAATTGCGGTCTCTGCGATTTTTTTAACGCAACAGCATTATTTAGTCAAAAACCATACCATATTTACAACTACCATATTAACCACTATCTACATACCAACAAAACAGATGGCTCCATACCTTCTGCTGGTTTTGCGGCACTGTGCGCGCCAAGATCTTCTCGTACACCATCTGCGCGAGGTCGAAGTTCCGCTTCTCCTTGGTGAGCCTGAAGCACTGTCTGTTGCCGCTGCGCTCCTGGAAGTACATGATGTTGGCGACGGCCATCTCGAAGAACAGCGTCCAGTCCTGCTCCAGCAGCGGCTTGTCGGTGACGTCACGCTCGAAGCTGCGCAGGCGGTACAGCCCTGGAAGTCGCGTCATTACATTAGGTTAGGGAAGTCTCTTCAGAGAGGTGCAAGCCCGAGCGATTTTGCTGCTTTGGAGACGAAATGAGTTGACGAAATGATTTGAAATTTGTGTCTTGATTGGATAAAAGACAAACTTAGGGTTATCATTTGGGAATTTTTTTATTTTTTGCTTCGTTAATTAGTAATAATTAGTTAATTTTTGGTGAAAACTAAGCTATTTTATTGTCTTGCAGGGTGCCGTATAAAATTTAATTTAACAATAATTTCAAGTGATAACTCTATTTGTCTTTTACCTATCTAACCATAAATAAAATTTGAGATTAATTGGTTCACGGGTTTGGTCTCGTATCGTATCCGAAATTCCATAGTTTTGCGTGGTTTTGTTGTATAACTGGCGCCTATTTAACAAGGCGCGAAGCAAAAATAAAAATGAGCTACTAACATACAATAAGACTGATCATCTGATCATTATCAAAGTAACACCTACTAATAAAACAATTGTTTTCTCTCTCAATTTGCTCCAACGGCCGAGCGCTTGTATCACCTTAATTGCTTCAAGGGGAATTTGAAAAATATCAACACAAATAATAATGACCAGGGCTGCGATCGTGTAAAATGACAACTCCCTTGTCGAAGCGACAAGCTTCTCATCTCAATGTTATTCACGGCCTTCTCGCTTCGACAAGGAAGTTGTCATTTTACACGATCGCACCCCAGGAGGCGTATTCTGGAACGTTTTCCCAATTCCTTTCCATCATTTTGATGGACCGATCAATTTTGCATCATTTTGAAAAATTTTGATCATTTTGCATCATTTTGCATGATTCGGTGCAATGTTAATCCATATGGGCCATACCATACATGGGAATGTTTTTCCATGTTGAAGATTTTGTTTGCACGGAGCATTTTCCTATTGTTAGGTATTGTTTGTTCAACTATAAGATCCTCGTTCTCAAAGTGATGATTTCACTTCCAATACCGATGAAATTGTTTTATCAATTTTAAAAGATCCATCAATCATACTACATAATCATCTTTATAATAATACTAATTAGTTCTAGTAAGCTGGATCATTGTGGTCAACTTATTTTTTTGACAGCTGTCGTTTTGTTAAAAAAAAAATACAAACAAATAAGCGATACGAGATGGAGTTACTGCTGGCAGGAAACTTTTTAGATGCAAATTTTTATATTGAAGTTCGTGTTTCCATTGGGCAGTGAAAAAGGAGAAACAATTAAAATTTAGATTTAGTTACAGGTTTACTTTTTCAGCCATAACGAACAACTAAAGCATATATAATATAATTTTTTTATATAAATATCCCCGTGATATCCTTACTTTTTTCCCTTATGGCTAGTAAGTACCAAAGAATCCACCAGAGGTCAGTCGTGTTCTTTATTTTCCCGAATTAAGTTTGTTCGTGTCTTTAAACTTGCCTTGACTCCTGAGCTTGTACTCGTCGTTAGTTTTGTCTTTGGGGAAAGTGAGCCCTCTGATCCTGACCAGCTCTTTGTAGCAGTAGGTGGCGTCAGACAGTCGGCGGGTGACGGGGGTGCAGCACCACCCCTTGATGCGGTGGCAGCTGGTGGAACAAAACACATCGCAACTGGCTGAAACCCTTGATGCGGTGGCAGCTGGTGGAACAAAACACGTCGCAACTGGCTGAAACCCTTGATGCGGTGGCAGCTGGTGGAACAAAACACATCGCAACTGGTTGAAATCCTTGATGCGGTGGCAGCTGGTGGAACAAAGCACATCGCAACTGGCTGAAACCCTTGATGCGGTGGCAGCTGGTGGAACAAAACACATCGCAACTAGCTGAAACCCTTGATGCGGTGGCAGCTGGTGGAACAAAACACATCGCAACTGGCTGAAATCCTTGATGCGGTGGCAGCTGGTGGAACAAAACACATCGCAACTGGTTGAAATCCTTGATGCGGTGGCAGCTGGTGGAACAAAACACATCGCAACTGGTTGAAATCCTTGATGCGGTGGCAGCTGGTGGAACAAAACACATCGCAACTGGCTGAAACCCTTGAGGCGGTGGCAGCTGGTGGAACAAAACACATCGCAACTGGCTGAAACCCTTGAGGCGGTGGCAGCTGGTGAAACAAAACACATCGCAACTGGCTGAAACCCTTGATGCGGTGGCTGCTGGTGGATCAAAACACATCGCAACTGGCTGAAACCCTTGAGGCGGTGGCAGCTGGTGGAACAAAACACATCGCAACTGGCTGAAACCCTTGATGCGGTGGCAGCTGATGGAACAAAACACATCGCAACTGGTTGAAATCCTTGATGCGGTGACAGCTGGTGGAACAAAACACATCGCAACTGGCTGAAACCCTTAAGGCGGTGGCAGCTGGTGGAACAAAACACATCGCAACTGGCTGAAACCCTTGATGCGGTGGCAGCTGGTGGAACAAAACACATCGCAACTGGCTGAAACCCTTGAGGCGGTGGCAGCTGGTGGAACAAAACACATCGGAACTGGCTGAAACCCTTGAGGCGGTGGCAGCTGGTGGAACAAAACACATCGCAACTGGCTGAAACCCTTGATGCGGTGGCAGCTGGTGGAACAAAACACGTCGCAACTGGCTGAAACCCTTGATGCGGTGGCAGCTGGTGGAACAAAACACATCGCAACTGGTTGAAATCCTTGATGCGGTGGCAGCTGGTGGAACAAAACACATCGCAACTGGTTGAAATCCTTGATGCGGTGGCAGCTGGTGGAACAAAACACATCGCAACTGGCTGAAACCCTTGATGCGGTGGCAGCTGGTGGAACAAAACACATCGCAACTGGTTGAAACCCTTGAGGCGGTGGCAGCTGGTGGAACAAAACACATCGCAACTGGCTGAAACCCTTGAGGCGGTGGCAGCTGGTGGAACAAAACACATCGCAACTGGCTGAAACCCTTGAGGCGGTGGCAGCTGGTGGAACAAAACACATCGCAACTGGCTGAAACCCTTGATGCGGTGGCTGCTGGTGGATCAAAACACATCGCAACTGGCTGAAACCCTTGAGGCGGTGGCAGCTGGTGGAACAAAACACATCGCAACTGGCTGAAACCCTTGATGCGGTGGCAGCTGATGGAACAAAACACATCGCAACTGGTTGAAATCCTTGATGCGGTGACAGCTGGTGGAACAAAACACATCGCAACTGGCTGAAACCCTTAAGGCGGTGGCAGCTGGTGGAACAAAACACATCGCAACTGGCTGAAACCCTTGATGCGGTGGCAGCTGGTGGAACAAAACACATCGCAACTGGCTGAAACCCTTGAGGCGGTGGCAGCTGGTGGAACAAAACACATCGGAACTGGCTGAAACCCTTGAGGCGGTGGCAGCTGGTGGAACAAAACACATCGCAACTGGCTGAAACCCTTGAGGCGGTGGCAGCTGGTGGAACAAAACACATCGCATCTGGCTGAAACCCTTGATGCGGTGGCAGCTGGTGGAACAAAACACATCGCCACTGGCTGAAATCCTTGATGCGGTGGCAGCTGGTGGAACAAAACACATCGCAACTGGCTGAAACCCTTGATGCGGTGGCAGCTAGTGGAACAAAACACAACGCAACTGGTTGAAACCCTTGAGGCGGTGGCAGCTGGTGGAACAAAACACATCGCAACTGGCTGAAACCCTTGATGCGGTGGCAGCTGGTGGAACAAAGCACATCGCAACTGGCTGAAACCCTTGATGCGGTGGCAGCTGGTGGAACAAAACACATCGCAACTAGCTGAAACCCTTGATGCGGTGGCAGCTGGTGGAACAAAACACATCGCAACTGGCTGAAACCCTTGAGGCGGTGGCAGCTGGTGGAACAAAACACATCGGAACTGGCTGAAACCCTTGAGGCGGTAGCAGCTGGTGGAACAAAACACATCGCAACTGGCTGAAACCCTTGAGGCGGTGGCAGCTGGTGGAACAAAACACATCGCATCTGGCTGAAACCCTTGAGGCGGTGGCAGCTGGTGGAACAAAACACATCGCCACTGGCTGAAATCCTTGATGCCGTGGCAGCTGGTGGAACAAAACACATCGCAACTGGCTGAAACCCTTGATGCGGTGGCAGCTGGTGGATCAAAACACATCGCAACTGGCTGAAACCCTTGAGGCGGTGGCAGCTGGTGGAACAAAACACATCGCAACTGGCTGAAACCCTTGATGCGGTGGCACCTGGTGGAACAAAACACATCGCAACTGGCTGAAACCCTTGATGCGGTGGCAGCTGGTGGAACAAAACACATCGCAACTGGCTGAAACCCTTGAGGCGGTGGCAGCTGGTGGAACAAAACACATCGCAACTGGCCTTCAGGGATCGATCAGTAATTATAGCCTGATGTCACCAATTTCCATAGAAAATGATGAAGATCAAATAATTTATTTTTTCGTGGACTGCATGAATAGATTTTATATCGTAGCAATTTTTTGATAAAATTTGATATTTCTATACCTGGAATATTGATATAATTGATTTGTAAATCTTACACCAAGTCACTGACTCACTAAAGTGGGTATCACACTGAGTTGCAACCCGTGGTTGGAACTGTCGTATGGAAACTTTTGTTGCAAAAGGAGGCAACCGCCTATCACACGCAACTGTTTGGGTTGATGTTGGTTGGTTCACAATTGACACTCATGAGTTGCGCAGAAAGCAGTTGCCATAGTAACCAAAATAAAAGTATATGGAATAACAAAATCTGACAGCGGCAATCCAAATCTCATATTTAGAGTGATTACTTGTGAAAGAAAGATATTTCAGTAAGTACAAGTTAAGAATAATACGCACTATTTATCCATACAAATGTTCAAGTTAAATATTCATCTGATTAATATGATTTATAGCTAATATTTATAGCATCCTATTGGTAAGTTCACGTCACGTGGTACCACAACAAATTGTTGGAATCGGAAAAATAGAGACTTCTCTATTTTTCAACCCAACCCGTGGGTTGACCAAATTCAGTCTCTGCACATGCGCGGCCAACCATATTTTGCAACCGCCGGTTCCATACACGGGTTGCAACTCAGTGTGATAGGGCTTTAAGGTGGCTGGGTCGATCGACAATTTTTTCAGATAGTGTTCAATTTTGCTGTACTCACTCATTGGTATCCCCAAAACAACACTTCAAAAAATAAAATACTTCCCGTGTCTAGTTTTCGAGTTCAGCGAATAAGAAAGCAGTTTTTTCCCCATGTTATCTTATGGCAGGTTTGAAAAATTTGCTACAAATGAAAATTGTAGGTATTTAATTGGCCCGATAGATTTTCAAAAAACCCAAAAAGATTAGAATCTTAAATAAATGAACTTTCATTAAAAAAATATAAACAGGTAGGTACCATCGTGTGCTAAATAAAAAGTTATAGGCGATTTAATTCAAATTGCGAATCAAGTCAAAATACTTTTGGCAACACGGGAGTGCTCAAGGTAGTTAGAAGGCACTAAATGCCTACTAAAGATACCTTGACTTTTCATGAAAGTAAACTCTAGAGGTATGTTCGTTTACCCTGCCAAAAGCTACAGCAAACTGCCACAAACTACAGAGGAGCGATCTGATTGGATGATGTGTGTTTGTGGCAGTTTGCTGTAGCTTTTGGCAGGGTAAACGAACATACCTTAGGTGTAAGCCCAGCTCGCTCAGCCATCTTGATTCCACACAAATTCAAATTTCCAAAGTACGATGTTGCCATATTGTACCGTATTGTTAAAATTATAGAAAAATCCGGAAAAATCTTCAATATCCAATTCAGCACTAACTTCTTTGGAGCAGTAATACTGCTCTAAATAATAAGATAACGCATAAATTCCAATTAAATGTTGTCTATTTCAGCTATACAGTATCCCCATAAAAAACACTCCGTGTAAAAATACCAGCCAAGTCTCTTAACTATAAAAAAAATAGAAGAAATCTAAAAATTCAGCACTGAAAAGTAGTGATATCAAAAAAAGGGCCAAGTCAAAACTTCATTTTAAAAACCAAAATATACTTGGCGCATCGTGTATATAGTAGTATAGTATATGCCAGAAATTAAATGTGCCTATACCTATAATGCCCTTAAAAACGATGCGCCAAGTATATTTTGGTTTTTAAAATGAAGTTTTGACTTGGCCCTTTTTTTGATATCACTACTTTTCAGTGCTGAATTTTTAGATTTCTTCTATTTTTTTTATAGTTAAGAGACTTGGCTGGTATTTTTACACGGAGTGTTTTTTATGGGGATATCAATAATTTTTTTAGTTTATTTACACAACTTGTTCCTAACTTGTGACTTATTCCTTTAAAAAAATAGGCAATTTCCGAATTGGGTACTACGAAAAATTGTGTTTGGTACTAAATATAAGCTTAAAATGATATTCCATGAAGAATTGCGAAAGCATCGTTCCAATAGGTCCAACCGTTTTCGAGTTATGGCATCACTTCCTTTTTTAAAAATGGCGGCTGAAATTACTGCCACCTAGAATTTATTTTTATAAATGTTAAGTATCATTATAAGCTTTCTGAATATGTAGTTATTGTAGTAAGAGGTGATTCAAGTCTGATTCTTCATTTTTATGACGTCATTTCCGGTTTCGGTAATAGTAAATGTATATTTTGACTATTGATATTCCATAAAGATGACCGTCTGAATCATTTGGCGATAGTTTTATTCCGATCGGTTTAGCCGTTTTCGAGATATGACGTCACTTCCGGTTTCAAAATGGCGGCTTCCGGTTGGTTTTATAAAAAGGCACCTCAGACGCCAAAAGTGCACATGTGGTAAAAATTTTAAGTCAATCGGTTTAGCCGTTTAGGCTGTGGCGGTGATAGCGGTGTTTCGTGATATCATCAGATAGGTTTTAAAAGGGGTGTAATTTCACTGTTTTCACGGCCCTCTAGCTCGCAAATGGCATAACCTGTTGTTCCCAAATTTGTTATATGGGGTGGGGTGGGCCATAGCTCGAAATTAAGATATTTCGCAACAATGTGAGATTTTTCAATTTTGAGATCCAGTAGGCCGAAAATGCTATGTTGTTGCTTACAGTAAAAGTGTTTGGTCTGCTCCTCAGTTTATTAGGCATTTACGGTATGTTGAGTGACTGTGAGTGTACGGTACGACTTGGCTGGGTGGAGCGACCGCTCCACTAGATATTATAAAAGTAGATTATGTGCTAAAAGAATTTATAAACGTGATTGTTTTACACTTAATAAATTAGTGGAAGCTCTCCAATACTTTAGAAAACCGATCGATCCAGCCACCTTAACAGCCTCATGCTGAAAAGAAGTTGCGTCCGCAAGTAGATATTTGCGAATGTCAGTCCTCAACACCACAAGACCGTGAGCTAATATTCTTATGGATGGAATCCAGTAGACTCATGGCACTTTGCGTCGATAAATCTAGACATTCTTTGAGCGTGAGGCTGTAAGAGAAAGTTCTAATATTTTTCTTCCTTGTAAACCTCATAATAATATTATTCAATAAAAGATATGATATTTTCCTCTACTCACAATCCATCATTTCTTGTGGAATTGCTTCGGGCTGCGTCAGTGGTGGACGCCTGAAGTTTCATCGCTGTCTCCGAGCGAGTTTGTCACGATAATTGCATAGCTTTTAAGCTACTAAAATAATGTAACCTTGCGAGTGGTCCAGAGTGACCAGAGTGAAGTTAAACACTCGATAGATATTTTGGTATTATGCAATTTGTTAAAAGCGTCAACTACTTACTCGTTAACATTCTATTCCAGAAGCGTTCGTACACCACAAAAGAGTTAGTCCAAAATTTAAAATGTATGTTAAACACGGCCATCGTGATATGATTTAACATCCAAGGTCATTTGATACTTGAATTATTCGTTATATTTTTTTATATGTAAGGTAGTTTTTATCCAATCTCAAATTTTGAAGTGGAACCTGATAAATTATTTTTGCTTATAGACCATTTTAAATATTATCTCATTGGCTCTGCTTTCTAATAAAAATCATATGCAGTATATTATTTCCAGACACCTCAGTCCCTGTTTTACCTATTGTTGAAACAGGGACTAAGGTGTCTGGAAATCAAACTGCATATGATTTTTCTTAGAAAGCAGAGCCAATGAGATAATGTTTAAAATGGTCTATTCCCAGGTGGGAATTCAGGAAACTTCATTAGTCACATAATTAACTCATTTAGTTAGTAGTTGTTTGTATCCCCCTGCTAACTTGAACAGTGATTATATTACTTAGTAGGTATAGAACCTCGCAGTGGTTATTTTGGGGGTGGACAAGGGCGGACGCGTCCCCCCACTCTTTTTTCAGGGTGGACGCGGTTCCCACACTTATTTTTCATCGAAGTAAAAATTGGCTTTAAATTGTGTACAAATCTGGTGAAATTGCACCAAATTTGTTCCTGGATTTCAAAATTTTTCCCGGGGCTATGAGCCCCGGACTCGTATTCTATTGGGGGGCCCTTCCCCCCCCCCCCCCCATTGTTTTCGTAGACAAATACGTTTCCCAGACAATCGTCGAGCGTCCACCCACTTATTATTTTACAAATTAACCACTTATAGTGACATATTTATAAATACTAAATTATTTGGCATGGCAGGTGACGGTTTGTTCCGAACATCGGAACAAACCGTCACCACGCCATGCTATTACCCGATGGTTCCGAAAACGTCCACGACTAAATTATTTATTTAAACCTATATTTCAACAGAAATATATTCCAGAGCTAAAATATTCTAAAACTGATTCCGCTCAAATTCAAATTTAAAGTTTTTCTCTATGATTACAGTACAGTTGCGTAATAATATAGAAAAGCTTCTAATCTAAAGAAACATGAAAGCATCGCTGAATTAAAGAAATGTTCCATTCAGTCTCTTATTTCCAAACAAACAAGTTTCTGTCACAATTTAAATTATTTAAATTCTCGACCTCACGAGACGCGGCCGACACACAAGGACAATCGATAAACATTGCGCCTATTCCAGCTATTCGTATTCGTAAGACTGTAGCTCCCGTTGAAAGTTGTGTATCAAAATGATCTGGAAAGCGAGGGCGTTGAGTTTATTCGTGTGCATTGCTGATGAGTATAATATGAATTGCTCAGAATAGGTCTCAGATGATCAGGAAAGCAGAATGCACACAGAACAGAAAGCTGAATTGCATCTCATCAAAAGAGTGCTATTCTACACAGGTATGTTGCTAAAGTTACTGATATTTAATTTGGTATTTAATCTCTTTGTAAGAATAGCGTATTCACAATTTTGCGTAAGTCCAAATCACACAATTCATATTGGACAATATCAATTTCTGGACAATGAAATATCGATTTTATTGAAAATCTGACATCCGAATGGCTTTGATTGAAATTGTGCAATTCCTATTTTATGACAAAGTGGGTTATAGGTAATATTTTTCTTTGACATATTTTGACGCGTTCGATGTTTCATTTATTATCTATTGCAAACTTGTATAAAAATTTGGAAAAAAATATTGCATCACAATGTAATTACCTATGTGAAATATTGACTTTGCATGGTTTAATATTTTATCTTTTATGGAAGTGGACAAAAAGCTGAAGTACATCAGAGTTAAGGTAGAACCTTCATTATACATAAACAAAAAAATAAAAATCTTGAAATTACAAGTTCAGAAAACGTTTTCCTACATTTCAACTATATTTAAGTATAAATGAATCATAAAATGTCATTTAACTTGCAACCCCTGTCTTATAGCGAGGTTTCAATTTATTGCCTTCCGAGAATGAACAAAACTGTAACACAGAAGGTATAGGTAAATCATTTAGTTTTTGGTTGATAACTTTTAAAATAGCACACGTTGGTATTGTTTTCAATTTTTTTCCTAATAGAATGTCCAACTATCTATCTAGAAATCAGTTTTTTGAAAAAACGTTGAACCTCAGTAAAATTAAAAACTCAAAAATAGCATGAAAATCGTCTTGATTTTAATGGCCCCCATAAGACTACATGTTAAAAATAGGAATTTATAACTACAATATCTCAAAATCTAGACACGAGAAGTTGTTCATATTTCACAATATCGTGTAAATAGTAATTATTGATACCTCTGCCAAAAATAGGCTTTTTTGGAAGATATGAGATATCAGTTGTGCTACCTTAACAGGTTCTGTGTTAGTGTGAGAATCGGAAGGGCGGTAATCAATTTCAATGGTTTTTAATATAGCCCATTGGTTTGTCTTCCTTCGTCCAATCATTTTTATAAAGGTCTGCACATGAGATACTTCGAAAGAGTGCACCAACTAGGAAAACGCTCAGTGTAACGCGGCGTTGATGAACGAGCCTTCGTACTGCATCCGATTTGATATGCGTTTGCAAGTATCAGCTGCTCTACAGGCCTTGGACCTGAAGCATCAAGAGGGATGAATATTTAGTATGCATAAATGTGTACTAAAATTTGACAAATTTGTCAAATATTTCAAGATAATAGAATAAAATTTCCTTAAAATGTCAAAACTTTTGAAAATAACTACAGATTAGTCTTTAAATTGGCAAAAATACCTAAAATGTTAATCCCAATCACTTTGCAAAGTTTTAAGTATAGATCGGTCAATCGATTCTAGTTTTATTTTCAAAAACCACATGAATGATGGTTTTAAATTTTTACCAATAGGCATCCTGCGTGAGAAAAGGTTGCCATAGCAACCTGCATAAAAGTATAGGGAATAAATAAATCTGACAGCGGCAATCCAAATTTCATATTTAGAGTGATTACTTGTGAAAGAAAGATATTTAAGTAAGTACAAGTTAATAATAATACGCAATATTTATCTTTACACATGTTCAAGTTAAATATTCATCTGAGAAACATGATTTATAGCTATTATTTATAGCTTTGACACATTTCCCCTACCAGAGCATCCTCCATTTTTCTACCACTGTGACGTCACGAGCAGGATTCCTATAGGAGGATTTGGTTTGAAACTTTGTAAGATTGGGGACATTGTTAGATGCAATAACTTTTGAAATTTCAAAATTGATCTGACAAACCAATCAAAGATTTTTTTTAATTTGAACCTATCAGCGTATTTCAACAAAATTAGGGTCTGCAACGCCCAGAAATGGTCCGTACGTGTAAAATTTCAGCTCGATTGAAGAAAAAGTCTGTAACAGAAAAAAGAGGTCCGTGTCAAAGAGCCAAAGGAGTCGCGCGTTTCGCTCACTCAAAAATTATTTCGTAACGAGACCCGACGTTCATGAAAATTCACTCACGCGATCACCTCCATAGTGACGATCGCTAACTTCTTTGAATGAAAACCATGGTATAAGTATCTCTAGCTCAGCAAGGTAGGTCCAACTGGCGGACGCGTTTGCGTCAATCTCGCGCATGACGTCAGCTGGCCCACAGCGCAGCCGTCTAGCGAGCCGAGACATGCAATAAAGCTATGGGTGGACCAGCAATAACTTCGCGCATATTAAGATTTCTCACGTTTAAATTTTTTAATGGACTTGTAAAATATATGGGTGATAAGAATATTGGTTGATAATGAATAATGTATGCATACAAATTCTTTTTGTGCAATTTATTATAGCTTGTAATTAGCTTGATTAAAATATGCGGAATATGGATCTTACTACTAACCACAGTAATAACAAATTCGAAGAAGATTTAGATGATGAAATTTTATCCGGCCCGGCTACCAGGTTAATAAATAATATAATAGCCCTTAAATTAATTGGTTTGATAATGTAGTGTCTACCACCGGACCCAAAATATATTGGAAACAGCTTTTGCTTGAAGAAAATAACAAATATATTAATTAGTTCCATTAAAATAGTAAATATAAAACAACAAGCGATAGCCATGTATTGTTGCACAAATTCAGCTACAAATTAAGCTTCTTAGCTCACTCAATTCCTGGTCACTTTTGACAGCAAATATTGAAAAAATCGCATTGAAATCACAATCGTCGCGGTATTTTATTATTGAATGGTTCAAATGAGAGATACATTTACTAGCGAAGAGATGAATGCACATTTCTTCTGTAAATTGCTCTGC